>JAODJU010000041.1:8303354-8333937 GCA_026776725.1 Gnathonemus echidnorhynchus
AGTGCAGGTGTGAAGTGCACTGCTAGGACAGTTCATATCAGGCTCCTAGAAGCAGGACTGAAGTCCCATAAAGCAAGAAGACCTTCGTTAATGAGAAACAGAAAAACCCGGCTGCAGTTTGCAAAAAAAAAAACAAAACAAACAAATTATATATAAATATATAAAATATTCACAGGTGTTCACCTTTTAGTTGAGAAATGAGTGAAACAAAAAACTTGTGCTATGGTCTCTTATTTTTTCCCCAGACCTATTTGCCTAATGCTTGCCAGTTCTCATCAGTATTAACTTGGGCCATACCTTCCCATACGTTGTTTTGTAGGCCATAACCATTGGCACACGTTGCTTGTTGGATCGATTTCCAAGAAGCTCTATGATTGCCTTCTCATCTGTGCCTGTTTAAATTTTCAAAAATAAAAACTGTTTACTCAATCATACTCAAGCACATTTGTAATCACAAACCCCTTCCTTCTACTCTGGAATGGCCATCCCGTGACAGGACCCCTACTCAACCCAAAATATCCACACTAGTTTGGAAGAGGTAAGGAGTGGCACCAGTGCTTGCTTTGCCAGTTACCCACCGTTTCTGCTTTACAGGGTGTGTTGGCGAGCACTGAGAAGGGTGTGGCGTTTGCTCAAACCCGGCCCACCGTAGAGTGACGGGAAGTGAAACAACCAACCAGTCTAACTCACTCTGGGGCGGCCCAGCAGGGCACCTGTTTTAGGGCACACCTTAAGCTGATACTTCTAACAATGATGATTTAAGTGGAACGCTATCACTCACCAAAACCCTTCATTGCTTTCCGGAGCACTTCTACATCCTTCAGGGGATCAGCCCCGGGGAAATCTTTTATCGTCCCCCGGAATCCTTTCTAATGAGACACGTGAAAACAACATACCTTTTCAGAAAGTAAAGGTGAGCAGTCATGCGTGCATTTATGACTTCTGTAAGCATCTTATAAAATATTACTCCACATGTTCGAGTGTCACCAAAAAGTCGCCAAGCCTAAATAGATCATTCTGTCCTCACGTTCACTGCTGGGCCGGCTGGTACACCTCCTCCATAGCCTGGCATGGACGGATTTGGTGCTGGACCTCCTGGGTACCCCGGTGTAGGCTGACCTGGGGCTGGGCCACCTGGATATCCCATTCCCTGAGGCATGCCCCCACCTGGCTAGGGAGAAAGGAACACGCCGATCTCAGATTAGGGATGTGCATTAGTGTCGTTTTCCTGCTCAGTATTTTGCTAAGTAAAACTTGGATCTCCAGTCCCTGTCTTGGAAACTTCTGTGGCTAGTGAGGAGATCAAAGAACTGGAACATTGCTGCTCATGGTATTCATCTGTTGTGGCTTTTTCATCTCCAGTTTCCTAAAAACAACTGCGATTTTTTTTTCCTTCATAAAAAGGACTGTTGCATCACAACAAATCTTGCAAAAACATTATTTCACCATTGATGTAACTTACAAAATCTAGACTGAATGTACTGGAACACCTCAACATCCTTTTTAGTTCTGTTCGCAGTTCTTCATTACTTCGCTATAAATTTCAATGTGTAAAAGAATACCTGTAATGGCCTGTATTTTAAGTTGTATTGTAAGTTGTTTAAGGTTCAAAAATATATATAGACAGCGGACTCAGGGCTATAAAGCTTCGGGTAGCAAGTATTCATTACTCCTCAACTAAAAATATCTATCCAAGTTCAGAAGCCACAACCTATAACACCATAAGTGGAAAAAATGGTGGATTTTAAACAGTACATCTATATAATAAGCTATATCATAGCACCAACATCACTAAATTTCTTTTAGTATTCAGGTCACAAATACAAGGAAAGCTGGGCGTGTTAATATTTTATGATTTTCCTGTATTCTTGACAGTGCATGCATAGCAAAGTGAAGCAACACAGGATTTGAAAATTTTATCGTGTCCTAAAAATGCATAGCTAACTATGGTCAAAATTACCATCCCAAAGCCAGGTCCAGCTCCCCATGGAGTGTTACCTCCTGGAAAAAAAGTAGAAAGTTCTACAGTTTAGTACATTAACTGCAAATCACATTTTCAAAGTTTAATTCTTAACAGGGATATGACTTCACAAAAAAAGTAAATAACAAAGGGAACTAAGAAAGTCGAAGAACCTTCACTATGAGATATTATCCATATTCCAAGAGCTTCTCTCTCAATCACACAGAAACAAACCATGACAATGTGAATGCAAGCCTCAAAACCAGACTAGGTCTCTAGCGCAGGTTCTCAAACCAGTTCCCAACTCCCTGGGAACTAGGTGGGAGCAGAACTGTGAACTGTCTGGGGGTCTTCAAGGAAGGGTTTGAGAACCAGTGCACTACTGGGCTGTATTTGACACTTATTATTTAAGTATTATACTATTTAAATTAGAACTTTTTAAGTACGTGTTACAGTTTTGAAGGTGTAATGTTGTAGCTGACAGACTGGTTTTATGAGAACAGGATTGGCATTTCTTCTGGAAATAGAAAACTTCAGACTCTCACTGTTGCATGTGCTATGTACACAAAAAACAAAAACAAAAAACAAAAACAGGATTTGTAAGTTTTACAAACTGACCTGCAGGAGGCATGGAGGGATAGCCCCCAGCTCCACCTGGTTGTTGTGGGTAGCCTCCGGGTTGGCCAGGGTAGCCCCCAGGTTGACCAGGGTAACCCCCGGGTTGTTGTGGGTAGCCTCCGGGTTGACCAGGGTAACCTCCGGGTTGACCAGGGTAGCCCCCAGGTTGGCCAGGGTAGCCCCCAGGTTGGCCAGGGTAGCCCCCAGGTTGGCCAGGGTAGCCACCTCCTTGAGGAGGATAAGGACCTGGTTGTTGGGGATAGCCTCCTGGCTGAGGTGGGTATCCACCAGCTTGGGGAGGGTATCCACCAGGCTGAGAGGGGTATCCTGGATAACTCATTATCTAAAACGTAGAAAGACATTTTTTGTACCTTACTATGCATACAAAATGTCCACCTCTTACAAGAAACTAAACATAGAGCAATCATATAGCAAAATCCGGATCATTTATTGTGAAGATCACAACGCTTTAAATCTGCTAGAGGCTCTACACAACCATCAATGTACTAAAAATGTAAATGCACAGGACACGTGACACGAAGTTAAAGCATTTCATAGTACACCCCAGTGTGCATTAATAACATGCCTAGTATACGAAACTTCAGCAAGAAACTTGTTTGCGTAGGGTTAATAAGATTACTTCAAGACAATTTTTAAAATACTGCGATTTCCGATGCACAGCCTATAAAATGGCGGCTTACAGCAAAGAGTAGAATAACGTACGACAAATAACTACGTTTCAGAGGTAAAATCGAATCAGCAGATACATTTCTGATACCGCACTGTAAAATGTGGCCGATAAGTAAATTATGGAAAAGCCACCGGAGCAAAGTTTATTCCGCAAATAATGGGTAATTAAAATGAAAAACGGGGAAAAGAAATCTATTGAAAGTGGAAAAACACACCCCTAATATGAGATCATACATTACTTACTGTGTGAAATGCAAAAGTTTTCCTGTGAAAAGCAGAATGCAATCTTAAACACTGCTTTGCAGAGAACAGCTAAAAGGAGACACCGAGTCAGATTCTTCCGGGCGAAAGATCCAGGAAGAGAAGCCTGGAATCTAACTAATGTGGTGGGTGGGTCTCTTTTGTTATTTCTGTTCTGCACAAATAATGTATTACGGACGAAGTGACTAAAACGGTCAAAATGTCACACAATGGTCCACAGTAACTTGTGGCAAGCACGTTCCGTGAGGTGACACGTCACTTATCTGCCACGAAATGCAATAAAATAAATCAAGTTGGCCCCAGCATAAGTCTTTGCTGCTACTAAAACGGGCCTGTTTTATTACAGCAACACTTTGACAAATCTAGTAAAGCAAATCTGTCAAATACATTCAAACCAGAAAGATCGAAGAATATTAAACTAGAATTCGTTGTGCGTGTATATTTGAATTCACTTACAGTAACCAGCCCGAACCAGTTTGACAAGGTCAGCAACCCGTACAGAATAATTTGGCTTCTGTATTTTAGTGAAATTATTTTATGAAACTCCAAGTCATACTATGTAGTTATGATATAACATGCAGATATCTCTTTAAGAGCAGTAAATGTTTGGGTTTCTCCGTCAGCCAATTTAACTTCTGCAACCCCAGTAACACTTTGCCCGTTAATTGCCCCACCCTGTATGACTCACAGTCTGGGCAATTAGTAACCGCCTGACGCCAATTACAGCGTCTTATTTTACACGTAATGGCCAGTGACCTGTCTATTCTGTACAACTTTCCATCCATCCATTTTCTGTAACCTCTTGTCCTATTCAGGGTGACGGGGGGTCCCGAGCCTATTCTGCACAACCTTATTAACGATAACACACACACACACACACACACACACGTATGCATACATATAAACTGAGTCACATGGATGTGTAGATGTGTATGGATGGACTCATTCATGTGTCGGTTGAAAGGCAGTAAGGGCGTGTTGCCCAACCTTCTTTTCAACTGAGCCACGGTTGACACGTAACGCTTTTAAGGTTTCTCAGAAGTGGGCGGCGCCTAGTTTTAAATACGGTCAAAAAATACAGCACATTACAAAAACGCAAAACAAAACACTGTTTAATGTTAAAGTTTAATGCAAGACATTTCCACCTGCGTTTTATAGATCTCGTTCTTCAGTTTATTATTATTATTATTATTATTATTATTTGTTTTCCTCAAGCGTTCCGCACTTCGCGGCTGGCCGTTTTTTCACAGTAGGAAGAACTCCAGGCCACTAGGGGCAGTATACGCCGGACAGCGAATTCAAGTATACCACTGTTTGTTTATCATGCAGGGCAGCTGGACGTAACTTTTAGAAAGAAATGATCGAATTAAACCACTAAAGGTAGTTAGGAGTTTGGGACTAATATTGTTAGCTATTGGTTGCGACACGTGAACGGGTTTATTTTAGTCAGCATGTCTAAATAATCGAAGGGAAAGGTTTCGTGCTGACTAGCTTAGTTAAATTTGAATCTGTGGTCTATGTATATAAACTTAATTTTTTGCGTTTTGTTAGAGTGTTCTTTTGACCACCGTAGTTAACTGTGAATTTTTGTAAGAATGGGGAACGACGGAAAGAATTTGCCGGTCATCGGGCAATCCACAGACGGGTTAATAATGGCGCGATGCAATGGCGGTGAGGAAAAACCGCGGAGCTGAGCGCAGTCCGTGTCGGGCTCGGATGGACTGTAGCCGGCGACCACATCGGCTTCCACCGCCGCCCGCTAAAACCGAGCTAAAGCGGATCCAACCGGCGTCTGATCACAAACATCTCTGCACATTTACAACAGTTTTTAACACTTCATGAATAGGCTACATGCATATTATGTGCTACTATGTGACATTTTGATTTAACTATTAAAATACTTCGGTATGGTGATGACAGACCTCTGGGGATGTGGGCTGAGTTCCTGTTCCCGCTGTGAGCGTCTCCCTTTTCCTCTTTTTCTGTACGTGTGGTTTGCTTTTCCCACCCCTGTGTTCGAGGGTTTCCACAAAATACTTCCACGCAGGGAGATGGTGTAGCATCCAGTATGTGTGAATCGTTACGCAGCATGTATGTATATGGTGACAAATGTACAGATCAGTTAAGTGATGTAAACATTAGTTTTTCAGTTTGTGGGTACATGTGAAATGCTTGATTTTTATCAGTCCTGTTTTGCCACCACAAATCTGCGCCCTTCGGTTTTTGTGCACTATTGTGTGGACCTTAATTAACGTTCACATGGTGTCTGTGGTATGGTATAAGATTTATATCCAATAAATCTTTTCATTATTCTGATATTGCGTTCAAGGAAAACGTAAGGAAACTTTGCACAATAGTGGTGAATCTGGACATTTCTGGGGGAATGGGACGCAGCAGGGCTCCTTAAGCCTTGGGTACAGCTATTTAGTAGCTAAAATGATAACAGCAAATGTCAGAAAACTGATTCACATCTTATTTTCTAATGCAATTCAGCTGTGGGTGAGCAAGGATGCCACCACCTGGGAAACAGATGTAGGTGCAAGTTTTTCTCAGCAACATTTCACCATTGCCATAATAATGATGGCCTAACCTTGCGGTTCATCTACTTCCTGAAAGACAATTTTGTTGAATTTCCAGCTATGTATCTGTTTATGTGGCTTTTTGGGTTATTATATATATGACATTTATAAAATTAGAAAAGATATGAAACTACATTTGCGATAAAGTGTCACATAGAGTATATACAGTTAAACACTCAAAATACTCCAAGAAAACAAATTTTGCTGGCAAAAATTAAGAAAAGCCTGACAGAGGAAGTCTGGCTGATTGGTTAGCACTACGGGGCTTTGGCTTTGATTCCTGCTTTTCCCTGGCTCTTCATTTACAGAGATTACATGTTCTCCCACAGCCCAAAGGCATGTGGTTAGGCTAATCAGTGTCTAAACTGCCCATAGTGGATCAGTGTATGCCCTGCAATGGACTGGCATCTCTTTCAGGGTGGGGTGGGTTCCAGCATCGCTGTGACTGGATAAGTGGAAAATGCAGGATGGATCGATTCATATAAATGTAAATGAAAAAACTCAATACATCAAAAACCCAAAAATGATGGCCTTGACTTGTTCTTGGGGAAAAATAGGCACATGGATGCAGAAAACAAGCCTCGCTTGAGTTCAGTACATCTAAATTCAAATAAAAATACTACATGGACAATTGTATATTAAAAGACATGAAAACATCCCAAATACACAATGCTTAGATCAACAATGAAAACTTAGGAAGAGGAAGAATAAATCACAGATTAGGTGCACAATAATTCAACAAGGTCAGACGTCCTTGGAAAAATAAATAAAAATGTTAATTATATTGGCCCACATTTGAAAACATACTCATGTTTTCTGACAGAACTCAGTTCACATGTTTTAAGTGCTAGTTCTCAGTCTAGGAAGCACATGACTCCAGCAGGAAAAAGACAACTGAACTACTGCCAGAAGTGGTCAGAGGATTCCACAATCATTTACATGTGGAACAATAACAGTTTGGCCTTTGGAAATGGAATTAGAAGAATTTAAACAAGCAGTTACGCAATCACACACAAAGTCTTTACTAAACTTGCAATGCTAATATTTCTATTCAAAACACAAAAACTTACAGTTTATTGAATGTAACATCATACAAATAACATTGCATCATCCACCCTGTGATTGCGCCTACTTTATTATCTGACAATTTTTTTTTCCCAAATAAATTTACAATTTAACTCATCTATACAGCATACTATTTGACCAGAGAATTCTGGTAAAGAACTTCACTGGATAACGCTACAGCAGAGTTCCTCTTGGGGTTTGAGCCAGCAGCCTCCATATTGTACCTTTGTATCTTTAACTGCTGCGCTACCTGCTGTTACTGGCAACCTCTGTTCTCACATTCCTGTGTGTTTCTCCATCTCTTCCAGCATCATTGCTGATGCAGGTCACAGAACATGTCTTGGGACCCTCGAACATAACTGCCAATCACTACTTGCTTACAGTAAAAATGACACACAGATGTTACTTCTAGATCATACACAGATCAAGCTTCTCATGTCAGACTTCAATAGACCTATTATAATTGACATATTGCACACAATTACTGTCAATAGTTTGTCTGTACTTTATGTGACAAATGCTTCAGTTCATCATTTCTTAAGTGGAACATTCAAGGATTACATGGCATGAAAATAAATCACCCAGAGACATAGCCAGTGTTTCAAGGATTAATGTCACAGTTGCATTTTTAACCCAGTGGAAACCAATTGAGTAACCAGCAGTGATTTGAACTACTTGGTGATTGACAACACAAAATATTTACACCAACTATAGGTTTTGAAGTTGTATGTATTCTACTACTGGATTTGGGTAGGATTCAGTCACTGATTAGTGATTGCTCACGGAGGTGGGTAGTTTAGGTCCAGAAAGTAAAAGTCCAGACCAAAATTTTGTTTCAACCAACCGATTGAGTATAAAGAGTCACAGAATATGAAACTGGTTGGTTAAAACAAAACCTTGGTCCGGGTTTTAACTTTCTGGCCCCGACCCTCCAGCTCTGCCCAGAGTGGTAAAACGTGTTAGAAAGATAAACCCTCTCTTTTAGTCTCAAACAGATTATATAAAAATCTGCACATGTCTGTGGGCCAGCAGTGGAAGCAGCCCATCAGCAGGAATCTGCAAAAGGTTAGCTAGCCAGTCTACGCTAAAATAACTGAACCGATCTCTTCTTTAAGCAGCAGTCCTAGCTGCATAACCAACAGGCAAAATCCTCTCCCTTCCCCTGCCGAGCTACAGATGGACCTCGTCCTGAGCTTAGGTCTGGCCCAATGATGACTGCCAGGCAGAGAGACCTACACCCTGTCTGTCGGATTGCCAAAGGCAGGTCTGTTTTATACACTTCTGACATCAAAGTGAAAGACCCACTTGGGGGGGAGACTCGGTGAGAATTGGGTCCTGGTGCTCGACACTCGCGGTGCTGATTTTCAGCCAAGGCCATTCTGCAGGCCTGTAGCACTATGAAACATGAGTATCATGACACACATACTATAAGACGGCTCCTCAACTATACTACAGGAAAGCATTGCTCATATACTTGCAGATACTCTCTATCTCTCATTGAAAGTCATTTCAGGTTTTATTGCCACGTATGTAGTGTAATGCATTTTTTACTTGGGTGCTTCCTTCTAACTATTTCCATTAAATACAACAAATATGAACGACAAAGATTAACACTAAACAAAGAATAACACCACTGTAGACAAAAATCCCCTATGAACATCAATGAGTTTACACTGTAGTGCAAGTGTACACCGTTATAACAGAATTTAGTATAGTGGCTTCTGTTAATGCACACATAGGCCGTACATATGGTGAAGTAATGATACTAATACATTTATTTGACATGTGTGCATAGAAATTCTTTGGTTTTCACATCTTAACTCTCCTATGAGACACATAAAGGTGAAAGGGAAACTATCTCAAGGGTGATACAATTGTTCTTCCAGTCACAAGAAAAAATCCATAATCCACATAGCCACACACCATATGAAAGTGCAATACTATAAGTACAGCCTTTACACAAAAGACAAGAGTTACATTAAAGACTGAAGGGAGGCGGGAGTCAGGATATTATACTGGACGCTAGATATAGCAGGATTGCACTGAGCATGGGTGATGCATTAATATAAGGTACTGGACGAAACTTGTAGTACTGGGCAACAAAGTACCGACTGCGTTCCAGACCGAGTGGAGTGCAGGACTCAACAAATAGTTGGACAAGACATAAAGTACTGGGCAAACAAGTTCTGGACAATAGGTACTGGAAAACGTGTGACTCATGGTAGATATTGTGCATAACACCAGTAACATGCAGGAGCATCAGTAAACAGTGTAGCGCCGTGGAAACTAGGTGAGCCAGCAGTGGTGGGAAGGAATCTTGGGAAGGTTCAGTTTGTCATGTACGAAAAGGCAGAGGTAACATTGCTATGGGTTGTATAGATGACACCGAGGCCACGAAAATCAGGAAAGACTGACAATAGTAATGTCAGCCCCTTATTGAAAGCAATTCTAACAATTTTGGTTAGTAAGCAAAATGACTGCAGAATTGTTTGGTATTCGTCATGAAGGAAGAATGCACATAAATATTAATAATATTCATTGCATTTATGTTTTGATAATGAGTGGAAAGTGGACTTTTGATGATTAGTCCAGTCGTTACTATGCATTATTGTTTAATATTGCCAAAACACATATCCTTGCCCCCCCCCCCCACTCATAAAATAACTTTTTTTGGCTGATATGCAGTTTTGCATTAATATGGCAAATAACCAACTGATTCCGTATTTCTTATACGTTGGTTCAAATAGAATGGTACAATGTTGTGATTTCGGTCCCTGCGACATGGAAGAATACGGAATAGCAGGCTGGGAGGACTCCGAAGCCTGGGAACCATTCCTTGTTGAATAAACAATGCCATTTGTTTCTCTTCTCCTTGAGGCTAATCAGTGAAATTCATGAGCTCTCACATTCCACAATCCCATGTGTGAACATTAACAGAATGACACTTTTAGTTTAACTACAATACTTTTAAGACATTATTACGTATCTCAAAATGATCAATAATTAGAAAATATCATTTCAGCAAGATCATGACCAAAAATACACGTTATCTTTCACCTTTGAGGTAGAGAACCAGTCGCATTTATTCACAAAATCGCTTTAGTATAAATCTCCTTGCTTAATGCGTTAGTACGCAGTAAGCGATGAGCCCCTGAAATATATAAGCAGAATCTATGATATTCAACTTCTGTAACTGTTCTGTAAATTACAAGCTGTCAGACCCCGTATCGCAGCCATTGCTGTTCCGTCCTGCTCAGCTGTTCTCATAAATATTCACCGATGAAACCAATGACGATGCTCGTTTTAGTGGGGGGGGGAATGAGAGTTAATATTCAAAGCGGTGTCCTATTACCAGATGATAGACGAATTACCAGGAGCAGAGGATCCCTATTCGCCGCTCGTAGCATGACGCACTCCGGTTTCCCCCGAATATGCAATGAGTTCCTTGAGGCTCCAGTGCAAATAAAGATAGCGGACCGCCGCCTGCGGCTTCAACTTTTTATACTGACAACGTAAAGCTATGCCTTTTGCATAATCGTGAACTAAGGGACTTAGATCCCAGAAGGAGCCTGCGGGGTGAAGAAGAAGAAGAAGAAGAAAGACAGAGGAGGATACTTTCGGGCGGAGAAACGCAAAGTAACACAATAGAAAAAAGTGAACTTACGACCTAGAATCAGAAGTTGTGATTTACCTAAAACAGCGGAGAACCGAAAAAAACCTACATTTCCATTTTAAAGATGAGTTTGATGTCTGCCATAGACACCAGTGCCAACGTGTACCAACCTGCACAGCTTTTAAACTGGGTATATCTCTCTTTACAAGACACCCACCAGACCAGTGCATTTGATGCGTTCAGACCAGAATCGAACTCTTCCCATCCGGAACTGAGCTACACCAAGCCTCCCGCTGCTGACCTGGGCTCCTCTTTGAATTCCAGCTATCTGAACAACTTCTTTCAGCTCCAGAGGAATGAGGTTAGACAGTTTCGGAATCCGCTGTTTTCCTTTCCTCTTTTTCCTTTCCATTTTCATTCTTCTGTGCATTTTACGGCTGGATTTGCGTCCAAAAATATAGGATGAATGCCACACAAGGAACTTCTTTTAATTTCCCATAAAAGTAAAATAATTTAGGTTATCTCTTGCTTGCACGTTTTAATGTAAAATGACTTTGTTTTGTATGTTTACACGAAAAAGTTATATAAAGTGCATTTTTTTATCGCAAACTTGTGATGCGGTACTGTAAGAAATTAATCTGTTTTGCTAAAGTAGTTTCTTTTTAATATAAATATGAAATAAAATACAAGAATGCTGATTTAAATTTTTTAGCAAGGTAGTCTTGAATTCTGTAAATATAACAATTAATTTTGGTGGAGAATGATCTGTGGACGCCTTAACGGTACCGTCATTTTTCATCTGTTAGCTAAAATCCTAAATGTCAGGGAATGACAGGATGTAGTAATGACTAGGGCTGTGGGTTCATGCTGTTCTTTTTTTTTATGAAGGACTTAACATGGTTACGTTGTACAAGAGTTTGTTACTCTACATTTCAGACTTTGTCTGAATTGAGTTACATTGTCTGATTCTATTTAGAGCAGTTGTCTAATTTGAAGATAGTTGAAAACAAAGTTCAGCAGACCTGCGCTGTTATTTTCAATTACACAATAATCGTACCAGAAAAAATATTGTTGGAAATTTTATAGCTGGTTATTGACCTTTTTTGAGGGCTCTGGGCATTATGATAGAGCCACGGTTACCCGGCCCGTGAAGCACGTCGTGCGGCCTGGATTAGTGCCTCAAACTCAGGTTCACTTTAAGCTGATTTTCAGAAGTAACAATACAGCGCGATATAACAGGACGACAACTTTATATTTGAATCATGTAATGAAGAATATGCATTTCCCACATTTCCAAATTCATCCAGTTTATCGTTTTAAGTAATACCTGACACAGTCCTGTAAGGACATTAAGTGCCTTGTATGCTTTTGCAGGATACTTAAGCATTGAAGCAATATCCTCAGCTGGAACTATGGGAAGAATGTAATTTGGCAGAGTACAAACGCCAATCACAACAGTCACAAGTAACAGTTAGGATTAAATATACTCAATGTAAGACAGTCACGCAGTTGCAACACAGATAATGTTGGGTTATGTTTAGTAGCATCGCTGATGCTAACATACTGAAGTCACGCCTTTTCACAGTTTCGAAAATACATAATACACACGTGCATTGTTTTAATCAAACAAATCTTTATAAAGCAATTATATTCCTACATTTCCACTTAAAACATTCATTAAAAGTCAGACATTGTGCAAGAGTAACATATTTTTACTTACAGAACATTGCAGAGCCAAGTACATATTGAACCGGGATGTTTTGACATAAGTTATAACAGTTGTGTATCTTTAAATAAGCTAAATAAAATACAGTTGGTTTGAAACAAAAGCTGTTTGGATAGATGCTGTGGTTTAACAAACACAATACATGTGGAAATTGCACGAAAGGCCCTCTGTTTTCATATGCTTCCATTTAAGTATAAATTCTCATATAGTCTTATAGAAAAAAGTTATCCTGTAGGCTGGAATAAATTGCTGGTCGATAAGTGTAACGTCTGTACAGTTTAAGGACTCATTCATCGAATACAAAAAACTTTGTCCTTGAGCAGCTGTTAATTTGCTGTCTATAGCCGTGTCCTGGGCTCTTTGCTTTGTAGCTTCCACATGCTTTTTGTGTCCCACATAAGTAACACCTCATGTCTGCCTTTGTTACATTAACGATCGCCCCGCACTTCATGACTGGCGGATTATGGAGACGTTTTACAGTGTGCCCTCGCTATAACTAAACTGCATCCTGTCCAAGTCCTGTGCTCTTTTTATAGCTTGGGGACTCTTATAGCCAAAGTTAAGGTTCTGTAGCGCGGAGTACGAGGCTTGTTTCCATTATAATGGAATGCGTCTTAGGAGGTCATTGTGAGTCTGCTCATCTGCAAACATTTTGTGCATTAATTTGTGCATTCACCCAGAATCGTGTTGTCATTAGTATTCACACGCAATAATTCAAATGTATCCCTTTAAAAATTGTTCTGTGTACTGTCAGTACTTAGTGTGTGGGAAAACAAAACATTCTAGATTGAATTTTACAGTTTACTGCTCAAATTGGCAAAAGACTTGTCAAGTTATCTATGTTCAATTTTATGATCAACCCTTACATTGTAACAATCTACTTATTATTCATTGACATCATCTTAATACATTTATATGCTGCAAACACATGTCATAAATTAATTAAATAAATCCGGGAAAATGTGCTGTGATGAGAAGCAGCGTGCTATCCAAAGCATGGGTTTGGCGCCTCTGGTCAACATTATGGTGTCAGTCAGCATCTGTGACGTGCTATCAAGCAGAATGTCCCACCCCAAATGATTGTATAACTAAAGTAAGTGATTGCAAAACTTCTAGATAACTGAGGTTTTTGGAGTCTGTTGGATCCATTTTGCTCTGAGGGCCACTGCTAGATTTACGGTGTTGAAAATTTCTAAGCTGTTGTAAATTCCTGACATGCCGTCAATCTAACCAGCGAACACAGAACTTGTGTTTTGTTTACATCTGCCATGTTGGGCATTTACAGGTAGAATGTGTTTCCTCGTTGCTGATGTGCTGTTGGTGCTGCTTCAGCTCTTTGTTGATGATTCTGTGTCTTTGACTGGTTGCTTTTTTGGCTGGAAAGAAAGAATAATTGGAATGCTGTGTAATTTCACTGAAACTCGGCCTATTAATTTTACATGTAGGTTCCTCAGGGAAGGAGGTGGAAAGTGTTTTTTTTCCCGCTCAATATCAACAACATGAATGAAATGATCGTAGACGCAGTGGGACATTTTAAATCCTGGAACGGACCCAGTACAGAAAGTTTTTTTTTTTTAAACACAAATGCTGTTTTGCATACTAGGAAGTCAGGGACAGAGACAATGGGTCTGTTTCAGCATCGTCCTGTATTATTTACGTACAATGCCGACAGGGCTTGGCTCAAAATGGGGACATCACTAACTAGCACAGGAACTGTATGTTTGTGCAGTGCATTATGGGATTAGGCAAGCTGTGTATTCGTGGGCATTATAGTGTGTGGCAGGGGACAAACCTGAAATCCAGATGTGATTCTTCTTCCACCTTGTTTGTAACTGTAACTGAAACGATGCAGTGCTGCCAAACTCCCAGCATGTTCCTGGAGACTCACGGGGAAGGAGCCATTACTTTGGATGCATTTTTTCTTTATGGGCTTCAGGTGATTTGGGAGGGAAACACATTAGTGTAAATAGGACTGATAACTGAGATGGATTAACGTAATCAAACCGAAAGAGTTGGTCTCTAAATCCAACTTGGGTCTAAAGGAACGTTTTATTTTAATGCCCCATGAAATAAAGGTTCTCACTGCAAGTTCGGTTGCACAGATATATGCTGGATCTGACCTCTCCCAGCTGATATTATAATAGTCTTGATTGTGTGGGAAAAAAAAATGGCAGATGAATCAGAAGCGACTCTGTTTCTGCCGCGGTGCAGAATCTGCACTGTCCACTCCTGCATCTGCAAGCTATAATAATGCCTCATTCATCGAGCGTGAGGAGACTCAGAAACAAATCCTGGCAATCAATCAGGGCTGTGGACATGGTCTCCAGTGTTCTGCTGGCAGCGCTTTGCTCGAAAGTTCCTCCTTTTTCATGCTTGCTGACAGTTGGGTTCATGCATGCAGTATCCCTTTGGGTGACCTCAGTACTTTTCCAGCCCTTTTGGCGTTGGTCTCCCCATTTTTTTGGGTTCAGCTTGTGAGCAGCGAACCACCCTGACATTCTAATATCATGCTCTAGACCACATAAATTCATACTTGACATGTCTCTGGATGGCTACAGAGCTCTTCATATCTATTTGTTTTGAGGCTTCCTTCATTTTTTAATGCCAAAAAAGCATTTCTTTGTTTGGACAGTGCAGTGAAAAAAATGTACTACAGCCATTGAATGTCAGTTAGAATAAAAGTCCTCTGAGGTGTCACTGGACCTTACGTTATCACTCTTCCTGGGTTGAGTACTTAAAGATTTACGCCTTTATCTTGATTAACTGGAGATCACTTTTCCCCAATTTACTTTCCAATTATTGCACAACACTGACTGGTTTTTCTTTGTTTTGCTTTTTTTGGGCTCTGCAGGCCTTGAATAACAGCTTATATAAAGGTGCCTCCCCCTATGGCTCCCTGAACAACATTGTGGACGGACTGAGCTCTCTAACGGACCATTTCTCCGAACTTTCCCTCTCCTCTGAGCCACGCAAGCCCAGCAAAAAGCCCCCACCCAACTACCTGTGTCACCTTTGCTTCAACAAAGGACACTACATAAAGGACTGTCCCCAGGTAAGTCAGGCCCCACACAGCCTGCAGAACGGCGGCTCAATCTGACCCACTGCTCAAACAGTCGTCCTCTATATTCTATCGAAAAAATCAAGACGACCGGAGCCTCGAGGCGCCATTGACAATGTTAGATAACCAAAGTTCATCTAAATAGCAAAGGTTCTTCCACATATCCTGACCTGATCAAATTTAATATTCAGAGATGAAAGTATATTCCAAGAACAAACAATCACAAAAGTGCAAATGCATTATGGGAATGTAGGTAATGGACACATACATAAGAAATATAAAATATTTTCTGCATATACTTATGCATATATGAATCTTGTCATTATCATTATGTTATGAATACTAAAACCAGTGCTATTCTGTATTTTGTTTGGAGAAAAACTAACCCAATTTCCCACAAAAATGTGCTATTGGCAACTATAGCACTTTCAGCAGAATTGTTCCTAATGTTAAAGACACTGGCCAAACATGTATGAACCCACTACACCTGGGTTCAAATGAAATATGAAAAAAACATTTTAAAGAATGTAAAACTAAATATTTTATTCAAATATAATTTGGTATAGGCTTGTCTTTCATACATCTGTTAAAACAACAGTTTTATATTTAGTTATATGGTGGAAAAATAGGGTGAATTTGCACAAATGTGCCATTTACTTACTGTCCGGGTCAAATAATCTGACACTTTATCATTATGAATTATCAAGGATTTATCTTGAACTGTTGTTCTTGGTTACCTGCTAGTTCTTACCCTTAATTGCAAACAGCCTTGACAGCTGAGATTGGTATGTGGAACAGTTTACAATATTATAATATTCCAGATTTTTAGCATGCTGTTCAGAACTAACATACAAACAAAATATGTGTGTCAAATAAGTAGAAACAGTTTATATGTGCAACAATATAAAGGAGACCCAAAATGATTATCATGTTGTCTAAATTTTATCTCAAAGAGAAGTCATGTTTTTGTTTGTTTATGACTGGATATGGCAGTTAGAAACCAACCTGCCTGTCTGGGGAGGTTATTACATTTGTATGAGTGATTAGCACTTGAAGTTGGTTGGCCTTTTGTTAGTTTGAAAATGACTGGCAGATGTTTTTAATTACCATGCTTTGTATGCATCTGTGTGGAAAATCAGTCCAAAGAGACATATATATTTCCATCAGTGGTTGCAATTCAAAGAAACAATGCAAAAGTCGAACACCATGTGTCTTAACTTTAAGACTTGCTTTTTTATGTTATGGTTTACAGCTATTGTCTGTAGTTTGAGTTTTATTTTAAAAACAATATGTAGACAAGACGTATCAGGTTACAGCCTAGTTTAAAAAGTGAACTGCTGGAAAAGACACTGTGATCATTTTAACTGAGATCTGTCACCATACAAGCCGAACAAAGTGACTCACAAACATTAAAGATCTTAAAACATTATATTTCCTGAGAGGGCTGCAAGGAATAGAGGTGACATCTCTTATGTCTTCCTCTTGTGTCTTTTCTTGTTTGTCACGTTCGGCCGAAAGAAGTGATTTAAGTCGGAGCCCTTTGAATTTTGCTTTTCAATAATAATTCTAATTTGCTGTGGATGTTTGTAGGCCAGAGTTGTGGTGACAGATTTAGCTTTACACCAAAAGGCAGTAAGTGATCTCACCCTACATCCCAATTCAATTCCATGTATCCTGGTATGGTAATGGAAACCAGATGTTGGATTAAAATTCTAAGCCTCCTTTTATGAAGGAGGATGGGCTTTTCTGTATAGCAGCACACAATTTGCAAGACAAATAAGAGAAATCCCAGTGTACTTGTTAATTGATGTTGCAAGATCTGTTTGAAGTGATTGACAGTGGTATGTCTATGACTATATTTCCAGTTATCCCGTCTGTAACGAAGACTAAAGTGTCTCTCTTCACAAATAAGTAAACATCGTTACTACAGAAACCAAAAATGTGGTTAATGTGATCAGCATGATGCAGAGGCTCTGTAGAGAGGACTAGCATTCAAATATAAAAAATTAAGACTAAAACGTTATAACTTTGCTGTTATGCAAGTATGATGACCCACGTTCTATATAGATACTGTATGTTAATTGATCCCTGAGCGCAAATATGCAAAATGCAGTCTCCTCCCTGAGAGAGCTACTCTGACGAACAACATTTTCAGTTGATGTTGGAACATAATAGAGGAAATGGAATCTTTTAAACAGCCCGTCAAAGCTTGTCTTTGATTGTGGCATTTTTTAGGTCCTGCATTCCATGCTTTTATGGCACCATTAAAATGAACATTATTGTCATCATCAAAATTTATGTAAAGATCAAATCCAACAGATCTTTCATCTTTCAAACCATGAAGCAAAAAACATACTGGAAAAATCAGGCCCTGCAGTCTTGTGTTCTGTAATGGATTCTCTCTTAATTTGCATTTATTTTAATCTCGTAGGGTGGAATTGTCAACTGATATCAAATCTCAGACATTGAGAATAAATAATCTGGGCGTATTTGCTGTATATTTTCATACTGGGTGATCTCATTGCAATTCAATAAAGCTGAACAGAACACCCTCTGAATTTGAAGGAAATAAATTCCAGCATAAGCTGGTGCCTCAAAGATTCCCCACAGCCCTGTCTAGCGGGCCAAAGCAAGTATAAATATGGAAGTCCAACTTCACAGGCTGCTGCAGGACTGTGATCTATGTCCAGCACTGGAGATCGCTTTCACATGCGTTCTCAGGGTGCATATTTTCCTTGTCTTTTAGGAGATTAAGCGAAAGCGTCAGTCAAACAAAAAAAAAAAAAAGAGGAACTGAAAAGAAAGTTGACCATTCCTGGAATGTCACATTAACTTCTTTCGAGGAGCGGTTGATGGCGCGGAGGGGATAGGAATCCGGGAATGTCACAGCTAAATAAAACGCGAGATATGACAGGAAAGGGGCGTGGCGAGTGGTCCGTGTCGACATGGGAGGTGTTCTGTGGCAGAGGGGACCTCCGTCTTTGGTGGTGTATTTGTGACATTTAATTCACTGCATTTGGCAACATCTGACAAGCAGGCACCTGTAAAGCGCGTTTAGCCCTATCAGTCATTAAAGGATCGACCTGGCACTTCGTTGTATTGCACAAAACAATGACGTTTCCTACAATGTTCAGTTTTTTTTAAGCATGTGTGTAATATCACTGGAAACCATTGGATGATTTCAACATGTCGCTGAATCATGTGACTGTGTGGAGTCACTCTTTTTTTGGAATGTGGATTGAAGAGCCACAGGTACCTCTGCTCTGTGAAGCTGCACAGTTTAGTCATAACCTCTGCAAAGCCTTGCCTCTCCTCCACCGCCCTTCTGTGGGGAGCGTTCCAGAAACATCCCTGGCTTCCATTCATACACAGCATTTCATTTTCAAGGCATTCAGACGGTTTCTGGTGTCCAGAACCTCATTGAAAAATATAGCTGATGTTGTCAGACAGGAATGGAGATTCTCATGGACAGCAGCGTGTGTAATCCTGACTTTAGACCTTCTTCCAAATAGGAATGGAGATGATGTCTACAGAGAGATATGATGCAGAAAAACATGTATAAAGGGAGATAAAGCAATGTTTTGGACTGATTAGCTGTTTTCCTGGGATAGGCTCTAGCCTCACAGTGAACCTGCTTTGGATGAATATGGAAAATGGATGGATGGATGGAAATGAAAGGTGCCCACCTGGATCTGAGGTGCTTGTTGTGATTGTTGCTATGGTATTTAGTTTTTTGCTAGCATTTTTTTAGTTTTCCTGTGGCCAGTAGACTGATACAAGGCAAGTAACTGAATATAACCATTTTCAGATTTCTTCATTGGTCGCCAGCCCCTCGTTAGCGGTGCTTCATGTCTGATTTTCACTCACATATACCCAGATTAACTGATATAGTTAAAAAAGAAGAAAGAATATATCCTTAAAATAGACTTTTTGTCTTCCATTTCCTGGATGTTCTTAATAACATTTCTCTACTTCATTTCACTTGTTTGCATGTTGAAATATTTTGTCAGCTTAGATATCGTGTGCTGATGTGCTTTATTTGTGTGTATTATAAATAACTTGCCTATTTCACTTCAGTTTTGTTTAAAATGCAATGAAAAGTCAGAGTGCATGTTATTGTAAAGTGAGCAAGATCATAATTATCTCTGCCCAAGCGCTTTCACTGCAATTCTAGTGAAGTCCTCGTATGAGTAAATGGCCATAAATAGTGAAGAGATGTACTTTTATCAGACTTTGCGAGAGATAACAACAGGGAAAGCAAATTGACGACACTTCCTTAAAAAGGAAATCAAAGCCAAAAGAATAAAAAGGTTTCCTGCCAGCTGGTTGGCTTTTTTTTTGCACAGGAATATCGGTCTTCCTTTCTTCGCTGATACCACATTCATTGTCCTTCCCTTAGCTACAGAAAATGAAAAAAACAAAGCTAAAACTTCTTTTGTGCAAAGCTGTCATTTCAGCAAATGCAAAAGGAATTGATGGACTTTGGACAATCAGTTTTTTTGTTGTTTAGGTCCCTCGTTTGGCATCAGATGCATGATTTCCCCCTCACACTATATATCGTGCGATTATTTGGTCCTTGGTACCTTGCCCACGTAGATGTGGGCCTGGAATGTATTTACGTTGTGGGTTTTTTTTTTTTTTTTGCATTATTGCATGATGATGACATCGTATTCAATTAGAATGCAGAATGTGTTTCAGAATGTAAAGTGCACAGAACAGAAAAGAATAGGGAATAATTGTTTGTGACAAAGACTGCTACAGTCATAGAAAATGCTTTAATGTCCTATTTGAATGCTGGAGCATCAGATGAACACACTGCTTTTTGTTCTGACACACTGTTCATGAGCTTGTAGCTCGGATTTTGTGAGAAGAAGTGGCAATACTTCTCCCTAGGGCAGTATTAAGCTTTGTGGAACTGGTATTTATTCATTTTTATTAACCCTGATATATCCTGAAGACAAACACTGTCTATTGATGGTCCAGAGAACAAAACAATATAACAAGTATTTATAACATATTCCACATTGCAGGAAACCATTATGTAATTAATAGTGACATGTTTATTTTTTATTTGTTTATACAGTTTTGCTTTGTGTTAATCTTAGCATGACTTTCTCCTCATAAAATTCAGTATTTGTTATTTACCCTCTGTGCTGGTTTTCAGTGGGAGCAAATGCCAAAACTGATGGTATCAAGGATTTTTTTGTTGTTTATTTCAGGAGAGAAGCAATTAACATCTGAACAAATGCTATACAGTATATAATACACTGGTGTTTCAGATTGGTGACAATCTGTTTTAATTTTCAGTTAAACATTAATTATCAATAGTTTTTACTTAGAATATTATTAGATAAGCATCTCAAACATAAAACATACGTTGAAAAATATGCATGCCTAATCTGCATTGTTATGTACGGTCTGTTATGTACTTTCAGGGATAATCATAATACTGCAAAAGCATTATATCACACACCAATATTTATTTATAAGTCCATTAAAAAAATAGATCAAAAGGGGGACACAGGGTGAAAAACAATTGTCCTGACGATTTTGATGAAATCCGATTAAGTCCAAATCATTTCATTCTGGTTGCTTACGAACCTGTACAATCCTGACATAATCAACGATATACTGACAGTAAATGATAGCTGTGCAGCATTGCAATGGGAAAGACTAGATGCAGATAAGGGTCTTTCTGTTTGTCTTTGGGGGCCCAGGGCTGAAAGGTCAGGAAGTCAGCTGGTATTGTTAACTCGCTGGGGGTCGGACTGCTGCTTTGTTGAACTTGTATTTTTTTTTTAATAAGCCTTCAAGGAAACTGACCAGCGAACAGCATTTTCCACATTTCAGATGAGAGTTTGGGCCGATTACACACAGCACTCGAAATAACATGCATTTCTGAATGTAAGGTTTGTTGTAGGCTCATTCAGACTGGCACCAGGTTGGCAATAGATGGAAATCAGTTTTTATATAAAGGCCGATTTGTTTTTCAGCATTTCAAGTTACCATTTTCGTTATTGTGATAAAATCAGCTTCATTACTTAAAGCTTTTAATGTCCCCCATTTAACTATTTGTTATGTATTTAAAAAAATAATGAAATCAAAAGTTCTTTGCATTGGCAATTGTGTCAATGTGCTTATTTTTTTGATCAGGAAGACATATATATCATATCATATTAAATCACATATATCTGATATATATGAAAAAACTTTACCGTGCTTTACTGTGTCTTACGGCTTAGTTTTAAACTGACAGGACCAGTTCTTTATGACACCATGTTCAGTGAACATGAAAATCAAACAAATTCGTCATAGTTTGTCATTTATGACCATTGAATGAAAACCATGAGTCTCAGTGTTGAGTTTTGGGAAGTTCCTTAATATGATGTGTGGGGCTGGTATTTCTAAGTGTGCACTATACATTCTTCACATTCTGTTATGACATTCATCATAAGATTTTTTTGCTACTATAAAAACAAATGCAGACCTCTTACATGTGGAAAAATTATGATTATTTAATGAGAAATATATTCACGAGAATTGAAAATATCTAAAACATTACACGGTACAGGCTCAATGAGGAACCAACAGAAAAAATTAGTGACTGGGACTAATTTTACATATAAAATAAAATCAAAGTGAGATTTAAAAGGTACAAAAATACCACTACTGCAGTGTTAAAAAAAAAAAAAAGAGAGAGAGAGAGATGTCGGCTGTTATTTGATTTGCAGTGCGCGGCCTTAGTAATGCTGAAATGCTCAGTGCATGACAAGTAGTTTGGATTGAAAACAGGAGGCTGAATATCAAACAGACAAAGATATGGCTGTGTACAATCTGCTGGCCAGCTAGCCTCTCTGACACTGCTCGAGCCGGGGGAAGCTTTGTGTCAGGACATCTGCTGTGCAGTGCGAGTACGACAGCACTGCAGCTACATTGACTCCGCCGAATTCACAGCGTGACACAAATCGGGAGCGTAGCCCTCACTGCAGCCTCAGGCATGTTACGTCCATTTCATTATCATACCCAGAAATCCATGGAGACTCGTTATAATAAAAAATGACACCCTATTTAACTTTATGAAATGTATACTAGTATACATTTTAAGAAATTACTTTCAAATTTCTTTTTCAAAATGATTTACTAATTATTCTATTCATTTATAGACCTCAAAGTAAGCCTATGAAATTACCTTTCACCTTTGCACGTACAGTACAGGCCTATTTTTAAGAACACAAATTAAAGAGAGGAAGAGAATGTAATTTCCTTATATTTGCTTTTAACCAGTTGTTCCTTCCTACATAGTTTTGAAGCCAAAATGAAGAATTAGTATGTTAAATTAGACTCTAGTTGGATCATTTTGGTTGCCTACTGTATTTTCTGGAATTTGTTATAGCTATTAAATGAAATTGTCCTTTTTTAGGAAAAAAAAAACAATCGTTGATCATACACGATAGTTTTTGATGGGTTTATGTGTATTTTCAATATGTCTGGGTCTTGTGGAAAAGGATGATTTGACCAGAAAATCATTGGCTGCTACATTTTCAGCTGTTTCTGCGATATTTTACGTCGCTGTAAGGATAATATACATGCGGACTAAGGAATGTCATGCTAAATACATTTTATACCGTAGGAACGTTTGTTGTAATTCATAATATCTTTAACATGTGACATTTCAACACTGCCATTGAAGTGATGCTGGAATCAGGAAGCCGGTTCTAAAACTGTCAGTAAATGATTCAGGTGCTTTTTAGTGTATTTATTGGAATCTCAGGATGCTTCTCCAATGCTGTCTGTCTTCTTGTTTTTGTTACTATGAACTATTTATGACCGCGGCCTTCATTCTACAGTAGGAAATGTATCAATTATTAGGCTTCCCAGCATATAAAAAGAATCATGAACCTTAATCATAAACAAACATTATTTACAAAATCGGGGTAAACTATAGTTAACTAATGTAATGATAGACTACGTTAACTAACTGACACAACCCTGTTTGCAGTGGTCATGAACAGACTTTTTCATCGAAAGAAACTGGAGCAAAAATCATGGCACAGAAATCTTTGATAAATCACAGGATCATGTTACTGTACTAATATTGTGGTACATTTCCTGAAATAGGGAAAGTCTAACTTATTAAATTGCAGTTCTAAAAACAATGTAACCTCTGCAGGCTACATCTCTACTAAATGTTCGTTTTCTTGGCTAAATGGATGGACATTAAAGAGATTAACATAAAGAACTAAAGTCGTGGTGTGGTCCTGTTGAGTGAACCATTGAACAGCAAGTATCACTGGCTAGTTATCCATTAATGTTGAAAATATTACTCGTGCTTAAGGTTACTAGGCTTACTTGAGATCTTGCTAATTAATTTAGTATTAGTAGGGAGCTTCGGCATTGTAGCACCCAACAAGGTAATTTAAGTCTTCAACATAAAACTGCAGTCACAACTCTTCCTTTCACTGCTGTTGTGGGCCAGTCCCAATAGCTGGTTAAAAAAAATAAATAAAAAAACGCAGTTTCACTGGATTAGGAGGGAAGTGTGAGTGAACTGAAACTGTGCAGGGCTGCTCCACTGGAATATTTTTATAGCGTGAACCAAGATCTTCCTTCCAGTCTTCAAGTAGGCCCCGGCTGACATATACTGTACATACTCAGCCCCATCAAGCCCTGGTGACGAAAGAGCCCAGAGCCCTTAAAGAGGACCCCAGGCGACGGGAGTGGGGGGCTGGAAACAATGTAGCGGAGCGGAGAAAGCGAGAGGAAGAGTGAATGATATTACGAGAAGGATACGGCTTATCTGTTGTGGAGCAACAAAATGCCACCATCTCTGAATTCCTGTGGGAACGTGCATGAATACGGCACAGAGCAAAACACATTGTTCTGTATAATTGAAGATGTTCTGTAAACAGCAACATGTTGAGAAAGTCAGCCCCGCAGTGACTGAGGGATTAGGGAAATTGACCTAGCAGCTGAAGCACAATTTATTACCAAAGGGTATTAGTTTCCTCTACACTATGAACCCCCCCCCCCCCCCCCAGCTGGCCGTGGAATGTGTGATAACAGAGAAATTCCCTGCCCGGGTCCCTCACTCCTGTGTTCTGAAATAAGCTCGGAATATTTGCTCCTCTATTTTTCTCAAGTGATCCAGCCCACCTGCTCCCTTCGCTCAGTCCCTCAGAAACTTAATCCTGGGGCACAACTGTACAAGTCATTAGAGTGGCTGTGAGCAGGAGCTGTGCCGTGTGGGATGGGGGACTGTGGCTAATGCTGAGATTGCTTTCTCTCTCTCCCTCTCTCTCTCTCTGTCGCACTCTTTTTCTCCGGGAGGGAAAAATTTCCAGCTCCGGACAGACGGCTCCATGTCCGCATTACAAAAACCAAAAGCCCGGGACACAGAGCTTTGGCCAACCAGGAGGCCTGCTTACAGTAACATAACACCCCCAGACAGATGTGAGTTTTCGCAACCCATGTTCTCGTGCTCGTCCCAAGTTCAGATCAGTGTTATTAAAAAGCAGAAGGTGGTTTAGAAAAGAACTCGACCCGCTATACACTTACGTGTCGTGCTAGGGTTACTGCCAGTGTCTAATAAATAAAACAAATAAAATCACTGAGCAGTTGTTAGACACCAGTATCATATAAGTGTTAACCATAACATAATTTAGACAGGTTTTTTATCTTTAATGAATATACATTGTTTTACTAAAATGCTAAACAGGAAATAGGTCATAATATGGAGGTATAAAACTAATTTCCTTTATATTCTATTTTATTTAAGATAGCTATATACCTTAGTAAGACATAGCGCACTGAAGTTATTAAACGACTGAAAGATTAATCTACATAAACAGAAAATAATAATAATGTTTTCTTTGCTTTATATTTCTTTGTAAGGGAGTAATTTGCCTTAGATACGTAAACATTCTGCGGTTTATTTTGTAGGCTGATTAAGTGAACTGTCTGGCGCGCGACTCCGTAGACTTTCATTGAGTGTTGTGCTTCTGATGGTCGTTAGGAACACGTATCTGCGATCAGTTTCACTAAGGGGCGTTGCCAAAAACTCTGTCAGGCACTGGTAACGTACAGATGTACTGTATTATATAATTCAGTTTTAGAAAATCCAGTGGTACCACTTTATAATAAAACTCCCTTTTGTCACTTATAAATGATAGTAACTCATTACTAATGAAAAACCGCATTATAACCAGTGCGTAATTTGTGCGGCATCCTGTCGGAATGCATTCCGGGACCTCTCTTGGTGCTTTTCCACTGCCAGAGAAATGGTTCTGTTTTTGAACGGTTCTGTGAGTTTCCACCAAGATAAAAACAGGTTTTAAACCAAAACACTGGTTCGTGTCGAGAACCAAGAAATAGTTGGATCCTGAGTGGGAACCATGATGACATCATGAGTGGGCGTGTACTATTGTACGCACGGGCATGAGATAAACATGGAGGCACTGGTGGAAAATGTACTCAGCTTTTGTACTTAAATAAAAGTACAGATATCATGCCAAAATGTTACTCAAATAAAAGATCAGTGGAATGCCATTTCATTGTTTTTTATTCGGTGGAGAACAAAAGATCGATTGTGCCATATTTAACAATGTATTATAACCATGTCAAGGGCTGGCACTTTGAGTTCTCTTATAAGTAAGGATTAACCCGACAAAATTTCTCGTCATCGACTGTGGCAAGTGGCTGATCATCCAGTGTGTCAGACTTCCATTATTTAAGTAGACGTGTCATTAGTTCTGGTGCTTTGAATATTGATTAACTTTAAATATCGGCTGCCAATATCAGTATGTCAAGCAATATACTGTGCATCTCTACAGTTTATTTGTTCAGTCTTCATAAAGACAATACACAATGCAAAATAACAACAACAATAATAATAATAATAATAAAGAAGACAGAAATATATTATTGACACAAAATAGCAAGCGCAATTCTCAGTGGGGAAAAAAACATCAAGATTTACACCAAATTGTGCAGCCCTACGCATAAGCGAGCTGCATGCTTTTTGTAAATACTTTTTAAAAATAACTTTTATTTGGTGTGTAACAATAGTTTCAAGCAGAATGTATTGGAGTAAAAAGTTGGTTTTTGGCTCAGAAATGTAGCAAAGTAACAGTAAAACAACTTAAAATTCTCAACTAAAATACAAATTCAGAAAAAAAGCTACTTAAATATAATAATAAAGTATTTGTACTTTGTTACTTTACACTTTGAGGCAAATGTACACTCCGCCTACTCAGCAACACCCACCACTGTTGACACAATGGTGCCGACTATTGAGACAAAATTAGTGGAAACGCGTGTCAGTTCAGTTGGCAGCTGAACTGAACTGGTTCTGAACTGAAATGGTTTATGAACCAGAATGGAATCAGTTCTTTGCTGGTGGAAAAGCGCTATCTGTTTGTCTGTTCGCATTCTGGCACGAATTTGCATAAATTTGTCAGCTCTCTGGCTAAAAAAAATTTAAAACAATAACATAAAAGAAAAAAAATTAATAAGTAGCCTATGTATTTTAATTTACAGACCAAGTTTTACGCTACTTCACATCCTTTATTAACTGATTTATTATTATCAGTATGTGGCATGTTTTCAGGACCGTGTTTCGTACGCATTTCAGGAGCTACAACCTGCCTCATTACCCCTGTGGTCTCATTTGCTCTTGTTCTGCATGGTGGCACCATCTGATTAACAAATGAAACAATGGTTATACGTTGTTTATAATTGTTTATTAATGATTTACAAAGTGCTACAACGTAATTAATAGTCTGATTATAAACCACTCATAAACCCATTATAAGAGTAGGCCTAGTCTTATTGTAAAGTGGTTTCTATCCAGCTTAATTTCTTTGGGTAAATTTGTTGAATGGCGTTCATATTATTATGGGAACAGTATTAGTTTGACAGTTTTTTTGCATATGAGTCAGTGCTTTTCTTACTTCTCCCTGCAGCATATCGAGTCTTCTGAAAAGATTTGTATTTAAATGTAGCCCCAGTGAAAAACACTTGGTGCTGTATGTCGTTTATACATTAAGTAAGATATCAGGTCTGGGTTTATATGTTAAAAGTAAGGCGTCAGGTCTGAATTTTGCCAAAGGTACCGGAAATAATGTTACGATAAAAACAGCAGTTCAGGTGTCATTCACTGTCTGAAAAAAGTGCACAGCCCTTGTACAGTTTCGTTCTTTATGGAAGAAACAAAATTAAGGTGTCCCCAATGGTACAAAAATGTACTTCAAAAGATACATTTACTTACAGCTAGGGTACAGTTGGCAGAGCCTTGAGGGTACAGCCCCAGTGACAAGTAATTGTCCCCTCAAAGGTCCAAATTGTTCCTATTTTCTGACTGGGTATGACAGTACCATTGCTTGGCACTTCTAGTGTTAGGGAATCGAATCCCACCAACAATCTAGGTGTGTGGAGTTTGCATGTTCTTGTGTGGTCTTATGTGGGCGGAGTCCAGATAGGCCAGATTCCCCTCACAGTCGAGAAACACTGATTTTGAATTGCCGATACTGTGCGATGTTGGCATTGTGTTCAGCCCCAATAACGGCCTGGTATATGATGCCAGTGGTCCCTTGTTTTGTGCTCAGTTTGGTCTGGGACAAGCTCCAGGCCCCTTCAGCCACCCTGTACAAGTTTTGGTTGGAAGATGGACAGATGGATAAACACGTGGGGTGGGTGGGTAAAATAATGGAAACACCACATGAAAAACAACTCTGAAGTAACCAAATCCCAACTGCAAATGCAGATACAAAGGTGAGTCATGTTAGGCTGGATGCCAGTTAGCACTGTGTGCGCGTCAGCTGTAAACGATATGCGAGCGTTCGAAGCAACATGGGGCAACTAACAGAATTACAAAGAGGTCAAATAGTCACAAAACTGCTAAAGTATTTAATTGCACGAAGGGAAATGGTTTCAGAGATTGTGGCGACCGGGCACTGATGGCACAGAAGAGCAGTGGCCATAAGTTGAAGCATATTATAGGTTGTGAGGCTGCGTGAGGTAATTAGACAATCGTATAGGTTCATGTCTGATCTCGGTAGGTGAACCCATATAGAGTGGAGATGTGCAATGTAGGATGTGACATCTTTGCTATGGATGTCTCTACAAAATGAAACTCATTGGCAAAAAAACACGTTTAAGTTCACAGTGACTGCATATCTCGGCAAGCACCGCAAACGTACCTTGAAAGCATTTCTGCAATACTTGCTGAGGTTTAAAGTTGTAAATTTAACATTTAAGCAAAACAACTGTTGTGAATGTGTTTTATGGAGGATTCTTCAGTAATACGTCAAATGTTTGGAGAAGTTTCATAAATAAACCTTTGATTTTTGATTTTAAACTAATGTGGTGGATTGACTTTACTTGATAAAATTTGCTTTTCATTTTGAGAGGGTCAGTTTATGAAATTTATCTTTGATGTTTGCCTTTCTGTTGGCTTTAAAATTTGAAAAGGTTGTAAATAATATAAAAACTTTACTAGTTTTAAATGCTTAAAATATCACATGCAATCACTCGCATCAATATCTACATGTAATTCTCCACGAGTCATCACAAACGCTGTATGCTCGACATCATCTGTGGAGACTTTTGTTTCCTTTGTAAACCACACTTCTATTTCTCGACAAGAGAGAATGTCATCGCAACTAGTCGGACGCAAATTTACTTCCGTATTAGGACGACCCTCATCCCCGCTCATTTCCCTGCATTTGAGGGCTGCGGTGGGTTTATCGTAAACAGAGCGTACGACTTGGAAAAACTCTTTAAAATTTACTAACCTTCATTGAATTCACCACAGCTGTCTCTAGCTTTCACACGGCCGGGGGGGGGGGGGGAGAGAGGGAGAGAGAGAGCCCCTTCTCAAATAACACAGAGCGCTGTCTTGACTGAACTTGTTGGATACATATTTTTTCATGTGGTGATTTTGCGGCATATCTGGACTTTATCACTTTCCATGTGTTTGCCAGCATCAGTGGTCATGGATGTGGAAACACAGCACAACTGTCACATTCTGTTTGTCTATATCACGGAGAAGGTCACTGTGCCAACAGAAACATGTAGGCATAAAAATATCTGTACGACGATAATTCCATTCCTAACATTCTTTAACTTTGTTGAATGACTTCTTAGTCATATATTTATATATCTTTATATTTAACCTCCTGAGACCCAAGGAAAAAAGTGTCCTTCAATTATAGGTTATTTGTCTTTGGAGGAAATAAGACATCTTACAATTTAGATTTTTTTCAAATTTATTTCTATTTTTAATTTCACAGCATGTCCTCTTTAGTGTACAACAGGAGTAAATATATTTCCTTACATCAGTGAAAAGATAGATGCCTCAGGATATAGGAGGATATATATAAGGATATATATATATCCTCCTAACTGCTCATAATTATCTGTTTAAGAGATAGACCCACAGCTATGCTGTCATATATTTACAATGTATTCCTCTGTGTTGTAACGCCATTCAAATGGAAAAACAATTTTTCTTACAAAATTTCTACCAAGACCTGGTGTTGGCTGCATTTTCTCTATTCTGTCGATGGCACCATCTCGCAGTCTGTAGAATCTGTGATCACCTTACCAAATGTGCAAAAGTGTTGTTCTTAAATACCTGCCAAATGACTATAGGAGGAAAAAATTCTACACATCACTGTAAACTCACACAATTTGAGGTCATTTAAAAAGGCTATGTGGGCATGTAAAGACTTGGTTATATATAATTATACAGTGGTACCTCAGTTCTCAAACTCATTAGAACTCGAATTTCTTAAAAGTCGAACTAACCAGTTTGAACCTAGAACTTGATCTGAATCTCAGAAGTCAAACCGTGAACGCCGACGTAAGATAACTTGTACACGCGGGGAAATGAGTCACGCGGCATTTCTCTCAGCGGAAACAAAGGGTAACGCTTCAGCCTCAGCCTCACATTCGCTGTGATATAGCATATTCTGCATGTTTACACTAGCTGAATACATATATTTAGACAGTAAAA
>JAODJU010000041.1:8334037-8353365 GCA_026776725.1 Gnathonemus echidnorhynchus
CTCTGTTAAAGTTGTTCTTCATGTCCGCAACAGACACGGTAGGAGTGACGTCATGCAGATCTGCCGGAGCCCCCCCACTAAGCTACAAGCCCCCTGCGTCTGCATCTTTAATCATGCACTTAATTACTGATGGCAGTTTTACAAATTCTGACCGGCTAACGGCAACCAAGGGCATGTTTGGTGCTCTCCGGAGAGAGATAACACTCCCCAGCTGATATGGCAGTGTTGCTCCAGTGTGCAGTGCTGATATCTGTTCTTGGTAACGACTGTACACAAAAGAAACATTCCCCTCAGCAGCTTACTGCCCAGCAACAGCAGTAACCGGTGGACAAAATCGGAGTGTGCCTTTGCTCAGCTGTTACACCCCACTGTAGTGTACCCACCTAATTATTATATCTGACCAGGGGTGCCAAGGGGGGGGGAGTTGGGACATTTCCAAGGACCACTCAGTGGCAGGAACCCTAAAATATTTGGAATATAATTGGATTGGTCTGGGTCAGAGGCGTCATATGATATGCTCTCACGCGGTCCAGTGACATCCCAGTGTCTATATGTTCTGGTGTGACGTAATTCATTTGCAGCCACGCGATTGGCTGTTTGGAGGCGTACTGGCAATATAGCAACCAATATAGCAACCAATGCTGATTTAAAACATTGCAACTTTAAGCATTTCATTGAGCCACAACAAGAAACTTTTGTCTTAATAACACCTACAGCACATTTGGACACTCATTTGTTAGTTTTTTAAGTACGCCTCCAAACAGCCAATCGCGTGGCTGCAAATGAATTCATACAGCTCACAGACGGGGTCAGCAGGTTTACGCACTGTTTGTCCGGCCAATCGCGTGGCTGCAAATGAATTCATACAGCTCACAGACGGGGTCAGCAGCCAATCGCGGACATGATGTTGCAGCCGGTGTCACACGTGGTGGTCCCAGCATCTCAGAAACAGCCTCCCTCCTGGGATTTTCACTGCAGTGTCTATACAGAATGACGTGATGAGCAAAAAAATAAAAAATATATCCAGTAAATGTCATTTCACTGGCCGGAAACGAGCTGTTAATGAGAGAGGTCAGAGGAGAATGCTATATCTCTATTTGCTTCAAAAGTCACTTTTAAAAGACTGCTGATAAACTTGAAATCCCTTCTGAATTGCATTGACCAGAAAAGTCCAAAATATACTAAGGTTATCCGGGTGTAACGTATTTCCCAGGCACAGTCCCTTAAGAAAAGTGTCTGACTATTAAATGACGCATGATAGATGGACAGTCCATCACAAATGACCAGAGGTGGAGATTTCAGGTCCAGAGAGTACAAATCCAGACCAAGATTTTGTTTCAGCCAGCCAGTTGAGTACTCCGCGACTGTGACTCTTTTTACTCAGCTGGTTGGTTGAAACAAAATATTGGTCTGGATTTGTACTCTCTGGACCTGAAACCTCCAACTCTTGTAGGTGCTACACTTCCTACAACTGTTTGCAGTAGAATCAGCCAGCTGTGCAAAGTAGGAAAATGTTTGGACTCTTTACAAAGTGTCTCTTAGCATGCTCCCCTTATTCCAGTTAACAGCCCGACTCCCTAAGGCTTGTTTGATTGGTCTTTTGCTGAATTTTGGCTGAAGTCGGCCAATCATGCTGTCAAAGGAAGACTGAGATGTGTATAAGTGTGATAGATTTATCATACACAATGACATGTGGGTGTGTTTCTGGCTCTGTGAGGCCGGTGTGGATGTAGCCTTTACAGTACATTAGTGATTTATTTGAAATTGTGGAGTATACGAGCTCATAGCTGAAGTATTCAATATAAAATAATGCAATTATATAAAGAAAACTTTGCAATTGATTTAGCAATAAATATTGTATTAATTTGTTATCTGCACGGTGTGGTCAAAGGCAGTGTTGTGTCTGCCAGATCTACTATTACAGGGTTTCGCCTTCAGAACTTTGTAGAAAATTAATTTCTTATAGTCTTTTTTTTTTTGTTAAATCATTAGGCATTTTATCAGGAAAAAAAATCGAATTATAGCTTTTTCATAGTTCGGCCGATTACAAAAGGTGCATCTTGTTTGTCTAACACAAGTAAGATTAAAATTACGATTAAGATAGACTTTATTATTACAAGGGGAAAATTCTAGTGCATACAGCAGAGAGGATGTAGTGCACAGGTGTGTGTGTGTGTGTAAATATATATATATATATACACACACACACACACACACACACACGGTGATGAGCAAAAAAACAATATGTATATAGTGCCAAACAGACAAAGTGCAATGAAGTGCAATGACAGCATACACAGTACACAAAGAAAATATTTTGAAAAACAGAATATTGTGTTACTAAAAATAAATGTTTCAAGATAAGAATAATACATTCTGCACAAATAAATTATGTGTAATTAGAACAGAAAGTGCTGGACTTTTCCTGTGACAAGGTAGAGTGCTTCCTGATGTGTTATGGCACCTCTGAACATGGTCAGGAAGGGAAATTGTTATTTTTTCACTAATAAGCTTCTGGGGGAGTTATGCGACTCTGTAGCAGAACGCGAGGGTTAATGGAAGTAACGGCATATGCTGGACATTCACCAACAGATCTGGCTTTTTGCTGTAGCTCTGCTGATTGTATGCAGTTGTCAAAGTCCAAAGTACATCCAAGCCCTGGTAGATAAATTAATGGCAGCGCTGTCCTCCTACGCACACAAGGACGCCACAGCGGCGAGGGTACACGATATGGTTTTCCACACAGCGTTCTTTATTTATCCGCATGACACAGGATTTGATCGAGGAGCACTTTACGTGGTTTTCTATTTAGTGTCCCGAGTTGCATCATTGTTCCCCAATTATCAATCTTAATTCAGTGCGACATCGCTAACAGAATGCTCAAGCGGGCAAGGCCGCAGGGATTAATGCATACAAAACGCAAGTTTATAGCAACGCTACATCGGCAAGATCGTTATTAATGTTGCTACAAAACATTTTCTCAATGCAGGGAGCCAAAACAAAAAATAAAATCCTCTCTTTGGCAAATGCTGATATGCAAAAGAAAACATTTAAGAAGTAATAAAACTAGACTGTCAAATGTAGCACTGATGAGAACGATGAGATTATATCTGTGTGTATCTAGTTTGATCTTCCCCTACATACATGTATCAGTTTATTTTGCGTAATTAAATTTTGTTGCGTGTAGGTGTGTACGGACACTTTCATTATCCTCATCACAATAGCTGGGCTTCTCTGTAAAAATGGGACGGCGGTCTAAAACTAAACAGAGCGGGGAAGAGCCTGGCTTTGTTAGACGGGAGTAACTGACCACACAGTGTCCAGCGGCTCCTGCGTTCTCGTGTTGCTGGGATTGAAGTCTCGTGGGAGTCGGGGAAGGAGATCCAGCCCGGAGAACTCCATTGTTTACACTGATGGTTTCCAGATGCTGGCAGAGGGAACAGTCAGCATCCCAGGACCACTGCCAGGAACCAGGAAGCGGTCCAGGGCTTTCTGGAATACTTGGAAAACATGTCCGTGCTTCGTAATAATGTCAAAAAAAAGCTGGGGCCAAGTCCTCACTGTGTTTCAAAACTGATTAAAAACAACAATGTTGCTCTGAAACTGCCAGCGATAAAAAAATATCTTGAAATCACAGATAGTCGAAGCGTTTCGTGCTGTCTTACGGATTTATTTTGATCTCTGTTCCTAGAGCTCTGTTCAGGGTTCACTTAAGTCCACTTATTCCTTGAAATGTCAAAATAAGTTGGCAATATATCATTAAGGACCCTCTTTAGAAGAGAAAAATTACGATCCTTTAATTTTTATTTGTATAACTCCCCAAATATATAACTTATTTTTATGGTCTTCTTATGTACGGCTAGTTTTGCTGGGTGTGCCTGTCTATTTTGTATAGGTTTTTTTAAATATGTGAAGGTCTTTTCAGTCTGCCTGGCCACTCTGATGGCAGGGGCTATTTTGAAAACACAGGCACACTGTGAGAGGCCAAATTTGTCATTTAACAGTCCACCTGTTTCCCCGTTCTCTTCTTCTGCCCTCTTTCTTTGCGCAGGCATTAAAAGAGACAGCTGCAGGGGCAGAAGATCCGGAGGACCCCGAAACACTGGTCCCTTTTAGCTTTTCCTGGTTGCAGTCCTGCAGCAACACCTGACTGTGGCTCTCACATAAAGGCCGGCCTTTTGGGGGGGCGGGAGGCGGGGGTTGCGGAAATCGCCAGTTAAATAGCAGTGCCGCAGGGGTGCAGCTGATGGATGACAGTGTTATTTCTGTGCTTCTTCAAAGAAGTGAAGCCATCAAACTGGCTCTTCCCCAACCACCTTTGTATCCCGCGATGAAAAGGAGGTGGATCTTTATGCGTCTGTTGAAACATCTGAAAAACCTCGCCTAAAAAATAAAGCTAATATAATGACAGCGACAAGAATGTGTGCAGTTAAGTACACAGCGGAGTAAGGTTTATATAAATAAGATCGGTAAGTTGAGGAATGCAGCTGTACAATTTGAGAAACGTCTGTAATGTAAACAGATGGAAGGAGCACAGGTTTCGGCCGCAAAGCTTCTCTTTGACTTCTGCACCATTCGGCTTGAGCCAAAACATACTTCATTTGGCTTTACATTCTACCGGTGGTTAAGTGAAGGCAAAACAAGCCCTTTGATTTTGCGCACGACTTGGGATAGCACACGCTGTCGTGGGGTTTCATGTAAACTCAGGCGTCGCGTACTTGCTTTCCGACGTGTTATGTGGTGAACCACAAACGTCTGATTTAAACAACTTTCCTAGGGGCCCTCACAGAAATCGGTTCAAGTGCATTAAACGCAAGTGTTGAATCCTTGTTTTCAGATATTTCTTAGAGATAAAAGTGTTTCAGGTTGTGAGTTCAAATACATTGTTGATTTATTTAATTGGTTTTGGCACAATAGTAACTAACCTGTAATAAACAGCATGTTTTTATACCTGATTAATGATATATTTTTAATGCCAGAGATATTTTCAAAAATTGGAAGACTTTTGTTGTGTTAGTGAAATTTTCCTTTGATACTAATTATAGTTGACACTATATATCATGCACGTTTCACCCTCTTTTCTGGGCATTCCTTAATGAGCACATGGGCACTGGGGTGTAGAGAGGGAGCGTGGCCTCCATTCTTGCCCTCTACCTTTTAACATTTGTGGCACTTGTGTTGCTCTCTGACCTCCGGTGACTCTGTTTTACTGCACAGACAGAGAGTGAAAGCTACTTCCTCAATCGGGAAGACGAGGCTCATCTTACTGGCCACGTGCCGCTTGCTGGCACCAGCCTGGCATTGCGGGGTAGGGACAGGGACAGCCAGTACACGAGTCCCCTTTCCCTACGTGACACACGGCGGGGAATGACTGCATGTAATTCCTAGATCGTTCTGCAATTATTTTTCACTCGTGACTACGGTGCTCTTGACTGGACTTCAACAAATTGTGGAAAAAAAAAACCTCAAGTCATTTTGCAATCGTTTAAAAATCGCCAACAGTCAGAGACTAGAAGCATGTGACTTTAACAACAAGACTTTTCTTTCACATGCTACATTTATTTGTAGGTTTTCCTTGTGCCACCCTCTACCACCTCCAGCTAACATATAACTTAAAACAGTCAGTGCGGCTCCATGATGGGTTTCATGTTTTCCTGTGCTATCCGAATGTGCACTTCATCTGGCTTTGATTTCCTTTCCCCGCGGTCCTTTACGGCTTGATTGGAGAGCCTTCCCCAGCTGGGAGTGATGACTGCGCCGCTGAAGTATTTGTCCTGTAGCAGGACGCCTCAGCTCATTGGTCGAGCTCTCCGGCTTGGGCCCCCGTTGCTGTCCTTGGAGGCCACAGCTGGAAGGAGGACCCGCATTTCAAATCTGATGTGCGTTAAAGATTTACAGTCGAGGGCAATACCTTCCTAGCCAGTTAACTGAATTTTTAGTTACCTCAATCTGAAACTATTTCTTCCGATGATTTTTTTTTTTTTTTTTTTAAATGACCCACTAAATGTTACTGTGAGATTCTAAGGATTTTGTCTTCACTGAGAAAATGAGCAGCACAGGCTTTTCTTGATAGAATAAGCTTGAATTTTAAGGCCTTTATTGAATCTGTAAATTACGTGAATGGGACTTAAAAAAAAAATCACATCAGTCACTTAATTGTTAACAGTTTATGGCAGTCAACAATTGTCTCACCTGAAAATAGGCCAGGGTCAAAACAAGTACCTGTTAACTTTACAGGGGTTAATAAAGGCAGAAATATTTTAAAGCATTCCACACCTGTAACTACATCGGCAGGTCAGTATAATGGCAGCCCTGCTGATTGGCTTCTTATTTGGCCTCTCAGATGCATCCATTACACGTATCTTGCATGCGCTGAGTTTGTAGTCCTTTTGTTTCCAAGCATTGTGCAATACAGCCGTGTAAACACAACCAAAACTCACCCTTTGCCCCAAGCAGCTGTTGTTTAAACTGTTCTTGAAATCACTGTCGTCATTTCATATTTATCCTTTGTAGATCATTTTTCTTACAGCTTTTGTTTCCACAGAAAGATGGACGATCTTAGGTTATGCATTGGGGAAGTTTTTGCTCAGTCACCGCTGCCCCAGTTAAACCTTGAACAATCAGTAAATAAACGCAATACCAGTGATCATCTTACACTAAAATCTTATGCATCTTATACTAATCTTAAAGTCTCTGAAATCCCATGTTTTTGTCTCACCTTCATAACTCTCATTAAGAACCAAGTTGGTTTGGCCCGAATTTATTAGCGTGTAAAAAGAAAACTTTCTTAATCCATACATCTGAAATAAGTCGATATAGAGATAAAGCAATGATACAGAAAAAAATGTTTATTACAGTTCATATAGTTGATCATGTTTTTATAACACATTTGTGAATCTGTGTGGAGGTAATATGAAATATTTACTACATATTTAGGCCTTGGAATGGTATAATCAGTTCCAGGCTCCAATAAAGCAACACTGGTAGAGTCTTTTACTATGCTGGCCCACGACTCCTGGCAGATTTCTGCTGTTACTTGAAGGTCATATAAATTATTCATTAATCTTTCGACTCAAACACTTTCTGAGGAATAGTATATTTGAAAGCCAAGAGTAGTAACCCACCGTGAACTTCATATCAGAGTACCTTCGTGTTATGTGAGTTAAGTTGTACATTTATTTTTTATTTATTTATTTAGCATGTCTGCCCTTTGTGTCCAAATCAACTTAGAGGTTAGTGTAAATACTAAGGGTAGATAGGGGGCTCCATCTTCATCTGGCTGTAGGTATCATAGAGAGAGAGAGGAGAGAGAGAGAGTATTCAGTATTTTCTCAGCTCCAAGTCAGGATCTGAGAGTGGAACCCTGGAATTCTGATGTCATGTTTTTCAGCCTGGCTTCCAACTGACAAAACAACAGGCTTGTTTGTGTGACATTTCCAAGTGTTGGTGTTTGGCTGGCCTCGGGAATGTGGGTCAGAAACAAACAAAAGGAGGATTTTACGAATCGAAGATCGAGTTCTTCCGTGTCGTTCTGTAGTTTCCATTAAGAACCATTCATGCATACTTAGTATCACTGTTATCACTAGAAGTAACACTTTCAGAATAATGAAGTACAGATATAGTTACCTAAATCATAAAACAATTCTGATATTAAAACTATGAAACAGCATTTATGCTTGGTTTTGGTCATTATAATGCTCAATAGGTTCATACCTTGAGACATTAATCACTTTCATCATTATCAATATCCTTTAAAAAAATAAAACATTTAAAAGGCAGTGACACATAGGATGGATGTCAAACTCAGGTTATGATGGCTTTTATCTCTGCAAGAGTCTACCTTTTTGTTTTTAAACTTGGCCTATTTTTTGCTGGATATCAAAAAATAGTTACAATTCTTGCATATATTACAGTTTAATCAGGCCAAATATACCTGGACATAAAGAATTTAACTGGAAAGATGCATTATAAATATGATTACAAGTGATTTGAATTCATTCATTCAGCAACTCAGTTAAAGCAAGAAATGTTCAGCTGGAAAACAGCTTGCACTTCATTCTGATTGGACGAGGGATTGGAACGCCTGGGGAGATTTTGTGTGTGTGTGTGTGTGTGTGTGTGTGGTGGGGGGAGGGGGTCAATGTAATGAACATGTTTAGTGGTTAAGGAACTGTTCTGGGGCCTGAAAGGGTTCAAGTTAATTTCCCAGGACTAGTGTCCCCCTGAGCTATGCAGTTGCTTAGTAACTGTAAAGGTATATTTGTATATTTCAGGATGTAGTTGTTGGTCACACAAAGGGAAAATATCGTCAGTAAAAGGGTGCTACCTATTTTTATTGCATGGAAATCCCTGCACTGTTTCCATGTCCTTGTTGTTGGTCACTATTCGGAAGTAGTTGTAGCCCTCGGTTACAAAATAGCTGGAACAGGAGTGGCACCACTCACAAACTGGACAGGACGCTCGGTGCTGGGGCAGTAGACCGAAATCACAGAACTCAATAAGGTAGCAAAAAATTACACTGTGCAGACTAAATGTGTAAGCAAATGACCAAGGTCAGTGTTTGGGGGCTGAGTTCCCTGCATGTTCCCCATGGTGGTCTGAACGACTGACATATTTTCCGCATCATTCGTTATTACCGATAGCCGACTTGCAAAAATAGAAATACAAGCTTTCGGTAGATAAAGGCATGGTTAGGTAAACCTGGTTTGGAAAACTGAGAAAGTATTTCCATGTAAGAATGTACAGTGTACACATGGGCACGATTAAGTTAGACATCTGCCTCATATGAATATGTACGTAAACACTTAAGACCCCCATTCTTCCTATAAAGCAAGATCTTTATGATCTTCGGTTGCCTTTATGTATGTTTTTGGGGCCAACATCAGGCCATAAAACCATGAGGAATTGAGTTTACATACATTACATATTGTTGGAGCGCAGCGTTTACGATTAACGCAAAGATGCGGACATGTATGACATTTCAGTTGCCACATGGAGACAGCCAATGAGAGAAGGGCGTCAATCCAACAGCTTATCTAAAACCTCTGCAAGAGCACGCGAGTCCTTATCCGTGCGACAGTGAGCCATTAAGTTTTGTGGCGATTGTAAACCGGGGGGGGGGTACTTCTGTTGACAATTCTTGAGTCATTTCATTTTATTTTGTTTTGGACAGGGTGACGGCATGTAGGCCGTGACGCAGATTGTTGGCACGGCAGAGGAATGAAACAGATGCAAATGATTACATTTTGCATTACTCACACTGCTGCCTGCCATTGACCCCTCCCCTCCGCAAAGCCCCACCCATTCAGGCACCATATTTGGACCCAGCTATGGATCGTTTTCCACAAAGCAACTGAAAACAGACGTGCCATTCTGACATAAATGCAGCGATGCTTGACTTCATCTCACACAATAAGGAAGATCAGAGCTCATTGTATTTTTTTCAGGCAGGAATTTCAAATGTGGACAAGAGAAGAATAAATCTGATATAAACCACATGTACAAGTCATCTTCATATATGTTTGTTTAAATGGGTTTGCTTAAATGTGTTTTCTCTCCATATTGGCAAGTCACTACAGTATACATTATTTTTGGTTAAAATGCAAAAGAATCAATGAAATATCCATAATCATTTGCATGCCAGTGCAATGTTCAGTTCTGGCAGTTTAGGTTCTGCTGTGTGGAACTTCGATGATGGCAGTGATCTGTGTATCGCCTCTGCATATTTATCAGTGTAATACTTTGGTGGAATGTGTTTTTAATACTGTCTAGTGTGTCTTGCTATTTGAAAACGTTATAAATGCATGAAAATATCCAAATCAATGTAATAACATGTAAAAGCGGATATTTTCGATTAGTAGTAGATGAAAAAATATCGTCAATCCTAAGCCTGTATGTCTGCATAGGTCAATGAGGTTATTATGCAAAGATTTGTGGTTTGGTTATATGAAACACTGGTGGTTTGTACTGAGCCACTGTCCACGAAACATATGCAACAGTCTTAGGTATGCAGACCGAAGCTGCAATGTTGGCAAATAAAGAAACAGATCTTACACAGCTTCATGCTTAAAACACACTTTGTCTATACCTTAACACACCAGTTTAAAAAAATCTATAGCAAGGTCAAGTTAATGACTCGTTCGTAAGCCCTCCCCAAGAACATGAACAAGATGAAATAATTAGCGGATGAATGGATGTATGGATGGACCATTGTTGGGTATTTCAGGTCCAGAAACTACAAATTGAGACCAAGATTTTGTTTCTACCAACCAGTTGAGTACTCTGCGACTATGACTCTTTAACTGGTCTGGATTTGTAGCTTCTGAACCTGAAATACCTTCTCTTTCACTTGCTAAAACCATGCTTCCATATGGTGATGTTTGAGTGGAGAACACTGCCCTCACTGTTTCTAGCTTCTTGTTTCTCATGAATCCTTAATACAAAAAGGAAAAGAGCAGCCTAGATCATGGCAAAAATACTTTTTGGATGAGTGACGAACATAGTGATGCTAATTTTTATCACTCGTGGAAAAAAAGGTTTGTTTTTTGTTATACTACTGTTTACCACAGCAGATATTGTCTGTCATAAGCTGCAAATTCAAGATAAAGAAGAGTCACATAGTCGCACAGAGCAATCAGTTACGCATGAGATCTGGAAGGAAGCTGTCGAGTCATGTGACCTCATCCTGGCTTGCTGCCCTCTGCCAGCATTAGCATAAAAAATGCATATAAACTCTTTGTTTTAACTGTGTTTTCACATAAGCAGCGTTTAATCCACTATTTCCCAATATGACAGAAGTAATTACGTAGGATTTTGATGCAGTGTACAAAGAATGATTTCCACAGTACTGACAATCAGATCAATATAAAAATCAAAACCACATGAGCCAAATTAAAATCATCCTCAGCATCCTTAGCTAACCTATCTGAACTAATTCCTTACTTTTGTCTTTTGTTTTTATTTCTATTAAATATTTGAAACTTAGGAATGCACACAAGGTTCCCTTAATTCCAAAATATCCATCTAAAACTGTAATTCCAATAGCAGGAAATTGGACTTGGCCACTGATGTTGGATGCTAACACAATAAAATTAGGATTCTAAAAGCATTTGAAATTATTTTTGTTGTCTGCTGTGATTATGGTTTTTCTACTCAGTTCTGGTGAACTTTTATGGGGTTTTTTTTCGGGGTTAATCAATAAACACACTGAAGACACGCTTGTCCACACAGTATTGTCCACAGTGTCTCAAAAACCATATCTGATCACAACAAATACTATCCTTAATCCTTGGTCAGGACAACCTAAGAAAACCAGTTTTCAGAAACGTCTTTATTTTTGTAAATGATTTTATTTTTTAAACAAACAGTCGAACGGTCTGCTTTATCAGATGTCTGAATGTTGCTGTCGGTGTCTCGCCAGGCTCGACCCAAGGGGGAAGGTCTGACTCCATATCAAGGGAAGAAGAGATGCTTCGGGGAGTATAAATGCCCAAAATGCAAGAGGAAGTGGATGAGTGGAAATTCCTGGGCCAACATGGGACAAGAATGTATCAAATGCCATATCAATGTTTACCCACACAAGCAGGTGTGTATAAGGAACTGCTGACATCTTCAGGAATCATTCCGATTCAAAGAATAAACCAATACAGATGCTCCTCACTTTACGACGGCTTGACCTATGCTATTTTGACTTTTACGATGGTGCAACAGCGATGCACATTCAATAGTCATCAAACGTTGAATTTTGATTTGTTCCCAGGGTAGCTATATGCCGTACGATACCTTCTACCGATGCCAGGTGTTGGCATCATCGACGCAGCCACATTTCCAATCTCTGTAACGATTTTGTGTGTAAACATCTCGTAATGTTTAACGACATATCGTACTGTGTTTTTTTATGTTTGACCAAATTTAGCCAAACCCGTTATGTCTACCGAATCATATTCATACTCGACTTGCGATATTTTGAACTAATGATAGGCCTGTCAGAACGTTCACCCCCTCGTAAGTCGAGGAGCATCTGTATTTATTATTATTGTTGTGTCTGCTAGGTTTAATACTTCACATCCTTTTACGTCAGAGTATACAATGCAGATATACAGAAGACTCACGAAATACATTAGTCAAAGTGTAGCAAATATATATATATATATATATATATATATATATATGCCCCAAGTTGTGTGTTTTCTGCATATATATAATTGCACCCTTTTGCTAAAGAGCAGTGTTTCTCAACCCAGTCCTCGGGGACCCACAGACAGTCCACATTCTTGCTCCCTCCCAGTTCCCTGCCAGACAGTACAAATTTTGCTCCCCCCCAGCTCGCCGAGTCCCCGTAGACCAGGTTTGGGAACACTGCCATTGGGTGTTTTTGGGTGTTTACTTGCGACGTTCTCCATGCTTAGGATTTTGGGGGCAGATTTAGGTTTTTGAACATTTAAACAAATATTACTTCATACTTTGTTTTATGCACAAGCTTTCCATAGTTACTGTCACACAGGTAGTGTAATTGTCACAATATCTGCAAAATTTAAGATGATCCATTTACGTTGCAGTATGAAATTTGCTTCCTGAATGATAAGATTTTGCCATGGCCTTTGACCTCATATCAAATGAAAACAGAACTTTAAAGCCTTTACATTGTGCATTTAGTCTTTTTGAACGAATTTTGAAAAGTGGCACTGCAGTTTTTGTTCATTTTTGATGAAAAAATAAAATCTTTTGTCCCAAGTTGAAGATATCTAGTAATAGCTTGCATCACAGTGCCATATTATACCAATTTTTAGGCTGCTAGGTATAGATCTTTAGAGCTTCTGACCCAAATTCAAATCTCTGAAATCACACTCATCGGCCTTTTCCTTTAACACACAGCAAACAGTTTAACATTTCTTTCATTTGTGTTTTAAAGACAGCAGAGGTGGACAGTTCAGGTCCAGCAAGTAAAAAAATAGACCAAGTTTTTGTTTCAACTAAATTACTTGAATATAAAGTCACAGAATATGCAAGTGAGTGATTTTTTTTATCACAAAACGTTTCTTTTAAAAATTATTTAAGGAACCGCTCAAATATACATAAGTTGCTAAAGGTACAGATTACTGAGTTGGGAAATCTAGCTGAAATAACACTGATTTGTTTGTCTGGATAATGAAATGTTACATAAATACATTACACTGGGAAGTATGCTATATAACATTACTGCTTTATGCTGGAGCCTTCTTATTTTCTCCTGTAACTATAAAAATAGTTACAGTTATAGCAGAACAATAAGACACTCCAAAACAGTACTGTGACCATCTCATGGAGTTGAAAAGAGTATAATCATAATCCATAACATCCTGTATTTAGAAAGATTTCAGATAACATTGTTACAGTGACTGCAATTTAAAAATGTTTCTTTGCTCAATTGCTGAAGCCATGTGTAGCAACTGTGAACCTTCATCGCCATGGACAGACCACGGCAGCAGTCTTGGTCATCAGCTCCTTTTGTACAGAAAAAAAGCCCCAAGCCCCAAGCTTGAATCTCTATGATGATGGAGGTGAACAGTGAAAGCACGACTTTTTGAAGTGCTTCTGTTACATTAGCTTTGGCTAAAGCCTCATTCACAACTACCAGATTCACGGTTCATTTTAGTATTTTACTCATATTGATGCCAACATGCATGATATACATTATATTGTACACATAGGCCTACGATGGGTTGGCGCCCCATCCTGGGTTGTTCCCTGCCTTGCGCCTGTAGCCTCCAGGATAGGCTCCAGACCCCCTGCGACCCTGAATTAGACAAGCAGTTGCAGAAAATGGAAGGATGGATGGATGTATAGATAGGCCGCGCAACAGTTAAATCTTCAAAAGAAAGTCACTGTTATATATAATATATTCACTGATAATATTCTCAAGGATTTATACCATTGATTCTAATAAGCAGAACATTTACCAACTGTCTAATAAAAAGCCTATTAATATCACCCTGTTTCAACAGACTTTAGTATTTCCAGCAAATCTGAGACGTCCAATTCTGTGACCTTATAATACTAAGTTTCCAAATCTGCTTAATTACTGTTCAGACTTCTATTATATCAAGACTTCAAATCGATTGTTAAGTTTTACTGTTTCTTTAGCAGCTTAGCCAGTTCTTTTAGCCAAAGCAACTTAAAATTTAATACATTTATATAGCTGGATATTTTAGCCAAAGCAATTCAGCTTAAGTGTTTCTCCCAGAAGTGCAACTACAACTTAAACCTTCAAGTTTACATGTCTGTGCGTTTAACCAGTCTAGCTCCCGTTAGCCGGAGTACATGCTATATGTACCGAATAAATAATCTTTGACAACTATATTTCCACTGACAGTTCCTATTGTGGAGAATGCTTATCATATAGCTGTGTAGCCATTGCATCGAGGAGATGACTGCATTCTGCCAAATTATCTCTGGACAGTATCTCACTTTCCATGTATAAAAATGAGAGAATGCATTCATTCATTTCCTCAGTCTGTTTTTCACTAGCTTAGTACACACCTTTTCGCTAAAACACTGCCTGTCCCCAGGAAGACGGCATCGTCTGCCATGCCAAGGGGGACGCTAAACAGAAAATAAAGCCTGAAAGTTGCCAGCTAAGAAGCTCGGACTCTGCGGAGACCATATTGTCTGTCCTTTGAGGACTTTTTTCTCTTTCCTAGGATAGAACGTTAGAGCAGTTTAATGGGGAGGAAATTCTGTCACTGAGTAAGATTTATCCCCAGCTCTGTTCCAAGTACACCCCCCCCCACCCCCACTCCTGCAGTGCGTTAGGAGATTCCTGAGAAACATTCTCTGAAAAGCATTTAACAGCCACGATTCGGCAAAAGCTGTGCATTTTTTTCCCCACTAGTATTTCAAAAATCACGGCCCGGCGTTCATGACGTAAACGATATATGAAATTGGGATGAATAACAAACAACGCTTTGTGGCCAACAGAGGAAAATATACACCAAAGCACAGCTCACTGGCAAAGTACCGGCCAAACCGTTACACATCCCTGGGTTAGTGTTTCCGTGGGATTTTGGATTCCACATCCATGTTAGCGTTACACATCCATTAGGGATTAAACGGTCTGCCAGATTTTACCAATAATTAAAACTCTGCCTTCATTCTCTAGATATGTTCAGGCTTGATGCCAAGCTAAACCTCAAAGTATAAATAAAGAATGTGATATTTCTCTTCTGCTGTTGCGAGTAAAAAGTGTGTTTTAGAATAAAAAGTAACATTTTTAAAGGTGTCTCGCTACATGGGAAGGCCGCAGCACGTTAATCATGTATGTGAACGGTGACCTTAATGCACAGTATATACGCAGCTGTTTAAGTCTGTTAAATAGAATCGCTAGTGGTCTGTCAAAGATTGAGAGCATATTGCACAAATGGGATCAATGTTAAAAACATTATTCAAGAACCAGTGAATCCTTCTCCACCCACCGACTGGGCTCTCCTGTTGTTGTTTAAGTGCACTGCATGCAGTGCTTTGCCAGTTACCAAAGCAACGTATGCATCACACATACATTGCATCATTCTTTGTGCTGAAGCTCACTTTCGCTGTGTGGATGTTTATAGCGTCACATTTTATTTGTGTCTAACAGTTTATGACAATGGTCTGAAACCTTCTTGGCTTTGAAAGGCACTTCTGCAATCTCTAGCATCGGTTCCAAGAAAGTAATCTCCAGTGCAGTCTCCAGTGCAGTCTCCAGTGCAGTCTCCCCTGTCTCCTCGGGTTTGCATAAACACGCAGGGCAGCGTTCACTTTTACTTTAATCACAATAGATAAACTAAATCAGTGCCTCCATAGTACAAAATTGATTACTCAGACTGCAGTGCATGTAAATCAAGGTCTGGGAACCTTTTTTTTCAGCTGTGCCAGAATTGTGAGCATAGGATAACCGTTAAATCTATCAGAAGTTCTTTAACGGAACGTTGACACAGGAAGAGAGTTAAATAATCATGGACATTTTCTTATTGTGTTGAACAGAAATGAAACTCAAATACTTTTAATATATGGATATTGATAATTATGAATAACTAAATTTACACCAAATACACCCTAGCCCTTACAAAAAGTTATCTATGTAGATTTAGTTTTCAGGTTTACAGACAGTCCCCGGGTTAAGAACATTCGACTTCTGGACAGCTCGTACTTACGAATGGACTGCTACAAAACCTACTATACTGTATTAAAAACTCTAGTAAAATACAATAGTTCGTAATAATGAACGCTCGCACTGCTTTGTGATGCTTGTGAAGACATTGCAATACTGTATGTTGTTACTTTATTATTATTGGATAATAATAATAATAATTATTATGTACTACTTTCCCGATTTACATACAAATTCTGCTTAAAACTGACTTAGGGAATGGATCTTGGTTATCACCTGGGGACTATGTATTTATTAATAGACATAGTCAGGTGGCCATGGTGGGGGGGGGGGCTGGAGTGACAGGGGCCCTAAAACATTTGGAAAATAACTATATTGGTCTGGACTGCGGGGCCAATATGATATGCTTTCATGGGGCCCCTGGACATAGTAATATGTTTTTAGAGAACATTCTTTGTCTTTTCCATGTGTTCATGTTGCTTTTGTTTGCATGTTTGTTTGTTTGTTTGTTTGTTTGTTTGTTTGTGTCCCTGCCCAGCGTCCTTTGGAGAAACCTGATGGCCTGGACGTTTCGGACCAGAGCAAAGAGCACCCTCAGCATTTGTGCGAAAAATGCAAAGTCCTTGGCTACTACTGCCGCCGTGTGCAATAATCTCCGAACGAAGGTCTCCCCAGTCCACCCTGCCCTCTCCGGAACAATCTACAGGTCACCCACAAAGTGCTCTTTATGAAGTGAAACTTGCCAAATTTGATATGTATATATTTTATTTGCTCATAGGCCTTAAATAATCAGTATTATGTAACAAGTTTATCTGTGTATGTGTATAACTGAGAGATTGTTTTAACACTACAATATCACTGACAGTATTGCTGCCCATATCAGTTGCAATGGATTACCTCACTGTGGGGTCTATTGACTTTGTTTACATAATTCTGTTTTTGTTTCCATTTTTCCCTTCCAAGTGAAATTTATAGATATGCTGAATATTCATGAGTTTTTATTTTTGCTAATAATTTAATACGGCTCTCGACGCCATTCTTACTCGTATTCAGTGGGCGGGCAGCACATCTTATCAACTGTGAATTAACTGAGGGATTATGAAAAAGTTTATCCCTGGCTTGTGTGTTGTATTTATTACTGGAGTTTACCGTGTCTTCGTTGTAGACTAGAATTAGTGTTCGTGTCGTGCAATTTGACTATTTTAACTGGGACATATATAGCTATTGTAACGATTTCCATACATCATTAGAAACTACTGTAGATTCAGTTGTAATGCTATGAATTTTTAAATAAGCGTTAGTCTGCTTGGCAAATAATTCAGTATTTTTGAAGTAGATATGCTATTGTATATTTCTGTTAATTTGTTGAACCCCGAGATATATACATACATAATTTATATATGAAAATATCGGTTGATATAGTGTACTGTTGTTTTATAATTAAAACGCACAGTATTATTCGACATGAAAACTGAAAATCCTGTTTGATTTTGACTTGCAATGAGTAAATAGCAATCGTAATTGTTGAAACAAATGCCCTTAAACAAAGAACTTATCAAACAAATAAAACACTATAGATTCTACCCAACTTCGGAAAATTCCGTATGCCTGATTTTAATTTCAGACAACTAATTTTGAGAGCAGTTTGGCCTCATTAAACAAATAGATTGTCTCAGATTCCCACATTCAGATAGGAAGACTAAATTTGAGGTGATTTGAAGCAGTGCTTTTCAGAAGTCTGTTTAAACTCAGGACAATTTTACTGTTCAAATAGGAAGTTGTCAGGTATGAATGCCTAATGGATATTCCTTAAAATATGTTTGATGGCTTTTTTGTTTTTGAAAAGTCTGAGGAATCAATAGATGAAAAACACTTGTGTATTTAATTGAATCAGTTGTAAATCTGAAATAATACCTAACAGTGTAGGAAACAACCAAAATGAAATCATTCGCTTCTAACAGAAAAAAATACTAAGATGGTTTTGTTTTCACGTGGTTTGAACAGTGTATGTAACCAGTAAGTTGCCAAATGCATATTTGAATTGGCTTGGCCAAACTCACTAGGTCTAATTATAAGTCACCATTTACCAGTAAACCAAAAACAATTTCAAGAATCTACAGAGTGACACTTGGCCAGTCTTTTATATGAGCATTTGAAAGTGTTCTAATTGAATCCACTCCCAGCACCTTTGAATTGGTCCACAAGCAGCTTATACAGTCTGTCACAGAGGATATTGCAATCATATTGCAGAGATTCAGTAATGGCAGGTCCGGTGGCAAAGAGGTCAAACAAGTCTGCAGTTCCTTTTTGTTTGGTCATTGTGTCATAAAATGTCTGACACAGGGGAAAAAATATATCAAGGTAGAATTTCAAGGAAAATAACAATTGTTAAAAATTTCCAAATGGGAAGCCAACAGTTACCACATAGAGGCATTTAAAGTGCAATGCTTTTCATCTGCCATTAAATGTCGGAGAATAAAAAGCAACTTTGTGCCTGAAGTGGGTGGTAACTGATTTGAAACACATGGGAAAGCAATTGAACTGCACATTGTCTGTAATTATTTTACAGGTGTGAACATGTCCCTAATTTAGAGAGGTCTAGACCTCCTGAAGCAAAGGACAGAGCAGCATTTTGGGGTTTAACAAATAAACCTAATAGACTTATTAAGCTGCAATTAATTACTTTCGGTTGCACATGCATGGTTAGCAGATGTTATATGATGTGCTGTTATTAAACATTCATCCATCTTCAAACTGCCTGAATAGGTAGCACTGTTGTCTCAAATATTTATGGTTGAGGGTTCGAATCCCATCTCTGAATGAGTGTTGGGACTTTGCACGTTCCCCCTCTGCTGTCTTGCTTTCTGCTGGGTATGTCTTATCCTACAGTTCAAAGGCATAAAGTTAGGCAAATTGGAGCCTTTAAATTGCTGATAGTGATTTTTATAGTGCTGGTATCCCATCCAGGGTGTCCCCTGCTTTGTGCCCTATGCATTCTGGGATAGGCTCCAGGCCACCCTGCAAAGCAGTCAGAAGATTGAAATTTTTTTCATTGATTTTACAATTAAATGCCACTGTTTAATATACACGTTAAGTGAAGACGTGTAATTAAGCGAACCGGGGGGCAAGGGGTGGGGTGAGAGAGATGATAATCTCCATTTCAGGTGTTTAGAGCAGGGGTGCCGTGTGGGGGGGGGGGGGGGGG
>JAODJU010000041.1:8353465-8369312 GCA_026776725.1 Gnathonemus echidnorhynchus
GGTGGGAGGGGGGGGGGGGGGGGGGGGGGGGGGGGGGGGGGGGGGGGGGGTGGAGATAGGACGATTCCAAGGGCCTAGAAATTTGGAGCGTAATTGGATTGGTCTGGGTTGGGGGCCCTATATGATATGCTTTCACGGGGCCCGGAATCTCTAGCGGCACTCCTGATTTAGATGAACGTAGAGATTGTAATTCACTGATGGGCTCACTGTGTACCCTGACGTATCTCAGAGCAGTGAGCACCGGGCAGAAATGTGAAAATGGAAATTTAAAGTTACTAAAAGGGATTTTGTTTACTGTTCTAATAAGGCAGGAAAACTCAGAAAGTCGGATATTGTGTGGCATTGGAAAAAACATGTCATCAGAAAAGTATTTGAAGGGCTTTGTGACAGGTTTAAATCCTTTAACCAAGAGCCTTCTTTTTAATCATCAAAGCAATTACTTTCATTGCTAACTGAGTTACCTTCAAAATGCAGCCTACACGAACACAGGCATTTTAGATACAGCAATCAATCAATTTAAAAAATTTAAGTTGCTTAATATTTAAAAAAGAAATATTGTTTTAATTCAGTGGCAAAATGTAAACATCCAGATCACAAATGTGGAAACTAGGAAATGACATGATGATAATGTTTCCCATAAAATTACTTTTAAAAAAAACTATTCAGAAGTCATTCTTGGCATGCCAGGTTAGCTAATATTTTCCTTGATTCCCCTAGTTGACTTAAAGATATGAACAGATATTTCCAACAGGCAAAAACAATTATAGCACTGCTGTTATAAATACAGATATCATTTGATTTATTCAAAGCCAAGTTGAAAGGCACTTATTCTTTACAGGCCAAGCAATCGCTTTCATTTGTCCCATCATCAATAATGAATAACCTTTCTGCTGACCACAATACAAGTAGTGCAGAATTATTAAATTAACTAAAAAAAATCAGCGGAAATGTGTTTAAACACATTTGGTTTGTATTACAGGCATCTTTCTTTTTAATATAAATTGACAACATTTCCGTGGTTGACTAAATTTTTGGTATGTGGCCTAATATATTTGACCTGTTTTTACAGCTGATAATTTACAAGGTGCGAAATAAACAGTTCAGGTAGCTTAGTAGATTTGAACAGGACTGTAATGTGAACTTTTCGGAATGTGAAACAGTAATTGCTAAAATGATTCTTAAACAGAACATTGTACATGAATGTTATTAACAACAGTGGATGGCGTCACATGGACTGAGCGAGGGTATGTTGGTGTTATTTGTGTGTGTATTTGGGGAGGTTAATCACTCAAACATGCTTTCTGCAGTCACAAAATCACTATGAACAGGAAAAGTTGAAAATCTAAGTTTACAGTTGCAGAAGGAATCGTTGAGGTACAATACCATTTCCTTTAATGCTGACAGTTAAAACAAAAGCAGGTCATGTTACCCATTTATTGTTGGGATCAACTCAATGTCAATTCAATGGCTTTATTTACAAATAATGTAAAAGTATCATATTATGAAGTTGCACCGCCTACCTTGTGTTTCTGATTCTGCGTTTGTTGTTTGTTTGCATTTCTGAGGGAACGTCTAGTGGCCTGTTTCGGTTTTAGTGTGGATTAGACGTAGGTTTTGTTTGACGGAGTCATTTGAAACTGTGGTTATTTACTTCTTCCACTGAAGTCTGCAAACAACGTGTCGGCACTATAATGGCTTTTTCTATACTATGCTCTATCCTTATTTCTATAATGGAAACAAAAACATCAAGCTGAGCCAAAGGAGCTAGCACAATAACCAGAAGAGGCCTTGAAATCCTCGAAATTAGCTCGGAATCGTTGGAAACCTATAAAAAAAACAATTATGTGATTTGTGGTTTCAGAACTCCTTTCTCTGGCCATTGATGCTATCTAGGAAAGACATTTTTGAGTAGGTAGAGTGCTTTGAAAATATGTAAAGAGCGAGGAAAAGGTTCTTGTTTTTTTGACAGCATAATTGCTTGCAGACATATTTGCCTTGAGAGACTTGTACTTGACTTTTACTGTTCTTTGCATTTTCTATGAACAATGTATGTATTTTCGAAACCTCTCGAGATGTTAACATTTTTGGAACAATTGCAAAAAATACAGTTCTTCCCCGGACAGATCTTTGCAATGATTGTTATATGTATATATTTGGAGGCCATCATTCACAAAATAGAATATTAGTTGTTTTAAAATGTTGTATTGCAATATCAAAGCTTTTCCTTAAAAGGGCCTATTGTTGAAGTATAAACAAGATTGGGAGTTTTTTTTTTTAAATGTTTTACAATCTGAGGGTATATCCTACAGAAAATATTTATGGAAGGTTTCTTTTTTTTTTTTTTTACAATATTTTTTCTGTATAAAATATGCAACAAAACTACACTAAGAAGAAAATATTGTTGTCTACATAGATTATTATATGAAGGTTGGTACATAATTCTTAAATACCCTTGCTCTCTTAAAGCCATTTTCTCTTGTTTAATGTGTATGGATGAATATATGATCAGTATTAACAATATTATTCAAGTGTTTAATGTGTATGTGTTTTATATGCCTATCAGAGTTCATATATGTGTATTTTGAAACACTTATGCTGCCTTTTTAAAGGGCAGTGTTACAATTCTAACATTAACAGCAGAAAGCAATAGAGCATGCTAATGCAAAATAATGCTATGCAGAAGTAATCAGTCAACAGTAATCAGGCTGTTTTCAGAGACACTGAATCTCTGTATCACTGTTTTCTAGTTTAGTGCTCACCAATATATCAAAGCACAAGAAAGTGTGCCTTCTAGTATGCATTATCTACTAAAGCATTATCGTGAAGGAGCTAATGTAGATTTTTAATTGTATAGCTAGGAAAGCATAGCTGGTCTGCTGTGCAAGGGGTCATGATGTTTGATTGTGATTGCATGTGCATATCTTTCATATTGCTTGGAAGAAAAAAGTTTTTGTGTAACTTTTAGTGCATTAGTTTTATTGTATCCTAGCCTACACCAAAATACTAACTCTATTGCTGTATTTCAGATATTGTGTATGTATAACAACTAACGTATTAGTATACTGTTTTTGTGGTTTCCCGAAGAAAACCACGGGGAAATGGAATAACACACTCTGACATACACTTCTTTATTATAAATTAGATATCAATGTTTACTCATTAATTTTTTGCAACTTTTTTGTATAAAGACTAATGCTAAAATGGAAATTGGCAGAGCACAGAGTGGCAGGCAAGGATGATGTTTTCGCTGGGAATGTGCAAAGAATGTACAACTCTTCTGTTAAATGTCCATAAAATGGCATTCCGAAATGTGCCTTATTTGCTTAATAGGGAAAAAGCTTGCTTTAGTGCTTCAAAGAGTTTTATTGCTGAATTAAAATATTGAATCAGTGCCATTTTGTTCTGTTTTATTTGCCTTTTTACTTTAATTGTTGGACACAAGTGGGGCAACAGAAAAGCCAGTCATACTAAAATGCATTAAAACTGGAAAACTGATTTATACTTGATGTTTAACGTCATGTAAAATTCTATTAAAATATTGCACAAACAAGAAGAACAGATGCATTTGGGTTTAATTGCTAAAGTTGTGTTTTCAGTCCTGTTATCCTACTAAGTAATGTATCCATCCTATACAAAGCAAGAGGCCAGTGATCCCAGAAGGACATGAACACAAACAAATGTTTGCCCATTAGTATAAGGAGAAATGTCATTATTTATGAGCTTATTTAAATACAGGAGCATGAAATGTTTTATACAGAACCATTAAAATAGACTAGCAATGTCTCTATAAGAGGTGGGAAACCATTTTGTACATATGTGGTGTTTTTTCCATATCAGTCAAATATATGAATCTTTTTCGACCATTTCTGTGACAAAGTTCTGTTTTTGTCTTTCTCATTCAAAATACCTTTTTCAAATTGGGTTCAAAAGGTCTGCTAATCTGTGGCTGTCAAATGACGTGACAGATCCATGTATCAAGGGGGGCATTTCGAACACCTAAGAGACCAAACATGATCCAATCAGTACCGTAAAATAAAATCTATATACTTACTTTTAAAAATAACTTTGTAAAATAAAACAGAACCTTTGCTTTGTAAAATAAAAACCGTATACCTACTTATGGCCCAACCTGTAGAAAACTGATACAGATATTGTACTATAAGTGTTTTGAAACCAAACAGTTAGTCTATTCACAAGATTAAGATGTAATTTAAAAGGGTCAAATGTTCTCATGAAAATCCATTAGTATTTAGTGTAATACCTTTAATGACTCGTTGACAGCTTATTGGCTTACGAGGAGCTCATAGTTCCAAGATGGCTGACCTGACTCAGGTCATTGCTCTGCTTGAGTGGGTTGATCTGCAAAGCTTCTCCCTCCAGTACAAACACAAGCTGGTCAAGTAAACTATAAACCTGTGAGACACATGCAAACTGCGCGCACACACACACACACACACGCACACATATATATATACATACATATATTATTTAAAAATACACCCTCAGACTTGTTCAGTAAATTTGGAATAATTCAGATAGGGGTCAATTCTCCCATCAAGCACTTATGTCAAAAAAAAAAAGCTGTAAAAAAATTACATGCTTTTGAGTTAAGCTTGTCCTCCTCTCATCAGCACAGACACGCCCACCGCACTTAACCTGAAAAAGAAAGCGAGAATTCCTCAAGAAAAGGGTGAAGGTGCCAGCTGCAGACTGGCGAATGAGGCAGGGCTACACAAGGGGTGTGGCTACATGTGTAGATGTAATGACCATAATGTCGTCACACTAATTCCTAGTCAGAAATTTCAACTGGAACGCCCCTTGAAGTTGGAGGATCCTCTACAGCCCTGACCTCAGAATTCAAGATGGCCACGCCCTTTATCAACAGAAGTGAAAGTTGTTCTTTTATACTCTTTATTAACACTTATGTCTTATCTGTGGCCCATGAAATTGGTCATACACACTGTACCGTCCAACCACTATCTGTGGACATGTTGGTACAGTGTTTTTATGCACACAATGCCGCATAATGTGTTGTTATTGACTGATATTGGTAGTAATGGCTAATGATTAACCTGGCTAGAACTGGGGCCTGTTTCAGAAAGCAGGATTTCTTAATTGTCTAAATTGTCTAAGTAAAAAAACACTTAAACCCTGCATTTAAGTCAAAGGGAAAATACGCTGAAGTCAAAAAGTGCATCTCCATAGTTATTAGAATTTGTCCAAACTGGTCATAATCCAAATGTGCCAGTGCAAAAAAACTTTCCTCCAATTCCTCCAGTGTAAAATGCAGTTCTCAGATTACGCACGAAACTTGAAAGCATACTATGAACAGGCCTAATCTGCAGCATACAGTTAAAAAAAAATACACCGTGAGACTCATTTCTGGAATAGTTTGTGAACACAGCATTTCACAAACAGCTCAATTAATGTCTTATGACTGCACCTTTGGTCATCTCAGACAATGAGGAAACAGAAAAACACAAGAGGAACAAATCAAGTTGTTTTAACGTTACACTATTAAGTGGACCTAAAATGAAAACATTGCTTCCATGGTGACAATGAAATCAGATATCTCAAGCAAACTCGAATGGATTGGAAAACAGTCCTGGGCTCCATATGGCTTCATTTAAAGAAGGCACACCATTGCCTTTTCAGAGGCACACAATTTACGCTCCGTAATACGACATTGCATTCATAAGCTCTGTCCAACTTCCTACGCAATATGTACTGAATTTCAAAGGTAGGCTTTCTTTCTGATATAAGACTGAAATTATTATTTTCTGAACTTTTTTCTTGCAAATTAATGTGCTGATTCATGTCAATTAGGTTAAACGGCCAACCCTCCTTTTCCAACCAACTTTAGCCAGAAAGATTTTGGTTTAAAATGTCTGGTTGCATCCACATCAATACTTTTTTGGTTAGGGCTATCAATAGCATTGGGATTTCTATTGCCATTAGGGTTAGGATGATGTTAGAATTAGGTTTAGGGTTGGCATAATGGTTAGGGTTAGGTTGAGGGCTAGAAGCAGGGTTTGGTCTATGGTTATGGTTATGGTTGATATTAAATTACAAGTTAAATTAGGGTCATTATTAGAATTGGCTTGAGTGGTACAATTATGAGTAGGTTTGGAATTAGGGGTAGGGCTAAAGGAAGGGGATAGGGTTAGGTTTAGGTTTAGTGTTAAGGCTGAGGACAGGGTTAGGATTAGAAAAAGACCTTATGGATAGGATAAGAATTGGGGAGGTGTACAGATAACGACTCAGGTTAGAGCTTGGATGAGCATAAACTGCAAACCTAAGGGTTAAGGTTAAGGCTATAGTGAGGATAAAGGTTAGGTTTTGGGTTATGGTAATGTTAAAGGCGAAAAATATGGCTAGGCTTAAGATTAGAGTTATGTTTACAGGTAGGGTTAAGATTATAGTTAGGATTGAAGCAATGGTTAGGATTACATTTTCAGCTTGTCTGCATAGTGATCTTCTAGAACCTTCGTGCAAGGTTTGAGATAGTCCAAGTCATTCTGAGGCAGTTTCTCCATGGCACCGTGTGGTGGGCAGGTTGGACTTACCAGTCTGGTGACTTCTTGCATTTTCATATACAGGGTTCATGGTGGCTTAATGGTTTGTCCTGTTCCTCCTAAATTCTTTGAGTGGTGGATCAACTGGATTATCGACAACATGATTTTGATGATTTCAGAAAATGCCATTGTGCTTGGATGTGTGCCCCTATATGTAGTGCAAAGACAATTGCAGGGTTCAACTGACTGTTAGGGTGTGTTGTCAACTAAAAGTTGATGCATATCAAAACAGCCTATACTTACCTAGAATAGTGTCTTATAGGTTTGCTGGCTCTGTTCTGTATCCACTACAATACAATTGCAATCTATTTTCTGAAGCATTGCTCTGTGGTCTTTGAGGATCTTCCAAGGAGTGTCTGTGTTGTGCTCTATGGATCTGAAGTAGTACAACACATCGTTTTGTCTTAGTCTGTTGGGACAGACCAACTAACACTGAATAAAGATCAATAAAGACTGAGTACTGTGTAACAAACAAGGGGGGCTTATATAGGAGACCTAATTAGGGACAGTTGAAATTCATTTAAAAAAAAAAAAAAAAAAAAGATTAGTCCTGATGAGTGATGAATCTTCCAGAAGTATCCGGCTATACCCTTGGTCTCCCTCTAGTGGGTCTAGTGGAATGATGACAGATGCCTGCTTCTTGCAACGAAAGCTATGGCACTTCTGGACAAGACATTAAAGAGTAAAGACATTGCATTTCCAACAGATGTCCATATAATCAAAACTTAGTCTATCCATGATATTTTCAATAAGCTGAGAGATGGAAAATTAACACCCATGATGTGTGAAGTTGGAGAAAATGTTCCTCGGAGTTCCTTGGACTTCACAACGATACAAAATACTCAAGGAAACAAATGAAGACTGTTCACTGGAAAGACTGTTACGATAAAACTGAAAGTCAAACAAATCTGTCAAATAATGCGTGGATGAGGTGCACTTGAGGAGATGATGGGAAAGACTGAAGGTAAAAGGAGACAGGGGCCGGGAAAAGCGAAGATGTTTAGACAGCATAACGAAAACAATAAAGACAAGGAGCCTGGAGAAATAGTTACTGCTACGCTAGCTTGTTGTGTTAAGGTCCGTGAGGTACGGAAGAGTTGAACTTGACTAAACAAATGCACGTCATAGCTTTATGACTACAGATTACTTTACAGACTAAGGGTAAGGTTGGCATTGGGGTTTTCACCCTAACCATCCATTAGTAAACCATGGTGTACCTCATGAAACATAGCAAAGACGTATACACACAATCTGAGGCAGTCCCTGGGTAGGAAGAGCCTATTGCTTCTGTCCGAGCCACCGTGCCACTTGGGTAAAAGAGCAATAAACAGGAAGCAGAGCAATGGTTTTCCCTTGGATGACCATATTTTGCTTTGCAAATAAGAGGAGACTGAGAGCAGGACGCAAAGAGAGGCATAAAAGCAACGCAAATATGCACATAGAAAGTATTCCGAGTGGTGAAAGCCAATGTCAACGTGTCAAAATTTTTAGGTTTCAAAAAAAAAGAGGACATGTCCAGGAAAAAGAGGATGTATGGTCACCCTAGTCCCCCCCCTTAACCTAAGGCTTAGAAATCCTCAGAATAAGTCCACCAAATATATTAGAAGTCATGTCTACACTGAAATTTACGATTGATACAATATTTTGACAAAGATTATTGAAAGCCATGCATAGTGCATATACAAAAACACACAATATTAATATCAATTTTATTCGTTATGTCATATAAACAAATAAAGCCATCAATTCCATTTGTTAGCTATTATTTTTTGGTTAGCTCAACTGGAACCCTAAATTGTAAGTCAATGATCCATTTTATTATGAATTATTTATATTCATTTTGGATTGTAACATTTGTTTCTAAATGTATGATACGTTAGGAAGTTTTGCTTTGTTACGTCTCTGCCTTGTTGAGAACTCCATCCTATATCTGTTCCCAGTGCAGATACCGTGAGACCTGTTTGATCCTGTCAGTAGAATATGCTTGTCTCAAAGATTACACTGAGCAAGTTTAGCGGAACTATAACTGCCTACCACACTGACCATGTTTCATTGGGAATCAGGGTTCCATTCCAAAGAGGGAGTCTGAGAAATGGCTTCCACACAGAAGTAAGACAACAGGCATGCAAATTACCCACCCCTGACACATGGAGGTTGTGATAAAAAATAGCCTCACAGGACTCTTTCGGGGCACTTTAACGAGAGTGAGTATGCTTTAAATCCTTTTAACGATGATCTATTGGAGGGCTTCTCTGCTGCCAGAAGTCATGGTAATTTCAATGTATATTAAAGATCTTACTGATAAAAAGCTCATAACTGGATCTTGGGATCGGGCTACTGCGGGCTCAACCCGTGCTGATCAGTGCCTCTCAAGTGAATGTCCCATAGGACCTGAAACATTCAATCTGAAAAGGTCTAAGTGGCTGAAGCAGGAACATCAACTGAGTGCTTCAGCTAGGAATAATGAAATAGGACTGTGGTCTGATCTGCAGCCACCATTAAGTGGGACAGTCAGGGCAGTAAGTGACACCTTCGAGTTCCTTTAATGCATTTTAGTTTGTTCCCTCCTTTATGTGCTTCTTGCCCTGCCTTTATTTTTCCATTGTAGCGGATCAGTGCAACAGGTGGCTCGCAGAATTTTGATCCTGCGTAAACTCCGCTTGGCAGGAACCAACAGGTTTCACACCAGCCAAGACTACAGGTAGAGGAATGGGAGAGGTTCAAGTTTTGGAGGGAATACAGAGGCAAGAAGAGGAACAAACAAAAAAAGGAGTCAGCAAAAGGAACTGCTAGGTTGTGTTCTTCAGTAGTTAAAGGTCTAGAGAGCTAATCTTTGCTGTTTGGGATTATTGCAGACACTGGACTGTTGGAATACTTACTTTTCTGGGAGGATCCACCCAGTAACAAGGACTGGAGCTGTTTTATTTTTTTGCCGAAGATCAGTCTTTTGACTAAAACTTCTGAATTACACTTACCATTTCCCTCCTACCATTCTATTTCGGGTCTTTGGATGTTGTTTGGGACTGTATTGCTGGATTTGGGTATTGCAGGATTGACTCTGTAAACAGACGTGAACTCAAACCAGGTCGGTTTGTGGGAGTGTTTACCTTTACTAATTTTGTATTGTATGTTTTGTGCTTCTAAAATTAATTGTACATGGTAAAGGATCTTTTATTTTCGCAAAGAACTCAAAGAAAAGCACAATGTCTTTGTTCTGATTACTGAATCTTTCCTCTTAGTTCTTTTAATAACTCTAGCAGCTACAGACATGCTTTACAAGAGGAATGGAAATGTGTGACTAGAGGAGAATTTCTGCTTTAATATATCATACAGGTGTTGGTTTGTTCCTTAATCCTAATCCCCGCACCCCCCTCTACCATTTGTCAAATGTTTGTGCATGATCAGGTCGCATTATGATGATGTCACATTATTTTTTACAGCTCCCTAGCTAGTAGGGACCATCAGCAAGCATAACATAATTGATGTGAAAACTTTCACCAACAACTTCAATTAAGCACGTAGATATCAGCTACCTAACGTTTAATACGATTAGTCAGAAGATGGAGCGTGACTCAGCAGGTTAAGACTCCTGTGTCTGACATTTTCTGGCTTGATTCCATTCCCAACAGATCCATCTGGCCCTTGACAGGGAGAGCAAGGACAGTTGTTGAGCATCATTTGTTGTTGAATAGACTTTTTAACACCGTCACATTTAAAGGCACAATTTTTTGGTGTTTAAATGTTTAAAAGTCCATTAAACAACCGACATAGAGTTGGGTGGTATTAAGGTAATACAGTACACCACGCTATAATAATTATCATAATTATTATAATTATCATTGATTTTCCCCAGTCTCCCCTTTAAACAATATTAATCCAGGGAAGCCGAACATTAACAGACTGTCTCTCAGGAGACCAAAGTCTGTCATGTGTAAGAATGATAATTTTGGACAAGGGGATTAATAATATACAACGATAATTATTTTAATAATTATTTTAACAAATTTTGGCTGGACACCTGACCAGTCACTGCCTCCTGATAAAGTTCTCTAGCATTAGCCTACATGTCCGTGTTTATTTTAACTTTCCAAATGTCTACAGAAACTCAAAGTCATGCCAGCCTCCTGAGTTATCGACATTTTGCAATATTTGCATTCCACAATGTGCTTATTTTAACTGGACAACTTGCACAGAAACTGGATAATTGCTGACTAGACAGACATGAGGAGGCATGTAAGTGGGGGCAGGGCTGCCCTGCATCACCCCAGAGCCCGGGACTAAATGATTTCAGGGGAGACTCTTGCACGAGGCCCAGTCTCGCTCCTGGCCTTGTTGATATAGCACAGCTATAGCTGCATACAGGGCGCAGACATGCTATGGATTCTGAAGATGCTTTGAGTTCCAGTCCAACAGAAGACCGAGTAAAAATTCACCAAAATACGTGACAAGGCTGAGTCCATTCACATGTGGACTCGAGACTGAGTCAGACTCGCGTACCAAAACTCAGCCAACTGAATTCACCAGTTTTTGGGTCAGCTCATATAATAGCTGCATTAATTTTATACGATTACAGCTAACAGTAGGGTACAATAGGGGACTACATAATCACCTAGCTAAGCTTCATTACGTAATAGTAAACTTTATTTTGTTTTCTTTTTGTAACATGTTTTTGTTTTGATTTGGTTTTAAGAATTAACCAAAACTCATAAAATAATTCCAGCAAATCATACTTGAGAGGCAACTTAGAGATGACAATTAGCACGACAAAATGTCTTTAGGAACTGCAGCACTCGGAGGAAACCAGTGTAACATGGGAAGAACAAGCAAAGGAGCGATTGTAATGCATTGCGTTGATTGACATTGTGTCGAATTGCACTGCATCGCAAAAGGGGAGAATCGTATAGTAATACATTAATAGTTACGTCATACGTGTCAGATCATCGGTAATACATTGACATGTGTATCGCATTGGCAAACTCAGCACATGCAAAGCCAAGAACTAAAGGTGTATCGCAGCAGTGCCACTGAATCAACGCACCTGCCAACACGACACCTTTATTAATAAATTGCAAGAAAAAAAAAAAACAAAATTCGATCCACCATCGAATCAAATGTCTTGCATAGATTACAGAGCTTACATTTTCTGTGTGTCATACTAAATTTTCTCACACGCAACGAGAGTGTATTTCTTGGATGCACAAGTGTGCATAATTCACTCCAAGTACGTACTGGGATTTGTACTTAGGTCACCGTTGCCGAGATAAATTACATAATTTTCTGTTTGTCTGGAAGAAACTCCAGCAGGTCGAAAGGACTTACGGGATAAATTACAGCAACACAGTAAAACAAGAGTATTTAGCAATGTATTTATTTTGAATTCACATTTTAAGTGTAAGATTTCTGAGGAAGTGATGAAGGGATTACTTAAGCTCGCCGCAGTTTGAAATCGTGATCCTCTTGGAGGGACTCCCAGACTGAGAGCCAAAGGACTCCATTTTCATCACTACATCCATTCCGTCCTTAACATGGCCAAACACAACATGCTTCCCATCTAACCTGGAGGGGGAACAAAAAAAAAAAATCAAAATTCTGTTATGTGATTGCATAAAATGATAAGGTGAGGTGAGAAACAGGTTCTGCTATCATACCATTCTGTCTTTGCAGTGCAGATGAAGAACTGTGATCCATTGGTGTTTGGCCCCGCATTTGCCATGGACAGCACACCTAAGACACGGAAAGGTTTAACAAAATAAAAGTCTGCTGCTCATCCCCATGCCAGCAATTTAGGGATTTATTCTTTCTAAGAAAGCAAACTCTTACATTTATATTTTCACAAAGATGCCTTGCAACATTACATATTTTATGTATCCTGAGGGAAGAGCTTAACTCTCCGTTAAGAAGCACACAATGTAGGGAAATATATGAGGAAAAATAATCGGTTAATTGATTCCTGGTGATTTAAGAAAGTAGGTCATCTTCCATCGGAACAGAAAGTTCAACACGGACTAATATGGGGGGAAATGTCGCCATCTAGTGTTCCGCTTTTCCTTCCTATGTTTGGGAAGGTCTTAAGTTCAGAGGGCGAGGGGCCAGAATGCAAAGGACATTCAAATAGATTTCCCCTTTTAGGACTTTCATTTTGTGGATGATTTGTAAACCAAACCATTCCTAGACTGTAGATTTGAGTTACCTATGGAAAAAAGCTCACACAATGTTATTGATATACATTTTATATCTTGTGTTTCTTTAAAAAAAAAATCACCTGGTCCTAAGTGCTTCAGTTTAAAGTTTTCATCCGGAAATCTAGATCCATATATGGATTTTCCTCCCGTTCCATTATGATTGGTGAAATCTCCCCCCTACAACCAAGGGGAAATGACAAAAAATGTTATTTAGCTGCGTTAGATCCCAGTTCCCGAGACCCCTGGTCTGTGTTTCATAAAATCAAGACCTGTCCGGACTTGCCTTTATAACCGAGACACACACATACCTGGCACATAAACCTAGGGATAATTCTATGAAACGTGGATCCTTTGTACCCAAATCCATGCTCTCCTGTGCACAGGGCACGGAAGTTCTCTAATAAAAAGACAGAAAACAAAACAGCCGTTTAACTGGTTATGAGATTACAAGCTGAACACTGATCATATCAAGACGTGTGTAATAATGTTGTACTCGTAGGGAAATTGCGCTTACCTGCTGTTCTGGGAACGACATCCGCATTCAGCTATAACATACAGTAATATATTAGTGAATATGAAATTCGATTAACAGAAGAGCAAAACGATTCATAATAAAAAACGAGACAGGCAGTGGCGGAAGTAAATACAGAGCTCGCTAAATGGCGATATAAGGAAAGCGCATTAAGCAACTACTGTGAATTATACCAGCACTGACGAAAAAAAGACAGGGTGTTTCGTATGGAGTTTTATTGCATGGACGGTGTTCTCACGATACTGAATATTCTGTCCGAAATGGGCAGTGTCACGCATGGAGATGGTGTTTAGATGTGCTGCAAAATGCCCCGGTCCATATAAAATCCCAAGGGCATGTTTTTACGGTCCGCTGATCGCAATCACTGCTTGTGACTGAAATGTCGGACCCACATGCTTCCACATGCGTTCGAAATGAATGCACATGGAAGGACGGTGCAAGGTTACCCAGCGCTCCAAACAGTCACTTATCACGCCAGTGCAAGTTTACTAAGGCGTCCTACCTGAAAGGTCACTCTGCCAAGGGGCTGGTTATCGGCCGCGATGTCAAAATACACAACCGGATTAACCGGAGGACCCGATGCTAACAGCCGGGTAGCGGCCAGCGCCACCGAACACACTTTCAACCGATTCTTAATGTGCAGCATTTTTTTTCTCGCAGCCGCCACTTTGAATCGTACCGGTGCCGGAAGTGAGTGCAGAGCTTCCAGCGGCTACGGCGGCCTCGCTCATGGGCGCAGGACCAGGAAGCGCACAAAAACCAGACCGTCGTCCCAATATGCCCTTTTTATGCAGCTTGTCGCACATGCGATTAGATAAGCACAGAAAACACTCAAACGGCGGTAGCTGCTATGCTTACCGTATTGCACGTATTACATACGCACCGACATGTACGTATAATATACGCACGTGAATCTAAATACACAAGCGCATTAAAGTTTAAGCGTCGAGGATCTGCTGACTAGGGTAATAATATTATTACATACACATATTTGTGCTGGCTATTCCCCCTAGCTATAGGAACAAATTTCAACATTTTGGAAGAAGGGTGAATCCAGAACACACAAGGCAATTGCAGAATGCATATCCACCTATGGAAGTCAAAGTCACCTGTCGAGTCTAGTAAGGTGCACATTTGGCAGGAGACATCCTGTACACCTGTGGTACCGCCAGACACCCTGTTTGTAACCCACTTTAACACCACGGTGACTGTTTGCGCAACTGTGCTGCTCAGCCAGCCGTGTTTCTTAGAACCAAGCAGTCAAAAAATTTCACAAATAGTTGAAATCAGGTTAGAAGAACACAACTGTATAGTACACTGCTAGGGCTGGTATTTATAACCACAATAAATTACAGTGAAGGAAGCAGACCCACACACCAAAAGCTAGACTCCAACCAAAGCATGCTGGGAAGTATGATTGATCTCATCGCTGTTATTCAGTAGTGCTCTGTTTTACCCAAGCTGACTGCAGTAAGCATCTAGACAGCAGCAATTATTTCCAGTGGGGGTGGCGGGTAGCTGGAATCTGTCCTGGCCATACCAGCTGAAGCTACAATACACAGAAGTTGCTTTTGGGAAGAATTTGTAACTAAAAACCTTCCAAAAAGAAGTAACATGGTTTGATATCAGTAGGCCCCATCAGTTTCAGACAAAAGATAATTTACCTCGATAAAATGGCAAATCACCTGGCAGCCATTTATGGATTTTCAGATCTAACAGAATTTATATTCATGTATCAATGGTCTTTTAACCAATTTTCTCACATTGTGGAAACGGGAACATTGTCAGTGGCAGCTGGTGGCTAAAAAAGGAGGTAAGAAAATAGATTTTACGGTGTTACAATAGTGAATTTTTCCAAAGTACAGAGAAAGTGTTTTTAAATGACATTTTTTATGAGTTATTTCAAAGTTACTTGTTTCATAATTTAATGACAAAACCACTGTCGACCAGCCACCTCTGAACAGCATATTAAAACAGCATGCAGTAACAATGCCGATTCTGAATGAAACCAAAATACAGTGGGTTCACCTCTGGTGCTCTAAAATTTTAAACTGAAAATTTGCTTTAGTTTTTCAACGCTACTGTGGCTTCTCAGCCCTACCTACATATTTAACTACCCTTTAAATAAATGCTTTGGTAATTCACACATACGCCACCTGATAAGACCAATCATATCAAACATGAAATGGAAAATATTTCTAAAAAACAACATGAAGGCCGTGATGTACAGGTATCATCTGAATACATATTTATTAGATAAATATTAGGTTGTCACATCATCTAACTACATACAGTTCTGCAAGACTAAAAATCACAATTAGTTCATTTTCTTCTGACCAGTTTAGAATATGAAATGATTGTACATACAATGTACAAACATAAAGACAATGGTCACTTTTGCATGAATCACCTTAGATTGTACCTTTTATTATTATTTTTTTTTGTCCTTTTTCATCGGATCATGATATCAAAAATTGTACAAACTATGGATTTGGTTACAATCTTCTGGACCCCCCCCCAGGTCCCCCCCCCCCACTTTGCTTCCTTCCCCCCCCATT
>JAODJU010000041.1:8401173-8417523 GCA_026776725.1 Gnathonemus echidnorhynchus
GGTGGGGGGGGGGGGGGGGCGGGGGTTGCGCTGCTCTGTTGCACCTCTACACCGCCTGCATGGCACGTGAATCACTCAACGTTAACGGTGGGAACAAAACCGCAGACTGAGCCAGATTTCTGAAGGACCCCCCCCCCATATACACACAGGGATGACGGAGACGAGCGTAACTGATATCACAGCCGCTTAAGTGCTTCCTATGCTGTGGCGTCTGGAGGAGTCACCTCTTTAAACGAGAGGCCCTTCTTAAACCCTGACCGACTGTCAAGAAAAGAAGCTTAACAGACGACCCCCCCCACCACCTCAACATTTTTCTCTCTTTCCTGTGAACTGGTGACCAGTGCGGCCCAGCTCATCCTGCTTCATACTCCCCTCCCTGTCATTACATCCTCCTTATAATCAATGATTTTATCAAACGCACATTAAGCATCACTCATCACTCTTCATTAAAACGTCCGCGGCGACATCCCTCAGCAGTGTCCATGGATACGGCAAATACCGATACTTAGGGTAAACAGAACACTTGCTAATACGGCGCTCCCAGCAGAAGCTAATTCATCTGTCAACCGGCCCAATCCGCTTGATGAAAAACAAGGTTGTTACAGATACATTTACTGCACTGGGCTCGAGCCTGGTCCAATGATGGTTCTCAGAAGTGTGGCCAGTCAGCTTGCGTGGGACATGAAGGGAACGTCCAGTCCAACCTCTGAGGTGAAAAGGATCTACAATGCTTAGGAGGATATGTACTAGGAGGTACAGGGGAGACACAGTAATAAAAAAATTATAAATAAAAATCTACTAAATGGACACAACTGCGATACGACTTTCCCAAACACTAAAGCTGTTGTACCTTTTCCTGTTAACAGCAGCAAATCTCTATCCTAGATAGGGCTGTGCGATATGACGATTTGTAGTGGATCACAAAATAAAAACGTTTATCGTTTCATATTATGCTCCATCGTTTATTTTGTGGTGTCGCAAAAATAAGCTGTTTATGGCAACATTTTTTCATCATCTGGATGACAGCTTGCAAGGTTACACGCCACCACTGGGATGTGGCACTAGTGTGGAAGTTTTGATTGGACTTTTTCATTTGTAACCCACCAAAAGACAATCCACAAATAGGTACCATGATCCACAAATACTTAACGATCCACAAACACATATTTTTGAGTTGTGTCAAATCATATCCACAAAAATGCGGAGCGATTTGTACATGTGAAACATGTTTTGCACATTTGTGGATCACGTCCTGTCTATTTTTGTACTGTATTACATTCAAGATTCCCTCCTATTTATTTGCAGATTTTTGTCCAGTTCATATTACTCCGGAACCCGTATGAGGTCTGGGTGGAAAAATTGAAAGTTTTATGTTAACTCGCCACAATGTGATGGCATGGTTCTATAAACCTAAATAATACAGAAACGTTCTATAAATTGTGCTTTAAGCATTAAACCATGGGGGACAACTTATACCATGTAACACATTATGTGTCTTTATACGTATTTATTAATAATTGCACTGTGTCTATTCACCACCAGTGACTTTAGCAAGACTGCTGGGCTGGTGGATGTGAAGTGTGTATATACAAACAAATATAATACCTGAAAAACCTGAAACATATCACAAATTTCGGCAGATATTACAGCTGGAAAACTGCATATTCTGGCTGTAATATTGTTCAACAAAGGCAAGCAACAGCCCTTGGTTTTCCAGATTTCTTTACGGGCGCATTTTAATTAATATTAAAATTTAATTATACGTTTGTGTGTGAAATTCACGTTCAACAGCCCAGCTATCTTGTTTACAGTCACTGATGGTGAATGGACAGAGTGCAATTATTAAATAAATACATATAAAAACACATATATGAAAGTTACCTGGTGTGCACTGGCCCCCATAGTTTAATGCTTAAAGCACACTTAACTGGATATGTCTGTATCACTAGGGTTTATACTTATTAGTCCATTAATTCGGACTTTTGTACTTTAAACGAACACAGTACAGCTACTATTAGCTACAGAATTGTATTGCGAGGGAATGCAAAAATATTATAACTACACTGTAAGAAATATTTTCCCACCCAGACCTCTTAGGGGCTGTTTACCACATCTGATCTGCAGGGAAAAAAAAAATCACAAAAACATCACTATCCACAAACATGTATTTTTAAATTTGCGTTGTGTAAAATCATATCCAGATATACAGAGCGATTTGTGCCCGTGAAAAGGGTTTTGCACATTTGTGGATCACTTCCGATCTATTTGTGGACCACGTCACATTTGTGACCTTGCTCCTTTTTATTTCCGGATTTTTCTCCAGTTCCTACCGCAGCTGATCTGTAGAAAAAAATCCATAAATATGAGGTGCAGTCGCGATATATATCATTATCAGGATATGAGATGACTTATATTGGGATATGAGATTTTGGTCATATCGCACAGCCCTAATTCTAGGCAGTAAAAACAAGCCTTCTCTAGCTTAGACCCAGAATGTAATGTTTCCTTAATAAGCCAATGTCAGCTCAAGAAACACAATATAAAACGAAACACTGCAACTTGGATAGAAAAACCAAATTACCCATAATCCTTAATTATATTAAGGATTTGAAAACAAGTCCTTAACTCCTCATGACCTTAAAAGTTATTGCAATTTTTTTTTTGTTGTTGTTGGACACAGTCCAGGAAATGAGGCAGACAAGATAAACACATTATTGTTAAAATAATATTAGGCAAAGAACAGAATATTCAATTAAAACCTTCCACTTTCCCTGCTCTTTTTGCCTAACTAATCTTGTAAGAGATGCATTCCAGAGTCGATTTGTTCACCAGGAGCCTCTGAACCACTTGCAGCACCCTTCATGAATCACAGACATATAGTCTCCGTCTCTGATATCGGATGTCCGACCTATTGCCGCCATCCTGGCGGTCATGTGACTCACCCGCTGTGGTTTCTCAGCAACGGCCGGGTGGATCCACTGCACAGCCTTGCCCCCGGGGCTCCACCGAGTGCCTTTTAAGAACCGCCTTCCTGCCAGGGCTCCGGGGGGGGGGTGCCGGTGTGGCCGTGACTGCGGCTGGGCCCCCAGTGCCCTTGCGGAACGATGGTACCACGTAGCTTCCCACAAGCTTTCGTTTGCGCTGCCCTCACTGGGCATTATTACTGAGCATATAAGACGGACCTCGGCATATAAATGCAAGCTGATGATATTTGGGCCGCAGTGAATTCCCATACAAAATGGTTGCTGTAATGAGCTAATTCTAGCCCAGAAATAACAGAAATACTACTTCGATACTACTACAACAAACATAACAACAAAACTACATCAACCCAGACAATCAGCAACACCCACAAAACATTTTAAAGCATTCAGTAGTTCATTAAATGCTAACTCAAATCAACAACCCATGTAAGACTTTGTAGAGCCCAGGACAGAAAATGGTATACCTGAGACACATAAGGTTTCCTGATGAAAACCAGCATGTTTTATTCATTACAGGACCTTACTCTGATGTAGTATATTATACTCTAATGTACAGCAGAATCAAGCACTCAACAGGTCTGCCTTTCAATCACAGGGAGATCAAAACGCAAACCATTAGAGGGGGACACCTGAACATCTATTTGTGTTCCCTGTACTGTTAACAGCTAGGTGTTAACCACGTTCTTGAACTGGAGTGGTAAATTCTGCAGGCCCAGCTGACACTGTCTCACACTGCAGATCAGTTTGATGGTCCATCTATCTATGACAAGAACCGGACACTTCATGAGAATCTGCGCATTAAATGTCTGCATTGTAATGGCAGATGTCTAGCAAATTTAGTTGGGATTCTTTGCAGGGCTCATTCCAGTGGCACATACAGAATACCGGAAGGGAAAACTCAAATACAAATAAACGTATTTATAATTACAGAGATTTTACAAGAAATATTATTTGCAGCACGCAGCCCTAACGAAAAATAACTTTTGGAAATGTCATAATGTTACAATAACCTGAGGTCCTTTTAAGAAGAGTCTCTTTTTTTCCCCCAGATAAAAGATCAGTGTCGCTAAAGGCTTTGGCCCAATCACAGCCGCCACCATGAGCAGAACCACAATGAACTGTGGGCATCAAGGCAGAGAGTGTCTTAAATGCCATTTCCCAGGGGAGCTGCCTCATTCACATGACTGGGAAGGATGGGTGGAGTGCAGCTTAATATGCATAAGAATAGCATCTGAAAAACATTAATGAGGACCTCTGTTCATCTTAGGGGTAATTAGCAAGTCGCCACTACAAATTCTGAGGCATGGCAGAGGACTGTATTAAAGAATTAGCAGTGAAAAAGTACTTGTATTTGTAAAAGTCTTTGTAACCTGCATTAGATACGTATAATAAACAGATTAACAGAAGCTGCATACTGTTACATATATTTATCATTATTAGCTACGCATGCACAAGTGTATAAAGCACAATGTTTAAATCTGTTGGTATTTTGTTTTTAGAAATTGTATTTGTATAACATATCAATAGTTCCTTGGTATAATCACTATGTAGCTGATGTTTGCCTTTACTTCAAAGCAAACTACACAGCTTGAAGATTCGAATCGGCGCGTGAATTACACCAGCATCAGGGAAGGTCTACATTGCTTGGGAATTCTTATCACTCATTTATCCTATTTTGGTCTTTCAGCCAAAGGCTGCTTTCGATGGCAATGAAATGAGTTAAAAATAAAAAAAATAAATAAAAAAATCGGGGAGGCAACAGATAAAGACCATGTCGACGAAAGCCAGGCGCATGGAGGCAAAGTTTGAAAATTACACCACCTTAGGAAACGGGGACTTTGCACCAGCTTGCATCATAACTGGGAAAACATGTGATATCAGGCATTCTGCCGGACACCTATGAAGACCAGGAGATATGCCATTCTAAAGCTAGCATCTGAAACAAAGAATACACTGTAATGTCAATTCCAAGCCACTGCACACCCGTTAGAAATGTCAGGGGGAAAATATAACAAAGATATTAAACGGCTCCTTAAATATTGCAAGCTGCCATCTGCCAAGATGATATCCACAGATGTACAAGAAAGAAAAGCTACATTAAAAACAACACAATCCTTCAGAGAGAAACTGGTTTTGGTCAAACGCCTCTTTGTAGATGCAGTTATTTAAGATTCATGGCTTTTTGACTAGGCATCAGCAACATATTGTAATTGACTCCACTAACATGATATTTTGGGTAAAAACGACAAATCGCAAATTTTGTTCCAGGCTGGAGACTAACAACCAGTAATATGATAATATACACTAGTATGTCAATTGCATTTGAGTACACCAGCGCTGGATTAGCCGATGTTAGCGAATTTACAGGAAACCGAATCCCAGAATGTAAGAAAGGCAATTACAAAAATACGTATCTCTGAAAAACTGAACATCGATACAGGCAGTCAGAGAGGGACAATAAGTGCCAGACGTTAGTTTCGAGGGTCAGGATAAAACCCATTAGGAGCCATAAGAGAGTCACTGGAGAAGCGGGAGGTAAATCGGTGTGAAATCCGGAGCCGGCAGCTGCCCGCGTCTGCGCAGGTGAACGGTTCGAGGTCTTACCTGCAGACTTCGGGGTGAACTTGTCCCTGTTGGCTGCGCAGACGGCCAGGAGCCGGTAGCCCAGGTCCAAATCGAAGCCCTGCTGCGCGGCGACACGGCTGACCACCTGCGCGGGAAAAAGAGCGGTCAGAGCCGCGGGGACACGCGGGAGGAGCCGGCTCCGCGTGCGGGGCGTTATTAGAGCACGCGCGCACGCGAGGTGATCGGCTGCAGCAGCAGAGCACGGATACCGCGCGGCACAGCCCTCCTGACTTAACCGTGGAGAGGATTATGCTCAAAAGCATTCCCTCAGGAAATGCGGGAGCAAAGCCAGTGCTGCAGACACGACTCCTAGCTCCTCACCTCAAAGATCTTTATAAATAACATTGGCAAGGTTCTTTAATGCTATTTTAACTCCATTCATTATCTGCAAACACTCCCTGCTTAACACACATGCAGCCACAGGCATTATTATTATTATTATTATTATTAATAATAATTTATGTAATATTAATGTCCTTATCTATCTGACGACGGCCACATTTCCGGGTCGCCCTGTTCCCGGCGTGGTAATGCGCCGTGTGCAGCCCGCTCCATTAAGCCGAAACCGGCACCGTGATGTTCAATTACGTGTCCGGGATGCCGGACAAGGGCCTCGCTGTTAAACCTCACTGGCCGCTGCATGAGGAATTAGGTCAGAGCGCGACTATACCATCTTGACTCCAAGAGAGTGGCATTTAAATAATACGGATTACATTTTTAAAAAAATCAGAATATCTGTATCATTAGAGACCACGCTATACTGAAGCCCACTGAGATGTGACACGACATGAACACGCCCCTAGTGGCTCAATAAATCATTACATGGCAAAGTCCCCCTTCAGCGTCCGTTATTCTGCAACCCATTCACTTTAAAATACACATTACATACCAGCGGGGGACACGGACTAGAGGCATTTTTTTGTTGAAATCGCTACTGCTGCACTCAAAATCAATGTGTACTGCTGCCCAGCACTCTACTGTGACATTATCGTATGAAAATATACTCCGTCGATGCTTTCCGACACCAATAAAAGGTAGCGGCGCATCACTGACATAAAGCTGCGCGTTGCAGAGGATACGTGTGCGTTAGCTGCTTATCACCACTGCGCCGACCAGCGGAGGCTAATGTCCGTCACTTACTCCAGCACACGCAAAACCCAGCATCTGCCGTCGTTCTGCTCCTGCGACTGCGGGTCTGCTGAATACTCTTAGCTTTATGGTGGATTTTTTTTTCTTTTCTTACAAATGGCGTCCTTTTAAAGTAACCGATTCCTTCCATTCGGGAGATCGAATCACCGCGCGACACTCGCGCCAGCTGCAGTTAAAAGGAGAAATTCCCACCGAGAGCCAGAGCCCAGGTGTGCTGCCAGAATGGGGCTCTGTGTAACTCTGCTGGAAGGCGGACGGCATTCCGATCGGAAAGCAAACATAAATGAACTCCTATTCGCCCACGAAGGGGAGACTGCGCTTCTGCCGTCAAAAAGCAAAACGAGAACGAAATATAACGACACTGTAAAAGTCTATTCCACACCGTACTCTTGTATCATGCTGCTTCCAGTTGGGACGAGTTTAGACAGATATGAAATAAGAAATGAACACGAAGGAACACAAAACTGATTAAATGTCTTGGTCTGGATGACTGAACAAACATTCGGCAGTATGTTATGCTTTCGATGATTAGACCTACCCAGAGATTTTTTTTTACTGGCTAAACCCAGTTGGGAGCTGTAAAAGGAGATTCCTGTAAAAATATGGGATCTGAAAGCTGAGCATGCTGGGACTGGAATTAGGGTACCCACAGCATAGCAGGGCAGTCTATTCAGTGCCTAAGTGAAAAGCCTTGGGAAGGAGGGGGGGGGAACTGAACAGACGAAAACAGCAAACAAACAGACAAGTGGTAATAATAATACTGCACAGATCTGAGGAAACCACCAGTTCCAAGGTAGTTAAAACTGAAAAAATAAAATGGTCTTTGCTCCCAATCTGCTCAAGACTTTTTTCTTTCCCAGCAGCTTTATTTTCATTCACCCCGGATATTTAAAGATGTTCTTTACATCCTTAAAGGATAGGCTGCTAATCACAGGGACAGATATTCATAATAATCAGATATCACTGAAGTCTCTGTCGCTCATTTATTGCTTAACTGAACAAGACCTGGGAACGGATCCCTAGAGCACTGTCAGTGCCTGATCTCTAGTGCAGGATTCCCTGCACGCTGGATCCCCAAAGCACAGTCAGCACTGGATCCCCAGGGCCTGATTCCCTATGCTAGATCCCCAGAGTGCAGTCAGCACCGGATCCCCAGTGCTTGACTCCCTGCAAATCGGATCCCCATGGCACAGTCAGCGTTAGATCCCCTGCATACCAGATCCCCATGGCACAGTCAGCGTTAGATCCCCTGCATACCAGATCCCCAGGGCACAGTCAGCGTTAGATCCCCTGCATACCAGATCCCCAGGGCACAGTCAGCGTTAGATCCCCTGCATACCAGATCCCCAGGGTACAGTCAGCGTTGGATTCCTGCAGCAGCCCGTATGGAGCACCGGACATCTGCCTCTATTGGTTTATCGGGAAGAGACCAACACACAGGTCACTGTCACACTCGTGTTAATGTGGCGGCGCCAAGACCCTCAAACTTTGGGTGTTCCAGATCACTGGGAAGCCACTTCAGCGATCTCCCAACAGGCACTGGAAAAAACGACTCTGTCCAGCACATAAAAATCACTGGGCACGAACAGTGAAAACGGACATTCTGTGAAAATGGATGGAAATCCAGCATCGCTCCCCGCAGTGGATGATTCCCAAGTTCTGTTTGCGCAGCCCAGTGTCGTAAATGTGTCCGCTCCGGTTTTCCGACAGACAGCCTGCGTCAGGTGGATTCGGACGGCACCGCTGGTTTGGGTCTTACCGTAAGGCAGCCCATCAGGCTCTGCTCAAAGGGTCGCTGGAAGGCCCGCGGGTCGCCGCACCAGTCCAGCAGCTCTGTCGCCGCCGTCTGGAAGTTCGCTGGGTTCTGTAAGTGCTGGGGGGGGGGTGACAGAAAGAGGCACCACCTCATTAACTGAACTCATGCACACTCACGCAGTCCGTTCCTGTGTTTTCCTTGGACCTGGGCCTAAATGTGACTGTAATTAGACATCTGTGTTACTCTGGTACCTCGAAATAAATTATAACAAGCACTGTAGTTCAAGGGATTATGGCAATTTCTTTATTTAGCACATGCTTTTATCCAAAGCAATGCACAATTGAGAAAGCCGGGTCAGTTGGTCCCTGGAGCAATTGGGGGGGGGGGGGGTTTAAGGGGCTCGCTCTCGAGCCCCAACGGTGACATCAGTCCACCAACTCTGGGATTTGAACCGATGACCTTCCGTTCACAGACACAGCACCCTAACTCACCGAGCCACACACTGCCACCTTTATGCCCCTAATTATAGAAGAACACAACAGTATCCAACACAAAGCTTTTCCATCCCGCCCACCTCGGATAGTCAGCGATGGGACTTTGGGTCACGTCCCAGGCTGGCGGGCACATTCCGCTCATTTACGTCACTTCCTGCGGCATCGTGAGCCACCCGGACAGCTCTGCGCGAGGATCAGGCTGCCCCCGCCTCACTGGCTGGCTGACTAAGCACTGGGTGACCTTGGCAGTCCCTTCATGCCACGCTTCACCCACCTTAATCCAGTCTTCCCATGACCTCAGGTGACGCGGTCACAAAGGCCGAGGAATAACCACGTCATTTTTCTTTTAAAGGAGTATGGACCGCTGTTTCCTCCCGCTAACCGTCTTAATTCACACCCAGAGTCTCGCTGCCACTTGTGACGGCTGCTTTTCTGAAAATGTTTGACAGCACGGATACATTTCGTGTAAAATTATGGCGCGGGGGGGCCCCTCGCTGATCTTGCAGCCTCTGAGCCGTGTGTAATTTCGGCAGAGACGTGTTGTTGACACGTTCCCCTTCCTCGCGCCTGAATTCCCCTCAGAGTCGCCGCCGCCTCCCACGTTCCAAGGCCGCCTGCAGGGGGCAGTAGAGTTCAAAACTTGACAAGGGAAAGCTTTCATATCAATTTACAAAGCCCTTATTTGACAAGGGCCGGATGAAACCGGTCTGGTTTATTCCGCAAGCGATGCCGGCATTCCCCTACGAGGGAATCTCCGTCGGCGAGAAGTGGCGTGGTTGCCGGCGACGGCGAAGGTCTCGAAAACAAAATGGCGATCCACGTTCGACGCTGTTAGATTTACCCGGGTTTAGAGGCTGTGCACTGGAACAACCAGCATTCAGAGGGAGAAGGCAAGATGAAGTACACTGGGGGCTGCGAGAGCGATAAAAAGCTCCACAGCTTGTTGACGGGAGCCCTCCCTCCGCCCTCGCCACGATCTGGTCCCACCAGCGCTTCCACCAGCCAGCCATGCGGCATGGCGTGCCAGGAATTCTGGGCCGGGCTGGCAGCCCCGTGTCACAGATGTTCCCGATTTGCCGGCCAAATCCCACCGATCCACCAGCTCCGCCGGCGGACAGAGAGAGAAGAGGCCCCTCCCAACATAGGGGCGCCTGGGTACGGAACCATGAGGTTCAGCGGTATGATGCAGTGCGACGTGACGTTCCTCCTCCATCACAAGGAGGCCACCCCCCAACAAACAATAAAAAAAAAAATGAGGAGGTGGTGAGGAAGAACAACAGCCACTGGACTTGTGTGAAGGAGCATATCTTTCTGCCCCCAGCACCATGAAGGGCAGCAAACCAGTGTCTCAGAACCGTACCAGAGGTTCTAGATCAGGCCGACTTTAAAGTTATGAACACAGTCAGCTTCAGAATACATACAGTCACTCTTAACATGGGTGTGTGTTACACGATCCCACCTGCCTGATCAGAGATATCACTCCTTCTAGAAGTGCATTTTACATATATATTTTATCTGTGATGAAGAGTTTGACTTCTTTTCAATATTTGATTAATTGTTCGAGTCGCTCTGGAATCCTGCTCCAGCAAAGACAGATTAGACGACTTCCCTCTCTTCCGGGCCAGATGGGATCCAAACAAAAAAAAGGGGGGGAAAAACAGCCCGAAACTAATCCAGTTAGCAACTTGACTCTGCGGCTCTGCTCTGGTCGGTTTCACTTTGAATTTGCACCGGAGACCCTTGACTCTGGCAGCGAGGGGGGAAGGCCGGGGGGGTGAACTTTCAAGTGCAGAAGGATTACAAATTACTTTTTCGACTGTCGCTAATATGCTACCCCTTTAACATTCATAAGAATTTTCCCAACCCCAGATAAGCTATATCTGTGCAAATTAACAATGAAGTTATATTACAAAAAAAAATCCCAGTCTGTTTCTCCTTAAATACTGATTTTGTTCCTTCTGCTCTCAAACCCAGTATCCCAAAAGTGGACCGTGGCGGATCCGTCCGGAATCTATTTGCCTGGGAGAAGGACCCCCTGAATAATCGAAATCCTGCCTAATATTCTTCCTTCTGTACTCTGAAGGGAATGTTGACCTACTGTATAAATAAGCCAGTGGTCTAACAGGCAAGATATAAAGGGCATTTATCACATCTGCGATTGTCTGTCACATAAAAGGGCTGCTATCAGCCAGCTTCAGCTTCCTACAAACGATTTCAACGCTCTTATGCTATTACATTAATTGAATGTGGATTCAATTAAGTGTATTTTTGTAATTACATATTTACCCATGTGCCATATCTACAGTCTGTAAATTATGTAAATTACACATAAGTCGAGCAGTCTCCGCCGATACGCAGCGCTCAGCCGGGAGAAGCTGTCGACACTTCGTCTGAGCCGATTCGGCGCCGCAAGAACTCTGCCGAGAAGCACGTCTGTGTGACAGCCCGCATCGTCGGGGGACTGGAAATTATGCCTTGTGCTGGGAAACGACTTCTTTTCCCCAAGCTTGGAATAAATCCTCTGAAACACTCATGGGCTGAAACCAAGAAAGCTGGATTCTTTTCCACGTGCCGTGTGTTTTAATCTACCCCTGTGCTCTGGCGGCTAATCTTTGGGGGAGTGGGGGATTTCGACGCACAAATCCCGCTATTAAATCACCCCCCCCCCATCCCCGTCGCACTGCTACAGAGCTCCCTAGCTTGCCACTGAATGGCTGCGGTCTATAGGAACAGCAATAACCCATGGTGGGGGGGGGCGGGGGGGGCATAAATGAATGTCAGATGACTACATCTGCAGGGAGAGTGACTAAAGGGGCCCCCGGAGGGGTTCGGCATTCACACTTTGGAGATCGCCGCGGTGCTTGTGGTCAGCACCGTATTCATCAGTGGCTTGGACGGCCGCGCCGGTCCCGCCACAGTAAAGATGGGGTTCCCTTTGTTTGCCCCCCTCCCCCGGGGAGGTTACCGCGACCTTAACGCCAGGCTGACGGCCGGCCTCGCTGGGGTGTGCCAGGGCCAACGCCGACCGCGCACACCGCCTGCGGTGTCAGATATCACCCGGGGGCTGCCCCTGCGCCTCAAGGCTGGTCGAACCCGAGCGCCCGCTCCGGGTCCCGTCGCGCGGCACCTTAACGTTTCGAGTTAAACGCTGGCATTATAATACAGCGATACGTAGCGATGCAGAATCACGAGCCACAGCGTTACTGCTGGAAGGCTTAACAGCCCCAGGCATGGGGGACTGATCCTACTCCTCGTGTCTGTGCCTAAATTCAACTGAAGCACTTTTTTTTCCCTTAAACGCACGTCACAAAAGCTGTTTGGGAAGACGCCCCAAAACAGCATTCCTGACACGACTGGGGGAAAAATACCTGCAGACACAGAGATGGTGATGTGGGGTATATTTATTGTCATTTTTTATGCCGAGAATGAGACAACACGCTTAGTGATATGTGGCGATACGCCTTTAAAAGGACATAGCGCCTCCAGAGTGAGAAACACAGCCGGCCTATCAGGTGATCGGGGGCGGGGCCAAGAGCCATCTCCCCGGGTTACGTGTGCACTCTCATTTGATTCTGCCTGTGCCTCTTCCTGTTATAAATGGGCCCCAAGAGGGTGCGGGCATCCAGAGCCCGCCTGAATGATCCTAATACCCTTCTTATGGCTCGATACGAAGAAGCTAAGAGGCTAACTTATTAGAGTTAGCGTTATTTACTGGGGTCGAGGGGCGGGAGGGAGCACAGCCCATGTGATGATGCCAAAAGGCTGATCTTATCAAACTGTCTAAAGCCATCATTATCCGACCATCACACTGTTTAATTAACCAGCCCCATTCTGGCTCCGGCTTAAAAAATTGTATTTGCATTAAATCCATGTCAGAATATAAACCCAGACTGGCAAATAAGATAAAATGACACCATTTCACAAATCTCCGTGGGGCGCCATAAACCCCGCCCCTGACCACAGAGGTCACGTGACCAGCAGTCCAAGGTCCTCTTACCTGTTTAATGCACAGCAGCCGGTCGTTGGTCTGCTGTATGTGCCTGTCCATCGACGGAATCGAGTTCATTTTGATTGTCCCGCCTTGGTCTCTACCTGAAAGCCATTAAACTCCCGTGCTCTGAAAGAGAGAGAGAGAGAGAGAGAGAGAGAGAGAGAGACTGTTAGCTGAGGGACCCTCTCATGATGTTGCTCCAGGGCAACAGCTCGCAATTAGACACCATCGATCCCGTTCCCCTCGATGACACTCTCGACAGGTCCGATCAGGACCCGGCGACACCGCCCAGGGAAGGTGACCACGGTGGCGAATGGGGGGGTGGAGTCTGGCCCCTCCTGCAGCTTTACGACTCGACAGCCTCGCGGCCGCTGTTGAGGGCTGGAGACTCCCCTCCACCCCGGACGCAAGACATCCTGCACGCGAACACGCCCACGAGATTCGGCGAGAGCAAACGTGCCAAAAAAAAATAAAAAATGACTGATTCACGACGGCCCGTCGAGTCAGATCCGGTCGCAGGCTCCATATTTCCCGCGCTAACAATAAGGTTACGAGCGCCACCCGTGCCGCAACATCATCGCGAGTAAAAACTACGGCAACCCTGCGTCCGGGGTTATCAATTCCGCCTTGGCGCCCTGATTTACTGCCGCATTCTGCGTCAAATAAATATCGCCGAACGCGGCCTGCCGGTAATTTACGGGCCGCAGCGGCTTTAAGCCGACAGGCTTCTGAATTAATAGGTAGAAATTGAAGAGCAACCCCCCCCCCTCCCACTGCCAAGCCTCTGTATTTATTGCCATCACACGGTGACAAATTCCAGAACAGAGCGCGCCACTGAGAATCCCATGCACACTGCCATTGGAGACTGCTGCTCACCAATGATAATGCTCACTTAGGTCTGCCGCTGGATTGGACAGGGGTAAGTAATCTATTCCACTTTGCTGCAAAAGAGCTTTTGTGTCACCCCTTGGCACTGCCCCCCCCCAATCACCCCACACACATCCCACCCCTGTCCTCGCCCAGCTCAAAGCACATGGATGCTCGCGTGATTAAATACAAAGCATCACATCACGTCAACCCCGATAAAATCCACTGACTTTCATGTTCTAGAAGGGATGGACGCAAACAGACATTAATAGGTCCCTTCAGAGCATTTCCAGGCATTAGGTATGAAAAGTGATTCATTCAGAAATATCTAAAACAGGGTTTTAATAAAAAAAAAAAAAAACAATAAGGCTGATAACAAGAACAAAATTTATTTTTGCTTTTTATTCGCCTAAATGGGGCGAAGAGTGAGTAAATGTACAGGAGGGGTGTGAGAGTGTTTTGTGGAGAGTGACCGGAGAGTGAGCAGGGTGCTCCAGCAGGGGGCTCTCTCCCCTTCTGAAGGCTCGTGCGCACGGACATGTCAGTGTCACTTTAAGCCGCTACAAGCCCAGCAAACCCTGAGCAGCTTCCTCACGGTCGAGACGCGTGGTGCCTGTCTGACCTTGTGCTTATTGATAAAGCGCTGCCCCCCCCCTCACCCTGGCCACACCTCCCGGCTGCGAGGTGCAGCTTCTCCGCGGTGGCCCGCACTGCAGCTTGTACCCCCCCTCCCCCCCCCCCACCGTTCCGAGTCTTTAACACATATCTGAAGGGCATAACAAACGGAGCTGAGGGGGGGCCACGGCGGATATTAATCAGTCGGCGAGCTTCTCCTTCATCGCGGGGGCGGGATTTCCCCGCACGGCGGCAGCCATGCTGGTGGCCAGGCGCTGGGATCCTCACGTGCTCCAAACCGGCCCGGGCCAATTACATCATCCGGGATTAATGGGCGGCAGGCGCAGGGCAGACATTACACAACGACTGACGACATGCGATGGGGAGCAGCGGCGCAGCAGTGCGAAGCAGGCTGGGCGGGCATCAGAGAGACACGCCACGCCCCAGAGTCACGCCAAGGGCGATTGCAGTGATGAGGCCCACGCCCCAAAAAGCGAACCACAGTGACACCGCAGTCGTGCTCCCCCACTGGGGGGGCTGGTGTACCCAAACAATGCAGATCCTCCAGGAGCAGCAGAGGAGTCATTACGGGAGATGGGGGGGGGCAGACCCCTGAACATAAACAGCCCCTCCTTCCAGAAGCGGCACCTGCCTCTCCAGGGTCATTAACGAGGCACATTTAAAGTGCTCGCACTAAACGATCCAGCTGCCCCCTCCCCTACCAGCCCCCACCCTCCCTCCCGCCGCTCACCATCGCCCTCCAGTCGCTGCCATCGTGCCTCATCCTCCTCTTCCTCCACAGGTAAACAGCCAGGGTGACGACTTGATAACAGAAACGCGCAAAAACGCATGCACCCCCCACGGACAACCCCGCAGCCCTTGTCCTGCCACCCCTGGACACGGTTCAGAGGGCCAATACATCAACACTGGGTTTGGAATAATCTGGCTTCAGTTTCGCATCCCGTTGGGGATTTCAAGGCCGCCACAAGAGGTCAGCGGTTACGTAGACGGCCGACGCGTGGATCACATGACAGCCAGGAGCAGCCTAACGACGGCGGGAATATTGGTTTTTTTTTTAAACTGTATAGCAGAAGCAGGACCAATTTGGCGTAAAGATCTAGGACTTGGGTGAAAGTTTCCCCGGGAGCATTAGAGCACTCCAGAGGAGGAGACAGCCAGTGCGCGAGCTTTATTTACAGTGCGGCGCTACAGTGAGGCTGCAGGTGCAGCAGCCGGGAGCCTGGGAAGTGGCCAAGCACCAAGGACAAAGCGGCACTTGTTATGCGGGGAGGAGGGGGCCAGTAAATGTGTCCTGCCCCGCTGGCCATTGTCGCCGCGCACAATGTGCCGTAATCCCCGGCAGGCTCCATACGGCTCTGGCACCGGCCATACATGCGGCTAGCGCCCCCCCCACAGACACACACACACCCCAGCAGCGTTACTGACTAAACAGGCGCAAGGATGGATCTTTTATTCAATGCAGTCAGGGCTGCCAATGCAAGCAAGACGCTGGTGGTCATGTCACTGATTGCGGGGGGGTGGGGGGGGGTCGTCAAGCCCGCCTCCACATCTGCCTGCACGTAGATCCACACATGCACAGGCTCTCGAGCCCCTCATTTTATTTCTCCTGAGATTCCACACGGGGGAGGGGGGGGGCTGAGCCTGTTGGAAGAGCGGTGACTCCACTCCAGCCGGGCGGGGGCCCGTCAGCGGGGGTGGTGGCACGAGACAAAAGCAGAGGAGGTCGTCCGTTTTACTGGTGTGTCCGTCCTCCCCCCTGGACCACCAAGCCTTGCCAAGACACAGGAGCACATGCTGCCCACTATTGCGGGGGGGGGGGGGGGGGCCCCCCCCCCCGTTTGAAACCCC
>JAODJU010000041.1:8450246-8460320 GCA_026776725.1 Gnathonemus echidnorhynchus
CCCCCCCCCCCACGATGGTGGATAGCGGGGCCACGCTCGTTTTTGGCGTGCTGTTGTGTCTACGGGGTGACCCCGGTCGAGACCTTGGACCGCCAGGCTGGGGTGAGGAGGGCAGCTGGCCTCCCAAGAGGGAAGAGGCTAGTAGCTGCACCGCGCGCATTTCCTGACGCATTTTCTGCCGGCGCACGCATGTCTAAAGGCCAATTACAGCACAGCCCCGACGGGCATGCCTGCAGAGAACGATTCGACAAGTAAAAGGACTAAGAACACACGATGTAACCCCCCCACCCCGTCCCACCCCCTATCTGATAAGACTTCAGATAAAAGGCAGCGTACTACAGAAGCCTGCCAAAACTCCTCCCTTCATGTTTAATTATCAGATCAACTTGTCGAGATTCCCAGGGAGAGCAGCAACGCATCGTTTACAGCCACTCTGCCACTCTCCCTGAATCTCGCCTCTGCAAAGATTCAGCAAGACAGATGAATTATTTTTTTTTTTGTTTTACTTAACCGCTAAACCTCAGATCAAGGACAGAGAGGCCATATTGCCCTAACCCCGCTGTATCGGTGACTGTAGCAGGCAGTGACTTAAGCGCATGGCGTCGGTTCAAATATCAGTGCAGTGTGAAATGCTAAAATGTGGATTTGGCTCATTGCCACCTCTTTTGTTTAATGATAGTATCGATTCTCTGTTCACCTAACCCCATTTTGCTCTCCGTGACACGCAGACACAAACGTAGGTGGGAGCAAGCTTGGCAGCGAAGGGCAGCCACATGCATCGGCACCCGTGCAGCTGGGGGGTGAAGGGCCCCGCTCAAGGGGCCACAGATGCAACTCTTCTGCTGGAACTGGGCTTGAACCAGTGACCTTCCGATCACAGACACAGAGTCTTAGCCTGCTGAGCCACACGCTGGTCTCCCCAAAGGCTGACAGCGGAGCATCAGTGCTTTAAAAAAAATACGTGTATACTCCACCCTGGAGATCACTGTGGCCTTTGCTATCATTCCTAAATTCCATCTCCCATCACTGACTCATCCTGGCAGTCATATAATACTTCCTTTGTGCAGATTTTTTTTCTTTTATTGGTCAAGGTCCCATGAAAAGATTTTGGAAGTGTTTTTTTTTTGTTTTCAAAACACAGAATCATGCACAGGTGCTGCTTTTCTAACATAAGTGATGGAAGCACACCTGGATGCCGCTCAGGGAGGTGAGATAAAGCGTGGCAGACATCTGGCTCACTTTAGAATTTCACAGGAAGCGGAGCAGCGGGCGGGGGGTGGGCAAGAGGGTCACGCCGAACCAACCGACCACCAGACCGATCGGGACGAGGCTAAACACTCAAGGGGTATTAATGCACTTTAGTGCGTCCCACGCTACTAGCTAATAGAGAACTGTTCTGAATCCTTCTTCCTGAAAATCACACCATTTCATAGATTTTATTGTCATCCTTATTCCCCCCCTACATGCCACTCAAACTCGCCACAGGCATCTCCCCCAAACAATTGCCCAGTTGATGCGAACTCCCCTCATTTTCAACACGCTGCCTCCCCCGCGTTCAGAATTCCGAGTCGGAAAACTCCGGCAAGTCAGGGATCTTAAAACAGACCGGCACGTCATGTAAAAGATCTCATCGTGCCCATTTTTTCCCCACAAGTTTCAAGATGCAGCAACTCTGGCAAGATTGGGAAGTGGCATCATGGGAAGTGGCATCATGGGAAGTGGCATCTAAGGAGGACCAACAGCCCGAAGCCTTTGATTCTTCGGAGACCGATCGCCCGCAACCAAGCTCATTTGTTTTACGAAGCCATGCGGCTTAAAACGTTATGATAAGTGTAGCGTTTGTTTACAGATGGAAAGAGCGAGAGCGGCGTGAGATTAGATCACTCATAAACCATCAGCATCCTAACGCCAACAGTGTTATGAAGTGCCGTTAATTAGTTTGTTGGCTTGTGAAGCATCGCATATTGTGGTCATTAATCACGAGGAAATCTCCTGAAACGTGAACCCGGAGTGCGTCTCCAAACAATGCTGGCATGTATTTAAGTATTCATTTAATGCTTTTAATTCCCCGCCCCACTCCCCAAGTGGCGCTTCACCCTTGTCGCGGCTACCTGGTAACACGGCGCGTAATTAGGCGTATTCCCATAACGAGAGGCCGAGGGCAGAGGTCCCGAGATGCATTGTGATTTATAAAATAAAGAAAACACACACACAGCCACAGCAGTACATCCAAGGTTATCTGAAGGGAAGACGCTGGTGTGGATGAGCTTCTGTATAAGACAGATATAAATAGATTAATGAGACTCAAGGAGGGAGGGAGGAACGGAGGGCGAGAGTGAGAGGGGGTCGCGCATTACAATCATGCCATATTCATACCATTTTTTTTTTTAACCTTTCAAAAAGTTTTATTTTCTCGCCTAAATTACCGACATAGCCGTATGTTTCTATTTTACAAATAAGACACCCAAGACGCAATAAACTTGGGAATGGTAGGACACCGAAAACTCGGCACCATCGCGAGTCGCGAAGACCTAACTCTAACGTGGCGGTTAGCGTCTCCGGGCGATCTCGCCTCGCGGGTTAGCCGATAGCTACTGGGAGTGTGGCAGACAGCCGCCCTAAACGTAACTTTACCCCGGCACACGGAGCGATTGCGGTGCGGCCGGCAGCTGGGTTTCTGACACGTCAGTCGGGCAGACACCAGGACAGCCATGATGGGGGGTGTGATATCCGTGCCGCTGGAAGGAGATGACGCCTCGCTATTTTTAGTAAGTCCCCCCCCCCCACTGGGTCGCACGGTGACATGGATCATCGACAGCAGCAGAAGGCCTGAGGCGGGACTCATGCTACAGACTCTGACCTCCGGCTAAACTCCTCGCTCGCTCTGAGGGAGTTACTGGGTCCCTTGGTGGCAGACGGCACAGTCACCCCGAACAGGCACATGTAGCTTCCGTAAAGCCGTCGCTTTCACCCCTAACCTCCACCACTCGCCGAAATAAGTAAAAAATTCCCACAACCCCACACGCTTATCACTGTCAAAACATGAATGAACAGCTCACCAACACATAATAATGCATCAACAGAAATTATGGGTGTATCTGTTTCTTAATGGTTATACACAACAGAAAAAGACATGGATATGAGGAAAGGTAAAAGGAGACCGGGGGGGGTTGTCATAAAAGGAGAAACATAACATTAATTTGACTAATCTCCTGCACTGGGTTTGAATGTATTCCGCTTTAGTAAACACTGCAGGAAGACTGAAGTCTTCAGAGCAGGGAAACTAATGTCACTGCAGTTACTAATTTTGCAGTATGAACTAATCCCCCATGTGCAGGCGTCCCGCACTTTATAAGTGCGCCACACTAAATCAGCACAATCCGCAGCCGCCATAATCGCGTCTCTCAAACCAATTACAGCACCTCTTCTGGGGCTCCCTGTTACTCATATTATTGCTTTATCCAAACATTTAGCCAAAACAAATGAAATACATGCATATCATCCCTGCCAATCCGGCACTGCCATTAGCCACAAAGTCATTATGTTAGCATGTGATGCTAATTTCTCATTATCGTGTTGAATGGTTTTGAGATGGATCGAAATAAATATTATTGAGAAACAAAACCTATTACACAATAACCATTTTTGCTACTGTTCTGAAAAGCAACTGAGGCTGAACCCGGCTGGATTGTCATTCCATTGCAATCGGTAACCCAGACAAGGGTGTTGACAGTACAAATAAGTGGATACTAGGCTACTCAAGTTAAAATGCTAGTTTGCGCACGGGCAACTGATGTCACGGCAGAGTATCCAGAGTCCATCATTTAAAGGCAATAATCTTTACACAAACGCATGAAATCCCTGCCGGACATTTTCGCATTAGCGAAATTAAAAGTAGCTTAACTAGCTTGTTCCCTGGACTCACCTCAACTAAGAAAATGGTGAAGTGTTATTTCAAAAACGATACAACTAGTGATAGAGGTTTAGCTCATGTTGCAAATAAAATATGGACTGAAGATCTTCAGATCAGACTGGACAAACGATCACCAAAACAAACACTGGCTGGGGTATTTAAGGCTACCAATTGCCTTTTTACATAAATAATGTTTTTTTCTTTTTTAAGGAAAACCATTATACTACGTAAAACGTTCCTCCATGACACTCCACTCAATTGCCAAATAGAGTTTAGCCGGTCACCGAGTGCAACATTGAAACGGCCCTTTCGAAAGCAGTCACACGAGAGCCGTTACAGGAAAAATACCCGACGGAAAACCGATACGCCTCCGTGAAAGTCCTCCACGGATCGCTCGGTGTCATCTGGTTCTTGGAGTGACCCAACCAAGACGAAAGACCCTTGCAGGGCTCGGGCCTGGGCAGCACAAAAGCAGACAAAGGAACCCTAACCCTTAGCTACGACCCGAACCCTCTTCCCGCCCGGTCGGGGGACCTTCTGCTGCTTATCACTTCCAGACCTCGTTGAGAAAGACCACCGACAGGAAGGGCCTTTTTTTTTTTGTCACCCACCCTTCCCTTCTGTGAGGTTAACTGTGAAAGTCTTGGCAGGATATCGTCCTGCTAGCGAGTCAAAAAGGAAGTGTGCGCAAATAGAGTCGCAGCCGGGACAAATTTAACGGTACGGTCCCCCCAGCTTCGCCTCCCGCCCTGCTGTCGTCTGTTAGCCCTGGGGCCTGACGGAAGCCAACTGCACTGTCTCTGAAAAAGTGACACAAGACAGCATGATCTTCTGTGACGACGAAGTGCAAGGTGCAGCCCAGAAAGATCTTTAATGATTATCACCAAGTTGAACCAGCGTTTGGCTCAAGTGATAAAAAGAGATAGAATTATTATTATTTATTTATTTATTTATTTTTAAATAAAATTATCAATTTACAACCAGGGAAAAAAATATTTACGAGATTTCACACAAATAATGAAAATGTAATAATTTCCAGCTTTATGTAATGCAAGAATACCTTTACAAACACTGTATTTGTGTAGAAAGACAATATACCTTTCTGGCGATTTTCCAGCAGAATGGTATCTGGTGAACACCAGCCTTCTGCCCGACGCATGTCTTCATAAAGGATTCGAGCAGCTTTTACAGTGTGAAGCCCTTCACCGAGACAAAGCCCTCTAGAGAGCGAGCGAGCGCTCGACTCGCATTCCCGTTGGCCGCGCCGCGCTCGATCCCTTGACGTTTCCACGCTAATCGCTTTAGTTTATCCCACTCGGCTGTGCGTGAGGCAGATGTTTGTCAGGACACAGCCAGCCCCCGCAATTCACGTTGCACTAAGTAAGATTAACCACTTTTTCTCCCCCCCATGTCCTAATTCCTAATCCTAGAAAACAGTGGATTGTGGGGGGATAAATAGAACACATCAAAGATCCCCCCCATACAAGTCTAATGCAGTACAAATCGGGTAAAACACACATGTAAGCTCATGGTCGTATAAGCAATATGCAGCATTAACAAAATATGAGGCAAGAAATATTATGGTGGAAACCATTTATTAATAATTATAATAAATCACATAAAACAGCCAAAGGTCATTGTTCTATTTATTTCATCCTCTCACTAATAAATAAGAATGTCTAAGTTGCCCCCTACATACCCACAAAGCATGCACAGTCCTGTGACTTGTAACGTTATAACCGATGAATTTGGGACCGCCCCTTCCTCTTCCCTTTTCCTGTGTCGATTTCAGACAAAAAGCGTAGCATGTGTTAACGCGGTCCAAATGAAGAGATATCACAGTAAGCTTTCATTCAGCCGTCTCTAAATCAAACCATGGTACGCGTTTATTTAGCTTAGCACGGCTAAGACTTTGGCGCCATTTCAACTTTCTTCCAGCAGCTGAAATGAGTACGAGCCGCGAGTCGTCGTGCAGCCATTGGCGGGGATGATTTCAAAAGCTACGGGGAGCATCTTCAGACAACATGGATGCAACGGGCACACAGTACTTGTCCCATTAGCGAGGCGAAGCTGTCCATTCATTTGTTCTCTTTGACTTGCATCTTGTCGAGCGTAGCTACGACAAATTAGAGCAAACTAATCATTACTTCATGCAACAGCTATTGGCTGAAGTACTTAATCTTCTTCTCCACAGCTTAGAATTTAATTCGGCCTAGAAATTAGCAGTTTTCCCTAAAGGAACCCTAGACTTTTAATGATGGATCAGAAGTTGCATTCAAAAATCTAGGTGCCTATCGTATACTCAAGAAACCAATCAGACGGCTAGGAAGTGCCATATTTATTGACCACAAAGTCATTTGGAACCCTACAAAATTTGGCTTGATCAACAACGTCTTGAAAACCGTGACTGATTTTAATGAGAAACAGCTGGACACCAACACTAACCTCAGGACTTGCATATTTCTTAGTCTAAATATACCATATATTGAAGACTGTACATACCTTGGTCAGACACAAATTTGATCAGACAGAAAGTTCACAAAGTTAATATAAAGACTTCTTTTGTGTTCAGTGCTAACATGAATAAAAAAGCACTATCTAACATTTGTTTTGTTCTCAGTAGGCCTTTCTTCTTACAAAGTTTGACAACACTGAATGGTCATCCTGATTTTTGAAATGATGACCACGAGACTAACTGTGTGTGATGACTGCTCAGCTGGCTGTGTAGGATGTAGAGGCAGTGTGTAGTCCTAAAATAAAAACAGTCCATGACGAGTTTTGGATGTCTAGCTATCGGTTTACTCTTCCACGCAAACAGGATCAGTTATCAGTTAAACACACAAGTCTTGATGGCGTGAAACTATCACATCCTGACAGTTAACCAAACCAACGAACCAGCTACACCATATACATTGAAAATACTTCATACTAGTTGTGTTCTGCTGTGTTCGGTGTCGTCCTTCGATAAACATAAAAAATGTAAACGCTGCAGGACAGGATAAATATTTTGTCTTGCACCATGGGTGTTAACCAGACAGCTACGTTTAAATCAAGGCTCGACAACTTTACTCTCCTTAAGAAGGAGCCTTAAAGTGTCACACTTATGTGCGGCATCAGTAACAAATCCAATTAAATACGGAGCTTTAAGTACAGAAAAAAATAAAGAAATAAAACCATAGCTTCTCCATCTGCTGACATTTCGGATCACATGCTTGCGATGACTTAGCCACTTATACATAAGGGCTTGATATCTCTTCCCAGTGACACAGCTCATCTGCTCCCTCAAACCCAAAAGCAACGTCTGACATTTGGTAGTCAGGAGACACAGCTTTGAGAAATGAAAAAAATAATCAAATAAAAAGTACACCGTAGGTGGGGGACTCCCCTGCCTACCACCAACCCCCCACCTTCAAAATGGTAGCACGAAGGCTAAAGTTGTACGTACCTGTGTGAACGGAAAGCTTTGTGCGCCTCCAGTCCCCCCCTCCCTTCACATATCACGTGGGGAACGTCCCTCCGCGGGCCCCCACCACGGACTACGTCTGTTGGAACTGAAACAAAGACAAGGCAAGACATTAGTCCGGTAGGCAGTCTCCACCAACCTGGCCAGATAATCATGGATGACTGCGGCTTCTCCAGAACACAGATGTCGTCTTCCCGTAGGCCAAATGCTCCACACGGTCCGGCTGACAGCAGCTCATTACAGGTCAAACCCAATTATGTCACGAAACAGCTTGATGGTACCTTCCCAAACGGTCAGGTACTCGCTCTCAAAGTTCAGCGGGAGTCGAAGACGCGCTTTGAAAAACAGCCACGTTTCATGTGACCGTGAAAATCGCCATTGAGGGTGACGTTGGCCTGTCACTGGACCTTATCTGCGGAGCTCACGCCCCGGCCACAGATAGATGGATAAGCCCGTTAACGGGTGGTCTCTCTTTAACCCGGGCCAACGGCCCCTGTTGAGTTCCCTGGCACGAGCATGACCCGACCCCGTGCCCGCTGCCCCTAACGACATCGCCATGCCAGGGAGCCTCTAGGTGATAACATCCAGTCTTCCTAGCCAAGACACAAGCCAAACACCCATCAGGTTTTAAAGACCTCTACTCCACCATAACCGAACTGATTAATCGCTAAAGACGAGCTCATTCATGCATGTTGATACACATCGATAAAAGATTCAGACACCAAAATTAACAAATCACAATAGAAAAGAACACAATACAAATGCAATAACCAACACGCAATTGGCCCATCCCAAGGTACAATGCTTTAGCTGTAGTCCCAGAGAGTGCTGTAGTCTACCTCTACACAGAGCTGTGATCTCCAGAAAGCCCAAGTCATACATGAAGTTCACAGTCATATTTCCCATCTAAGGGGGACAGCCTGCACCCAACGCTGAAGGCATTTCAACCCTCCACTCCTTGCTATTCACAAGTGGGAGCGGTTCCATTCATCCGAGACTCCGAAGGCTAAATTCAGTAAAACCACATGGCCAAGGCATGACATTCCTTCTGCTGGAGGACACCCTCCAAAAATCCTGAAGGGCAAGTATCTGCAGTCAAGCATTCCCAACATCAAGCGAGCTACCGTTCAATGGTGATGGGCCAAACCATTCACGATATTTTGGCCGGGACATGGTAGCCATGCCGTATGGCTTAACACGCTGGTTTTACAGATAAAATCGAGCGTGGATAACAAGGGGATTTCATATCACGGCCTCACATATGTATTTACAATTACTGCATGTTCGAGGTGTGTGATATTCAGTATAGTCAATGCGCCCAGTGCCTTAATGTCACCAATAATCAAGCTAGAAATGTATCATGGTAGTCAACAGCCTGTGTACATTTTAAAAAGTAAATAGCTAAAATAATAATAATAGTAATTGCTGACTTAAGGTTGCAATGTCTATTGGATTCCTTAGTTTAATACAAAATGACCCATGTTAAGTAATCCAAGTTAACATATCAAATAAAAGGTACACAGTTACAAACAGGCATCTATTGTGAGAAATACAGACATTTTAATTACGTACATTAATCTTTTGGATATTTGAAATTTTGTATATATGTATAGGCAGTTGAAGTACCAACACTGCATGAATATTCCTCGCCCACAATTACAATAGAAATGACAATCAGCGAGACAAACAAATATTTATGGGGAAATAAATGTACTGGAAAATTAGTTTCTGGTGACGCAGTTTAGTTTGCTGGCAAATCTGGATGGAGGCGAACAAGAACTACAGACAATTAATGCTGAACGGGAAGACGAAACAAGGCTGAGTGCCCATGAGGACGTACTTATACGCTTGCAGCTACACTAACACCTTCACGGTCACACTAATACAGCTGAAAGGGGCTGAATTCGAGGGCTGCACTCGATACTGGTTCGAGACGTGCGATCTTCCCCCAGCGTCAGCATACAGCTACCATGTCAGCGATGCAGTGACCGAGCGACCTCCCTCCTGAAAACACACATCTATATCAGTTGTGTGCGGGGAGCGGGAACCCGTCAGCATTTTCCGGGAGCTTCCCGACCTCTCGCTGCCGGGCACTGTTCAGCCGCTGGGCATGTGGACCCAAACGACCGACCCGAGAAGAGCCACTCTAAGAGCGGCTCGGACCCGGCGCTGTGGTCGACATGTCATGTGATCCAGCGGGCTCCACCTATGATCCCCTACCCCGGCACAAAATCCTAAAGGAAATTAAATCGCACTGGATGTGCTGAGACCCCCCCGCCCCAAGCCGTGACTGCGGTGGAAAGAGCGCGGCTGTGGCGTTATCCACCCATGGCAGAGAGAGAGAGAGAGAGAGAGAGATCCTGGCCACCAACGGCCATCGCACACACCGGCACCGTCCACCCGAGTCCTGTGGTTAGATTAAAAGGCCACGGTCGGCAGTCTTGTGCATCGTTCTGGGGTGGGGGGGCGGGGGGGGGCTCACCGCGCCGTCTGTTTTGCACCGGCGATCTGGCTCCTATGCCATCAGAAAGATGAGGATGAGTGTCGTGAATGAGAAGATGCCCCCCCCAGGCTCCTTGGAGAGCCCCCTTAACCGCAGTGTTGGGTCGGCGGCGGAGGGGTGGGCATTTCTTGGCCCCTCTCACTGACTTTCATTATGGAGGGCATAAATGGGGGCTCGGCCCTTTAAGCCGAGACG
>JAODJU010000041.1:8460839-8477305 GCA_026776725.1 Gnathonemus echidnorhynchus
GGGGGGGGATAGGAATACTGCAGCCGATGGGAAGCGTCGTGCGGGTTTGGCGGGAGGATAATCCCCGGCAAACGACGTGCAGTCGTTCAGTGAGTGCAGGCGGCATCGCGGCTCGGCAAGCCACCGGGCATGTGCAGGCACACACACACACACACACACACTGCGGAGGTAAGGAGCTCCGTGCACAATGAGCATTTAGACACACACGTTGAAACAGGTCGGCGATGATATCATGCATCTGGTCGGCCATCATGAAAAGGCGTGCTCATAAACCGGTGATGTCATGCCATCGTGCTCATAAACCGGTGATGTCATGCCATCGTCCTCGATGGATGTTTTTCCATCGCGAGGCTCTCTCCTTCCTTTATACCCTTGACAACCGCCGCACACAGACGTAAACATGGATACCAGCATGGTGGTGGAGGTGCTTCACAGAAGCGACATCATGCTCTTTTTCTGCTCTCTCCTCTGCTACCGGCCGATTTCGGAGCACAGCCACACACACACACACACACGCACATGCGCACGCACACGCACACACACCACATAAATTAAAAGGGCTTGAAATCACTGATGCAAGACGCACCATCAGAGCTAGATAACGGCGGCCAGCCCCCACCCTCTACAACCCCCCACCCCTGAGGAGAGCACTACCTCTGAAACCCAAGTCCTGTCTCCTAGCCCCTCTGCGGTCCGGCTGGCTGGACCTCCACGTGCCCCCCTCCCTGCTCTGCTCTGCAGGAGGTCTCCTGGCTTAATTGGGTCCTTGTGGAATCAGACACCCCCCCCATCCTAAAGATGGCCAGCATCCTTGCGCTGTGCCCGCCTCCCAGCGTAATAAAGTGGCCCTTGGGCGGTCCTCAGCCTCTTGTGAAGTGGCCCTCACAACCTCCCCTACTGCCCCCCCCCCGCCTTAGGTATTCTCCAGCCCCTTTTCAAGTGGCCCTTGTGGGTCTCACTGCCCTGCAGACTTGCCAGGACGGATCCCAAGGGACTGGGAAGCTCACACCTTAAACTCGGCCAGGAAGAAGCAACACAGAAACAGCCTCGAACCAGCTACCTGGCAGCCAAATCTAAAAACCATTTTATAACCATTTATATTATATCTGTTTGTTATCTGGATAGAAAGACAACTTCTGTCATTTATATTTTTTAAGTGGGTGGGTGTACCTAATCCAGGTAACTTATCAAACAGTCCGAGCGCAAAACAGCAAGAAAATAAAAAGAATTGTGCCTCAGCGGGTCAGGACTCTGCACCGTCATCGGAAGGTTGTCGGTTCAAATCCCAGGGTCAGCACCATGATTTCATTGGGTCCAGCTGCCCCAGGGACTGCCTAACCCAGCTTTCTCAAGTGTACGTCTGTTAAATGTAACGAATGCTATCCAGCGGCTGTGTCAGAAATGCATCGACTCTAATGCTGCAGATTTCCAGGAAAGATGCGATCCAGGCTGGTAGAAACCATGCTCATCTTCTGGGCAAAGCCATGAGATTCAGAAATGATGGAAAGAAAGAGGGGGGGATATATTTCCATCAGACAAGGCCCCTGTGACCCAGCGATTACCTCCATAAGAGGGTAAATTCCCCCCCAAATTCTAAGCAAAAGTTAACCTCAGTGACTTCATTCATTCTACTTCCTGTTGTTGACAAGCTGAAGTCATTTAATGTAATCCCAGATGTGTATCCTGGCTTCAGAAGATGTAATCTGCAAACGATACGTCCATCCAGACAATGATATAGCCCACAAAAATGAAAAGAAACTTTTACACTTTGCTAAACATACAGTATATACACACACAGGCACGCATAATGATATAATCACACTCAATGATGTCGTTGTCCATGACATGAAGTATGTCGTCAGTTTGGAAAGAGTTATTCACAAAGTAAAGATTAATCAAAGTACACAGTGAGACTACACAGCACAGTCAGGACCCCACACCACCACCCAGATGGTCTCTCTGTCCGCAGCAACCTACGTTTACGCCACACCTCTTGAGATTGCCCTCCCCGTCAACGTGCCATGAAATGCACATGGAATAGGGCACCGAACGGCTTCTCCCCTTCCTGCCATTCCCAGAGACGCACCGAGGCGTCAGCGCTGTAATTAAACACCTGTTGGTTCTCCTGGGCTCAAATGGCGAAGGGGACAATCGCGGTCCGATTTTCCACGCTAACCCAGGTAATTTGCTGCATGCTGCGCTGGCTACAATGTCTTATTTATTCAGTGAAGACAAGAAAAAAACGCGGCACCTCTTGCATGAAGACACAAGGTTTGTTTTATCTCCCATGTGGAAAATTCACAGGCCGAAGTCCTCTAGATCCTCTGTCTGGTCCTTAGGTAATTGGAAATATTATAGGATTTTGAAGTTATACCCATTTAAGAAATTTAACTAACCCCAAAACAATTTGCTCTTTCGAAATGTTAGCATCTTCTCCCAAAGTACTTAAGTACTGGATGACAATTAGCTTTTCTTTTTCTTCCTTGAAAAATTACCTTAAAAGATGTTACAAACCCCTCTTAATTTAAAGCTGATGTCCCAGGACATAGAGGCCCCTCTGCACCCCCCCCCCGAACCAGTGGGAGTTGAAGCAGGCTGGGTGTACAGCGCAGGAAATGCAAGGCTGAGGCCGGAACTCTGCCAAAGAGAGAGAGAGGGCGCTCGCCATGCAGAAGTGAAAGAGACAGTCGCTGGTCATAGGGACCCATCCAGGGTTTGCATTAATAGACAGATTCCGGTGCTATGGAAACACGGAACTCAGCTGCCACAGCAGCCCAGGTCACCTCCCTCCCACACATACGGCCAATCAGGGTCAGCCTGAAGGGACCACATGTTCCTGCACTATCAAACAGCCGGGGGCCATTCTTAGATTTGCCTTTTTTGGAACGAAACGGGCTGCTTTGAAACTGATATTTACATCAGTGCGTTTCACAGGAACACCTAGAACAGGTCTGAGGGAACAGCCTGTTACCCCGCTGAAAACACTTCAATAAATCATCATAATTTTAAAAACCTGCAAGGTTGTTTTTTTCTTTATGCGAGTTTTACTTCCAGAAATATCCGGCAGGCGTTTAAAACTGAGGCAAGTACAAGGATTTAGAGCGAGGTAGGGAGAGATGGAGGACGGAATGGGGAGAGGAGAGAGGAGAGGGGAAGCAGCACGTAACACGCGGTCCGACGGGGCCTGAACTCTGCACTCCAATTCCTACTCTGACACCGGAATACTGTAAACACTCAAGGGCGAGTACACAGAGCGACACACTTTGTATGATGTTTACTCAAACAGTCCCCAATATAACTTATTCATCTGTTAATTGTTGGGTGGAGAAGGGCTGGAAATTTGAAATACTTTACTGGGGGGGGGGGGCTTGTTTGATAAACTGCATGGTTGCCTTAAGGTTATGGCTGTACTCTAGATTAAGAAAATAATGTACTTGTGTACTTTTTAACAGTTTCAATCGTGTCTCCTACAATCATTTGTTTATTATTAAATGTCAGGGGGGGATATAATTAACGATACCAACACTGCAGAACCTACATGTCTTTCCCCTCCCCCCCAAGAACTCTGAAGCCGAGAATATTTCTTTAGCTCAAATAAAAAGGAAAATAAAAATAATAACAAGAAAATAACTGGTAATACGTTGTCTGGGTGATTTCAGAATGTAACACGTGCAGACATCGTTTTTGATTGCCTTTCCGTTTTCCTGGGCCTCAGTCTGTTACGTGTTTGTACCCAAATCAGGTACTCGACTCTGCGGAGATACACTAGCGAATGAGAAGACAATCTGTCAAATCCATGGGACTGGGAGGGAAGTCGTCCCGGAGGCCTCAGACAGGCACAAACATCTCAGGAGGCTCAACGTGGGCCAGAGAGCTCATTTCAAATGAATCTAAACCGTTTGGTTTTTAAAGAGCGAACCAGACACATGCTGTTTAGCAAATGAGTGTTTTTTTAAACTTCGTGTTTTATGCTAAATGCCATCAATTACCGAGCTAAGGGTGTATTCCAGTATACAGAGGGAACATCTCAATGAGACGGATTTCCCTCATGGAGACGGCGGGGCGAACGGGTCCGAGTCTCCGCTCCGCACCAGCACGGGGTCGCCACACTCCCCCATCTAATGAGCCCAGAAGTGGGTTAGGCTGTGAAGCACACGCTGCTCTCGGGTTGTACTCTATGAGAACGGGCCAGCCTCCACGATGCAGGAGATATCAGCAAGCGATTCGGCTACTGCAGTCTGCAGAGGTTCCAGTCAACTGCTAAACACCTCTCACAGTTCTTCAACCAGTGAGGCAGGAACAGAAAGATGGTTAGAGGAAGGGGGAGGGAGAGAGAGGGAGGGAGAGGGAGAGAGAGGGAGGGAGAGAGAGAGAGAGAGAGAGAGAGAGAGAGAGAGAGGGAGAGAGAGAGAGAGAGAGAGAGAGAGAGAGAGAGAGAGAGAGAGCTTAGCCCTGATGTTATAAACAAAGGCTGAACAACAGTATGTTTTCTGCAAGGAGCATTCAACACACTATCTGTTCAGCATAGATAAAGATAGATGAAGTTACTCCAGGTTTCCTATGTGTACATTTGTAGAGGAAGTTAAAAGTCACTTTATTAATTATCCTGCATACGCATCATACACCCCCCACCAAAAAAATACATTTATTTAAATCTACCAAGATTTCATGTTCTTTTTTAGGTGTAGCTTGGAGGGGAAAAAAAATTATTATTATTATTATTATTATTACTACAACCTTCAGCACTGCCTACTGGCATCCGTTTTGGCAGCTGCTGTGACTGAATTCCTCCTGTCAGGGCGGCGCTCATTCACCCCTTTCAGGGATACTGGCAATTGCCACGGGGAATCTGGCTAAAAACGGACCCCTAGCAGCTCGGGGGGCCAGGGCCCAGAATGCGAGAAAAAAAATTACAGGTGAGAAATTAATTCCCTAGATGCACAAAATGCAACAGCGGTTCCAAACACAGTGAATGCTGAACAGGTACCAAAGAGCCATAATTAGCCCAATTTTAGATAAAATGTATAAACACCCAAGCAAAGGACAGAAAACAAGACATACAAAAAAATCACTATGGGTAACACCTGTGCTGTGGGGGTGTGGCTATGAAATAACTAGTTTTGACTGGGTACTATCTTGACAAATCATCAGGTATCTATTAGTTAATTACAATAACGAGATTGATTGGTCTGTATGAACAACCGCTTATACTTCAGGCTTATTTGTCTCAGAGGAATTTTTAAAAATGAACGAAATTCTGAATCGGATGAGAGGATCCAGCTTCCCCCTAAAAGGATAATTAGTAAGTCAGGACTGATCGTACTCAAGATGGGCTACTGTTCAGTTATCCTCCGGATCAGGTCAGCGTTCTACTCAGTTTGACTGGGGGGGGGGGGGGGGGGGCCTGATCAGCCACTCTCACTGAAGCATAACCCAATATCCCCCCCCCCCACTGCAGACGAAGGAGAGACACTCTCTCCACACTCAGGTGGCCACGGAAAAAGGTCAACCATTACACTCCGGCCCAGAATCCCAGTCCACGCCATCCCAGCAACACAAGCGTGTGCACCTCCCATCCTAAACAAGCCATGAGAGGGCTCGGCCGCACGCGACAGTGACGTCCACGGGCAAAGACGTCTGCACGCCGTCGACTATTCTGCAAAGCGCAGGAGCCTTAACACAGAAACAGACAGAAAGAGATGCTGGAAACCTTCGAAATGGAATTTTCACCCCTCATGCGCGGAACAATAGACGTCTGGAATGGTTTCTGTCGAAAACAATTGCAGGATGACATCGGCCTGACAGCAAAAAAAAAAAAACTCAATGCAACAGGATTTATTCAGCAGACAGAAGAAATATGCTTAAAAAAAACACCAGGGCTCAAGTCCAACACTCCTTTTCCTTTCCATCATACCTTTTACGTGTTTTGGAGACTTTTCCGTTGGCTGTTCTGGAACATAAGGACTGGAGAGAGTTTTGAAACTACCAAAGAGGCACAAAGCTTCCTAGTACTGGCTGACTAGTATCATGTGCCAGTATTAATGATTGTCATTACTTTGCAGGGTACCAGAGGATACGACTGTGAAAACGCAAGTCTGTAATCCACATTCAGAGCCACACTGAGAAGAATGGCTCAAAGTGCTTTCTAGTTTCAGGCCTCGAGCATAAACCATAACGTTAGAGACGAGCGAGACGAGCTTACTGCAACAGTGAATGAACGCCACTGGAGGTGGACTCAAAACATGAAACATCTCCGTGCTCCACTAATCCACCCATCCAGCAGGCTGCCAGTTTCAATCTAAGTGAGTGACAACAACTGGTTAGGTGTGGAGAGACTGATCCCGTCTGCTCCAGAGGCCATCTCTCCCCGGATGACACCAAAGCCTAGCCGTTTGTAGTTCTCCAAAAAAACATAAATAAATTTTTTTTTTTTTTTTAAATTTGCGAATCCGGCCCTCAACAAACAAGACCAATGCCTTCCGGGCTTTTCCCATCCTCGCCACTGCTCACTTGACGCTCATTTCCCGTTTAGAAGATCTACTGTTGGTTAGGTCACATCCACCAATCCCCACGCCATTGCCCTGCTGACACAGCCTTCCATCGACGTGGAGAGGATAATAAACAGAGCTCTGCGGAGAATGCGGTCTCTCCGCCGCGCTTCCGAAATCTATCCCCAGGCTGCGGGGGGGGGGGGGGGGACCTGGGAAAGGGAAGACTTGGAACGATATCTCCACGATCATCCATAAAATGTCCACAAACCGTCATCTCATGAGGAAAATGCACTCGTTTTATATCGTTTTATTTTTATATGTCCATGGGGGGCAGTGTGTGCAGCTCAGTGGTTCAGGGGTCTGTGTCTGTGGCCGGAAGGTTGCGAGTTCAAATCCCGGGGCCGGCAGGGTAATCACATCACCGCTCTGCTCTTGAGCGAGGCTCCTAACCCCAAATTGCTCCGCGGACGCTGGCTGACCCTGTTCTCTAATCCTCAGTTGTGTGCTTTTTTTTTTTTTGGACAAAAGCTTCTGCTAAATAAATAAATGTAAACGCAGTACGAGAAGGTTCTCAGCGTAAAGCTTAACGTCGGTTTCAGCAGGGCTCGTTTTCCATAACACTCTCACCACCGCACGTGTATCTAGAAGTCGCAGCAGACGGCCCGGTTTTGCGTGGTCAAATCCCGACGGAGGCTTGGGAGCAGCAGGGCTATGGAAAGACGCCGTCTGGCTAACACGTCTCCTCCAGCAGAGAGGCATGATGGGGGCGAGCTGCTAAACATCACGACTCCATATCTGACCTTTTCACAGCGGTATCCGCGCTAACGACGATCGATGGCTCGCTCGCGGAGGAAGGATGCCCCGTACACACAACCTACGAGGCTGAATCACTAATGAATTACGACCATTACAAAATATTTTGACCTCGCCTTAACCTGGAAACCAAACAATCACAATGCTGCAACAGCATCTCGGAATCCAAGCGAACACTTCATCAGCCCTCGAGACGGCGGACAGGACATGCTGCTGTTCATTCAGATTTTCTGTTAAAATGATGGATTAAAGTAATAGGTCTCATGCTGGGGCTGGAGGGGGGGACGCATTCAGAAGCTTGATGGGTGATACAAGAACCACTACAAACAAAGATGGTGAAAGAAACAAAAAAAGGTTGAAATAATTACATGGAGACATACTGCTGCACTCTGGGAGATTTATCTTTTTTTTGTTAATTATGTTTTCTGATGGATCCTTAAGTTGGTTTATTAGTCAAAAAATGTCCCACTCAAATCTCACTGGTGGTTCCCTGTTAATTAATTTCCACCCACCATAGTGAGAAAAAACAAGGCGTGCCCACCCTGTGCAGAGAGAGACTTTTAGGAGAAGCTCTGATTAAATTTAAAAAAAAAAAAAAAAAAAAAAATAGTAGTCTCTCCACAAATTGCTAATTCCTCTGCCAGATATGATCAGCTTAAGGTTGCAAAATGATGACTCTGATATTTCATGTGCCACCAAAACACAGAAAGTGCTCTGAATTATTGATGGTCCTGGTGCTGGGAGATTTTTAAGCAGTCATGGTGCTTTTATCAATCATTCATGCGGTTTCCACTGAAAACACTTCAGTCCTCGAGTATCAAATCGCTCTTGAAGGAGGTGGAGAACATGCACACGAAGATCTCACTTCATTTGAGGGGCTAAAATATGTTGAGGGAATACTCTCCAGACGATAAAAGATATTATGCTAACGTGGGAAAACCCACATTATTTGCAGCTAAATAACAGTCTGGAGTTTGATAGTGAACGGTTTAGATACTGCAAAGGATAATACATAACAGCAATGCAGTATATGCAGTTTTATTTCAAATTTGCAGATTCGTTGATTCATATTAAAATATGGAAAGTCATCTTGTGCAGGGTGCTTGCCACCCCCACAACTCTGACCAGGATAAGCAATTGGAAGACTCAGAGACGGATATTCAAATACAAACCCTGAATTCGGTTGGCCTGAGAGGACAGATTTCAGCAACAGGATATTTGAAGGCTACCACAGTAAAATACCTCCTTATCTTAATAAGAGTGCAACTATTTCACAACATGTTTTCTGTCTGGCTCCATTCGCAGAACGTGGCTCCAAGACAGCCCCAACAGTTCTGTCATGTTTGGGTGTGCCCCATGGCACCCTCCTCGACGCCTTCATAAACTCGGCTGCAGTAGAAATCTCGATGTCGTGCGGACATCGCCTGCTTCCCGGGGAGGCCGTTTCATCTCATCGTCGCAGGAGAGTCTCGCCATCAAAAGGGGAAGTGGAGATTACACTGCAGAGTATGAGATTAGCAAACCATGGTGGTCTCCCAGGCCTCAAGACACCCCTACGTTTGTCTGTACAGAGGCGAGATGAAAAAAATACCCAAGTCTTTGCTGGTGTGTCTTCAGGTGTCCTTTCCGGGCTGTCTACCTCCATTCCCAAACAAAATCTTGTCAAAAGCTGACGCTTGATACAACACAGAGTGTGAGAAAGGCGCCTGCAGTCTCAGGGAGTGTGCGTTCCCCTCCCTTCTACAAAGCTTGTGATACAATTGTCCCCCCCTGGACAATAGATTTCTGAGGCAAGAATGAGGGGATTATTTGATTCAGCTTCTAGTCAAGTGGCCGATTCATCCAGCAATCAATACTAATCAACCAGCTTGGCAGCTCCAGAGATATCAGACAGGATTCAAATCTCATACAACAGAAAGAGGCTTGCATATCAAGATTTAACCTGGAGGTGAGCCCACCCTCCCTCCAAGTCTTTGATACAAAGCACAGATCTCATTGCAATATCCTGGAAACAATTCATCTGTAGGACAATGTCAGAGGCTCAAGGGTTCCGGGGAAATCCTCTCTCCGGTCCTGGAGGTTCTGCTACGACACGGGTCTTCGCGCTGGAGTGAGAGACCCGAGCTTTCAGCTGTGTGATTCAGACAAGGGAGAGCGGCCCCTCTGGCAGCTACAAAAGTTTTTGTTTGGCTGTGTAGGCCTGACGCCTCCTTGTAGGCCTGACACCTCCTTGTAGGCCTGACACCTCCTTGAAGGCCTAATACAAGGAACCTGACAGTCTCAGAGCGAGGGTAGAGTACAAGAAAAAGCGAGGCTGGTGGGGTGGGAGGGGGGGGGTCAAAGAGTCTTCCGGGGGCGTCAGTGGAGTAAGGAGGCATGACTGCCAGACACGGGGGCAGCCAGTATGTCTGTTCAGCCTCCCAGCCTGAGGGAAGTCAAGCCTACAATGTCCACACAGATTGGGAGACTCCAGATCAGTAGCCGAAAGTCTGAACACCACGTGAAGATGAGACTGTGGCACTACTGTTCACGCGTGGGCCGAGTTCACGGAGCAATTAAAGAACACACGAGCAGTAGAGCGACTGAGCCAACTGAAAGCAATGAGGTCAGCACCACTCGTGAATATTCAGAGACCTGGTGGAAACAAGACGTGCACTGCATCCAGGCGATTCTCAGATTGTATGGCTAAGCGACCGAACACGGTAAGTTTGACCACATCTCATAGAAGGATATGCACGATGGGGCTTTACTATAGCAACCTGAACCAATACAATGATCGAGAGTTAAGGGTTCGCCTGTATTTTTCTTGTATCTATTTGAATGTTAAGTCCCATGCATGTTTGCAACCTTCATGCTAAAAAATATACCCCAGACCTTTATCTCAAGCTCTCAAGTCTTGTTACTTTAATTTTCTTCTGAGCAAGATCATACTGTATTGTCTGCATTTCTGACACTGCACCTCCTCCTAACAACCAAACTTTCTCCTTCATTGTCTAGCTCTCCAAAACGCATAAGCTGGATGCAACACAAGTGATAAAATCTGGTAAACACTCTGGCTGGGGAAAAAAAGAAGAAAAAAAAAACTGCTAAAATAACCCAACACATCCCCTCACCAAGCAGTGAAATTGACACACGGGTGTAAGCCTCTCGCTGGCTCTCACCCGATAACACCCTCAGAAAACACTTCCATCCATTGTTAATGGCGGTGGCAGTGCGAACGAAGTCAATATTGACACAGCCAGTCCTCAGGGCTGTTATCCACTAGGAAAGAACAGGTACTGCCATAAACGTCTCCACACGTCACCTCCGGAGAGAGAGTGCAGTCAGGTGACCCAATATGCCCTCAAACTGCCATTACCACAAGCTAAACCCCTGGGGACAGGGTTGCAAGGTCTTGCGAACAAACTGGACCAATCCTGAATGCGGGTCATATACAGTCCCCTCCTCCCACTATCCTCTGCTTCAGATAAGCCAGCCAGGCTGGCCTACATGCCCTCGGTGAGGCCTGACCTCACACAAAACTCATTGTTGTCTTGCAAGAGAGACAACTGCCCTTTGGACCTTTTACCGAGTTTCCTTTAAGGCCAAATCATGGCTGGCTGCAGACGGCCACGTTAACGTACTGGAAAGCCATCTCCGGGAGGAGGGGTGGGGGGGCAAGTTCCCACTAAACCAGACGAGGACACCTCTGGGCTGAGCGGAATTATACAGAAGGGAAGACTCTGACTCATTCCTGTGTGCGACTGATAGACCTTAATGTTTAGTGAACGGTACAGACGTGGTTTTTAAAGCTAGTTACAAAACATGGGGCAAAAGAAAAAAAGTAAAAGTCATCAATGAATCTTGAGCTTGCGAGTCTGTGTGGGGGGGCAGCCCCCCCCTCTATCTTGTGAGGTCATCTGACAAAAGGATGCCGTATCATGGTGGTAATACCTTATTATTCCTGTCGGATAGGTTCCCAGGAGAGGACAAAGCCAGCCGTGTCAAAGCGATGACTTCATAAATTCAGCATTTATTCTGGTACTAATATCACCAAGAACTGAGTGTAAGAAGAAATAATTCCGACTGTGGACTGGGGGCTTTTCAGCTGGAAAACTCAGCTTCGCTACATGTTAGCAAATAGCAACACCTCTGAGCTTAGTCCATTTAGATGACAACTGAGTTCTGGGCAACTAGAAGTGCCATGACTGCTGTAAAACAATTCATTTACGCTTTAACCGGCACGTTCACCCAATCTGGCTGGTCAGTTAGCGTGAAAGCGATCTGCAGAGGGTACAGATGAAACTGCTGACAGAGAGCGCAGAAAGGGGAGCATAGTCATACCGACCGCTCTTCATTCCCAGAGATCCTAACAAACATACAGCGTTGATTGCCCAGCCATACTTTGCACTGCGTAAATTTTCATTGACCACACACAAATCTGAAAATGGCAACAAAGCTCAGTTGTGGAGTAGTACTACTGCAGAGACCTCACAAAGAAATAAAATGTATCCATTCTTCAGAGTCAAGACCGGCTTCGTGGTTGCTATTGCCACTGCCAGATTTTGTCGTCGTTCTCCCACATTGCAGATATTGAACCCTGGTTGAGCAGCCTGACTGAGCTCCATAAACTGTTTCCAGATAGTAAAGGTACCCAACAAAATGACAGAGGAGGAGGAAGTAAGTGTGCCTCGATGGTTTGTTTTGACGTCTGACAGCCTGTTTGACTTCAGGAAGTTTTGCAGCTTCTCCAGCTGCTTTGTGTGAAGCTTAGTTCCACCACAGGAAGGTTCACTGGGCCCACACCCCGAAAGATGAAACATCTTCACAAAAGATTCCTTGGCAACATTACTGGGAATAGGGACCTAATCGCCGAAATGTCAGCTTCCAGGTCTTTTCATTTTGCGGTCTCCCATGGCATTTATATTTATGTATATCGAAAGCATTAGCACACCCAATCAAACAGCTAAATTCATACTGCCAAGTGCCTCAAGTCTTGTGCGTCCAAGACGCTCTCTAGCTACTGTACTACATGCTGCTTACCATGCAAAAATAGGCAGAAACACATTCCTGTCCGAGACGTTAAATTATGTGGACACGAGGCACTTATTTAATCTGTTGTTCCACCAAAAGGAAACAAAAATGACTTACTCTAGGCGCAAAGGGACTGCAGAAAGCATTTAGCGTGCATTAGACTGCACGGGCTACTCAGCTAGCTTAAAACATAACCATTAGTTATTTACTTGCTAGAGCTATAATCAGACTCGAGGGTCACTCTCGGTGGTCAAAGGAAAAACAAAGAATCTACTCTGAGAAGCTGTGCCTGCGGAGGAGACGCGCTGTTTAAATAATGTATTTTTCAGCACTAACGCTGATATTACAGGTACTCTTTCCCCTCCGACTGTAACTGACAGCAATGCACATTGCTCTCCATAGCGACTCCGCACGCGTCACTTTCAGATGTTCACCCGCATGCTTTCCTGGCTTCTCGGTACATAAACAAGGCGGCTTGAGACATTTATATGAAAACATTAAAACGAACGGTCAGGTCGGGACCAAGGTTACACGTAAAACACACTTGCGTCACGTAGGATTTACAGAGACGGCCGTCTTTAACTCCACCGAGTTACGCAGCGACGACGGGGCTTGGCGAGTCAGATTAGGAGATTGATTTATACCCCTTCATACAGCATTTACTCATTTTTAGGCCACGAAGCGAACTGTTCCCGACGTTCGCGTAGTTTGTGGAAGGATCTATGCCTCTCCAGATTCGATAGCCGGGGGTAACTGGCAGGCCGTGGCCCACGTCGATACCCGTGCTTCACCGGCAGCTCACGCACTGGCATTTCAGGGGGCCGCACGAAAGGCGCACTAACGGTTTCCAGCTACCTCCTGCCATGAGGTGAGCGCAATGTTTTTCAGATATTTAGAATTCTTCAGCATCAGTCACTATTAGACACTTTTCGTTGCATCTGACGTGATGGTTTTACGGGTCCGTGTGTCTAATAGGTTAATCTCACTCCGTAAGATAATAATAAAAGCAGAAGAATATGCTGATATGCTGGAGTCTCGTATATGAGAAAATAAGATAAAACTAGGCGTATTGAAAAAGGTACAAGAGCACATTGATGCAGGAAATATGTTATAATGAAAACCAAGCTAATTATGAAGAAAACACAATGTAATGTCAAGAACACATACAGTCTGAGGTAAAACAGAACAAACAACCGGCTGCACTATAAATCAACAAGACTCTGACAACATCCCTGTGTTTTAAAATTGAGTTTGTGCTCTGAGAGGACCCCACACCACTCAGCAGCACATACCCTAACAAACACCCCAACAGGTCTGATAAATTTCAGTCATTAATTTCCTTGCCCAACCCCCTCCCCCCCAGAGAACTATTATTTACAGTGCAAAAAAAAAAACATTGAAATCAGCCAGAAGAATGCTACTGTTAATTAATACATTCCGCACTAAAATCCAGAAGATATCAGACTATCTGTAATGCTAATTGGTGCTTCTTTTTAAAGGGAAATGGCAGGGTTCTCTCTGGCCATCTGGAGGAGGTCCACCAGCTGCAAAGAGCTATCAAAACAAACTGAAGCAGGGCTAGCTACAGGACGGGCTGTCGTTTCACTAGGAGCCGATGGTTAGCGATGCAAATGCAAAACAAAGGCGAGGAAAGAGTTTACAGCGGAACGTAAGATTACCCATTGACAGACAGATCGGATCTCCACGGGGAACGGAAAAAAAAATCCTTTCCTCCTAGGGAAAATCTTCATGACAGTCTGACAGTGGCCAAACCCTCCTGACGGTTTACTGACAGCTAATGCTTAACCGATATTAACAATGCATCAGTCTTGAAACGTATTGAGGAAACGATCCCGTCGATTTTTATCTTGCATGGGGCTGCTCGCTTACCACCAGCACAATGCTACCCACACTTTGCGTAGCAGGACTGAGGCGAGAACGCAACCGGTGGTGGACTTTGTGGTTCTAGCTAATAGTACTGGATAAAATGTTGCACTGGGTAGGCTGCAAGGGAATCCTTCTCAAACTCAAAAAATTTGCCGTCAGAGCTTATTTGAAAAAGAAAAAAAAATACCCGTAACTAGTCTTTACACCCTCTAGCAGCAATCTCTAACATAAATACAAACGATCCTTAAGGCAATTACATGTCAACATTCTTGAACTGAATGCAAGAAGAAACCCAATATATCAATGACATACAGATTATGGGTGTTATTAACACTAAATAAATATGTCACAGATTTCCCAGAAGCAATTTTAAACACCCCTTACAACATCCTCCCAATCAACGACCAGCTGATTTAAGTGCACCACTCGCAATGTAGATTTGACAAAGAACCAGCCATCTATATACAGGTGGTGGGGGGGAATTTGCATAATTATAAGAAAATCACCCTAACCTGCCACTTATCTGCCCCATACAGCTGGGCGTCTCTGCGTCACTTGGAACACCATCAACTTCCCTGTCACTCAAAACTAGCGGAACACGCACCTTCCGAGGACTGAGGAAATCTTAATCCCCCCCCCACCACCAGATTTGTTGGGCAACCAGAATATCTGCCACAAAGGGTAATAAAACTTCTCTTAGCTGGCATCCTGGATTTCAAGGGATGCCGATTACAGAGCCTGGCAGCTTGCATTGTATAAACGACAGCTGGAACAAGATTAACCACAGGGAGACCCAACAGTAGCTCAATAACTGCGATATCTACAAACAAACCTCGTCTTCCTGATGCCCAGGAAAACCCGACAGTTCTGTTTAAGGAGTCCTTTTTATTTTTATTGAGTCTGAAGTAAATATGCACAACTTAGCGGAGTTAAACACTGCTATCTTGTTAAATCCCTGACAGCATCCCTGCTACGATTATACGACCATTAATTTCCATATAAATGAATACTCTACATTACATAAAGGGGTTTTGTTGAAGGAGTATTAGGTGGTGATTCTGTGCACAAGGATGTTCTTAACTACACAAGTAAGTGGGTAGACAAGTCATGCTTTTGTTTATCTTAGTAAAGTGAATCTGCTTGTGTCGTTTTATTCAGATTACTTTGGGCGCGTAAAGTCAAAGTGACAATGTGGCTTTTCTGGAGAGCTCTCGTGCCTAAAAACATTAAATCCCTAAGTACAGTCCAAACACACAAAGCTCATTCTTATTTTTGATCTTCTTAAACATCCAGGTTAAACCAGGTTAAAACCTTAAACCTTTCATTTTTCCACTTTAGGAGAAACCCTTTCTTCCAGGCTGAGCCAAGCCAAGTGTTTGCCTTTAGATATCCAATCAAATCAGGGTACAGGTTTACACAACTTCGGCACAGAGTAGTACTTAAGCAACATTTTCCCCAAAAAAAGATGAGCTTTCCCCATTTACCCACAGCAACCAGTAACTATTGGGAAAACTAAAAATTACCATCCACTGAGTCAATAAAAAAGTAGTCAGGGCATTAAAGCATACACATTTTTACTATTGTACAATAGTAAAAATAATGAATAAAATCCTTAAAAAACACGCAATCATTTTTGAAGGAATTCTTCGGGAAATGCTGGAAAGGTGCCCATTCCTTTGAAGTCCTGCAGAACACTAAACGACAGAGCTACCTCTAGCAAACACCACAGACATTACCTTTCTAGTCTAATTAATGTTTACAAAAAGACCGGGGCAATGAGGAGGGGAAAAAAACATCTTCATAACAGGCTTGTCAGAAACAAACAAAATTATCACAGCACAAAAGTCGTCTATTTTTTTTAAGCCTGTAACAAGGCTTTAATCCTCCGTAATGATTTACAAAGTGACAAGTCAAACAGATTTACTGTGACAGATTGAAAAGGGCCCAACACAAATATAATTACCCCTCACGTGATCCAGCCCCCGCCCCCCCACCCCCTCCCTTACATGAGAAGACACACAATAGAACAAGTTCTACAGATGCAAGTAATAAGTTTTTTTCCCCCAGTTTCCTCATCGCATGCAGCTCCATGCCAGGCAGACGGCATGAAAACACGCGGCTGAAAGGGCCGCAATCCAGCCGACCGCTGGACAGTGGGGAGGATAAATCCACCAAAGTAGTCGGCCGTAGGGGTGTCCAGGGAATGGCACAGACCACAGATTGGTTGGGGGGGGGGGGGGGGGTAGCTTACAACTAAGGGGG
>JAODJU010000041.1:8477637-8491821 GCA_026776725.1 Gnathonemus echidnorhynchus
GGGGGGGGGGGGGGGGGGGCTGGGCTCATGGCAATTCCATCGCATTTTTATGACATCAGTTAGACATCCTCGGCATATATTCTTTCTAAAGGACAAATAGAGAAAATAAATAATGCAACCTCTTTTTCCGCCTGTGGTCTCGGTTTGGCTAACAGGACGTGGCCTGTGGCTTGCACGGGCCGTGGGGGGGGGTGCTCTGGGGGCCCCGTCGTGTGCCGGGGGCCCCACCCCTGGCCAGCTGACTCCCACATGCCCGTTTTATAACAGATGGTCAAAAAATAGCAGAGACCATCAGTGCTTCATATGCAGAGAAGCTCCCATGGGGCCGGGGGGCTGAGGCGGGGTGTAGTGTCATCGTAGAGATACTGTGTGGCAACAACTGTCTTCAATGCCCAGAGGGTGCCAGCTAATGGGTGGCACTCTGGGCAGCCCCTAGGAGGATGATGCTTTTTTGCTGACTCCCCAATTGCATGTTTTCATTGGTCTGAACCATAGATACAAGATTATTTAATTTAAACAGTAGTTACTTCTGAGCAGTGCATTTCATCATGGCGCAATTAATACAGCTCTCAGTAATAAGCAAAAATACCCAGTAGAACAAAGCAGCATGAATAACAATTTGGCACCTTAAAAACAAACATGAGTAGCCGGTTGCGTCAGACGCACTGACAATCCACACAGGGTAAAAAATATTTCTTAAAAATCAACAACACTTTGACAACGATCCCTGCAGCCATTATTACAGATGGAGACCTTTTTCCTCCAGACTATCAAGTTAGACTTCACCAGCAATGTAGTTAACGAGCACTGTGATGACGACTTTCAGACGCGATGTCCCGCTCCCCTCAGAAGGGCCCCGCCCATTACCACCAAAATAAAACGTAAACGCTGAGCGTGGACGTCCGAGAAACCTTCCGCTAAGAAATCCGTTACGATTTTTACGAAAGCTACAACGACGAATGAAACCGATAAGTAAAATTGTAACATAAAGGCCCCCGCTAATGCAGGAGACTCAGCGGTCCCAGTCAGCCAGCTAAATCAAGGAAATGGCACAAGCCCCTGTCAAAATAACAGAAGACACTGTTCTCTAGCTCGTATTACGCTTTTGGGAAAATAAGCCGTATTCCTGACCTGGTGGCTCGCGGCATGAAATGAAATAAAATGAAACGCTAAAACACAAAGGAAACGGCACCAAGGCCACAGCCAAAGACTAGGGAGAGCTCTGTGGACAAGAGACGGGGGGGGGGGGGGAGCGGATGGACGATGTTTACACAGCGAGTGCAGGCCGGGGAAACAGGCCCTACCTGGCAGGCAAAGGCTGTTCCACTCAATCCCTGCACACACGCTTTCAACGTCAAGGCGAGGACGCCACGCAGACTGGCCACAGTGCAACACAACACCCAACTCCACCAAAACAAAACTCGAGCGAGTATGAGCACTGATAAACAGTATATATATTTATTTATTTTATTTTTTTTTTCTTCACCTGCCTCATGGAGATATCCTCCACAAGAGCCATTTTTCATGATTTTCGGGATTTTCCTTTTCGGGAAGGACTTTATCCTCACAGATGTCCTCACGAGGTTAGGAAAATGCACACCGACAGACGCCCACACACAAGGTTTACTCTTCCTGATTTATTACTCTGCGTGACAGTCAGCATTAATTGCCCAGAGCTGTCAGCTCACAGGATCACAGAGCAAAAAGTGCACAAAAGTAGAAAATGAACTGGTTCATGTTTCTATGCAAAGCATATTCACTTGTGGTTTGATAATTTTGGTAAACTGCAGTGCACTGACTGTTTACGTCCACTGAAACTCCACCTCGCACAAACCAGTCTTTCATTTGCATATCCTACCTTTGCCTGAGAAGGGATTTGCAGTTGCTCGGGTAACAAATAGCACAAAGTCCTTTCACTTCTCATTCTAGGTGTGTGTGTATGTTGGGGGGGTAGGGTAGGGTTAAACATATTCCCTGTATATTAGTAAATCCCAGTTAATTTGCCATGTCAAAGAACAATGAAATATGAATCCCTCTAGGCAACACACAATGTAATTCGAACACATTCAGACGATCTCCTTCATCACTCTCCTGAGGTGAGGAAATCTTCTAGATTAAATCCAGCGAGCGCAACGGAGGTCATCCATTGCCCTGCGATGGAAATTCTACAGGAATGTTGGTGTGCTCCAAGATCATAACATTTCATTTCCCAACCCCAACAGCAAAGTGGTAAATCAAAGGCATTTTACAGTATGCATTTAATTCTGCAAGGCCTTTCAGCCGCAGTATAGCAGAAGCCAAGGTCATGTCGTATTGGAACAAAAGATCCTCAACATCCAAAGTCACCTAAAACGTCTTTTCAAAAGAATAACAGAAGAAAGCTGCAATGCTGGTATTTCCACTGATATCAAAGCAATGTGGTGTAAACGTATCTTCCCGTTTAATTTATGGACAATTGGTCATTTTTAGTTCATGCACACTTTCCTGACAGCCTATGGTATATAAAGTCTACAAGCTGGTGTCACAGGACTTGTAAAAGGGGGATTTTCCTAGCAGACATGGCACATGCCCGGCCGCACCTGTCGCGGGGCCCCGGCAGGAAGAAAGGGGGCGTGTCCCATGGGGCGAGATACCGGGGCAGCACTTTAGCTCCACCCCCCCTCTACACAACATGTTTTCACAGTGGAATCCAGTCCTTTCCGTGTGGTACGTGTTAACGCATGAACTGTAATCAATTCCTAGTTTAGCACTGGGTCACACCGGAATGAGCAAAGCTCAAAGGTGACGTTCACGCATTTACCGGGGGGGTTGGAATCAACACAAAACCACCTCTTTAAAGAAAGCTGTGCAGCATTAATGTTACACATCTGCCTGCAGACTGAGTTTAAGAGGACCATAAAACTGGCAACCTTCTGGTTCTTGAACTTCCTGACATGACCCTAACACTTCACTGAAGGAGAGGTTCCAATATTTTCCTGTTTCCGATTGAAATGAATGCAACATTAGTCAGTACAAACAAGACAAAGCAAAAATAAATAAATTCTCTGGGAAAAACTTTAACAATGACAGAGGAGACAACCCCCCCCCAAAAAAAAAAATCAAAAAATCAAACGGCATCCAGGGATGTTTGAGGTAAAGAATCAGTTCTTATAGCAAAAGTGAATGAAGCCACGAGATATAAATGTAAGATTAATGGTGGAGTTTGTAAGGGCAAAGACAAAACCTATTTCAAAAAGGAAGTGCCCTTGAGTGCTGGGGGAGAAATTAAAAAAATAAATACGGCCAGGAAAAAAAAAAAGTGTAAAAAAAAAAAAAAAGATGACAGAAAGGTGAACATGGAAATTCTAAAAGCAGGCAAGTGAGACATCATCCATACTAAGGAAGCATTCGGATTTACTGCAGGACACAGAAACCACGACCTGGTCCCAAACAACTAAAACCCATTCGACATACAAGCTGTCAATCAAAGGGGTACTGGCAAATCAGGTTTGGGAATGCTACCGATTCAAATCCACATATTCTTTATAACTTGCAGAATGCTGGGTGAAATCACACTCCTTTTCAGAAAATTATCGAAAATCCCGCACTTTAATTTCAATGATTTTAACGATTACAACTCCACTCTCCTGACCTACTTACTGCAAAACAACAGTTTAATATAGTGTGTAGTTTAATGTAGTTTAATATTCAAGCTCAACTGAACATATTTTTCCCAGCCATGAGACTAACTTTTTATTTTATTTTTTTTTTATAAATATTTAGCTGTCCTTTTACTGAACCATACATATAGGACCCTTTTGCCCTCAACAACAACAACAACAAAAAAAGTCTCTCTCTGATCACATGAAACATTTTACTCGGCACTGCCCTTTGCGTATCAAAGTTTGAGATCTATCCATCCTCCAAATGAAGCCCAACAGCCCATCCACAAAGGTCACTCTGCGGTCTCACACTAAAAGTTTGCCTAACGGATCGTGGGGGGGGGGGGGACTGTATAGGGGCAGTCGGTTTGTCATGGACTTAAGATTTAAGCATTTTATTATGGTACAGCACCATTCCCAGTCTATTAGAGAGGGATAGATTAGATTAAGTGAGATTTAGCTAAGAGGTCCCACAAGGAAAAAAACAGAACACCACACTAGATACTCCACAATGAGGTCAAAAGTAATGATGAAGAAAATATATATTGACTGAATCCAATGGTACACGAGTCTGAGGCTGTTTGCACTGAACCCACTAGTTAGAACTAAGACGCTGTCAACATGAGCCAAATGAATCGGTTCCGGTGTCGTTTCAGTAGGAACATGCGGTGGTCGACCTCACCATGTTCCAATCAGAAGTCACAGCTCCTCCAGCATTCGCACCAGAAAAGGGTTATGAGATCCAGCATTAATCTGTCCCCTGCTACCTGTTAGCAGCACTGAATACTCAATACAGTGCAAACAGAATGACTCACACCCAAGTCTAATCGTGGTACTTTAAGCGCAATATTTATAAAAAAAAAAAGCATATTGTATAACACCACTCAGCACTGTGCAATAACAAAAAAAAAGCAAGTTAAACCACAGCTCAATTCAACAGAAATTTTTTCCCAGCTTTCTGCCATCTCAGACAAAGCTTAGCATATAGTTAAAAACAGGCAAAATTCCAACGCATTCCTCTTCATGACGTCATGAATGCTAATACTTTGGGAATTCTGACCAACACCATTTCATGGAGCCTCGGTAACGAATTCCTTCATCATGGTGAGCCCCCCCCCCCCCACACACACACACACACACACACACACAATGTAGCCATTTCCTGAACCCAACTCCCATAAATTCCCCCCTCCCTGATCTTACCTCAACACCCCAAGCAATTTAATCCCACAATAGAAACTCCAAATACAATGACAGCCACACAGATTCACATGAGGAAGAAAGGGATGATATTACAATCCATTTTCCCATACTTCACACCGAGAAACACACCAAGATGGAGAATGGTTGGCTCTGATGCTGTTTATTTATAATCTGTGCTGCTATTTGGGCAATGAATCCGCATTCAATCCGAATTCGCTGTCCTCCTGCATTTCTGATTCTCATTCTGCATGGAGAGACATAATGGGACAGAGATCGTGGTGAACTGAGATTCATAAATAATGCTCATCTCTCGCCATGTATTGAAACTTTTTTTTTTTTTAAAAAGACACCCCTTAAAGTCTTAGAAGAATCAGTTTTCATATCATAAGTCACAAATGTCTGCACTGTCTACTCACTACCTTCAACTTTCTGAATATCCCAGGACTGCTTCCTTAACACAACCACGTCACACTCACCAGCCGGATTAACAAATCAGTCAGCTTATCAGCTATACGAATACAACCTAAAATCTGAAATGATACTACTAAATGTCCATTTTATACATACATAAGAGGGGTCTCAGACATTCTAAAACACAGACACAAAAGCACCATTTTCCAAAATCTATGCTGTCACGCAATTAGAGACTTCCTGCTCATGCAAGCCCAACAATGAAAATGAAAGGTTTACGAGACGTTAAGAGAATGGCCTAAATCTAACCTCCTGCATGCTAACATTCAAATCAAAACATCGAGAGAAAATGTGCGTACACTACCAAAGTTTCTCAGGTTAACACAGCACTCGACAAAATGCCAGTGTGAAGTGAACTACAGGGACACCCATCATTAAATTCTAAGCAAAATTCCGTGGAAGCGTTAAGCATCTGACTTAAGCTTTATCTGGATTTGAAAATTATAAATGTGCCTGTAGATTAGTACTACTCAGCAAAAAACTTTTACAGGTACATTTTAGTTATAGTAGTAGAAAGTGTGTAAAATAGTTTGGGCTGGAACTTAGGCTGCAATTTCATACCTCTTATGTGGCTGCGTTTGTAGATCTACGCTAAAAACTACAGACCACAGTGATAAACGATCAGGGAGGAAAAAAAGCTAACCCCCCCCCACACTTGGATTTTTCCAGATGCATTGTCTGAATCCTCAAAAGTTATGCCTAATTTCGAGCGCCGTGGTCTTGTGAGACCTGCAGATGGTGTTTGGTAAAGCCAAAGGAGTGAGGGGTGTCCGCACGCCTGTCGGGGTAAAACAAGAGCTTAATACCAGTCTAGGCATTTATAAATACTCCTTTGCTTGTTGGCTGTTCCCTTCAGCTTGTGGAAAAGCCAGTTAATAAATGGTCTGCTTCAGCACTGGGCCACACGTGCTGGTTTGCAGATCTCAGTTTCAATGTGCCTTTTGTTTGACTGGTGGTGTTTCAACATCCTCAACTTGAATAGAAGAAGGTCAGCACAGTGCTTCTGCCCTCGGTAATTCAGAAGCTCAACCTGGGGCCCCACTATCGGGGTGGGGGGAGAAAACTTAACTTGGCCCCCCCAGAGACATTCACCATTTCTAAACCGAGGTCCGGCAACCTTATCGTCACCCGAACAACAAACAAATACATTGTTTAATGTAGCACTAAGAATGTGTAGCGACTACAATCACGACATGTAAACAGAGCCTTCCTTAATAATACCTGCATTTGCTTTTAATTACTGCTCAGGACTTAAACGCTGAGAGTTTTTCATGCGCAGGAATTTCCTCCAAAAGAAAAACTCTGAGGTTGTCATGCATTTTTTTTTTTTATCATAACCCTCTGTTCCCCCTGCTAAACACACCATTCAATGCTTAAATTTTTCTCTTTTTTTTCCCCCAGAAGACATCATTTGCCACGAGACATTTCACCATGTTAAGCAGGCTAAAAGCATGCTTGATCAGGAATAGAAATGTAAAAGAGTAGATATACATTAATATACATTATTATGCCCCAGGATATTCCCTGATATTTCCCAGAGTGGGAAAACAAAAATATAAAAAAAAAATCTTGCACAGCTATTAATTTGACCCCCGAACTGAAAATAAACTCCAAGCCCACCGGTTTACGTTGGAGTAACAAGGAAAAGATGACTTGAACCCGGACACTTATTGTCATGCAGCTGCTGTTACAATGAATTAGCTTCATTTACATCTTGGAAATGAGGAGATGGCCTGCAGGATTGCTCTGAATTCACTGAACACAAACTGCTCCATTTGCTCTTCAATACTGGGACAAAATAGCTTCAATCCACTAAAAACACCTCTCTGTGACAACCCCCCCCCCCACACACACTGTCCCTGAAATTATTTTTAAAAAGCTCCGTCCTGCTGCAATAAAGCGATTTCAAGTAAGCGTGAGCCTTGATGCTATGCTAATGGAAAGGCTGATCTGTGCTTAATATTTCAAATACTAACGTTAAGAGGAAAGAATGCAAAAGGCAGGCATGCAAGTTCCATGTGGAACAGGAGCACCTTAAGCCTGCCTTTTAAAAAGGAACAGACACCGTTTATTACAGTTTCTCTCTATTAAAACTAGTTGTTGTTATATTATTATTTCAGCAGTGCTCCTTCTGTAGACCTTACTGCTGCCAAGCAGTCCTTCTGTGAGTATTCGCTCTTTTTTCCCCTCACTCACTCACTCCCTCCCTCTCTCCCTCTCTCTGACAATAGTTAGAAAGCAGACCAGGGTGCTCTGTCTGGCTTATTTTTTTCCAGTTGGCTGTTCTTTTGCTTCCTGGACAGATGTACTGCAATGAAAGGGAACCTACTCCTCCGGCTTGCCCTAAACGAGAGGCCCTTCAGTCCCAAATGACGGCATATCCAGACAGCAGGAATTTACAGTAATAATTTGTATTAAAAAATGAAGACAGACATATAAAATATCCCACATCGAGCTGCATTTCAGCCCGTACAAAAAAAATTAATAAAAAAAACTTTGCACACATTCTAGGAATGATCTGGCCCAAAATTTCACTCGGTTTATTTGCTAAAATTCAGCAACACTTACGACAGCATGCATGAAAAGCACAACACCGCGGAACATCGGTTTTGCAGTCAGAAACGGTGCACGGTTCCCAGCATCGGATCAAGCGTGTTTTAACTAGTTATTTAGTGACGCCTTATTTTGTCAAGCGAAAAACGAGCAGCCGAAATCGTTTGCTAACTGGAGTAAAATGCCCCAGATTTACAAACGCGGCGAGAATCCACAAAATAATAATTATAATAATAAAAGTGACCCGGACCCACCTCCAGGGCGCCCGGCTCCGGCTGATTGATCGCGTCTTGATTTATTACGCTTACAGGCATAACCTACATAATACGGAGTAGCGCCTCTGACCGTCGAAACGCGGCCAGCGCCGGGAACAACCTGCCCGGATCCCGATCCGGATCGAGGTGCTTCCCTCTTAAAAATAACAGCAATGACCATAATAAAGGCTCCCCGACGCGGCGAGCTCCCGGCTGCTGCTTTAAGTGCTCCGCCACTCCATTGTTGAACAGGATCCTCATCCAAGTAGACACAAAACCTTCCCAGGCACAAGGCGAAATAGGTGTGAAACCAGATACGGAAACAAACGCGGCACTTACTTACGTATCCTATCCGAGCGGAGAGCAAAAGGGGGAAAAATCCCGTGTGTTTTCGTATCTTGTTTTTTTTAAATATCTTCCTTTTCCCCCCCTTCTCGTAACAAACACCGAGAATGGACTCAACGTCAGTGGGTGAGTAACTGAATCAACTAGCAGAGAGCACAGCAAGTTGGAGTGTCAGATTACATCGGCTATTCTATTACCGAAGGGCCATGCACGGCGGCTGCCGCCAAAACGCGGCCCGGACTGTCCGGGAGCGGCCCCCCGGAATGCGGGGCCACGGCCGGGGGAAGCCGCGCTCCGCCTTCATAAGCTGCTGTCCTGGGCTGGCGCCGTTCGGGCAGCGCCGGCTCTGGCATGTTAACGAATGACCGCAACTACAGAACCGTTCGTTCGTGTCCGTTTATTATTATAATAATAATTATAATAATTATTATTATTGTTGTTGTTTTTTATTTGTACTGACCCACGATTTTGTTTGTTATCCTGTATTTTTCTGCTCCAGAATGTCAGCGATAATCAAAATATCAACAGCGTAGTTTTTTTTTTTTTCTTAACGACAACTCCGTTATTGCCAGTATAGCTTTAATTACAGCATAGCTTTCTACGGCGAAAAGATTTTGATTGGCTGGTAATTTATTTCAGCGTGTGTCTTGTTTAAGACGACGTGAATACTAATTATAATTATGACTGCACTAGTATTAAAAGTGTAATCAGTTATAATACAGAATGTGAAGTCTACTACTACTACAAGTACTACTACGACTACTTAATAATAATAATAATTGTACTGCTAATAACAATAACAAGAACAATAATATTAGTAATTTTAAAAATAATAAAATAAGAAATTGGATGCTGCTAATTTTCAGTCCTAGCACCCTCAACTGAATGAGGACGCCTTAAGTTTGCCCCAGATCCAGCGCAAGGCTGTCCCGCTCTCCGCAGTTTCGGGCTCGCCGGTCTCCGATGGAAAGCTCTGAATAACAAAGACATGTCTGAGAGCAGCAGCGGCGGCGGCGGCAGCGGCAGCAGCGGGTTCGGCTCAGCGCTGACGTCAGGGAACAATGACCGTGCCAGCAGCGCCGCGACACGAGCCCCTGGTGCGGCCGGACTCGGCCAACGGCAGTCGCTGCTGCAAGGCAAGTTCTACAGCTTTGATTATATGGCTAAAACTATGCTTTTTAAAATCGTTATACGTATGCCATATACTCGTGTGTATTATAAAAATTTTAGTTTTTAAACTGTATTGAAAATGATTACTTATGTATATTTCATAGTTACGTAAATTATAATTTTATTGTATGTAGCATGTAAATATTGTTTACTTTGTCTAAGTATGTCTTTTATATTTGCCATCTTTCTGGTTCATTTACCTTGGGGAAAAAAAATAATAATTTATATCGTGTTAGTCATATTTGTACCACTTGGGATGTAGAAATTTTGTTTGATATTTGACATGTTTACATTTTTTAATTTGATATCGTAGCGCATACAATTATAGTCCAAGCAAACATACAGATCAGTAGCACTGGAGAAATTAACGCTCAATAATGTGCAAAAACAAACTCATTTCGAAGCAGCAGAATGTTGAACTATTCACTCGTGTCTTCCATATGTGCAACTACAAATCATTACAATTACATTACATTTAAAAACATTTACTCCAATAGAAACTCCATCCATCAGTCTTCTGGGAACCTGTCCCATGCAAGCAGGGCATACGGCTGGGGCACCCCCTGGACGGAGTGCGTATTACTACTGTTTTCTAATATTCTGTTATTTACTTGGGACTATCACACACAATGGAACGATCACGTTGCAACTTCTTCCATCTGTCTATAAGCCTGATGACAAAAACCCGCATTATCGGTTCAGAGCTGAACTTAAAGGCAGCCTTAATTTTGTGTTTAAACTTTATTATGGAAAGCTGTAGAACCTTTAGCCGTGAAACGTCCATGCACCCATGTTCCTCTGTTCCATATCCACTTATCGGGTTAGTGTCACAGAGATCAGCATCCCCATCCCATTAAGTACAGGGTTTAAAACAGGGGGCGCCACGGACAGGACTCGGGGCCCAGCGCGAGACCCCCAACACAAACACACAGGCTACCTCGCAGTCATGCAACACAAGCAGGTTCAGTATATATCACCTGCATTGCATGTGGGAGGAAATGACATCATCGGGACGGAGCCCACATGTGCACCGCAGGAGAGAAACCACACACGCAGACCTCCAGTCAGATTTGAACCCGCAACCCTGGAGGTGTGAAACAGCAGCACTTAATGGTAACTGTCTGTCGCACTGTACATCATTTCAAAAGCAATGTAAATTCTATAAAAAGCTTCCATTGCTAATATATTTTTGACTCTGCTTTATTTGAGAAGCATTAACGTCATCCATCCTGGTGTTAATTCAGATGAAAGTTAATCCTGGCTCCTACACTTTGATACAGTAATATACATTCTACTGAGAGCCTCGCTGAGGTTTATCGGCTGCTTTTTAACTTTTCCGAATCTCTCACCCGGTTTGCAAGATGATCAGCTGGCTGTGAGCAGCTGAGGTTAATCTGTGACAGGAAAAGGCTGCTGAGAGTGACGGACTACAGGTGGCACTGTGGTTAAGAAGCTTGATGTTTTTACGAAAGGCCGAGGAGCGTGAATCCAGGGAGAGGAACTCGGTGAGAGGTAAATCCGGAAACAGTTCATCAGTAAACAAACGCTTTTGCTTTTGTTCCAAACTGCTGGTTGATTATTTCGAGGGCGCTGTGAGATCATCCCAGTTTTGTCACACAAATCAATTGTGTTTAGTAAATTTCACAAAAACATATTTCAGTATTATGCCTTTCGGAAACAAATGCTCCACATGACAATAAAACACTGTCACTCACAATACTTTTACTATTATCAGATTATGTAAAGAGCTGAGTCTAATGGAAACAAATAATGCAATATTAAATGCAAAACACAGACATGGGAGCGACAGCCTTTGTTGTTTTGACTTGAAACTGTTATACAAAACATCACCCAAATTAATATATAATTAAAACATTATGTATTAATTAGCATATTATTTTTTAAAAATGTACATATTACATTGATGTCATCGAATAAGGCAGTATTTATGTAATCTTACTTTTAGTACTTATTACCAAGATATTATCCTGCAGAGATTCCTTTAGATGTTGTAATAAAGACCATCATCAAAAATAAAATTGCTGTGAAACACGCCTTTCATGTTTTTCTCAAAAAAACCCTCTACAATACTCAACTATTCAGTCATTTCCTCCCTTTTAAAAAAATCTGAAAACAGCCGCTGACAAGAAAAAAACTATTAATCAAAACGATCCTTCCTCAGGAATGGTTGCAATTGCTTAAATTCTTTTAGTAGGTGCTTGAATGTAAACCATTCTTTCATCAAAAGACGATAATTGAAATAACAGCAGACTCTAGCACTTGGATGTGTAGTGTTCATGTCAGTACATTGATTTAGAAAAGAAGAACGCAGTAGACTGAATTAAATGTGAAAGCGATGTAAACAGTGTATTCTAAAAAACGATGGAATCTGCCCAGGCTGACAGGAGTCGTTCCTTCCCAAAGATTCAGCATGGTAATGTTAGTGACCTCCGAATAGAGCTTACATGACATGGTACACAGACAAGGTTAGCGGAGGTGTTTCTCGCACTCTGGAGGCGGGTAGCTTACAGCGGGAGGTGACTTCTGCCGTTGGTCTGGATAAACACTTCAAACCCGAGGTGCCATTTTGTATAATTGGCTTAAATGCCAAGGGAACCTCAGTATCCATTCGATGACAGCCACCACCTCGGTGACCAATAATCATCGCTGTGAAGAGGCCCGTGTCGTAGAGCCGTGATAGCAGATGTGGCGCAGTACATGACACTTGACTCCGGGGATCTCGCAGCTAGTAGCTATAGGGCACAGGGCGCACGGAGCAGCAGACATTCGGAGTGACATGCCAGAAGCTCTTGGCCAGTGGTTACAGCTGCTAGCTGAATACCAAGACCGTCTCAGTTGATATAATGCACGATACAGACAGCAACTGGGTGTATCTTCTTGAAATCAATTCCTTGAAGATCTTCAGTGAAGATACTCTATGGAAATCAATCTGCTAATTAGTATATATTTATAAATGAATGCATCGGTTTAATTCAATGTCATTTACTTGCCAAAATCAGATGCGCAGATTATTTTCCTTTCAACTTTTTACAACTCGTTACGCTGCCTCCTGTTGGTTCACTGTGTAAAATTTTGCTTCCCTTGAAAATCTCCTATATCAGCCTTTTCAAGGTTTAAACTGCCTAAAAGAAATGGTGTCCTGATAATTACGATAAATGCAGAAGTGAAAAATACGAGTGTCCTTGGCTTAGAGCCTTACAGGACCCTCAAATTAGTTCCACTAACCCTACAGATGCCATGACAGTACATACTCAAAAGACATACACTCTTATGGCACCCTGACAAGCTACATTTCATCGTACAGCTGCATCTCATTTAGCAAAATTAATGTACCTCAGTTTGCATCTTAGTTATCAATCAACAAAATGATATCGGTCAACAAAATCAGGAAAAAAAATCACTGGGCAAGAAGTCGTGTCATTTTATGACATTAAGAATCTTACAGACATGTATATATTAAATTACTAAATTCTCTATGGTGTGGCTGGCATTAATAGTGCGATCTGGCTGGAAATGTGCGTGGATGGCACTGGGTTCAGCAAGACTCTGAACACGGTATGTTCAGGTGTTGGGGCACCGGGATGCTGAAAGGGAATTCCGCTTCTTTACATAGGTACTACTTTGAGCGTTTTTCCTAGTGTTCAGTTTGACAAGGATACTGTAAAAAAGTTTGGGTTCTAACTGAACTGAAACTAAAAACCATTAAATGATTGACCTCCATGTCAGAAGACACTTTCACCTCAATGAGTTACAGCCCGAGTCCTACATGCCCATGTCATATAGATCGCCCCCCCCACTAAACCACTCTATTACACCCTTTATAGACAGCATAACAGATTATTCTTCATGTCAGTCAAAATGTAACTCCATATATTACAGTGTCTCATGCTGCTAAGTATGGCAGGATTTATAACTGGATTTCACCAATAGGCATCAGTACCTCATATCATTATGACTAAAGCTTAAAAACATCTTCAAGTGACCATGTCACAGTGTCTGCTGTCCATCCATGGGATCAAACAAGAGAATAAAATTGTTAATTTCAAAAGTCAGGTCAACAAGCAAAGTATTCTTCAGGTATATATTTTCATTTATTTTGCAGGTGCTTACATCCAAAGAGATGGTCAAGGATCAGTCAGTTGCCAGGAGCTATTGCGGGTTAAGGACCTTGCACACAGGCCCGATAGTGACATCACCCTGTAGGCCCTGGGATTTGAACCCTTGACCTTCCAATCACAAGAACAGCATCTTAACCCTCTGAGCCAAATTACATGTAATGTATATGCATAGGAGAGCAGCACAGTGGCTGGTCCTCCTAGACCAGCGTTCAGTTTTCAACCCTGTGTGTGGAGTTTGCAAGCACTTCATCTTGGTGTTTCCATGCTCTTCATCTTGGGGTTTGCATGCTCTTCATCTTGGGGTTTGCATGCTCTTCATCTTGGGGTTTGCATGTTCTTCATCTTGGGGTTTCCATGCTCTTCATCTTGGGGTTTCCATGCTCTTCATCTTGGGGTTTCCATGCTCTT
>JAODJU010000041.1:8491921-8508916 GCA_026776725.1 Gnathonemus echidnorhynchus
TGGGGTTTGCGTGCTCTTCATCTTGGGGTTTCCGTGCTCTTCATCTTGGGGTTTGCGTGCTCTTCATCTTGGGGTTTGCGTGCTCTTCATCTTGGGGTTTCCGTGCTCTTCATCTTGGGGTTTGCGTGCTCTTCATCTTGGGGTTTCCATGCTCTTCATCTTGGGGTTTCCTCTGGATACTCCGGTTTCCCCCCACAGTCCAAAAACATGCTGAGGCTGATTGGAGTCACCAAATTGGCCATAGGTGTGCATGTGTGAGTGGATGGTGTTGTGAGTCTGCCGTGTGATGGGTTGGCACCCCATCCTGGGCTGTTCCCTGCCCTGCGTCCATAGTCTCCAGGTTAAGCTTCAGACACCCTGCGACACCAAATTGATCACGCAGCAGTTACAGAAAATGGATGGCATATGCATTGTCTTAAGCCGTGAATCAGTTATAATCATATAACAACATGTAGCATGTATGGTTGCAGCTTAGTTATTAATAATAAACAGATTACAACAATGAATAACAACTGAACAGTGTAGTATGCAGGTAAATAACAAAAGAGGGTAATACTTCTGGATGAGACAGTAGTAAGACAACTACTGGATCTGGGGATGTGTATATTAAAGACAAACACTGGGGATATGCCCTTGTACACAGGATAATGTCCAAGGAACATGAGGAGAAGTAAATACATACGTTTCTTACCGTCAGCCCAATAGGCAAGCCTGTTAACATATCACTCTACAGGAAGATGACCCTCGTGTGTGTGTGTGTGTGTGTGTGTGTGTGTGCGCGTGTGTGTGTGTTGCTTTAAACACCGACCATGCTCCTCAACGGCTCTGCGTCAGCGGCAGTTGCTGCGACGCTGCCGGCGCTCTGTGACGCATTCGGCCTGCCCCTCCCCCCCACCCGGAGTTCCTGACAGTGATGTGCTGGGTCCGTTTTCAGAGCAGCGCTTCTGAAGGACACTTGGCTCTGAACGCTTATCTGAGTTGGCAGGAATAAATCTGGGAAATGACATAATTGGTCACAGCAGTCATTCATTTTTATGCGGCCCTCTTCTTAGGTGGAGAGACTGTGTGATTTCATGCCACTTAGTGGGGGGGGGGTTACAATTTAAGAAATTACAGCATACTTTAACAGAGTCTTCGTTTACACATCTTTTTTTTTTTAGCCATTCCACAAAGCGCTGAGTAAATTTAAAAACTGACTGGGACTCCTCTGTAAATTTGCCCCAAAGGAAATGTTTCCTCCTCTGTTACAGCACCTGTACACGTCTCCATGTGTCTGTGTGTATATTACCATAATAACGTACGGGTGCGTTTGCACCAGCCCTTAATAAATGGGAACATCAGCACGGTTTGCATTCGGCTCTCCATATGAACACCGGTGTGACTCTGAGATTAAGCGTGGGGTCGGTTTTTACGTTCTCATTCCCAGATTGCTTTGCAGGGTGCGCTTGAACATTATCTCCTGGGGGGGGGGGGTCATTTGTCATGTTCTCACAACACGCCCCTGCGGAGCTCCAGCCGGTCGCCGGCGTGGGCAGGCTGGCCCTGTACCGCCAAAACGCGCACCGACTCACGCCGCTGGTTACCATAGCTCCTGATGCACGCATGGGGGCCCGCACCCCCCCCCCCCCCCAACCGCCGTTCAACACAAAAAGCTGGGCCAGATGGCTGCCATGAAGATGGATGGATTATAGGTGGGGAAGCTTTAGCTCTGCTGTGTCCATGTATAATTTCACCCAAACAGGTGCTGAAAGATGGCTGCCCCGACAGAAATTACATTGTTTTCGGGCCACAATGCGGATATTGTGCGTTACTTGCATTTTCAGCTTAACCGCGGCGCAACCGCGATCGACGAAATCATACGGCCTTTACGGTTTGTCATTTACGTGGCAAAAATCCGGATGATTATCAGCCAGGCGTGACGGGACACACAAATTTTGATGTATGTCTGCTTCGTCCTGGCGGTGCGCCGAACACCCCGCAGAAAATGACTGTTCATCAACGGCGTGAAGGCGGCTGACCCGGTGCCCCCACCCTGAGATCTTTATCCCAAAGGGGGCTGCCCCAGTCATCCTCGTCTGGAGGCGTGAAGGTGAGGCGTGCCCTTGATCCTGCTATAGAGGCTCTCCCGGGCTGCACCGACAGCAAATGGATCCCCAGTCCTGACAAAAGGCCGGCCCCCTGCCCAAGCCTATGAGAAAACCCTCACCTCCGGATCGCGCTGACAGCGGACTCTCCTATCCGAAGAGGACTCCGCCTTGTCACAGCACCCGAGGACAGATCGCATTTCCATTGTCACAGCAAGCCATCGCAAAAACACATTATTTACATAGAAACTAGGAACAAACTAGGAAGCTGCTATCAAATGCTATAAACCAAAAACATAAAGATTGCCAAGCTACTGCATGTTACTTGTAGCTAGCTGGAAAGATTTACATTTATCTAACACTACTACACAAAGTTAGTTACAATACAGAGAATGCTTACAGATTACAGGCATTCTTTGGGATTCAAACCCATGTCTTCTGCGTCATTAGCATAATGCATTTCATGTTGAGCTGCAGGAACTTGCTTCTGGTCAGTTTTCTAGCCATTACGCAGCCACTTGACCTGTGGCAGGCCTTCCTTGACAGTCAGATTTTCAATTCCCGTATGATCCATTTGCACAGGTAATTGAGAGCGATGCTTGTTTATACCAGAGATGAGCTGCCGGCTTCGTAAGAGATTTATTTGCGGTGGAGGGTCTGTAAATAACATTCACTCACAGCTCCTCTGGCTCACCAGCGGAGCGAAACTTTGCCCAACATATTCATGCTTAAATTATTCCGTAAAAGCCGTTTTTAACAAATTTAAGGAAAGGCTTGCGCTACTCAAATCCATATGGCCTTGTTTATTTGTCCAGATCACTGGCTTACTGAGGCGGGGTTTAAAGACCTTTTCAGTGGCAAGCATTCCGATTCCAACAGTTGGTTCTGTGCTGGATGTCGAAATCAGCCAAATAAAAAAAGAAACGAATTTTCCAGTGCGTAATAAAACCTCTTCCATGCATCGTTTAACCTTTATATAATTCTCCATGGATGTATATGTAATGCTGAAACAAATACTGAAAATGTACAAATGTTACTGCAATTTTTTTTACAGTATTTTAAATGTGAGGAAGTGCTTTCAGCATCGAAACATTCATGGAGCATTAAGATTTACACAATAATACAGTGCAAGGTAGAGAATCCTTCTCAGAAACCAGTGTAAGCTCATTTACAAAGTTAAGGAACGGCTGAATCAATGCATGAGAAAATCAGATTTACAGCTGCCAGTGCATTTCAGTACAGAATATGAAACAGGGGAAAATACACAGTGATATACGGTACAGATTCCTTACAAGGTTTGCAGGATCCAATCTTCTTTAGGCCTTTGTGTACAACTCAATCAGGGATGGATGGATTGCATTTATATGGGTCACATGACAACACCCACAACCTTATGATTGATAGTCTGCCCTCACAGTTGGCAAAAGAAGGTTAAAGAAACCATCCAGTCCCCACGAGGAAACGTATAACCGTTTCAGCACTCCTTAACTGATCTAAAATCAGAGTTTAATTCATGTAAGGCACGGAACAGAAGCATTGATCCTGGGTGGGTCCGTCCTCTGCAAGTCTAGTGCACTTAGGCATTTATTATGCCTGGCCTCTAGGGGTCACCAACTACATTTAGTCACAATTAACAGGAAAAAGCACCCCCCTATTTGATTAAAGAGCAGTCATTGAACTGTCTGGTTGCTTAGCGCGGTATCAGGTAAGTGAACAGGATCAGACTGCAAGGAATGCGGCTAGCCAAACATACAACGATAACAATGTTACATAAGTAATTGGCGAAACAACATCTTCCATTAAACGAATAAACAACTGTAAACCAATAGAGAGTGTCAACATATTTATTAGTTGCGCGCCGAGGGAGCTTTCTGGGCGGGGCGGTGACAGTCACAGCGCTGGGGTGGGAATGGCAGCAAACAGTCAGCGGCTGCTTAACAAACGAGACGGGCTGGATGGAAGCGGGCAGTAAGGGGCAGCAGGGAAGGGTGCCGAACAGGATCATCTCGCAGGAGGAGAGGCAGCGGTGCTCCATTTGACAACAAGACATGGGGGAAATCAATTAAGGCACTATCGATTCTGCTCAGAGCCGAGCGAAGGGAGAGAGCAGATGCGTTTGGCTGCCATGGGGCAATTTCTGGAAGTGGAAAGAGCCTCTAGATGATTTCCTTTCTCTGTTTCCCCACAATTTTTATACCACCCCCCCCCCTTCCCGCAGCCCCCGCCCTTCGTTTCCAGGAGCGAGCGCGCGCCGCACCAGCGAAAAGCAGTCTGCGCTTCGCCCCATGCTGGTTTGCTTTGGAGAGCAGAGAGGCAATCAATGTGTGCTCACAAAGGAGGAAGAGCTTCCAGAAAGGCAGCCGTTCCCTCAGGCCAGAGAGAGGGGATGAGAGAGAGAGAGAGTGAGGGAGGGAGAGAGAGAGGGAGCGAGCAAAGGGAGGAACAGAGGGAAGGGAACGAGGGAGCAGACATACAGATTGGGGGGGATGCATATGATCGGTGATGGATGACAAAATGTCTGTCTCCTAGCCATAAATCTTTAAGGATTTCTGTCAAGCGATACATGCCTGCGTTGGGGCACTCCAGATAAGCGGGGGTGTACTGGAAACAAAGGCGCAATTTGATAAGCCGTTTTATTTATATATTTTCACCTGTAAAATCATAATCGTATATCCCCTGGCGCCTGGAAATCCCACTCCGAAGCATGTCATCAAAGTGCTGCCCTCATTTGGAGACGGTACACCCCCCCCCTACGGGACACACCAGGGCACTGTGAGGAGAGGTTTTTTTTTTTTTTTTTTACTGGGGGGGGGGGACGGACGTAATGTTAACAGTAACAAGCCCTTTGTATGCAATCTGATAGCAGAACGGTGTCTGTAAAGCTGTTTCTCAACTGATAGATTCACAGTTCACCCAAAAATACCTTTTTGCCATTCGAGCCATTGAGTTCATTCAGTGTCTTTACTAACAAGACGCGTTCACACTTATCTGCAGGCATAAGCGAACGTCTAATTTTACTGCTCATCTCTCCACCGACCATGGGAGAGTGCTGTGCTACAGACTCATTGGAGCGCCCACAAAGCAATTACTATAATTATCATAACACTATAGCCAAGAGAAAACAAATCTCCCGCTTTGGTTTCGGATTATAGGTTTTGGTGCGAGACATGAAGGAATGCATAGGGGCTGTTTTGAAGGCACAGCAGTTCAACTGCAATCATAATTTTTGGTGGATTGCGTTTTGTTTTGTTTTGTTTGCCCAACACATTACATCTTTAATCGCTTATTGTGAAAGAAGTTTCTCCGAATTGAATAGTGGTCCCAAAAACAGTTGCGTAGTTACAGCTAAATAAAAAACCAGAGCTCCGATGGATGATCTTAAAGCTTGATTGCTTAAAGGTTACGAGTGTACTGAGAGACTTAAATATGAATTCCAGCTGTACTGGTCATTATCCATTATCTGTACAGCCTGGCGTGCCGTAACCGTCCTCATACTAATGGCTCCATGTAATCTCAATACTGTTATTGGGACTCAAACTATGACCATAAGTGAGCCAAAGGTGGAGAGTTTATTATTTTTGAGTTGTGTATTTTCCACACTGCGTTTTCATTATCGCTCATTGCCTCAATCACGAGCTGTTTATTTGTATACAGTGGCTGATTCCGTTATTTGGGAAATGCTCAGACGTGGCATAGCTATGTCCTATGTTGTATTTGTTTTTTTACCCATGTGTTGTTCCGGTAAGCAGAGGATAGAGTAACCGTATAATAAGATAAACCATTTGCTTTACATTTTCATACTCATCATAACATGTTTTTAAAAACTTGGAACTGCTTTTCCATGACCAAGATTAATAACGTGTGTACAGAGCGTATCTCGCAAACATGAATTGTGCAAGAACTATCTTGGGTCCAAGTAACTGATGTCAGCTGATGTCAAGGTGAACAATCTTCTGAGTAAAATAATAAACAACCATCGTTGCACCCCCCCCCCCCCCCCCCCCCCCCCCCCAAAGGAAAAAAATTCAAGCAATTCTCTGTAAGGAACTTTTTCATTTAAAGTGCTACATGGCATGAGGTAAACTAAGAATTTCTTGAATTATTATTCTCGCACACCTCCGGGGCAGAGCAGAACTCAATTATATAACAATAAAATGAGTTCCTGCTTGGCAAGATCCGGAGCTTGAAGTATTCAATATTTTAATTCTGAGTTGCAATGCCATAGAGAGTATTTTTCTAATTAAAGGGAAACATTTGGGACTTAATTAAATGATCCTGTAAAACTGTTGGAAATAGATTAAAAAAATTAGACTGATTTTGAGAACTGTTGGAAATAATTCGAAACTGTTTAATATTCTTCAGCAACCTCGCCGCCATTATCTGTGAGACAAATCACTATTTGGGCATTTCTTTGTATTTGATGCCATTTTAAATTACTAGAGAATGCTTGATGCATTTAAAATTAAGCTGGATGTCTGAAATTTGATGCCAAATTAATTTTGTTGACTTTTTATATGTTTAAATAAATCTCACGGTGATATTAAATCAATAAATACGAAAATATTTTGCAATGAGTGTGAAATATAAAGACAAGAGACATTGTTTATGTGAGAAGTCATTTGGTATGATAGTCGTAAATTAAATCCCGATTAATAAATTCCTGTGTGCCATGGATTGTGGGATTACTGGATGCAGTCAAACCTCGGCATCTCCAGTCAGGAATAAGTACAGCTGTAAGTGGACATGCAGTGCAGCCCCGAGGTTACGAGCACTGGGCCATGCTGATGAAAACTCGTGTGCAGCATCATGATTTAAAAATAAATGTCTTGAGGTGTTTCACGGCGGCAGATGGAAGTAAGTAATTGATATACAATGGCCATGGGCCAATGTATGGACAGAATGGTAAGACACGTGTCAATCGGAATACTTAACCGTAATGAAGTTTGTAGTCACTGTGTAATATGGCGTGGTGGTAGCCTATAGAATGAAAACTACAAAATAATCTCATTATTGCCCTTAAAGCACACTATTATTGCAACTCAGGGATATATTACAGTACAGATATTAAGCATCACTGTCAACGGCATTGTATGACAATAAAATTGTAATGGACAGCTGATTCACTGGTAATGATATAGTAATGCCTGCCATACTGACAGGACAGCAAAACCAGTGAAATACTGTGAATTATTTGTATGACGTGCAGTGAGGGTAGATTTTTCACATTGTCCTAATTTGTGATATCTTTGCTGGGTGACAGAGCCCGTTCCCTGTGTGTGGGAACCCTGCTTCAAATTAGGCGCGTTACATTAATTATGTAGGACGTTCTTTCCCCTAACGACCAGCCGCACGCCTTGCTGCCGGTGCGCGTTCACGCGTGTGTGGCGACGCGCACGGTAGTCAATTCAAGGTGATTGGAATGTACGGGGCTCGTGTTTGCATTACCTAACACCAATTGCCCAGGAGAAGCCGCCATGCCACCTTCATTATTTTCTCCCTTTTGCGTTTTTTTTTTTTAATATTACAAGTCTTATATGTATGTTAGTTTGAGGGAAACTGAAAACAAAAAAGATAAAAACAGCCCCGCGTACTTCACTGATTTTATTTAGCAGCCAGTGGGAAAGTGCTGTTATATGCATTCACTTGTTTAGGCTTACCCATGATAGGTTAGATGGTGAAACAAATCAGAGTGAGGCATGCTTCTTTGGCGGTCCTTTCCACAGTGCCATAGGTGCTGTCGTTCTCACAGTATGCAGCCATTAAGTCAGCGGTGTGAAGAATGAACTACGTATATGGTCACGGCGAGGCTTTCTTTTTTTTCTTCTTTTGAGGCAATGAGCCACCTGAACCAATTGCTTTCTAAGTAATTCGCCGGATCGCCGCCTTTGAACCATTATACTCTACACTGACACCCAATGGTTGACTCGTGTAATGACAATTGGCACGGCATTGTAGCAACACCTGTGAATGGCGTACTCACCTTGACGAGATATTAGATATGACAGTTAAATAGCACAGCTGTTGGATTTTTAGATAATTTCCTTTAATGCATGTAGTACCGAGTCTTGTGATAACATATAATTTAATGAGAGAGAATGTGTATTAGTTTTACTTTGCTGTAAAAATTAAACATTGTTTTGACTCTAAAAATCTAAAAAAAAACTTACAGGCCCAATTGCTGTGGATAAATAATGAACCAGTTGTAAATGTAATCAAATTTGAGGAAAGATAAGTCAGTGATCAGTACCTAAATGGTATTATCAGTGAAATACCCCAATATCCTTCAACTGACATTTTAATGACTGTAAAGTCATGGTGAATCACACAGCAGTTGAAAATGGTTTATTGTGTCACACTGTCATTGTGTTGCCATCTTAACTGTGTCACACTTTACTTGCTTACACTATTGGGGTTCTGCTCATAATTCTGTTTGATGTTGCGTTTGCATTTGGTTTCATAAAAATGTTTAGGTCAAAAATATCATTTTATGAAGCAAATATAATATATAGTTTAACTTTTTAAATATAAATAAGAGTATTGCTACACCTGTTGCAGTAATAGTATACTTCATAAATGATACTAATGAGAAATACCTTTTATCAGCATAACAGAGCATTACCCATGATTCATTGCAATAAAAACATCATCCCAATGCACAGATGTAAAGCAATTAAGCTTGGTGTTTAGCTTTTCTTAAACAGGTTGACATGCATTAAAAAATTTTTATGACATATTGCATTACCCATCCATCCATCCATCCATCCATCCATCCATCCATCCATCCATAATGCATTCAATACAGTGAGCCTAGACCTAACGCCAGAAAGCACTGTACTACACAGAGGACGCCCTGGATGGAATGTCAGTCCATAGCAGGACATTCACACTGCACAAAATCTGCGTGAGTATCAGGAGAACATGCCAACTTGAAAAAAAAAAACAATAATTAAAAACACAATACAAATATGAGCTCAACGAGGCCTGGAGTGTGAAAACTGCGGAGCTGTGAAAGAAACAGGGAGTTTCAGGGAAATGGGGAGACAAAGTGAATATATGTGTTGGATGGGCGTACACTTGGCCAAGGGAGACAGTGACTCATGGGGGGGGTGATTCCACAGAGCGGCTTGGAAGGCAGATCAGTGCATTACAGTGACTCAGGAGGTCACAGATACTTTGCTTTGAAATGGAGCAGGGGAGTCACCTGAGGAAACAAAAGATCTAGGTCCACGGCACGGATTCAAGGGTCATGGCAATCATATGCAGAATATACGGCTAAGGAACACGGATCAAGATTCATGTCAGGCCAATAAAGTTCAACAGTTATGTACTTTTTTTCCATCCATTGCATCTTTTTTTCTGATTTTATTAAACTGCTTGCATTACTATAACATCATAGAAGTCACCCAATCCTTCCAAGGATAGATTACATCCTACTGAATAAATTATATACACATTCTGATGTCCTCATGTTTTACTTTGTGGCTAGGTGTCAGAGATAAACTTAGGAAAGATGAAAATAAGAAGGAAATGTATCAATCAGATATATTTAAATACTTAAGGTTAATCCTTTATGATTCGTGGTTAGGTATACATTTCAGTGTCTGAAACTATCTGAGTAAATGAACTGGTTTTAAATATTTTTAAATATTTTTAGAATCCGACTTGAGGTAAAATAATATTTAGTGGAGTATTGACTAAACAATAACATTATCAATATTTTAAAATAATCCTATTATAAAATTACAAACAAACACACACCCTAATAAGATAAATTTTAAAAGTCCCCACCCGCCCTGGTTCAATAAGCCCACAGCAGCCTTGAACTTCCCTCTGTGGGTTTGGAGTTTGCTACACAAAACGTCCACTTTGTAGGATGGCTCACCTGAGTGTCAGGCCCACAAAGACCTGCAGGGGGCGATGGCAGGCCCCATTCATGCACTCACTGCACCCACCACAGACCTGGCTGGTCCCTGTTGTGTGGCACAGCCAGAGCAAAGGCCAATCTTGGCTCTGACCAATGGGAATCTCCGCAGCATTCACACCCATCTTGCACATGTGCCCTGCGTTTCACTGCAGCAGCACTGTATGTCGTGACACTGCTGTCCCATTACACTGCTACCTTAGGTATAGCATTAAAATCCGGCATGCAGCCAATCTCCTACTTCGCTTTTTTCCATAACTTAGTTTCATGGCCATCTAACACATTCCTTATAAGCACAGCATTTGTTGTGGCCTTTTGTTCGTTTTCCTCAACTTCTGAATCACAAATTGGTTGCTTCGCCTAATGAATGCGCCCTAATCTATATCAATACACACGAAGACAATAGCATTGGTGTTGTTTGTGTGTTACTACTCTACTTTTATCTGTTCCATCAATTTATTGTTATTGTAAGCAGTTCAACAGATTCTCCCCATTGATTTCCACCCCAACAGAAGATAGAGTTTAGAATCAAGACAAATTCCATATCCATTATCTAATGGAATTCCTCCCTCTAGTGAACATATGGATTTTCTGCCATTGAGCCAAAAAAGAGCGCATGGGAGTGAGCGCTCTGCCTGTGACTAACTAGCTCTAGTGGCCGCCCAGTAAATTGCCAGTGTACACATTAATGCACGAATGTACAATACAGTGAGCAGAAGGAACATCTGCACTGGTAGCAGGGTTAAGTTGCGTAGTGTAGTTTTTTTTTTTAGCGTACCTTCAACCATAATGCAACTATATGGACCTGGTGATCCTGATGGTCGCTTCCAAAAATCACGTGGTCTTCACATAATAATGGCACGAAGTATGGCCCCGCCCACTAAATTTTATTTCACACGTGCAACTATGGACTAATAAATAATAGTAACGCAATCTGTAGTGCGGTATGCCTCTTCATAGCCATGATGTAAATAACATACGTCACTGTTTACACTACATGGGCCTATCGTATACACTTAATATGATCCCTTCTGGCTAGGCGGCCCTTTATTAATAATTTAAAACATATGCGATATATTTCACAATTGTAGATTTTAAATAATATATTAATGTTTTTAATTAGACTGATATTAGCGTTCATTAATCTCAGAAACAATCTGTAGGTTCACTTCTGGTTAGAATATTAAGGATTTGGAACAATTGGTCTCTTTAATTTAAGCGCTTTAAAATTTTGATTATGAAGTTCTTTATAGAAAATGATCCGGTTGGGGATCCACAGAGGCTCGGGCGGTAATTGTGGACTTCCCAGGCGTAAGCTCGGCCCTCGTGCCGCCGCTTTGCTCTAAGCTTTATGTCACGCTCCATCTAGGGGACCCGTGAGGACAGGGCTTTGTGTGCATTACACTAACATGGCTTGTGTGGTGTGGGGGCAGTCAGCCTGACTCTCCTGGGAAAGCCGCTCATAAGTGCCTATTAGGGATTGAGGCTCGCTTGGTGTGTAAAGAAAGCAATCGGTTTGGCAGAGAGGATCTTATACAGCGCCCCCCTGCCAATATCGGAGCAATCACAATACCTGGGACACCGGAAACGATTAGGCTTATTTTAATTAAACGTACTGATAGTTTGATTGTAACATTTATTAAGATTTAGCATTAATAGACAAAATACAGAAATACACGTACACTGTTGATGTGGGAAGGCGGATTTCCACATCGCGTGCTCATTCTGCATTTCTGGCAAACGTGTACAAAAGACTTTGGAAATAAAACAAATACAAACATGAGTATAAATGAGTGGGAAAAACGCTTCGGGCAAACGCATTAAAATACTCAAGAAAGAAAAACAGCAGCAACAACAATCATCAGTAGCCTACTTACTGCCGACATACCATCAAAGTAAATTAGAGTCAGCAGGATTCGAGACTTAAAAGAAACCTCGAGAAACTTGCAGATATATTTTGAATCCAAAACAGGAAGCGTAATCAACAATAATTGCAAGAAAGGGGAAAGGATTTGGTATTCTCAGTAAGATGTACGTTGTCTATTATTCTCTAGTGCAGCCCCCTACCACACACACACACACGCGCGCGCGCGCGCGTTTTGATCCTTGATTTACACGTCTATCATACCAAGCTTTCCACCTTGGCGTAGCACTTCCAAACTCAGAAATAATTAAAGTGTTTCCATCTTCCATCTAATTATGGATTTTCTGTTTACATGAACGAGGACCCAGTTACGTAAATATCATTAATGTAATATTAAAACCGCGCACAGTATACGGCACAGAAGACACAGGAAGTTTATAGGCTTCAGCAGGTAAATTGACTATATCGACCGTGTTGCTATGGCAGAGGTGTGGGAAACCCTTAATACAATGTCGATGTCAAATGTTCACAAAAGTGCAATTAAAGGCAGCGGTTGATTATACAGTGGATGGGTGCAGCGGAGAGCGGACGCAGAGCGAACAGCGCCAGATCAGCTACTATCCCCGCATGAAGCCGCGGACCCCCGCCGTCGGCCCAGGGAGATAAAGCTTCACGCGGGACCAGGGGTCACAGTCTCCAAATTGAAGGGAACAGGAGAGATAGGCAGCCGCGTCCATCAAAGTATTCCTCCAGGCGCTCTCTGGACGCGGCCATTTGAGACGTCGCCGATTCCTTTGAATTAATCTCACATGTGGACTGAAAAGATAGGCAGTGCATTTCTCCCGTCGGAATTAAACTTGTATCACGCTGTTTTGTCGCTGCGTTGAGAGGACTGAAGTCATTTCGATTTCTTTTTTTTTAATAGGAAGCAGGTGTGCATAACCAGTCCACAGCCTACACTACATTTCACTTTTAGCGGCCTGGAGGCAGATCTACTCGGGTCTCCACATTAATCATTTATTTGCTAATGCCCCCCTCCCAACACCTACAATGCCCATCACGGACTCTGCTTGATGTAGTCCTCCGTAATAACATATGAGAGCTGCGTTTTCACGGTCAGCTATACCGTTACATGCCCCTTTAATTTGATAAAAGAGGGTGTCCGGATGAAAAAGAAGGTTTGTATGGTTAATGTTGGGACCCAGCCTTTCTCTCAGGTGTAGGTGCAGTGACACGTTAGTCCCTAACGGGGGGGCGGCGCTTCGGAATCTCACACAGGCCCTTCAAGCTCTGTATATACTTACAACAGCTTATGTTTGCCGGTGAGTTTTATGCAAATTTTATTTCCCCGAAAATATAAATTACCTTCCTAGCTGTACATCTAGAAAGAGCAGTTTTATAAGACCTTCTGAATTTACTCTCTCTGAAAGTATTCATATTAATAAGCTGTTACTGGCTTAGTCACACTGAAATGTAAATATAATTGATAAAAGCACTTTTATAACAGGTGCAGTAAGTATGGGGCATGTCTGTTAGCGGTAGTATTTTTTTCTACTGGTTTCCGCTGTGAGCCGGCAGTTTAATTGGGTATTGATATTAGCGTTTCTAAACCCTTCCAAGACCTAATGTGCGGGGACCCTTCCCCCCTCCATATTATCAAGTCTAATTAGAGCCGCATGCTTTGCGCTCTAGTAATTATAAACTATATTAGTCATCGTTTTGTTTTCCTACTTACAACAGGATGCAGTTAAAGACCACAGACCAGACACACTACATTCGGCACAGCAGTGCAGAGCTTGGCTACGAAACGGGCTTAAAATGAGCAGCGATAACTTTAACGACCCATGTGCGATTTCTCGTTATACGTTCCGTATATAGACTATTTGACAGTTTGAAACAAGACACCAAAATGTAGTTGTAGCACCGAGGAATTTGTTCAACTGACAATAAACATGGGATGTGAATGTATTATTTATTTATTTATTTTGAAAATCTTTGACATGCTGGAACACAAAGATAACCTGTAGGCCTATTTCCGATTTCTGTCCTGCATTAAAAAACATTTTCTAGGTGGTAGCAGTTGGGCTGCAGTGCGTATTGCGTAGATAGTACACTAAAGTCACTTTCTCATGTGAAAACGTAGCCTGAGATGTGATTGAACAAGGTTAGGTGCTTGAGTGCAGACCATCTATCTGCAGAGGGAAAGCAAAGCACACCTGTAACCTTGGATTAATGTAGCGGTCTGGGTGCACACGCTGGCTGTCACCGGGGAACGGGTTCCTGATAAAACGCATCTTCCGTAAGCTTGTACCGTGGGTGCACTGTGGCCCCAAGGGATGTGTGTGATCTCGCACCATCGCTTCGTCTGTAGCCCAAGGAGCCCTTTGGCGGTCAATTTAATCAAAAAACATTGCAGAAGCGCTCACACTCACTTTACACCAAGTATCTCTTTGTGACTTTTTTGTTCTAACTTTGACATCTTTTTCACGAGACATTTGCAACACTTTAAACAATCTACCACAATAATGTGTAAAACAGACGTGTTTCAAATAAGGGAAATATTTCTTGATCGAACTATTACCCCGTATGGTGTACAAACAGCTCATCGGTGTTAATTGTATACTAATTGCGTCTACTTTAGCTTAAATGGCATTAAAAGTTTTATTACAGACGTTCAATGAAATATATGCTAGGAAACTGGAATACCTGTGTAAACACGTGACACGGAAGGATGCGCAAACTGCACGTGCACTCCAGACATGTATAAACAAAAATGAAGTATCAGTTTAATGCATGAAAAGAAAGTACACCTGAAAATCGTTAGGAAAACTGTGTGACGATTCTTACTAAATGGGTCAAGCTGTGCTGCATTGATTCTGCAAGAGTATTGGTAATGAGAAGCAAAAACATTTAGTATCATATTATAGGGACATGTTTATCTCATGATTGCTTTAGGAAAGTAGATCCTTTATTGGTGTGAACGGGGATCCCATAAATTTACTCAGGTGAGTTGCAGTCTTGTGTGATGACAAGCCTTGTACATGCAGGTCCATGCGGTGCATTCTTCATCCATCCTGGTGCCCATTTCAGTGATTTATGGGGTAATAAACCCCTCCCCCGTAGCTAAAAGCACTCTAGAAAGTTATAACTTTAACACAGTGTCTCCTTTAACAAGGGAAAGCACACCCTTAGCTGCTAAATTAAAATCAGGAACAATTAAAAGCTCAAAATCATACTCCCCCCCAAGTGAAAAGGGGGGCGGGGAGGTCGCAATTCTGCTGCGCGTCTCTGGGAGGCGTGACATTGTGACGCAAGGACACCTCGAGGGCGCCGCGAGAAATGGCCCCCGACTCATTTAACGGCCTGAAGGACCCTGAGCGCGGTTTGGGCGATTGATGTGCACTTCGTCTCTGAGCCCGCCGTCCGTTCAGGTGCAGATTATTCCCCTAGCTGAACACCCCCAATGATTAAGAATGGCGGTGTCACAAGTCCTTCTTGATGGCTTTGGGGATGGCGCCAGTAAAAGGTTTTTATCGTACGCCGCCTGATATATAGATAATTCAGAAACAGGCGCAGATTAACTGAACAATCTGGAATGTTGTGCTGTGTACGGTACATAGATGTTCCCCTTGCGACTGTAAAATACATGACATGCCTGTTATTAGCTCCATATTCAACAACGGTCGATGTTACAATTAGGTCGATTTGCTGAGTTGCCAATAGGGACTCCTGCTTCGCGGTTTGCATCGTGCGTGGATCAACGTGGGATGAGAAGGTAAGTGAATTATTCTCATATGTGCTCATTGACGTAACTTTTCCTCAGCTCGGAATTGTTTCGATATGTGTCCCATTCGTTCTTTTAAATATGTAAATATTTTGACATATTTATGCGCGCTCTTCATTTTATTTGTCTTCACAGCCTCCCGCTTGTATAAACTTACGATAAATCACCCCACCGTGCCCCAAAATCTCATCGCACCTCCAGCTGCATTTCAGCATCACCTCCTGCTATTTGTGCCACAGACTACAATGCGATTCTAAATTTTCACATCATTCTTCTAACAGCTCAAACTCTACAAAGGGTACTTGTGGCACCGCCTGTGGCCGTAACATTACAATGACGTAAACTCTTACGTACTATTTTTATATGCACAAACACAATTCTCAAAACACCACGTATGCAGCTGCCAAAGATTCACCTTAGAATGCACAGCAGCTTGCGCTGCTTTGGCAAGAGGAAGGGTAATATTCTTATATTATTTCCAGCAGTATTTGTAGCACATTCAAATGACTAATATGTAAGGAGCGCTCTGCATCTGCATGCATCAGATCGAAGTAAGGTTAACTAGTTCAAATATGGCTGGTGAGATGCGTGGGCTGCAAAATAATTGGCTTCCTAGATGAAGATGGCCAGGAGGACATTATCTGGGATCATTTCTGGCTGGTCGAACTACCTCCAGGACAACATGCCAGATGGTAAAGACCAGCCAGCTGAATTCTCCTAATGGGGACTGTGAGGATGGCCTTTCGAGGTAATTTGTGCACGGTAAAGCGTATGGAGAGGAAGAGTGGACAGCCTGGGCCAGAATACCTCCGAAACGTAGAGAAGGAGGGAGGACAACACCTAGCTTTGCGTCTAGCTGTGCCTCACACCGCAAACCAACAAGTACAGCCTGTTCTCCAGGAGAACCATATGTTACTAATAGTGGGTGATGTGATTATTATATGTATGGACAGCATTGTGAACCAAGAGGAGTTTCACACCCGGGTGCTCAGGGAGGAGAAGATCTAGAAGATGAGAATGTGCTCCTGCATCATGTAGGAAGATCCTGCTCTTTATGGTTCACCAAGCAGACGAAGTGAGAGAAAGTTCATTTGAAGTTGTCAAGAAGGCATCCCCCCCCCCACACATACATACATACATACATACATACATGCATACATACAATGTCTGCTTCTGTATGTGACAAATAAAATAATTAATATGAACCTGGAGGTCTAAGAGACTTACAAATGAGAGCCCACTGTCTTACTAGCAACATCCAGAACATCAAGAAAGCATCAGAAAATATACAGGCAGGGTCTGTATTTTAAGAAAGGGCTCAGCAAAAGGGTCTGAGGCATGG
>JAODJU010000041.1:8508934-8519867 GCA_026776725.1 Gnathonemus echidnorhynchus
GGGGGGGGGGGTTCAATGCCTCCCCTATTCGCCTGAGTTGAAATTGCAATGAATTGGCAAGAGCAGCATTGTACATCCTCTGTGCGGGAACTTTGAACTTTTGCATAATCGATTTGTTGGTACCCTATAGGTAGACAGAATATGAGTGCATCAGATACACTGTATGGACAAAAGTATTGGAACACCTAGGCATTGCACCCACAGGGACATTTATGACATTTTATCATATGAATAACAAGACATTTTGGACTATGCTATGCTTCCAACGTTAAGATCAACTGGAATAGGGACTGTGAGCCAGGCCTTCACGCCCAACATCAGTGCCTGACCTCACAATTGCTCTTCTGGATGAATGGGCAGAAATTCCCACAGACACACCCCATACATTTGTGGAAAACCTCCCCAGAAGAGTGGGAGCTGTTATAGCTAAAAATGGGGGACCAACTCCATACTGATGCCTATGGATTTATAATGGAATGTCATACAAGCTCCTGTGGATGTAATGGCCAGGAGTCCCAGTACTTTTGTCCATAAAGCATAGGTGCATTAACACATGATATAAGCAAGATGCAGTTTTCTTGCCCCCCCCCCCCAAAGTGCAAACATCAAACTCCGCTTATGATTACAGCATGCATGTGAACCACAGAGGGCTACTCACAGTGTGCAGGGCAGCTGGGTGCTTAATGTAGCTTGGGGGGCAGGGAGTTCATTTGAGGTTAAAAATAAGCAAAGGCGAACTTCCCATATAATAGATTTAAAGGACATCAATAGAGAAGGCAAAAATAGCAATAATCAATTATCTGGTCATATGCTAAATAACATTGTTCGGTTTATGTAATTATATACATACGCTCGCAATCGTATAACTGGAGTTAAATGCCTGAGTGAAGGTCTAGCTGCTAGCAGATAGATGGGTGGTCAACAATCTGCTAGAATGACAGGGCAGGCATGTCAGAGAGACGCGTTCCCTGTTAAATATACTTAAAAAGGACCAGTTTTAGAACGATACGTACCAGCACGAACGTTTTAGACTAAACAATTTAGACAAGTTATATGCAAAAATCCAGGATAATGAGGTTTCCGTATTTTGGAAGAAGCTGAATGATTCCAAAATTTTTTGCTTAAACATTTAGTAATGTGTTGTGAAGTTCTCTTGGGTAAAGTAACAGTTTTATAAAATTTGCCTTGCTAAGGCAAGTTGCCTGATGTATTCAACCCAAAGATATGCTGGCAGATTTATTGGGTACCTCAATGACCTTACAGGCTCCTAAGCAGCATGAGTGGTATGTTATATTCCTTGCAATACATGCGACTGCAGCAGGGTTAGTGGTCAGAAGCATGACACGTGCAAATAAACGTCTGAGCCTAACCACAAAATGAGCCACCATTTTAAGTATACTGTCTGGCACTGTGCAAACGAAACAGTACTGTGGTCATTCTCGCACAGCCAATTACGCTCAAACGGCGCAGGGGTCAAGGCAACTGTTGATTAATAGTCATCTCAATAGATGACAAGGCTTCTCCAGGCGTCATTAAAGTTAGCAAAAGCCACGCAAAATCGCCATTTGCACGTGGGACTGGCTGTAACAAGCAGGCAATCACAGCTGTCCCCCGTCCCCCTGGAGCTCCCGTTTATCCGCAACACGGTCTGGCCTCTTTAACCAAAACTTGGGGCCGTGTTTTAGCTAAGGGGCTCATCAGCTGGCCGTGCTGTGTACTGAGCTTAAAGCCGATTCCCAGGGACAAGTATGAACTCAAAATATAGCATGGCCGTTCAGAATCGACACTGGGAAACGACGAGCAATCAGGTCATTCTCCCGATGCCCCGCCCCCAAAGGACTCACTTTTAGGACATTAAAGGGAAAAAACACTGAATTTGGATGCAATAAAAAGGGTTTGGAATTTTATTTGATGCTATCAAATCTTACTCAAATTGGCTACAGAAATATAACATAACATTTTTATAGCTGCAAAAAAGTCTATGAAAACCATAAGGCTAACAGCGGCGTAATGGTATTACATATATATAATAGTGTCATTCAGGGGTATATATGCTGTGCCGTCAATTTTTTCTTCTCATGCAAGTAGAAGAGTGTGAAGTTTTCATCCCGTTGCTCTGAAATGGTGAGAGAAGCAATAGAAAGTATAAAGGAGACTAGACTAGCAGACTCCATATTAGAGATGATGGAGAGAGACAGAGGGGCACATAATCACTTTAGCCCCAATGAGAGGCAGCTGAGGCTGAATGTGGCAGCAGTATAGCTACTTGGAAAGACTAACAAAGTCATTCGCGGGGGCTATTTCAGCGTGAATTCTGTGAACGGGGCCTGGGGACAGGTGGATGTTACAAACCGGCATTAGAAAAAGCCACAGGATGGTAGGTTAGAGCCAGCGAATGATACTGTTTGTTTTATCGGAATATTTGTGGAAGCAACTGTATCATCCATTGTCCGAAACCGAAGTGGACATAGAGACGATGCAGGTTAGTGCCGATAAATGTGTCACCCTTGTGAAGATTTTTGTAAGGCTTTTTATTTGGAAGGGTAACGTGTGTACGCGTGCTTAGTGTTCGTGACACGCACGCCCGCTTGCACACACGTGTCTGGACATTGAGTCATCAGCCCCAACGCCTCACAGAAACAGTATTGGAGACTCAGGAGGGAGCGTGTGTGGCTTTGTGGAGTAGGCGTGGCTGCTGAGTGTGTGGTGGGTAAATCCACGGCAGCTTGGGAGAGCGTGTATGGGTGGGCGGGGGTGGGGGGGCCTTGGGTGGAATGATTGCCAGTTCCTTAACAATATTTAATTGTTCTACTTTTGATGGTGAATTATGGGCCATGCGGTGTTACTGTGGGAATGAGTGGCCTGCTGTTCCCTGACTTTAAATCAGGCCGCAACAAGAAGAACCGGGAAATTTGCGGGAAAATATCCGTAAAATGGTAGCTGGAAGGAATCTTAAGCCGGCCGTTTGAGTGCAGCGCCAGCATGCCCAGGAAGAGATATTCTGCAGATTGCAGAAAGATAAGCATACGGGGGTTTGAATGCCGAGCTTTTTAAGTCTGTACTTGTTTTATTTTTTTGGAGGGGAGGGTGGCTGTATAACACAGGTACAGAAATAGTTCTGGTATGTGAAACGGGAAGCGACTAACTGGCATGTTTAAGCAAAACATGAACCTAACACTTCTGCAGTTCTGTCTGTACAAGAGCAGTTAACTCTGGATGCTGTGGTTAGACAGACTGTGAATCCAAGGTGCAAACTAGCTACTTCTTTGCACCCTGAGATGTGGTACAATAAAGCCACTTTATTCAGTTTTCTCACATTAGATCCCAAAGAAAAAAGTTACTGTATAATTCTTTGTGACTGTCAGAGGTGGACATTTCAGGTCCAGAAAGTAAAAATCCAGGTTAAGCTTTTGTTTCAGCCGACCAGTTGAGTATAAAGAGTCACAGGCACAGAGTACTCAACTGGTAGGTTGAAAGAAAATCTTGGCCTGGATTTTTACTTTCTGGACTTGAACTATCCACCTCTACTGACTGTAGTTGAGAGTAGGTTCTTCATCATTACATATCTGTGCATGTCTCCAGGATCAAAACAGCAGGGGCTCACGTAAGAACTGGAAAGAGGGCTCTCTGTTTTCATTTGACAGCTATGCCATGACAGGCCACAAGCTGCGTTTTTAGACGGAAGCCAGGGGTGGGGCAGGGGGGTGGGGGGTGGTAGGCCTGCACCACCTGATCTGTGACCTGAAGTCTAACAGCACAAATAAACAAATGTATCAAAGGCATCACAGGCATAGATATCGCAACTGACACTTTGTATTCACATCAGGGCTCATGAGGAGAGGTTACAGAAAGTTCTTCGAGGAAAATCTCATTTTCCTGCTTCTTCTTTTGCAGAATGGAAGGTGGAAACCAGTCATGTGATCTGGGCGTCCTCCTCCATCTCGCTAAATTGAAATGCTGGGCTGGTAATAATTTGTCATGGATGAAGTGAGGCAGAGTCATAGAATACCATACTGACTCCAGCTGTGACGACTCTCAAACCGATTTACCGGTGCTGCTATTATGCAGGGGGTGATTCTAAGATTTTTTTAAGGTGGGGGGGTATAAGAGGGGCCATAATTCATACAGAGGGACCAACCTTATCATTAGCCAATGATACGTTTTGAATTGGTGAGTGACAGGACAGGGGCACTCAGGGGCCAATCAGCTTTCAGCTGGAGCCAGTGCCCCTCTGGCTCTGCCCCTTTGGCTCCACCCCTGGATGAAACATGCAACTCAGTTCCCACAGTTCTGATACCATTCATTTATAACATGCATCTTAAACAGTTTAATGTGCCCTTTGCCTTTTCTAGTTATTTTAAATATGTAATTCATTAGCTTTTTAATATTTATCATGAAGAAGCTTATAGGCTAAATGTGACATGACTTATACTTCATATGGAGGGGCCACAGAAGGGGCATGGATTCCCTGGCAGGTTCTGGGGGCCCGGCACTGTACAAGGGCCACAGAAGGGGCACGGATTCCCTGGCAGGTTCTGGGGGCCCGGCATTTTACAGGGGCCCTTGAATAAGCAATATTATGAATTTTACTTGTCTCTTCAAGGATACATTTTGTTAAGAGGCCCAGAATTTCTAGCTCTAGCCCCCTGCTCAGATATCTAAGAAAGTAGAAATCAGTCTTGCGTTTTTTTCCTCACTGAGAAGCTCCAAACCACATGACATTGACCACTGGATATCATCTTTGGTAGCAAAAATCACTTTGGTGTTACTCAGTTGTCCAGTTTGAAATTACATAAAAGCTAACTCTGAACTGGATGTGTCTTGATGTGTCTCTGTTTGTATGAAATAAAATAAACACATTATAGCAATCCACATTGTTTCCTTAGCACTAAATTATACTCCATTCATATTTTTATATATAGATAAAAGACACAATAGATAAAGAAATAAATAGGTGTGTTCTAAAATAATGACTAATTATATTAAAGAATTTGTTCCCTCAAAACCGTCAAGAATGTTTAAATAACTCGAAAGATTCTATCGGATCCTAACAAATTTTTTAATCCCCCGAACATCCGTTAGCATATCTTCACATCAGATGTTTTTTTCGGGCTGCAAAGCTGATTAGATGCTAACGTGGGGGATCAGCGCAGCCCTGGGTATGCTCTGTGTGCATGTGCGTGTGTGCGTTTGTGCTTACGCGGGCATTTAGCTGCATCCAGCGGCACCGCGGGCGTCTCTCACCCACGCTCTCCCAAGTGCTCCTTTACAGTGAGACAAAAGCCATCCTGGCATGTATCGGACAGTTTGATTCAGGAGGCCTCCCAGGGGCTTAAGCGAGCCCCTTAACGGCCACATCCGCAGTCTTCCAGAAATAGGGGAAGGGAAGGTGGAGGTAAAGATAGCGCCGGGGCCTCATCCCACACACGAGACAGCTTCCCTCTCTAATAAATCATCCTTGAAGGACTTGGAGGCTTGATAGAAGCTTCCTGCGAGCATAATGTGATTTCTCTTTCCAGATGTAAGCCATTTCGATTCCATAATAGTGTTTCGCCAGCGAGCATAATAACTACCACAGCAGCACAAATAAATAAATAAAAGTTAATATGGAAAAAGGGGGCTTTGCCTCTCCAAAACGCTAATGCCAACATTGTCTTCCAAGGTCCACGTTCATAAATACGGTTCTGTTTGTTATTTTTGCAGAGCTGATATTAAACAATCCTGCATGGGGGGGCTGTCTGTGAAAAGAAATGTATTTAAAATCATAACACAGAGAGGATAACTAGAACAAGGGTCCGCTTTTGAGATGGGGTGTCAGAATTATATCTGCTGTTTGCTTCCTAGCTTCCCCATTTGTCACTAACATTTATTTTTTCCAGCAATTTTGCATGTTATGCCAGGGATGGTATAACATTGAGGCCAGTACCATCATTACTGTGCAATTGTGAAAAATGGGTTGCTGTGACATTTAACTTAATTAGACATAATAATCAGATGCATTCTTATGAACTGGTTCCCCATCTGCCTGCTGTGTTGCTTGAAGGACTTACTATTGCCATCTACTGGCAGAAGAGGTCAAAATGCTCCTTTTCATTACTTTCCTTTCAGGGACACTGAATTGTCAGCTGGGTATCAAGGGGATTTAGCCTCAAAGCGATGCAACGTGGTAATAATGGCCAGTACGCTGCATTTGTTTAAATAGCTTGCGACTCGTACGGCGTTTGCAATCCAAATCCATAGGTATGTAACAGGTACGTTTTTTTTTCATGAGGCAAGTAATTGGTTTAGTTCATTCTAAAGGAAGCCGTATCTATATTATTTTAGCTGTTTTTAATAAACAGAAAGTACAGCCTGGTGTCGTGATTAAATATGAGCAGAATGTGATTGGGTGCGTGTGCATTTCTGAGGTTGCACAGTCGTGGAAAAAGCATCGGACACAAAGCTGATGACCAGCGAATGAAACTGGTAACGCCAACGTGGTAACGTCCTTTCCCGCGCTCACACGATCGTACGAACTGCGGCGGTGAAATGATTGCATTTCACATTCATACGTCAGTGTTAAAAACCGTGAGGTGTCTTCATCAGCGCTTTAGACAGCCTAAATCTGTGATCGGAAATAACGGGTTAGTGCTGCGGAAAAGTGACTCTGAATGTAACGAGCGTAATTAGATAGAGAATTGGACGCGTAATGGATGTGTGTGTCACAGAGACGTGACGCATGTCATACACCTCCCCTGTGTAGGATACCTATTTGCGCTCTCGTTTCAGCACTGTGGCTACGCCGCCTCCCTCCCATGCCGAATCGTGTTGCTTCTTCACACCCTCTCCCCTCCCCTTGACTGCTGCAGTAACCTTTTCTTTTGTCAGTGCGCGCACCTTAGGACTTCGTGCAGGTAAATGATTTAGGGGGAACCGTGAGAGAAAGAGTTACTCTCTGGTAGACCTCTGGAGCTCTGTGCTCGCTGGCTGGTCCTGCAGAGTGTCAGCCAGGCCATCATTACTCCCCCACGCACACACACACACACACACATACCTTTTCAGGTTTTTTCAGGGACCAATTGAGTGCACATTATGGCTGCATTATCTCCAGCATAAACCCATAGCCTCTGCTTCCCTTCACTATCACATTTATCACTGAAGCTTAATATGCGCAACCTTCAAATGGCCAGTGCAAAAGCACCTCATAGACCAGAAATATTAATGGTTCCTGTAAACCTCTCATCGCGTTGCCTTTGCCTGTCAGGTCAAGTTGAAAGCTCGGCTGGGTGGTAGCCATTCACGTCTTTAAACTTTATAATGAGCAGTAAACAGTCTGAATTTCTCGCACGTTGCTTAGTTAGCATTGCTAATTTAACACTGAGAGTGTTCACTCTAGCCAACACTTTCAGTGTCAAATAAACACTGTCAATTATGCTACTGTATATGCATCCTTTGTAAATGGTGATGTGGGATAACCATAACCCAGTAAAAACAGCCCTCTGTCCTTCCTTAGTCTCCAATGCATGGCACTGGACCGTTTCTTTGCCTCTCTGAGTATAACGTGAAGGCCAATTCATTTTCACTGCGATGTGAGAAATGAGATATTAGCGGCAATGATTTCTTACGCAGGTCCATGCGAAGTCATTTATAATAATCAAGTTGTGGAATGGGGTAGCTAAAAAGAGCCAAAGAGCACCACAAAGGATCCCATGTAATATGACATGTCAGTGATGTGATCCACTCTCAGCTTCTCCGTTGATGCTCTGATATTTCAGCACCCTGCAAACAGATAGGGGACCGCGTGGAGGTTACAGCTACCTTCAGAGGAGCCACGAGCAGTGTAGCACGAGGCTAAACTGGGAACCAAGAGATTTTTTTAAATGCAGTTGTATTGTATTTCATTTAAGAACAGATATCAATAATGCGACTTGCGAAAATAGCTGACTGACCAGGGGCTCGCTTTAGGTTGTGTCTTCTCCTTCCTGTCTCCATCAGAAATGATGCAACCAAATGTCAGCACAGCGTGCAGCAGAATTAATGCGTTTTGCAGTCGCAAATGTCACACTTTTAATAAAAGATTCACAGTGTACATGTCAGTGTGTGATGGCAACCAATAAATAAATAAATAAATACAGTAAAACATCCAGTGACCCCCATCGTGACATTTGGACCAGAAACTCGCGACGGTGACATTATTGAAACCGAAAGGTCTCATAGATTTTGCTGGGACGTGTTGGGTGTTGAGAAGGCATGGTGCAATGCCTTTGGGTGGGTGACCCACCTATGGTCCCTCAGTTTAATGTTTTGGTCCATTCTGTCGTGGTTCTGGTGGTGACCGGTAGTGGGAGAACCGCGGTTCTGCAGGATATCCGCTTGGTCCTGTGCTGTCACTTGGTTCAATTTCAGGTTGAGTGCTTCATAGACGCCTGACCACCTTGTGTTCTGTAGCTGTCTCTTTGGGGGGGGATTTGCTTTGCTTGGGAGGGGGTGAAAGTTAAGCTAGTCTATCAGAACAGGCCCTAAATAAACTGCCCCCCATCCCACCAAAATATTTTCCAGCCCTCCTTTTTATATAGCTGCCATCGTTTTCTTCATCTTCATTATTTCAAGGCATTTTCTTTTTTAAAAACTGGAAAAACAAAGTTTGATTGTTTTGCGCTAAGTATGCTATATATGACATAATATAAGTCATCTTATTTTACTTCTCACAAGACATTTGGTTGGTTGGTCCCACCTCTTCTACAATTTGATTGGTTATCCCTCTGAACCAATCATTTTTCCTTCTGCCCTCAGAACATTTAAAACTCCCATGAGCTCACATTGTAGACTCGGGGTTTGCTGAAGTTGGTTTTATTATTGTGAGATTGAACAAAACACAGATGCAAAGGGTCCGTCATACAAGTACTGCCACATTTTCTGGTCTCCAAGTCCGTTTGTCAGGAGACCACAGGAAGGATGTAAGCGCAGGAACTCGGGGCAGCTGACTGGATAGAAGGATCCGGAACAAGATGTACTGGAGAAGCATTTGAGAACGGATGGCTGGTGGAGCAGGGGGAGAAATAAAAACCAGGTAATAAAGACAAAAACACAAACATATGAAGGCTACAAACCCAGATAAAACAGGAGTGGAAGGTGGTGCATTCTGGGAGTAACAAGAGTGAGCCCCAAACAGTATGTTTTTAATGGTATAAAACTTACTGACGTCTTCTACAACACTGAAATAACTAAAAGTTACATAAATATATCCATTGTTTTTTTTTTTTGCTTTAAAAAGTCATTAATTTACAAGTTTTATGTTGATGGAAATTTCGTTTTAACTTTAGACTTGCATTTTACATTTGTAAAGATTTACAGATCTTGTAAAGTTTTAAATCCACTGTTAATATTGCAGTTTTCGCACCTTTTTTTCTCACTTTACAGTAAATCAGGGCAGATAACATAGCAGACTAGCTCCCTCCCCCTTCCCTAAATACCTCACCTCTGCTCCTCTTGTGGACCTGAGTTCACGGTCTCTCTGCACTTCTTCCCCAGCTCCGCCTACCTCCAATGACCCCGGGGAGCTGGGAAGCACAGATTGGTCTAGAATGCTACAAAGGGGGTGTTTCAATTTCCTGCCTTGCAGGCAACTCTGCCCTCTAGGCACGTTCCAGGGGAAGGACATGATCCCTTATACAACCAGACCCCGCCAATGCACACACGTGCACTCAGACACACTGACAGCCGTCTGATCATTTCGACGACCCATGGACCTGGACTAGTGGGAATGGTGCTGTATCAGAGGAGCACATCTCCTCAGGCTTCACAGCTGTCCCCGCTGGGTTCAAGAACCAGAAGATGTGAAGTCCTCGTGCTGCACTTCTTTGGAGGACAATTTCTCCCAGAGGAAATTGGATTTGGTTTGGTTCCTGTAAACATGCCGATGAGATTAAATCTCCTTCTTTGCTCTCCAATTGAATCTTTTTGCACTAATTGGCCATATTGAGTTAATGATCTTATTAGTGGAATGTAACTGGAATGTGATTGTTCTTCTGGTTTCCTGTGATATAGTACAGGTCTCAAATGCTTGACAGTGGTGACAAAATGATGGGAAGATTTTCTTAAGTTCTTAAGTGTTCCATAAATTGATTCATGTCATGTTCTCAACATTGGTGTCTGACTGAAGGATGGAATGAGGTACTTGGTTACGATTGTGATGTGAAATTCTATTTTTGCTCTAAAGTGTGAACCTGCAAAGTTCTTTGTATATGCAAGTTTATACATTTACTTATTTAGTGCTTTTTCCCCAAAATGTCATTTAAGCAAGGCTCAGAATGCAGGACATCACTGACAGTCACAGGACTGGAACTAGCAACCTTCTGATCACAGGCACAGAGTCACCCATCCAAGTTGTCATGAGTTCGTGTTTTGGTATCATTTTCTAGCAGAAATGGTGTGGCTATATCAATTTTAAGTCAGTTGGCTTGGTGACAGTACAGAATTTATAATTAGAATCACATTATTCACTTATACCATTGATAACCTTTGTCACATAAGCCAGTTATTAATATATAAATGAGATTAAACTTTTGTACATGAAAATATACACTCAGTGACACCCAGAAGTGATAGTCCGATTTGGATGTAATTTAGTACATGTGCAGACCAGCCATGGGTATGTAAATTATTCAATTTGCAAGGAGCTGGCGTGTCTAGCCACCAGACACAGAGGACGCTTCGTAGATGCATTAGACAGCATTACCAGCACTTGACAGAGTTGGATAGGGGTCACATTTTGGGTTTGCATGAGGCTGGTTTGTGTTATGCAATTTCCCGGCATGTGGGGCATGCAGATGTCAGACGCCCGATGTTGGAACCAATGGGCACGTGAGAGAGTGCCGCACCCTACTGACCTGGGACCAGCAGTGTGCCCATACTGACCTGGGACCAGCAGTGTGCCCATACTGACCTGGGACCA
>JAODJU010000041.1:8520348-8533527 GCA_026776725.1 Gnathonemus echidnorhynchus
ACCAGCAGTGTGCCCATACTGACCTGGGACCAGCAGTGTGCCCATACTGACCTGGGACCAGCAGTGTGCCCATACTGCCAACTCTGTTGTCTGTTTGCTCTGCTGTAATAATCATCGCGATACAGTCAAATGACCTTTCACTACGTCCAGTTCTATTTCATTTCCACCACTCCATCTGGGTGCTTAACTTTTGTCACTGAGTGTATGTTGTATAACAGGAACTATAGTTATATGAGGGTGGAGCCACTGAGATGAAATGCTAACAGGTCCTTGTATCTGTCTTTCGTACTGCGTGAATGTCAGCATGGCTAATGGCGTCGAACGTTCGTGTAAATAAGAGCCTCGCCGCAATCTTGCACCGCTGCCAATGTATTCAAACTAACTGGAAAGTGCCAACGGGGTGCTCTTTCTCCATGTCTGCTAAAACAGATCCCTAACGTAGCACAGATATATTTCTAGGGCAGGACACATCTGCCAAGGACAGGTACAAAATGCAATCTATCGCACTTTCACTGTATGGATTTTTATATTTCATATTGTTGGAAAGCACTAACCGAATGGTCTTGGCTCAGTATGAATCCGAGAGGAGGCATTTTGCTGTTTGTATCATACTTGGCGCGGGTTCGAGGGCTCCATTAACTCACCTACTGTAGTATATAGTGAGAAATGCAGGTTTACTTAATGGGAATTTGGGCACGTGTTCTTCCTTAGAGACTAAAAATTATACTCTGGGTAATAAGGCCCAGTGAATGTCACCTGACTAATGTTTGTCACATGATCTGCCTTTGGGTGACATGATTCAGTAATAGAAGTGGCATGTGTGTATGTGCCATGTGATAGACTGATATCCTGTCCCGGGTGTTCCCTACTTCATGCGCCGTGCTGCCTGGGACTGGCTCATCATGATCCTGTACTAGATACGTGATTTTGGAAGATGCAGGAGTGGATGGATCAATTCTTCATTGTGAGGAGTTTGAATCACAGGCAGCAGGGCAACTCAAAAACAAAATGCAAAAGGAAATTATTCCATCCAACTTTTTTCTAATCTAGAAAACAATTTATTTAAAACTTATTTAAAAAAAACTACATAAATTGGAAGGAAAATGTATTGTCGTAAAAAAACAAAACCTTTAATGTGGCTTTGTAATATATAGAACACACATTTTCCTCTTTCATATTTTCCTTTCCTACCCAAAAGGGCTGTTTTTAATTTTTTTTACCCGTAGGCTTATCTGTTGAAATACTTTTCTGCCTACAGTTGCTCCGGAGTCAGACATTTATTGGCATGTCACGGTTGTGACGCTGTATTTCACTGTTTTGATCATTTGCCTGTTTTAAACAATTACCATCATTACCTTAATCACGGGGTGGGAGAAAATAACAGAAAATGTATCAAATGCACTAAATCTGAATTACTCAGTTTCAGATAATCTTTATTATACGCAGTAACCCTGAACACTGATTTGAAATGGTAAAAGAGAAATAAAGACAAAGGAAAAGGCGGTAATTTTACTGTAAGTCACATCCGACGAGCTGGATGCGGGTCTGATTTTCTGCTACACGAATCCAGTGAGCTGAAATGTGCTGACTCCCCTCATCTAGCTGCTCTAGGGTCTGGTGCAACAGTTAATTTAACATCGGATAACTGCACAGCAGCAAAATCAGCCACTTCAGCTGGTAATTAGAAGAAGAAAATTAGGGTAATTCAATTAAAATAACACGTATGGGTACCGGAAGGGCTATGTGGGATACACCGTCTTGAGCTTTATATTCTTTTAGCTGTTTCAGTTTACATATCACAGCGAAGATGACTGCATGATGAATGAAGCTTGGCAGCCCTAATTCAAAGGTCACCTGCAGCAGTCATCAGCAGGCACCAAAGCTCAGGCGGGTTACCGCAGACCCGCGTCGCCTCGCAGAGCACTTCCCAAGCTCCATCAGCCAATCTGCATAAAGCAGCCTCTACGTCTGGCCGCCTCCTGGCGAAATGCGTCCACGGCAGATCGGGATTACGACCTGCTGCGGAGTTTCTCCGAGATACACGTGAGTGGCCGGCATTTCGGTTTCCCGTATGGAACTTCACACCAAATTTGGATCAGGAGTCGGGTCAATAAACAGAGAACAGCGTAACTTTTGCTCCCTATAACATTTATCATCCGCTTTATGCTTCTAATTTCTTATTTTATTCCAAGTCTAAATAATCTGTGTATACAGAACATTATGTTTTTACGCAGGGGCCTGTAAAGAGGGGGAAGGATGATTCCAAGGGTCCAAGAGAGGCCCTAAAATATGGAACATCATTGGACTGGTCTGGGTTGGGAGCCCAATATAATATGCTGTCATGAGGCCCAAAATCTCTAGCAGCACTTTTGTTTTTACATTTTACTAAACAATATACAACCATCCATCCATACATCATTTAACTGCTTAGTCAGGTCAAAATTGCTGGAGGAAGAAAAAATCTTTTTGCAGAAAAATTTAAATGGCGTGTGAGAGAATGGTGGGTGAGTGAATGATGTGTGAGAGAATGACGTGTGAGTGATGGAGTGTGAGAGAATGGAAGGTGAGTGAATGATGTGTGAGAGAATGATGTGTGAGTGAATGAGTGTGAGAGAATGGAAGGTGAGTGCATGTCGTGTGAGAGAATGGAGGGTGAGTGAATGATGTGTGAGAGAATGGAAGGTGAGTGAATGTCGTGTGAGAGAATGGAGGGTGAGTGAATGATGTGTGAGAGAATGGAAGGTGAGTGAATGACGTGTGAGAGAATGGAAGGTGAGTGAATGATATGTGAGAGAATGGAAGGTGAGTGAATGGAGTGTGAGAGAATGGAAGGTGAGTGAATGATGTGTGAGAGAATGGAAGGTGAGTGAATGATGTGTGAGAGAATGGCGGGTGAGTGAATGAAGTGTGAGTGAACGGCGAGTGAGTGAATGGAGTGTGTGAGTGTGCCCTGTGATGGGTGTGTGCCCCATCCTGAGTTATTCCCTGCCTTGTGCCCGTGACTCTGCATAGGACGAGTGGGTAAGGAAAACAGATGGATAAATGAAAAACTGCATATTTTATATTTTACATGTGCAAAGATATTATCAAAAACAAAATCAAATCTGGTAAATTAATCAAAACTAGTGATGCTGATATATGCAGCAGTTCATTTTAGGTTTTAAATAATATAATCGCAGAATTTAGTAGTTCAGATGATTTATTTATCAACGGCACTGAGTCATATGAGCGCATGTTTCGGTTATTTAATAGAGCACATGAATAATTTTAGCGTCTCCCACAAGTGAAGGAGAAGTTAAGTATGTCTTTTCAAATCCTGGCTTGTAGAGCCCTTTAAGAAAGCGAGTTAATTGGGAAGCAGCAAAGTTGACGTAAGGAAATGAAGCATGGCTGCGTGGTACGGGAGCCCTTCTCAGTAGGTGCTGGGGGTTCATCTGTAGGTATGAACCATAGAAAGCTGAGGGCACGCCGTCACGCGCCGCTTTAATTGGACTGTGACGTCCTCCTATGTGTCGCAGGCTGGCCGAAGGCCGTCGAGTGTGACATTGCAATTACAGCCAGCAGGGCGTGCAGGAGAGCATCCTGGACAGCTAGCTGAGGCCTGGACACTCTCCCTACCTCCGCCGTGATTGATTAAAGGATTGTTGGACTAGTCATTTTCTCTTGGTGCAGGTGACCTTGGGACGCAAGAGCGAGTGGTCAATGAAGGAACAGCAAGCTCTCTGCTGAATGTGGAGCCGCCGGAATATACGCATACAGAGAAATGCACACACACACACACACACACACACACACACACACACACACATATTTAGCTAGGAGCCCATTAAAGCAAGTTATATGGCAGGGGAGATTCTAGGATTTGACCCTCTCAATCTGACGAACTACCACTGGTAAAATTTGCCAAGCAGGGGCAGCGGTCACCAGCTATAAAATTTGTACGAAGTGGGAAGTGAAATGGCAGCCTGCTTTCCATAGGCCAAAGTGCCACTCGAGCCACAGACAAAGGTTTAGCGCTTGTCAATTGATCAACTATGTAAAAAATACAAAACGAGCCAGACCCCTACTTTAATCAAAAAGACCTATTGTACACCTGTTTATGATGGCGGGGGAGGTTTGCTGGGGCAAAAAGAAGCTTAGCAATGACCATATTCATTCAGTCTAGCTCTGGCAGACTCCTGGTTGTCATATCAGACAGAGTGCTCTGACTCCCAAATCGAGGTCCGTTCTAAATCCAACACCCGTCTTGCTGGAGCATTTTCCCTGACTGATATAGAAGTGAGTGTGTTTTGTCTTCGCTTCTCCCTGCTGCAGTTATTAAACCCCCCTCCGCTTCTGTCCCCAAGCAAAGTTCCTGTTCCTTCACGCAGTGTCACATGGCGGCTTGCCATCCCACCCCAGGCCAGCGTTATGCTATGTAAGTGTCTCACACAGCATGTTAATTACGCGATGAGACACTCCTTTGCAGATCGCTTTGATTTATACATGGACTGATCTTTGTACAGCATACTCAAATACGCTCTGATTACACCATTTCTCTGTCATGTCCTTGGGCTGTTGTCTGTTGGCCGCCTCCCTACTCCAATTCACATTCTTCTTTTACTGCAATCATAAGTGCTGTATATATCCATTATTTATACAACACTGTGTATACCATTTATTCCACTGTAAAGATGCATATAGATTTCTATTTATCACTGATGTATATATTGTATGAGTATACCAGCTGTTTCTTGCCATAGTAGTAGGAGTAGTAACTTCGTGAACCATCTGCTGTATTTTTTGACCCCACTAGATGTGCTCTTGGTTTGCTTTGAGCCCTTTTATGAACAGAGAGCTCCACCTAGTGGGGTCAGAAAATACAGCAAATGGTTCTTGATTCTTCATTTGCCCATCAATACAGATCAGATGCAGAACTGCTTTTCCTTGTTTGAGTACTTGTTCTTTGTGCGATGGCAATAAAATCTAAAAAGGCAGTGCAAGGCCAGTGTCATGCACAGATCCATTCCTTAACAGATTAAATATTTTAAGCTATCAATACGGCTAATGGTCATCACTCAATATTATCTCCTTGCAGGTAGGGGGCAGCAGTGAGTTCAAGGCTGTCATCTTCCTGTATCCATCTGCAGAACCGCAGATTCACAACTGGTTTCCCATTTCCTTCTTCCCTCCCACCCCCTTGTTGGGGCAGTTATCAGTTGGCCATGTCCCATTAGCTGTTGTTGTGGTCAATGGTGATGAAATCACAGTTAACACCGGCCTGTGTGATACTGATTGCCCCCTATTGGTGCCCTGCAACTTTACATATGACATATGTCATATTACATATGACAATGGAAGCTCCAGCTTGGAGACGTTATAGTAGCAAAACCAAAACATCTACTCATATACTCATCTAACATATACTCATTTTCACTTGCACACCTCTTCTGCTGGTTGTGTTATCCTTGCCTTCCTCCTCTGTACCTGATCTTCTCTTCCAGCCAGATCTGCTGGCCTTCCAATGTACTCCAACAATGTTTCCCAAGATCCAGTTGACTTTTTTTTCCAACCAACCAGTTGAGTTTAAAGAGTCATATTCACATGCGACTCTTTATACTCAACTGGTTGGTTGAAGTAAAATCATGAACTGGATTTTTACTTTCTGGACCTGCAATTTCCACCTCTGATTTTTATGCTCCTTCCTCATGCCCTCTGCTGCTATATTCCTCTCCGCTTTATTGATCTGCCTCCCTGGGTGGCTTTGTGACCTTGTGCCTCCATAGCTACGAGCTCATTTCTGGCCCTAGGTGAATGTGCGGAGTTTGCGTTGCCTCCACATTTTCACATGCGCTCCCTCCATCTGTTCTCTTTTCCTCCCACATCTTAAGGACATTTGAGCGTCCTGCAAAGGGTTGGGGTATTGTACGCTTCCTGGTATAGACCCCGTATCATTATGACTCCAGATCAGATGGGAGTTCCTTAACAACCTTCTGCAACAATCTGTCCTGGCACATAAGTAAAATTGCAGTGCACATATAACAATATCCAAATTAAATATATGACACCAATAACAATAATAACATCTGAAAAGCTAGCTGAGCATACCTGCTTGATGTTATGGTTGCTTGGGAATGTTACGCAGTTTCTGCAATATAATTCATTAATTGACTAAGAGACTCATTTGCATAAAGTAGTTCACTTTGACAGTACATAATTAAACCAAGTTTGCTCTGTGATCAGCAAAATTAATGCACAACCGGCAAATGTAAATTCTGTCATCTTTATTCATGCGGCTTGGCAGATAATATGACTCATATTTCCAAACAAATATAAGTAATGGTTCTGTAATATATGTATGATGGTTCTGTAATATATGTATGAACTGCATGCATTTCTTTTGTCAGTTTATAAGTATAATTCTTAGAGTAAATTTTACATAACTTACTTGGTTATGTCTACATATAAATACTGTGTGGAAAATAATTCTTGTTAGTTGACATCCTGCTCTTGTACCTGGGCTTTCTCTATTGTCACTTGTGTGGCTTTGTGACAAATTGTATTTTGCTTGTAAACCTTTTATGTTTGAATGAGCATGTTTCTTTTATTTACATTTTGCTATGTGGGCATCAATATGTGTACTTTTAACGCACAGAAATAAAGACAAATAAATAAAAACATATTCCCATTTTGGACCAACACCTAATATATTATGGTTATCATTTATTGTAAGATGTGGTTAATTAAATGGTGGGCCTAGTCAGAAACTATATGAATTATCATTATCAGTTTGCACCATATTTTGTCCTGCCCCCTACCCCCCCTTTGTGATATCCATGACTATACAGGACAACACACTGACTTTTTCCATGGGGGGCTTAGTTATATAACTCAGGCTTAAGCAACTGGAAAAGTACAAAAGTTATGCCATACAGACACAACTAAGTCTGTGGCTGTTTGCTACCCCAGTTCAACCTCAACAGTGAATTAATTGGATAGAAATTAGTGACTGGCAGATGGGCGCATAACGTTTCACATTAGCATATGGCAAATGTTTGGCAGGAGGTAATTAGAACCAAATGAAAACACCAACTTTGACTAATATTTTAAAAACCACACGTAAAAAAAACATTTTAAAGTGCCCCAAAGTGACATATTGAGCATTTTATTGCATTTTCCCAATACGCATGCAACAAAAATGTAAAACACTTTAAAATAACTGCAGTTGATGTGGCCACGCTTGGTGCCAAATACTCTTCACTCATCTAATTACACACAGCACACAGTATTAAAAAGTCACTCATTAACTGAGATATGAGAAGGCACAACAGACTGGATGGCTTTAAACAGCTGGAGAACCGCTTTGTTCCCAAGGGAAAGTGATCCCCTTCATCCAGGGGCGATTCTAGAATCTTCTAGGCATAAGAGAAGCCATAATATATACCGAGGCGCCAACCTTATCATTAGCCAATGATATGTTTTGAATCGGTGAGTGACAGGGGAAGGGGCACTCCAAGGCCAATCAGCTTTTAGCCGGGCCCAGTTCCCCTGTGGCCCCACCCCCCCCCCATATACTCCCATGCCTTCTGAGTCCCACAGAAAAGTAGCGTGTCTGCGATTTGGTCTGTAGGCTTAGGGGTCTCAGCGCAGGACGCCCACACACAAAGTGCTGCATGGTCGCATTAGCGGGAAGACCCGTCCTCATGGGCTGCAGCATCGCAATGCAGATCTGTGCCTCTGCAGTGCGTCATGGCATGCGGGAGACGGACCGCGCATCGAGCCCCGCTGCCACCGGCTGCTCGTGCTTCGTTAAATATGCATTAATGAGCTGATGGGATCTGACATCCCGCCCTAAATTTTTAATCCGTGCAGCACGTAACAAGCGCCTGGTTAGTCTGCACCTCTCCTTATTACCATTCTCACGGTGCACCGACGGCCCAACAGAAGACCGTAAATGATGTGTCGTTTTACCGCTGCATAATCAGACGGGACTCGGGCCGTTTTTGTATTCGACTCATACATGAGAAGGTTGCCAGTCTGGATAAGGATAACCCAAGGGCTGGTATTAAATTATTTAAAAAAATGAGAGGAAAAACGAAATCTGGAGACATAGCGGGAAAGGTAAAGCTAGGTAAATCCGCGTGGGAAGGCAGTCTTAGGCGAACAAGGAAGCTGCACAAGTTCACTGTCACGATCTCTCCAAAGGGAGAAATCAACAAACTGAGTAATGGTCCAAATTATGGCTTAGATTCATTTTGTTGACATACATTTATATAGATACAGTGAAGGTGGCTAAAGGCCTTTAACAGCGTCATGAATAAAATCAGCTCTCTGCAATGCGGGTCTGTTCTTATTGTATTGTGTGTGTAGTATTTCATGTGTATTATGGCTGGCAGCGAGTGTGTCACCTAGGGGACACTACGCGCATCTGTTTCTGAACGAATATGGTCACTGCACACACTTTGGCCTGCAGACCTCACACTGTTCTCTACACTATATACAATGTTCAAAAGCTATGAATTCAATTTATTTTTATATATCACTTTCCCCAATATGCTTGCACCAAAGTGCATAATAATAGTTATAACAAGAATGTCATATCATATAAAAAAATTGAATCTATCTATCTATCCGGAGTCACGTCAGGCCTGGAGGTTATCTCAGACAAGACACGTGGCAGAGGGATGCCAAGACAGGAAGCCAGTAACTTCCGTGGTGTAAACCCACACATACACACACTGAGGACAATTTAGATCTGCCATTCAGCAAATGGCACGTCTTTGGACTGAGGGAGGAAGCCCACACGAAATGGGGAGAACATACACACACACACACACAAACACACACACACACACACACACACCAGGGTTGGGGCCATTCCGGAATGTGTTCATCAATTCCAGTCCAAATCAAGAAATGGAACTGGAGTTGGGATTGGGAAAAAATGAAGGGGAACAGAACTGGAATCAAATATCAGGGGGATTTAAATTCCAACTCCAGTTCCATATCCTGATTTGGATTGGAATTGATGAATGCATTCCAGAATGGCCCCAACCCTGACACACACACACACACACACAGACACACGAGGGTCATCTTCCTGTAGAGTGATATGTTAACAGGCTTGCCTATTGGGCTGACAGTAAGAAACGTATGTATTTACTTCTCCTCATGTTCCTTGGACATTATCCTGTGTACAAGGGCATATCCCCAGTGTTTGTCTTTAATATACACATCCCCAGATCCAGTAGTTGTCTTACTACTGTCTCATCCAGAAGTATTACCCTCTTTTGTTATTTACCTGCATACTACACTGTTCAGTTGTTATTCATTGTTGTAATCTTTTTATTATTACTAAGCTACAACCATACATGCTACATGTTGTTATATGACTAAAGTAAAAAGCTAAAATGTTACAGGTTTTTATCAGATTGTGGGGAAATCTGGTCCCACAATGTAACACCAAGGGGGTGTTCCGCAAAGCAGGATTCCCCATTTAGCTGGTTAACTTCATAGAAACATGAAAACTGTCCGATAGGAAGAGAGGTAACTGACAATCCCATTGGACAATCCTTACATTAGATTTTAAGTTATCCAGCTAATGAAGAAATCCTGCTTTGCGGAATACCCCCCAGGACCTACAAAGGTGCAGTGCTGTCTCCATGCCACAGTTTTATATCATGTAAAATTCTGAGCAGGGGAAAGAAAACAGTCCCCAGTAAGTTTTGCTTGTATGTTCATAGTTGGTTAATTTTTACCCAGAGGCCTACAGGAAGTTTCTCTCGGGTATTATTTCTGAACTGATCTACATAATGAACATTTCCATTAGACAAGAGAGTTTGGGATTAAGGTTGGATTTCTAGGTTGCGCACTAGATCAAAAAGCCATACGTCTTTCAGAACACTTCCCGAATCACCCGTTTTATTGATTTTTGGGAGAAAAAAAAAAACTTTGACAATACTAATAGCACCGCTCTGGGCAATTCACTTCCCTGGCATGATGGTGGCTGGTCCTAGGTTTAGCGGTAGTTCAAATATCAAGCTTTTTTTTGTAACGTATTATTTTCCTGTGACATATATCTGATTTAATAGACCGCAGTGAGATCCCAAGAAATTAATATCTACATTGTACTTGCCAGCAGAATCTTATTATTACTATTACAGCCCAAGGTGCAGTGTTCAATCATCTCACATTCTGTATGATTGTATAACGATAACGTCCCATTGTGATTCTAACCACCCTCCCTGTGTACGTTACATGCCAGTAGCTTGCAGTACATCGTGCGGTTGATTATTGAAAGGTTAATTATCGTTCTATTAATTGTAACTTTGTGTTTGTGTACATAGCCTTGGGAGGCTTTTTGCAAAAATCGATAGATCATTGGTTTTGTTGGTTATTAATACGCCGCACCATAACACCCAGGGTGCCACAGAACATTAAACGCCTGCATTTAACTGTACCTGACTATATATGACTACTGCAGTAGGTTAATTGTGTCATACATTTGTTAGATTTATACTATTGAACTAGAGTACTTGAAGAAAGAACCATAGCTGTTCAGTAACAGCATTTAACAATTCCACATATTAATATGTTCTTTGGAGGTAAATTGCAATGCAGGCTGGTCATGGCCCACACACTGCCCAGGGTTGTATAAAGGTCTCAAAGGCACTAATTGACCCTTCTTTTTTTCCTCCTATGAATTATAAAGTACATTTCCCCCCTACTAAGTATAGGCAAAACACATTAGTATGTTTTTTTCTGCAAGGCTACTGACTTTGTGGTTTCATTAAGCTTCCAGCTTTCCAACAACCAACCAAACACACAGCTGGAAATAATCAGAATCAGTCTTTATTTGTGAAGAACTATTACCATGTGCATAGAATTTCCCATGGTGCATTTGGTCTTACATAAAATAAAAATACATAGTGCTGTAGCAACTAAGTGCAGTGCTACTAGTAAACAAAGGAATTCCAGTTTAGTGCAAAATCAGTGCAAAATTATTAGTGCAAAAAAACAATAAGTATAGCAGTGCTTTAATGCTTTTGTTGTTATCTTTTGGTACGATTTCTAGGATTGACAGTGACACTGCTCTGCAGTTGCTTCAGGTTTTGATTAACCTGTAGCATTTTCCAGAATCGAGTCACTGGAACAGGTGGTGCCTTCACTGGGAGGGGTCAGCAACAGGTTTGCTGAGGTGCTTCTCATCTCTTGCAGGTTCTCTGTGGAAGGGAAGCTGCAGTTGCTGAGCTCTTCTGCAGATCTGCTGAGGCAGATGCTGAGGTGCGGTGCCACACTCTGCTGGAGAAGCTAATAATGTTTTTCACTGACAGCTCTACAGGACGGCTGGTGCCGCGGTTATCTCAGTCAGGGCCGGAAGTGCACGCTGCGCTTTGGTGGCTCTGATGTTCTCACCTCATCTGCGTCTGTCTGAAATGGCAGCCCCAAGGAATTCTGGGAATTTAGCAAAACAGCTTTGATTTCAAAGGTGAGGTAGGTAGTGTTTATGAAAATCAATTATCTTCCCCAGTATTATTATCGCCCTTAAAATCCATTACTGTTGTTTGGTGGTTATTGCTAATGTTGTTTTGTTATTATTTTTATAATAATTTTTTATTATTATTAAGTATTTAGAAGCATTTGGATACAGGCCAAGAATACAAAAATATCTTTCAGAAAACATCAATATAAACAATATTATTTTTTACATTCAATGTTAAAATTTAAATGAGATCAGAACCAGGGAACATCTATTAAATATTGTCTCTTCCAGACCTCCATTTCCAGAATTTACCAAATACTGGAGCAAAACGGGACCGCCATTCAGCCTTGAATTGAGTCCGCCGTTCCGAGAAGCTTTTAATCCTGCAAAGAAAAAAAAAAAAATCACTTCTGACAAATGCTGCTCTTAAACTGTAACAGCTGTGAGATGTCTTGTCTAGCTGAAGGGCAGATGCACTGGAACACTCCAGTTACTCTTAAAGGGCCCTGCTGGTGGATGGTGAGCTGGCTGCTGAGTTCAGATGAGAAAAGTTCTTCTAAGTCACTAAAAGGCAAAATTCAGCAGCGCTGAAGGGAAGGTTCCGCAGCCTGGCAGGTCGCTGTCTGCTTGAATCTGAGTTTGCTGGTGATGTGAAAAAACGGGAGTCTGGGGGAAGAGGACATTCAGGGACAGACGCACAACTCATGTGTCTCTTATCTTCTCGATCTGAGAATAGCTTAGCACAGCAACCTAGAGCTCACTTCAACAATATACTCAAGATATAGCAGGATATAGACTCAAACTTCAATCGGATTGTCCATCTATCCATCCATTTCCCATAACTGCTTATCAACGCCAGCCAACCCAGCAGGTGACATAGACGGCTGCATATAGCGCTGCCTTCTGAGGTGACACTGACTTAGCAAGGCAATTTCACATTGCTGCAGGTGGGGGGCGCCGTTGGTGAAGCTTGTCTATGGTGTCACATTGACCGCAACCAGCAATGGTCCTTAAGCAGTACAGGGTCACAGAGGGCCTGGAGACTGTAGGGCTGCCCACTCGATCCCTGTGCCACCTAATAGGCAGATTATGTCATGCTTCAGCAAAATCAGTATGCATCTAAAAGAGGATAACGAAGAAATACTGTGCTTCCATGGCAAAAATGGAACACACAATAGAAATCATCTTAAATAATGCCAAGTTCAACAAGTTCATGCACTTCAAAAGGTATTTCTTTTGCAAAAGGAAACTGTTCCGCGTGTGGAAAATGTGCAGTTTAATTTCCCAGAAGATCAGTAAGCTCGGTGCAATATTTTTATTCTTGCAGAACCTAAACGTAGCTTCACTCAGAAACGGCCTAGCTCAGTAATTTTTATTAATTTCTTTGGAAAGCAGTAGCCAGCCTTAAAAATAATTTAATGGGATCACACAGTCTTGCTTTCCTGGTGTTTTTTTTTTTTCTTTACTTTAGATGGATATATTATAATCTGGTTTATAAAATGGTAACATTCAAGGAAAAATACAGAAAAGCATTATTTAAGCAGAATATTGTTTTTAAGAAAAAAAACATGTTTAAGGTTAATTGTGCATTTGTTAAGTTTTCACTATAATATGTAGCATTTGTAATAAATAGAGCCCCATTGTATTTTAACATTGTTCTTAAATTGAATTGTTGTACTATTTGCCCATGCAGTCTTTCACAGAGTGGTGACCCTCTT
>JAODJU010000041.1:8539609-8553717 GCA_026776725.1 Gnathonemus echidnorhynchus
CTCTGTCGCTCCCATTTATGCCTGTACAAAGCAGCTGCTGCCCACAGAAGTGTGGGAACAACATTCAGATCTGAGCACATTAGTCACCAGATGTCACCTTTCGCTGCCAGTCCCTGGAACATCCAGGGAGACAATACCCCATGCATGCTGAACATCTGACTGACGACATTCTCTACGGGGGGGGTGGCTCACCGGGCCGGGTTAGTGCTCACAGCACAGACCGCCGGCCAGGAGACATGTTTACAGTGACACCTGGAGCTCCGTTCGGAGGCGAAAATGTGCATCGTGTCAAATGCGCGATTCGCCGCGCAGACAGCTTCTCAGCTTAAAGGCGCAGTGACGCCACGTACATCATGACCGTTTCAACTTGTACCTGCATATTCAGTTTGCATCGAAGACTTACGTGCATGAAAATATAATCATAGATCGTCTATATCATTTGAGATAAGCCCAGTATATTAGCAACATTAGCATATTAACAAACTATGTATCATATTAGGTAAACTGTTATTAATAGTTTAATCCTGGCTATAAGATTATATACATTCTGTGCATACAAAATGTACTGCCCTATAGAACCTTCTATTCCTACATGATGTAGACCATCCTGCAAAAATATATATACATTTTTAATTAAACATTCTAACTTAAAAGCCTGATCCTGAATAGACAGCTGGACACTGTCAACTAACACTGCTATTTATTGCCACCTTAAATAAAAGGAATTAACTTAAGTGAATATGAAGGTGAGACAGAACTGTTTGTTAATGATTCACAGCCCTATAGTCAACATTTGGTGGGAGTATTTTTGGGTGCAGCTGACCAGGGTTACTCCTAGCTTGGTGCAGGTTCTGTCACTTCTGCTGGCCAGGTTTGCTCCGACTCCCTCAAGTTCCTTGGGGTCGTTCATAGACAGCAGGTCCCCGCAGATTCTCCACAGAATCCAGGTCAGGACTCTTAACTGGGTCACTCAAGGACAGTCACTTGTTACTTTTCTTAGGCCACTCAAGTGCTGGCTTTGCTTTCCAGTTACTTTTTTTTTTCTCTCTTTCAACACCATCTTCAGTGGCACCCAGACTCTGGCCAGCCTCCGTGACCGATATCGTCACTTCACAGACGTAGCTTCTGCGACAGGATGGAAAGAAGGAGGCCGTTTCCAAAGCAATCCAACTCAAACCTGCGGTAAATATGTAAAGAATAAACGTGAGACGCATACATATTAAAAACTGTGCTTTGGATGAAAAAAAAAGTCAGTTTTAAAAATCCATCTTTAAACTATTATAATGAATTCCCTTTTTCAATGTGCCTTTGATCAACCAAAAACCATTTGACCTGAAAAAAAAAACACATCTGTTCCTATTTGCTGCAAGACACTGTGATACAGATGAATCGACCTCATTTAGAATGTGTACTGGCAGGTAAGGCTCTCTTGGTCTTAAATGAATTGACAAGATCTCTGGGGAGATGCCAGAAGCCAACTGTGGGGAGGCAGAGATGATGACGGGCAGTGGCACAGGGAAGCTGCTGTTTTTCAGGTGTATTTTTAAGTCCAATGTCAAGCTACCGTCTTTTTTTTCTGCAATGAAGGAAGTCCGGTTCCTCAGCTTCCCTTCGAGCACCTGGGTACGTGAGTGCGCAGATCGTGGATTTCGACGCCGTAATGGATAATGGACTTAACGTCGAGTGATTCACAGCTCGACCCGGTGCTATTTCTGTCCCACCCCCTCCTGGCCCAACCATCAACTTTGGAGGACTGAGTCAGCAGAGGCTGACCTTGGCGCTCACTCGGCTAAGCCTCTCACGATTGTCATCTATGATAAAAAAAAGCACCTTTCTGTTCAAAGACAAACCAAACTTTAGTCCACTATCTAGCTAGCAAAGGATGACATAATTTCTACTGCAGGATCGCAGTAACATCATTAGTCAGTGCGTGAAAACAGAAAGCTAGCTATTGGCTCTGTCATCACGTAGCACTTTATGAATAGTTGATTAGTGTAGCTGATGGCCTGATGTCTTTATTCCAAGTGAGTTACAGTGTTTACCAATATATGTAGTGTAATATTTCGGTTAGGTACCTCGATCACAGTAACCACTATAGGATGCCTTCCTGGGACCACAATCAGCAACCTTCAGGGTGGCAGTCTATGTCCTTATCCATTACATGACCAGCTGCTGTTTCATATGTTATATAAATGTAAATTATGCTTGGCACCAGCTGTTTATAAATAATTAAAAATGTCAGTCCCCCGTGAATTGGCAAGTTAAAATCTGACGACATTTTTGGTCCCGCACTAAATGAAATTTCTGTTGTTTAAAAACAATTATTGGTTTTAGAAAACCAGTTCAAAGGACTGACAATGGTATCAATCGTTCTGTATCATGTATCACATCTTTAGATGGAAAATTCTGGTTGTTCACTTTCAAAATCTGAACTACTTATGAAATATCTTTATAGTTGTCTGATAACGGCTGCAGCAATTTGGTGGTGCGAGTAGTATATTATGTTAATAACACAACCTTTGTCCGCAATTCTTTCATTCCCATTCTAGGTTACATTTCTGTTTTGCTTTTAATGCAGGTTTTGGCCATTCCAACGATTTCGCTGCCATTTTGTCACTTACCACAGAAAACCTCTTATTATTCAGCACGGGAGGAATTTCCATTGTCAAAAAGGATTTCTTTTAAATTCCGTTATCTAACCTCCCTAAATTACAGGCATGTGTAGATGGTTCTGCTTGTGTTTTCATTCAGCGCCTCTGGAGCTTCTGGTATTTTGGTGTCCGTTTGTGCAAGAGACACCTTTTCCATTAAAGAACTCGACCGGAATCCATTTATCTTAGGATAGTAAGCAGGGTGGTATTGATTTCAGAGGCCTATTATTTTGTTGTTGTTTTTTTTTTGTGGCCCTAGGGAATGAAAAAAATCCATTTTACTAGCACGAGCTCAACGAGAAATTCCAATTCTGTGAATGCAAACCTCTGGTAGTTATATTGAAATAAGGGAATACACTGAACGTTCCCTTGTATGCTCTTCCTAAGGTCTGTCTACCTAAATTAGTCATTACGTGAAATCATTTGCTGGATGACAAAGTCTGTTTAAAGTGCACAGTACTCATGAGACAAATGAATGTACTGTGTAGCGTGCCGCTAAGTAACCATAAATACGGGCTACCAATACTTTGTTATATTTATATGCATCTGTCCATCTTCCATGCTACTTATCGAGTGTACTCGATATGCTGCGTATGCTCTCCTGTGTAATACTTAATGATTAATCGTTTATTAATCTATTTTCTTATGACATTTTTTTACAGGACAAGACATGCAAAGCATACAGACAATAAGCTCGGAGCGGAAACTCATTACGGAAACTACGCCGCGTGAAAAAGTTCACGGGAGTCTCCTGACCGGCCCGAGTGAGTGTGAAACGCTGGTGAACGCGCCGGGAAGTGCTGAAGGGCTGCGCAAATAGGTGATAATCCAGCAAGAGCTGGAGATGGAGGGGGGGGGGGTCCTCGAGGACACGTGAATAAATGATGGAAAGCGCTGCACGGGGGCGACGCACTGAGGTGTGGATTTCTACTTTCGCAACGCAGCCGACTCGCAATGCCCAGTATATAAAACGGACACCCCCACCCCCTCCTTTGAATACCCCAGCTTGGCATGCAGGCGGAATGCACTAACCCGGGACTGAGCTATTTTCTGCTCCTAAACCTTATATAGTATTTGCGTGCGTATAGCTGGTTTTTCTGTCGAGACGCATCAAAGTCGGCATTTCTAATAAAAAAGAAAGCAGAACTCTAAAGGGCACCCGAAGCTTCGGCGTGATTCATCCGGCAACCAGACCCATATTTCCATACAAGGGCTACATTGTGTAATCGGCAATTAGTCAACTTAAGTAGGCCTACTTCTTAGCCTCCATTGTTTACCCAGGCGAGGCATGTCTCCGACTATGATGTCATATATTAAGCATCCTGTACGACATCACCCAGCACACTACTGGCTGCTGTATCATTTCAATTAACAAAAGCAAATCTGTCACCGGGTCGAACAGACTTCAAAGTCAGAGGAGGCGAAGCAGGGGGGCGGCAGTCACATCTCCGGGACAAGTTTTTATTAATTTCAGCAAAGACGGCTAACATTTCATATATCACTCTCTTCATCGTTGTTTCAAAACATTACACTGTTTAGTGTGGAATACATGTTGTTGGTAATATCAAATCAGATGCATGAAATATAAAGTTATCGTTTCTCAGATCGCGGAGGATCAGATTTTTTCTAACAAAAGCTATGCAGACTGAGCAAAAAAATAAGGTGATTTAACATATAAGAGGAGGGGAAGGGTCCAGTTAGAGTAGTCTTATGTTAAAATCGTGTTTGGGTGCAAAATAAAAGAGTAGGCCTAACTTATGTCCTTTAAAAACATCAATTCCTCACGTACACATGGCGCCACATTTTACGTGAAATATTTTTTTTTCAGGGACGGACACCCCATGAGTCTAGCTGGCAGAACCGAGAAATAGCACAAGTTAGCCTCATTTGGCAACAGAGTCATGAATAATGCATCGGCATCGTGTGAGTAAACAGCAGTATTGCTTTGTTTTCACAAATATCCAGCGCCTTAATCTCCCGTCTGATAATGTCTTCGCTGTATGAAAGCCGGGATATGGATTTTGTAAAGCAATGATCGTTTTTTGCTCATGTGAATGATAAAAACCAGTCGTGTAAAAGTTTACCAGCTTCATGTGGATAATATTAACTCATAGGCCTACTGTAAAAAGGGAATCTGCCACAAATAAATGGATGTTTGTTAATTAAAAATCAGTATTTGCAAGTGCTTGCAAATAGACAATTTAAACAGTTGATCTTTAATCTGACAATAAGCATGTTTATGTAACCAATGGGACTCACACCTAAACGCGGTACTCCTTGATCTGATCCTGTAAAAGGTCATTAAGTTAACAGGCAAACAGACAGTAATCACGAGTTCTTGTGAGTATGAGGGCTTCCATGGGACCATGGATGCAAGGAAAACTCGCCTGTTCGCCGCCGATGATCGTCGCTGCACTAAATAAATGCAAATTAAAACGGGGCTCACGACATTAATGCGGAGGGTTGAATATCCATTCAATCATATTTCCCTGCAGGGTGCTCTGATAAATATGACAGCAGAACTGCATTGCTAATTCCAGCGCTGTCACTTCCCATAGCCCTTTACCTTGCAAACAAACCGCCATAATGACACCTGCCGGTGGGCAAGGAGGCCGTATCGATGCACTCTTGCGCGGAATCATCTGGGAACAAGCCAGGCTGGAGAGCACAACAGCTCTAAGGTATGGACTTTACACTTTTTTTTTCTCCCCAAAACGATGATTTGCTGGATCTTCAGCCGAATGCTTATGAAGCCCACGCCCCATCTCCAGGTTATGCCGGTAGATTAATAAATTATACACAGATCACAGTGCAAACAAATGTTTGTCTGGTGATCAGTACAGCCAGTGAAAAACGCAATATTATTTTTTTTCTGCTCGTTGGTCATCCGAGTTCAATTGATAATCAACTGATTACAGATATAAATAGACAGAATGAATGAATGGGGTAAACAAACAAACAAACAAACAAATATGACCTATATTGAAAACACTATTTCGCAGATCATACAACATCATACCCAAGTTGAGGAAGCTCAGAAAAAAGAAGTGTGCCGAAAAGCAAGCATCCTGTCTCCTTTGAAAGATATGACGGCAACAAAATTTCTTGTAAGATTATATTATATTATAAAACAAACAGTGGTAAAACTGATTTATCTGCTAATGTTGAAGAAACCGTGAACGGTGTGATATTCTAATGTCATACATCACATTTTTGTAATGTTTTTATAATAAATAAATGTTTCAATGAAATACAATTCCCAGTAGCTCCAGGCTACTCTCATACGAAGCATATTGTATTTCTTTGTTGCTGTTTTATGATTTAGTTATAAAGATATGTAAGTGGGAATATTCGTTTTGACGCAAACTTCAAGGTTGGGCAGTATAAATTCATGTTTAGGCTGCAGGAGAGATCTTGACTGTGGTTTCTATGGAATAGAGAAAGGGTGACAATTTATCTGAGACAAATAAAAGTGTAGAATAAATTTACTAGTTATGATGTGAAGGCTTGTATAACGAAGATTGTAGTGGATTTTCTTTGTGTGGGTTTAAAAACCCATAAGATCGCCTAGATGAACGCGGCAAAAGGCAAACAACATTGAGAAAATACACAAGGTGCCGTTTTGCGTAAACAGCACAAAAAGGGGGTTTAGCTCATTGCACATCAGCCTTCATGAATATGAATGTCAGCTTTGATGCATATGCAATCAGACGTACAGTAAAAGTGGGTGTTCTGACTATTAGGGCACAAAGCTTGGGAGGAGATGATGCAAATGAGATCTGCCGAAGCTGGCATCAGCTGAAGGACGTGTCACTGCGCAGTCACCTCCAGACATCTGAAAAAAAAGGCGGGGGGGGGGCGTCAAATGCTGCTGCAAGCTGCAGTGCGCGTGAAAAGGCACTGTCTAATGGGACTTCTTAACATAACACAGGACGAGATTCTCCTGGTAACGAGCGAGGGAAAAGGATGTTAGCCCTTTAAGAGATAGGTGTTAACATCAGCTTGGACGGGATCATTATCACCCCACACAGGCACCGTTTATTCAGAAGATTAACTGTGCCGTTTGACTGTATTTTAAATAAAGGAAAAACGTCCTATCCACCAATTTCTCCATTTCAGACAATCGCGCTTCTCAATGTAAACGGGAAGAAGCTGCGGGAGGCTTCGTTTTCCCCACCAGCGGGATGACATTGTTCTGACATAATCCATACTCATTCATCATTACCTCTTTCTTCAGATGCGCGTCCCGCCCCTTGGTGACTTCCTCACAGTAAACCAGCCAAATAGCGCCCCCTTTTGTCCGAAGTCAAGAGCTAAAAGGTGCTTTGTGGCGCGGTTCGGACCTTGTAGACCCTCCTCACAATGAACCTCATGCTCGGTAATAATTGATTGATAAACCCACCATTCATACGGCAAAAGCAGTAATAACACAATACCGTACATTATGGGAGAGTTATTGTGCTTGTGTTGGGAAGCGCGGAGCCAAGGAGTACTCGCATGTTTACGCCAAATACTCATTAATTATCGCAATAATAAATTAACAGAATGATATACGATTCCAGCTTTCCATTGCAGCTGAGAGCCTGGGTGACATTATTCATTTTCGGAGACCACCCCTTGCCTCCTAACAATGTTAACGATGTATTCCAGCACAGAGAGGATGATATGACAGAGACTAATAAAAATCAAATTGCATTTTTTTTTTTTAAATTTATGACTTGCATGATTAATGAATTTGTTGGAAATTGTTCATATCCTTTCAGTTAATCAAAAGTTTTGCTCTCTTGCCTGAGAAGTGGATTATTGACTTTAAAAAAGCCAAAGAAATTGCAGAAAGATCCTAAATAGGCGAGAAAGGACGACTTTGAAATGCTTGGGCGTCAGCGATTATATATAGAGTTTATGAGGGTGCACCAGACCATGTGTGAAATCTAGCAGGATTCCACATCTGAACTTTTTTTTTGTTGTTATAAAGGAAACCGATTAATATTTTCCATAAAGAATGTATGACACTCTCAGACTAAATTTCCCTCTGCCAATTATGGTAATTGTTTCGAACATATCGGCCATTTATCCATATTTATGTTCTGTTCTTCTAGAGCCGCACGCACTGTACATAACTGTAAGCACTCAAATGCCACTTTGGAATCTCTTAATGAGCTCACGGGGTGCACTGCCAGTGTACGCCCGCTGTGTGATCTGCTTGTTGGCGTTCGTCCACTTTTCTTCTCCAGCTCCAGGATCACTGCTGGCCAGATGTACGGGTTGGGGACATAAATGTCACCCTGGCAGGGTTGACGGCTCTGTGTGTTACTGGCTGTCCCCAGGACAACCTAAGGCTGCCGATGACCCCCAGGGACCCCTGTCGTGAAGGAACATCACTGAAACGCCATAGAGTTTTACATGACAGTCATAATAAATGATGTGTCTATCCAGGGCCGGATTCAGGCATAAGCGAACTATAGCCAGCTACTTAGGGCCCAGTCAGCACAGAAGAGCCCAGAAAAAGTCATGAAAAAAACAATATATTATATGCAAAATTTTTAAATAAGAATAATTACACAAAATTAAAAAAAACATAGGAATTGTATTAATCATACAGTGTGAACAATCATAGTGTGTTTGTGTGTGTGTGTGGATTATCTTTATATTACATTGCATTATAAACAATGTTTTGTATACAAACAACCGAATAGGAGCCAAAGTATAAGATCTAGAATTGTACTGTACAAAGTCCCAAGTGCCAGAATATGTAAATGTTAGATGTTTAAGTATAAGCAACATGACGCATAGAAATGACAAAAGCAACAACAATAACAATATTACTATTACTACTAGTGCTAATAACAACAACAATAATAGAATTAAGTGTTATTGTTGACACACCACAGCAAAATGTATTCTTTGCATTTAAGCCATATGTGACATAGCAGGAGGCAGCTAATTCAGTGCCCGGGGAGCAGTGCTTGGGGGCGGTAGGTTGCTCAGGGTACCTCAGTGGTGCCTTGCTGGTCTGGGATTCGAACCTGCAATCTTACAATTACGTGGTGCACTTCTCTAACCATTAAGCCACCACTGCCCTCAACCCTGCCAACAATAATATCACTAATAGTGGAATGACGGCGTGTGGCTGGGGCTGCCTCTTCAGTCCAGGTGCTTGTGTGAGGGTCCACTGAGAGCTGTACTGATTGCTGTAATAGAGGCTGCTGCAAGGACAAAACATCTACGGCTGCTGTTGCTGAAGGAGCTGCCTAGGGCACACAGGGACACATTCAGGGGAGAGGGAGGTGTGGTCCAGGATGGCCCACAATTTGGCCGTCATCCTCCTCTCACTCATCTCCTCCAAGGTCTAGGGAGCACCCTAGTACAGATCCAAGCCCTGCTGATCAGTTTGTTCAGGTTCTTCCTTCCCAATGCCACAATGCTTCTGTCACAGCAGATGTTCACGGAGAAGATGGGTGATGCTACCACTACATCAGAGAACGACTTCAGAGGTGGTTTCTGTACGTCTAAGGACCTTAGTCTCCACAATAGGTAGAGTCGACTCTGGCCCTTCCTGTACACGGAAATGGTGTTGAGATGGACACCCTGGTATGTATATCAGCGTTTCTCAACATGGTCCCCGGGGACCCACAGATGGTCAATGTTTTTGCTCCCTCCCAGCTCCCTGTCAGACAGTCCACATTTTTGCTCCTTCCCAGCTCCCGAGCAAAAACGTGGACTGTCTTGTGGGTCCCCAAGGACTGGATTGGACAGCCTCGATCTCCATCCCCTGGACGCTCCCTGGACTGACTGATGGCAGCTCTGCCCTGAGAAAGTCACAAGCCACAAGCTCCTTGTGCTTCTTAGCATTGAGCTGGAGGCAGGTTTGCTGACACGTCTCTGCAAAGTCATTGCCTGGTCCCCTGTATTTGCTCTCATCACCATAGGTGATGCAGTTGACAATCGCAGTCTTGTCTGAGAATTTTTGAATGTGAAAACTGTCCATTTTGTATGAGAACTCCATAGTGTATTGAGTGAATAGAAGTGGAACCAGAATAGTTCCTTGTGGAACACTGGAACTGCTCATCACTGTATTGGACACACAGTCCAATGATCTCTCTGTTGGTACCAAATTAAAATGTTTATGTGCAGTCAGAGACATTGTCACTTGTAGCTATAGGCAGAATAGGTGGGTCTCAAGGACTCCAGTTACCTGGCTAACGTAAGAAGCTAAATGATAAATTTTCTTGTTGGGACGGTGTATTATTCACATGGAATATGCTTGTATGACGTGTAAACGGTGATACTGGAAGTATGAGTGGTACCAGATATCGCTGTTATATGCTTAATTATGATTGGTTAATGACACACATGTGACCTGTGCTTGGCGATCTTGGTGAGTTTATGGAGTTCCATCTGTATCAGAAAAACAGAATACGGCCGGCATGTTTTTGCATCTGTTTCAGCTAAATAAATAAATTGTATTTAGCACGTCATTATCGGGAGCATTTAGTCATCTAATAAAAAAACAAAACAAAACAAAAACAAGACAGGGGCCTCCCAAGTCAAGCTTTGCGTTGGGCCCCAGATAATGTAGATCAAACGATTGATGTATGTTTAATTAGATCACCTCACAATAGCATTTTATATCCAAAAAAAAAGTTATTAAGTATCATTGTATGTCCACTCGATTTTCATTTCCCAAATATAAGTTGTCAATGTTTTCTGAGACTTCTCTGAATTCTCCGGAAGCTCAGCCAGACTTAACCCCGAGGTGAGTGTAGGAACAGCGCCCCCTCTGTAAGAGCGAGGCAGAGCAGCGCCACGACGTGAAAAGCGCTCGTGGGCCCGCCTGACTCATCAAGCAGAACTGATGCACCACACCAGAGCAAAACGTTCAAAACAATGTGCAAGGAGCCTGGCTGGTGTCAGACGTGCCGTGTATGTAGAAAGCCTCATGAATTTTAAGGTGCGGCTTAGCATAGCTTCTGTGGATACGGGTAACTGATGGATATTTCAGCTTATTTTGTTATTGCACTGCAGTGCTGGCTTACGGCTGCTCATATTTCACAGAGTTAACTGTATTCCCATACGTTATGATCTTTTTTTTGTTTTATTATTTTTGCATTTAGCATTCTGGGGGTCAGTGTTTGGTACTCTTACTTGTGCATCCGGTGGGGGGCTCTGTTCAATCTGCCGCTCTCTGTGTATGTGCATGTTTTCCTCTAGAGGCTCTGTTTCTTTCAACAGTCCAAAAACATGTTACTAGGCTAATTGGCATCTCTAAATTACGCATAGACTGTGTGCGTATGTGTGGTCATGTATATATTATTAATGCTAATACTACTACTACTCACAATAATAATAATAATAATAATAATAATCTTTGTTTATATAGCACTTCTCATACATGGATTGCAGCTTTAAGTGTTTCACAAATGAGATTAAAATAAAACGAAAGACAATGTAGCAACTACAGTACAAGTCAATGAAGATATATAAAGGTGGAATACATAAAAACTAAATAATAAATAAAAGCTAAACAAACAAATAAATAGATAAAATACAATAAAATATAAAGGAATTAAAGGGTCAAAAGTTATAATAGCATGTGGTAGTAAAAATAGGATTTAATTAATAATACCATATTTTATGGATATTACACGACCTTTGGTCTCCACATTGTCATAAACTTGTTATTTTGATGTTCTGGGGACCATTTTTTAGGTCCCCACAAGGGGAAATTCAATTTTTATAAAAATCAAAAAATGCCAAAGGTCTTGTACTTTGTTTGGTTACTTATGGTTAAGGTTGGGGCTGGGTAGGGGTTAAGGTCGTCATGTTGGGATTAGAGTTTTCCCCAAAGAAATGAATGAAGAGTCCCCACAAAGATATGATTACAAACCTGTGTGTGTGTGTGTGTGTGTGTGTGCCCTGCAATGGACTGCCTTCCCATCCAGGGTGTTCTCCAGCTTAGTGCCCTGTGCTGTCTATGAGCTTCTGACCTCTTCCCATGACCTTGACCATGACTACACCATAGTATTTAATGTTGATATGAGCCATTTGCATATACAAATCGCATGAAACTAAAAGGGACATTATGTTTTTTTTGAATATTGGTCATTTTACTGTGTGGTAATCTAGTCTATTGTACTTGCAACAAAATTTTCAGTGAGGTTAAGTTATGTAAAATTATGACAGAAAATGAGCATTAAATTGTCAAAAGTAAATTCTCAAAAAGATTAAAGAATTAGCAAAATGTGTCTGAAACACAAACTATGAAAAACAGGCAATAAACAGTGACAATTTACATTAAGTGCATCATGACGCATTCATAGAACACTAATAAGCAGCATGTAAGTACATTATAATGCCCTGAAGCGCCGCTTTCATAACACTTTCAATGAACAAGGCATGACAGCTTAAATTTACATTAGTAACAAACACTTATTCATAAGCGATACGTAACAAGTTCTAAACACATTTTAATGCATGTATGTATGTATAATATAACATTATGTACTTTCATAATGCATTCATAAGCAGCATTTAAGTTTAGATTAAAACTTCATAAAGCATTTATAGTATTTTAATGAGCAATACTGGCCAAGTCCAGCCGCATTTCTCTCAAAGCAAATGCAGTGACCAGACACACTAACGGCACATAGCCACTGTGTTCAGGTATAATTACATGATGCTTATAAATGTTCTATGAATGCATTATAAATGCATTATGAAGGCGCACTGAGTGTAAATTGTTACCCAATAAACATGTTAACAGCAGCTTAATCTATTTACCTTTTACGTAATTTTATTGCAGGTGCTGGTGTTTGATGGATCCTCCTAGATCTACATATTCAACAGATTGTGCTGTAATTACATGTTAATTCCTAAGTGATAACATAGCATTTCTGTGCTTTGTTTGCAGGCATGCAGTTCAGCATTGCTGGTAATTGGCATTTTCATAGAATTCAGTAATTTCCCTCTGGGATCAATAAAATTCTAATTCCCAAACCGTTTTACTACAATTTCAGCTACTCCCTATATTTTCAAGTATTTTCAAGTTCCAAGGATTTGTAGGAAACTGCAGGAATATAAAGACTATAATCAGTGATATACAAGGGCCAGTGCTCCCGCTCAACCTTTTAAAAGTCTTCATTTTTCTTTTATCCTTCTCAGATTGTCTACAATGTACCTCCACTGCCGGCCTGAACAGACACGCGTCTTCATGTTGGCACAAATCCACAAGTGAAGGAGCATGTAATGGAGTTTCCTTTGGATACATCGGATGGTGATGAAAATGAACCTCATTAATCTCAATTTGGCAGTGAGTGGCTCAGCAGGGCGAAGTCTCTGTGCCTGTGATCAGAAGGTTGCTAGTTCAGGCCCAAGGCCTTGGCAGAATAGTCACATGTCCACGGTCCCTTGAGTAAAGCCCTTAACCCCCAGCTCCAGGGGCTCTGCATGTTGGTTGCCTCTGTGCTGTGCCCTCCCCACCCCCCCCCCACCAAGCCATGGAGAGCAAGACAGAGTAGGTGAAGAGAAATACTCCAACATGCTTGTGCCATAGGTAAATATAGGATTTATGATGATTTTACAGACTTGGCAATGTTGACCATGAAATCTGTGGGTCTTTCAGCTTAAAGCTTTGCAGCAAGTGGCTTTAGACCGGGAATGACAGGAAGAGGAATTTGATTGCAGAAACACTGCTATAAATATACAGGAATGGTTAAGAACAGGTCACCTACAGACCACTAGCTTTGCATCACCTATATTCTACTACCTCCTACCTAAAAATATTCATTGTCCAAAGGAGAATCCGTAAAAGCCACTGACAGCACTCATTGTATGGTGTCACGTGGTGTCTTGTGCAGAACAAAATATTTGCCAGACACTTTTGCTCTGAGAAGTTGGTAAACATCTGGGCACTCAGAACTGATCTACGGCTGTCTGCCCAACCACAACACAGTATAAATAGGGACGATTCTCGGACCTGGAAGTAATTAACGTAAGTGAGACAGACATGAATTAATGTAAAAATCATACACCATGTACTGCTGGCATTTTGTACGTAAAACTACCAGGTGACATGGTCATTCTGTTCAATGCTGTGAATCTGCAGTATCGGTTCAGAGCCTGGGTCTCATCTGCACACGCGGCTGACATCGTCATTTTCTACGCCAGCACACGCTAGCACCAGAATGCCGACTGTAGTTAATCTCCCCCCCTATGCTCCCATCTTTTCCAGCATCATTCTTCCTTGTGGTTTAGGGGTGTTTGTTTGTAGCTGCGGACCGTCATAACCCCCCCCCCCCCCCATTTGGTCAGAAAAAAATCCTGAATCGCAAAATTTTACAGCAACATATAAAATATAAAAGCAATCATGCTGCAGATATATTAGGCTTCTTATCCGGCTCGCATTAGACACAGGGAGCGCGGTGAATCATTCCCAGGAAGTCCCCAGCGTGTGTGGAA
>JAODJU010000041.1:8553769-8584278 GCA_026776725.1 Gnathonemus echidnorhynchus
GGCTGAGTAGATGGGGTGGGGTGGGACCCGTGACTGTACCATGGAGAGGAAACTGTGAGGAAAAAATGCAGGGAAGGAATAAAGGTCGCTGGACAGATCTCTTCCCTCTTTATAATCGGAGATTGTAGACCCTTCCAGAAAAGCACACCTACACATGTATGCACGCATTGCGTGCACATACACACGCATGCACACACACACACACACGCACACAAAGGCATGCAGTACACATGGATGCAGGCATACACACAGACACACGCGCCACCCTACGTCGCCCATGCGCCAGCCTAGCGGGTTGTGTATGCCAGTCACATCCGAGGCCTCTTTGGTCCCGAAGCTGAAGACTCCAGCCCCTCATCAGCATGCTGCCCGCATCCGCGGGGCCGCTGCTGCAGTGAGTCCAATCGTGCTGCTCCTCTCATGCAAATAACTGGGGGAGGCGAGGCTGAAATGCAGGCTTCGCATTGGCCGCCCGTACAGAGCCACGGAGTCTCCAGCGTTAGCTTTCACACGTGTGGCAGGTGTGTGAGTGCTTGTTCTGTAAGACAGAGCAAGGACACCTCATATGGGAGCCACACAGGCACCACACGCTCCTGCCCCCCGCTACGCGCTCCCCTGCGCTACCTCGCGTTCAGGCATTATTTAAAAACAGAGGCATTAGCGGATGCTAATAGTGACTCATTTCTCACATATGGCACTTCAGGAAGCAGTCGCACGTGACTGCGGCGAAAGCTAAAGCGCAATCTTAATTCCAACCGCTCCGATCCGTTAATTCCTTACAGAGACTCCCTGCTGGGCACCGGGCTGCTCGTACTGAATGCGCATCAAATGTAAAGGGAGGTTGCTGTACAGAAGAGGGGTAATGGAAGGGAGGGGAATGAAAAAATCCCACAAAAATGTCGGTGCTTTTGGTGATCGGGGGGTGGAGTCAAGGATGCTAACCCAGGGTTAGCATAGCAGGCGTTGCTTTGCATTTATGATCCTCTACTCAAAACAACTCAGTTCCCACTCACAGTATCCCCTAGCACAGGGGTCTCCATCTCCGGTCCTGGAGAGCTACTATCCAGTAGGTTTTCTATCCTACTTGGCTTCTGATGAGTCACACCTGTTCCTGGTATTTACCTGAGAACTGGTGTGGTTCATCAGAAGCCTGGAGACCCCTGCTCTAGAAGCACACAGCTGCTAGCTGTAGTATAAATGCTGCTATATGCTATAGTATGAAGTAAAGTAGTATAAATACTGTGTAAGTATAAATGCTACAACCATCAATCACTGACATTTTCTGTAAGCTGTTTCCCCCTATGCTGGGTGCATAGACGTGCTCACGGCTCATTCAGCATGATGATGAAAGCTTTGGGTGCCTTTGCATCCGGGATGAGGTTCCCAATCATTACGGATCACACAAGCAGTGAATTACAGCCGAAGTTCTGTTCTGAAGTAAAACTGAGAGCGATTAGAATCCTCGCCTGCCTGACAAATTAAACCCCAGACCTGGGTCCAGCAAGCTGTGAGCAGCGCTGCCCCATCTGGTTATTGGTGAAATTGCCCATGGCCCATATTCACTGGTGTGGTTATACCGTATCCACTGGCCTTATCATGGCGGGACCCAGTAGCGCCCCCACATGGTGGTGACGAGCCTGCAGCCTGGCAGTGCTTCTGTTTTGACACTTCACATTGGATTCAGAAAGGGAGCTGAATGGCTAATGGACGGCTCATGTGACTTTTACTTACGCAAAAATGTTTTGAGGGCAGAAAGAAAAGTGATTGGATCACAGAGACAACCAATCAGATTGTATTGGACATGGGTCCAAGGACCTAGAGGAGGCTGGACCAACCAATCAGATGTCTTGGTCCCACCCTCCTCATTACTGTTTCCCTGGGATTCTCACAATTCACCATCATTCCCAATAAACTCCCGATTTCCCACATCCACGCTTCTGTGATCGTAGGGATCGACCCCCTCCCCGGTCGGCAATTTCTCTATTTCTCACAGCCTAATTTTGGGTAATAACATGCAGTCATTAAACAGCTACTTTCCTTTCTACTATGGCATTTGGCATTAACTGAATAAATCTTTCTCGCCATTTTACTGTCAGCAGCTACTGGTGAAACTGCAATTGCGCTTGAAGGTATTTTCGCTGTGGTCGTGCTTGTTTTACATGATCATTTGCTCTTCAGTGTAGTCGCTGATGCGTTCTACGGTCCGTGCAGTGCTTCATAATGATTAGCTTGGGACACGTTGCACTGGGCATTCCTGTAGGCGATCCGCAAACTATCCCAGATTTCCAAATCCTTTGGGTCCCGCGTTACCTTCTATAAAGCAGTCAAACAAATGAGGGAATAGCCTGGCTTGACACTTAAAAATTCCCCGGAACCTGTCAGATAGTATTTTCTCTCTTAATTGAGGAATAATTATCTGAATAATTATCTGTCACTTAATTAAACAGTAAGTGTTTGTCTCCCGGCCACTCTGCCTCACTCGCACTACGTACGCATATTTGTAACGACCTCTCCACGTTCGCAAACTGACAGCACACAAAAGCAGTACATTCAACAAGATTACTGACTGGCATCTTGCCCTGTTTGTTACCGCATCTCAATTACCGTTACGAACAAAGGGAGAAAAGAACGCTGGATTAAAAAAACTCAATGTGAGTTGAAACATTTTCATCAATTTTTGTGGTTTTTTTTCTGCTTTTGTGTGTCTTATTCCGCAGTTCCTCCTTAGATATGGGCACACAGTTCAATGCGCAGCCAAAATAGGCAATTTTCAAGGGGACTGAAAATATCGTTTTGGCAAACGGTTTAAAGAAATTAATGACTGGCATGAGCATCGGGAGTCACTGTTGTTCTTGTCCCTAATCCTATAAGAGGCCAGATCCTATAAGAGGCCAATCCACTGTTTTATTGTCATTTTAAATTGCCTACGTCTTTGTAACTGAAACATCACTGAAAAAATAAACAGTGTATATATTAATAATGGCAATGCCAGTCTCCACGGCTTCACAATGACTTTCCTTTCGCCAAGGAAAAGAGGCAAACTTTTCTGCCCTCCTGGTGGCAACCCCCAGGATCACAGCGGACACAAATCTGCCATCTGGTATTTTTGTCTGGGAGCGGAGCGTTTCCCCGCTGCCGAACAGCTCGCAGCGCCATGGCGACAGTGGTGTTTCAGCACAGGCCACACCTGCCAGCCCTCCACGCCGCCCGCTCCCCGGCCCTGCATATTAAAACGCCCGTCCCCCGCAAACCCGCGATAGGCTACGCGGCTCGCGGCTCGCCCAATGAGCTCCTTCGTCTCCCGGACCCCTCCGAACGGAGGAGAGGGGAGACGGGGCTCCGGGGAGAGAATTCCAGGGCTGCTGAGAAAAGCCTAATTTTCCAACGCCATCTGTTACTGGTCCCAGAGCTGAAAACCCCATTTATGTCAAACCTCCCACCACCATAAAAGCGGAGACAGGAAGCCGGCGCAGCCCCGCCGTCACCTGCCTCCGACAAATTGGCTCCGTCTCGGCTCAGTCGATGGTGGCGCATGCTTACGTCTCGCCCAATCGCTTTCCGCCGCTTAACTGGTGGCGTAAAAGCCACAAACCGTTTATGATCCCCAAATTAGCCCGCCAATTAATCACACTGCCCCGCAGATCACAAGATATCCAGAAATATTCTTAAATTTAACCAGTTCTGAGGCAAAAACAAGCCACCTCTGCCTCTAATTAAAGTGAACAAAGGCGACATTTGCTTCCAGGGACTGATGACCCATAAAGATGCGATTTGCGGATTAGAGGATAAAAACGGGTGACTCTTGCTGAAAAGTTTTGAGCATGTGACACATGTATTAACGCAGTGGGAGGAATGACAGAGACTGGAAAAGCCCTCTTGCATTATATATTGCAGTAGAGCATCAGCAGTGCATACTTTCATGCACACAGGGTTTGACTGCCTCCATCTGTTTACCCCCCACTTTCCAGATAGGTCTCAAAGTCTCTCTCAAGTAATTCAGCTTTATATCCCAATACTAGACGTGCTATATTATGACTAGCCACTGTCGCTGCCCGACTAGTAGGGCTGTTATCTGAAAAAATAAGGGATGCCCCCCCACACCTCCCTTGATAAAATCTATAAAACGGAAGGGGTCAATTGCATTGCATGATCCAGATCAAATTGTATTTCAGAGTCTGCTTATGGACACAAATATGGTACAAATCGCATCCAATGTTGGTTCATAAAGGGACGGAGCACTTTATTTTTCTGCATGGGGTGGGTGACAACTCCAGATCGCCAACCCAGCATCAACGCCACTCACGCACTGCGTCCTTTTCGCGTGTTTTCCCAAAAGCTTTCCATCAACCAATTAGCAGCAAAAGGACCAGGATGTGAAAGCTCCCCCAGGCATGGCCAGAGACCCCCAGACGAAAGCAACTGCACGCCGTTACCTGCAGGGCTATACAGAGAGTTTTGGCGGATTCAGCTCTGGGCTGTACCTGTCTTTCGTGGTGCCCGATCATCTTGAAAAGACAGAACGTGCCCTGAAAGAGCTGCAACTTTGGCACAACGAAAGCGATGTCTCCCTGTCTGGGGGGTCCACCGACAGCTCGGCGGGACTCCTTAACACAATCATTAAATAATTATACTTAAGTGGGACAGCTTCCTAAATGAAACAAATCCAGCTTGCAAACACACAGTAAAACTATTGTCTTAAAGATGAATGACACTTATTTCACTCAACACGGAAAGTGGATTTTAACACCTCGAACTGAAAACTGCTAAAAATCACTGTGTGACATCACGTATATGATTTTAAAAATAATTTTTAATCAAAGCTTTCACATTTCTCACATCAAAAGAGAAGGTCCGCTCAGTCATCTTCACACTCAGTAATCCTTATTAGCTGTTGTTAGTACTAAAAGCGCAATAGTGGCAGAGAAGACGGTGTCAAATTTGATATAAATCATTAGAAACTGTCAAATATATAGTCCTGTCAAATATATAGTGCTACAACAACAATGAAAGAGGCCCCACTAATAGATTATCCCTGACTGTAGTGCATGCAGTGAAACATCATTATTAAAAGCTAAGTGTCAGACAATTTCTCATTTTTCTGTATTTGCTGCATTCTTAGAACACCTCAGTTTATTTTTCCCTTTCACAGACACATGACCTGGAGCCTGCTTCACAAAGCAGGATTTCTTGCTTAGCCGGATAACTTGTTGGATTTAAGGTTGTCTGGGCTAAATGTAAGTGAACAAACATGAACTCCGGTTAAACTGGGGTACCTTAAATTCGACAAGTTATCTGGCTAAGTCAGAAATCTTGCTTCATGATACAGGACCCCTTCTTGACATCCCCTTGAATATCGATTATCAAACAAAAAACATTGCCTTGCTCTCTGGCTAAAATTTTTTGAAAACAGCTTATCAAAATCTCCAATTCCATCTCTAGACAGATTTTGTCTTGTTACTTGCTCGCTGTTGTTCTTGTTGGAATAAAAAAAAAAAAAAGCCATCACCGTGCCACCTGCTGGTAAAATGAGAGGTCAATGCCAGGGTCACTCCTGTGCTGCACTTTGACAGGGTCCAGCCCTTCGCTTTGCTCCGTCAAACATCCAGTTTGGGTTTGAATGTAAAAGCGTCAGGGTGCCTCCTCTGGTGAAAGGTAGGTGGAGCATGCATTTTACTGATCTTCATTCTCTGTTCTCCTCCAGCTGGGTGTTGGTCCTGGCAGATGTGTTATCATAATTGGGACTGCAGCACGCAAGAGGACCTAATTACACACTGCTGCTGTGGAAGCACTTTGCCTTGCCAAGGGTAACAGCTATTAGGCGTCAAAGGGACATGATGAGTTGGATTTTCAAACAAAAGTTTGCGGGCCACATCAAAGTCACTTGGGAAGACTGGCATCTGCTACGAAGCTATGGCAGGTAGCATGCAAACATGCAAAATGTACGTGTAGCTTCTAGCCAAACCTTCTCTTTGGTTGTTTTTCCATTTTAATATGTGTTCTATTGTGCAGAAATGTTACTGAAGCAGTAACGTATTTGGCTTGGGGTTCCTGGCGAGGTCTGTGCCAATCATCAGTGGCAGCCTCCCCATTGCTGCCACCGCAACAAGCATCACAACAGTGGAGAGGGGTAATGTGGAGGTGTGTGAAGTATACGTGAAATCCGCGTGGAACACGTGCTATTTGAGGAAGCAGTTTAGCAATTGTCCCGGGCAGGGGGGTGTATAAAAAATGTCTTTTACTGACCCCTGTTGATACCATCTAAAAGGTGGCTTATCCATCATCATATTTTAAATCACTCCGCATTATTCCAGCAGCTTTTACGCTATTTCTTAAGCCGAACAACACACATCATACTACCTAGGTGCCAAGTGGCGGCCACTAAAAGGTGAGCGCGCGAAGACCACGTGTGCGGATGGGTGCGGCTCCTCGCGGGCCGTGGGATCCGCGCGAATCGAGCTCGGGGAGACGGTGGCCGGGGAACGGCTTCCATAAGCAGATAACGGTTCATAAAGGAAACACGGCACGGATCATCCTGGGGGGGGGGGGGGGGTGGGCAGACAAATCCATGCATTTTAATTGCTCCATTTCCACAGCGTTTCGGGGTATTTCTATGCAAATCCACCAGTCCACTCGGCAGAGGGATCTCGTTTGCGCCGGTGCTTTATTTCCAGTATGGCGATACGGAGGTCTCAGTGCAGACCTACCGGCAGTATAATGTCTCCGAATAAAATTATCTTCCCGGTATGTGGCTCAGGAGTGCAGGAAATTAGGAAAACAACGACAGAACATAATGGTAACCTACGGAGCCCGCGCCAGTGTGCAGCAAATCTGTTCCAGCTATATAAAAAAAAAAACGTGCACCCATTACCTCACAAACAGGTGGCGCTGGAGGAACGCGAATATTGTTTTAATAAGAACATAGCTTATTAAGGCTTAAGCTAAGGTGTGTGAGAGCAGGGGACCTGCTGAGAGTGGCAGGAGAGGTGTCTAATGGACGGCACTGTAAACAATAAACACTCACATTACCATGAAGATCAGCGGTCTGAAAAAACAGCTACACGTCCCACCCCTGAATTTTACTGCAATGGATAAAAACAGTACAATACATTAACATTCCAGCATTGATTCTGTGTGTTTATTCTTCTGTGAAAGCAGAAATACCGCTGTTATTCCTTACCTTTACAACTTGCATTAAACAACTGCACAATTTTATAAATCATAAGTTCAGATCCTCATCCCCTGTTACCTGCTGTCCAATCAATCAATCGATCAATCAATCAATCATTAGTAAATAAGATATACCTTGAAAGCCAGTCTTCTCAGCAAACTATTAATTAACGACTCCTAAATTCATTCAATCAGTGATAATTAACAGTAGACTACCATTAACCATTAAGATAAGAAAATTACGCAACAACACAGATAAATGATGAAACGGGGCTTCCTTAACAGTCGGAAATATCGGCAGATAAATGCAGAATACCATCACAATTAGGTGAGGTCTCGCCGCTACCAGGCACCTTGAGTCTAAAGCACCCATCTGGATATTAGCTCTCGGCCATTTTCCACCAGAACTCCTCACACATATTAGTTATGCCACACTGGTCCTCTGCTTGATGGATGGCGTAATTAGGATCACACACGAATTATCTTTAAAAGAAAAACCAAAAACTGAAATATATAAGTGAAGGATGATTTAGTAATTTTGGAGATTTTTAGAAGGCGATATTTAAATGCATAGCTATAAAATATTTTTTAAAAAGACATCTGCAACTTGTAGACACGTGCCATTTATAATCACTAAACAAAACTGTTACAGCTCAATTCACAGGCCTTTTCTTAGTCTTGCTATTCTTAAAAAAAAATGTGCAGCAATATTTTCGTTGTAAATAATGAGCAGTGCAAGCTATGTAACCTCAGGACAAAGGTGTCACCCATTCAGTTCGGCATGAGTCCTGTCAAAAGACTGCAGTTGTAATCTCTCAGGCGCATGAAAACAAACATAATCAAGACGCCCCTTCCCTTTTCAGTTACTTCACACAAAAGACAGGTTCAGGGAGCCATGAAGCCCTGGTGTGTCGACAGGTAGAATGAGCGCCGGTGCCCCGGTCTGCAGGCTGAACACGTCGCCACAGCTCCCTCCTACTCTGCTCTTTATTCCCGCGGCAGATTCCGAGCCGCTGCGCATCCTTTGCAGCCTAAATTGAAACGAATCGTGTCGCTCAATATTTTATTGACAGCCGCCTTCGCAGAGTGTTGCTACAATGACACCACGGATAATTATTTCACTGCAGATTTTTCTCTCCTTTTCTCTGTTCCTGCGGAGAATTAGTCCTGCATAAATTACCCGCTGGAATATTGAATGAGTCTCCCCTCCGGGGAAGCGGCGCGGCTGATAGTGGGGGATCGAAGCGGGGGGGGGGGAGAAGGAGCCTCCAAGCGAGGGACGCCGCAACTGCAAGACGGGGCGGGCGTCTCTTCGCCAAACCGCGGCCGGGAAGCGCGCCTTTGCACTCGGGGATGGTATTGATTAAACGTTAGGTGCTTCTTTCCAGTATCCATCCTCTAACAACCTCCCCCCCCCCGCCCCGAGGTGATTTTGGCCGTGTTCTGTTTGGTGATGGCTGTTTAACCGAGTCTGCAGCAGTGCATTCAGTTCTGCATTGTAATTCGTAACTCGATGAAACACGTGAGAACGTTGTTAGATCTTAAATTTTATAGCCTATTGTTTCCAAAACATAGGCCGATATATGTCCATGTATGCGTATATAGCCTATATCTATCTCTGTCTGGTATGGCAGATAGATCTGTTAAATAACATGCAATTTTATCGTAATAATAAATAATACGTACATAAGATATATAAATTCCAGTGTGTTGCAAATTACTAGCAAGAAATTCTCATTAATTGGGATAAGAGCAGACTGCAGTGATGCCTCACATACAACAGCATGGCATCAGTACACACCTGTGCTGTGAACTTAGGCACACGAGGGAAGCATATGGCATGGCGAAACAGCATCTATTACCGAAACCCTGAGCTGACAACGAGATACCCACATATATAGGGCAAGTTAAACGTCGCTTAATTCCCGAGGACTGTGCCGATCGTTTCGGCGCCGGTCCCGGGAGAGAATAGAGATGGGAATTAACACAGGGGTGGACGGTACACACTTAGTAAGCTCGCACAGACTCAGCCAGCGATGAAACGTCAATACAGGGAAGAGCAAGCTAATGAAAAACTGAGACGTGACGCTTATTACCACTGTTAACTGCCTCTGATTTCCCCGTATGTGAGGTTCGGTGTCAGAGGCATTCCCACGTGCAATGCCAGCGTGGAAGTAAGGTATGCATTTCCAATTCCTCTTTAGGAATTCCCTTTCTTGTGGAGTTCATGGCTTAAATAATAGATTTATCATGACTTTTGTAATTAATTACCCTAGAGGGGACCAAATTTTAGTTTCAGATGACTTTAAGGGATTTTTTTGAATATATATTTAAATGAGTATCATTTCATGCAAAAATAACATTCTGTGTACTTTATTGAACAAAATACTTTACAGATCATCGGGAAAATAACACGGGAAGATAATAGAGACTTTTACCCGGTAAAATGGAAAAAGGGCTGAGAAACATAGAATGAAAAAGAACCAACAGAACAGCTAAATATTTATGTGACATCTCCAGCTCGGTACAATCAAAGACATCCTTCGCTATAGGCATTCAAGCAATATTGCTTAGTTTTCATATATCGGAAGCATATATACATCTTAGCCGGGGGAACACTTGACGCAATTATTGAGTACTCCACCATGAAACAAAAAAATCATGAAAACAGAAAATAACATCGATAGTTTTATAAAAGAGGAGATTCCCCGAGGAAATGAAAAATCGCAGTGATACGCTCATCTGTTTCTCGAGACAGATGAAAACATTATCAGAGAAATATGAGACTTATTTGACCTGGTTTGACTCATGTTTCTCAAAAATTTCTGAAGAGCGATCTAAAAAACAGATTTCTGCAAGCTCTTGGAAGGTCACACTTTATCTCCAAAATATCTCAGGAAATCTTCATTCTGTGATTTTTCATACGGCCACGGGCTTACCATGTTACGCCATGCCTCAAAACGTGGGAAAGTTAAGGAATTCAGAAAATGTACTTTCAAAACTCCTGTTTCTTTTTTTTGTGAGTGACTGATACAAAAGTAAAAATTAATATTAAATAAAAAACCCAAACTTAGCTCTGTACCCAATTCATGGGCACCTCAAAATAATATGTAGGTTTAAATACTTAATAAATATACTTAAGTATTAATTAAATAAAAGCAAACTGAATTCTTTCTGCAAATAACTAAAAGCTAAGCTATCTTTCACTCGATAAGAAGTTGGAAGATAAAGACATATGGATGGATGGATGGATGGAAGAATTGAGAGCCTTAAATTAAATAATTCACTTGTTGTTTGTTTATTATTTTTAAACAACCCAGACTAACCTGCTGGTGTCATTTGTCTGAATCAGGCCAGCATATAGAGGAGGTTCACTTATGCACACTTCCTTCCAACTAAAATGGCACATTCAAAAAGGTCAAGGTCTCGGGAAGTTATAATGTGTTAAACGTTACCAAGTGGAGACCTGGGTAAGCATAAGTTTTCCAGGAATCCCTGAGAGAACGCAGGTCAACCGGAGATGAATAAGGCTCGGTGTTGAAATTTCTGCTTTTGTCTGCGCTCAAGCCTGGTATGTTTGGATTCATTAAGCGGTACGTTTTTGAGTAAATTATTAAATAGCATACAGCCGATGGGGCAAATACGGCATCGATCAAATAGCCAAGCCTCATTACTTTGCTCCGGGGCTTTAGCAGCAGAGTGCGGACACTGATGACACCTGTGGCTGCTACCGATTCGGACCATATTGTCTGAGGTGCTCCCGTGAATTTAAGGGCACGTAAAGCCGCGCTAATCCCCAAACAAGGCGGTTATTTTCATTTTCAGCGGCTTTATCGATTTCCCACTGTACCGCTGCTTGGCCCCGCGTATCAGGCTGTTGGAAAGAGGAGCCGTTCCTACGTCGAAATCAAAATCGCTCAAACCAAATGTCCGTCTCGTCTTAAAAAGGGCATTCAAATGGAAGTAACTGAGACTGTCACACACTGTTGCCAAGAATAGTTTTTAAAAAGTGTATACTGACTAGAAACTAGGAAGTGAATAACGTACATGGAGAGACCATGACAGGGTTACACATTGTTCTGGTTTTCCAAGAATAGATGTAATACTAAGAGAAAAATCAAACTACTTCCCTAAATTACATTAGACAGGTCCGGACTACATGCTGGAAAATGAACCATGCACTAGAAAGTAATATTCAAAATTTTATAGTAGTTATGTATAAATTATAATTATTATTTTTGGAATCCAAGTCTTGTCCTAGAAAATGAAGTAAACATCTATTCCATCACCTGCTGTGGACTGGCACCCCTTCCAGGGTGCCCCCAGCTCTGGGCTCTATGATGCCTGGGATACGCTCCAGACCGCTCCCCCCCCCAAAGTAGATGACGAGCTTTGGAAGGTGGCATGGATCATATATCATATATCACATGCAGAGTGAGTTGCACTTGAGTTTCCCCGTTTCTTTAACATGTATGTTTTCAAAAACATCCACTTGGTTCCTAGATCTTCCACTTTTATTAAAGGATTCATTAAGTCAAGATATGTTGGGCTGAGAGACGCCCAGTTGGGATGCGTGAGACTCATTGTGGTGAGGGAAAGGATCTGAGTCACCAGGAGAGTATAGGCAAACTGGAAAAAAAATAATGTATGGAAATAAATTCACCAAAGGATATCTAGAAAAAGACTCTGTGGTCTTTGCATTCCCCGTAAAGCGTGTCATTATTTACACTTCAGTTAGGCAAACAGGATGCCTTTGGTCCCCCGTTTTAAGAAGATCCCTAAGCAGACAGGCTCGCTCTGCCGTGGAGGCGGCTGTGTTTCCATCCACTGGGGAGCCGTAGGTCCCCTGGGGTCCAGGCGCAGGTCTCTTTTGTTAAGCGTGGCGATTAGCTGACTCAATGATTTGCCGAGAATCCGGCAGCGAACCGTCGACGCTGAAACAATATGGAAGCAGGAGCAAGCAGATCAGCGCTGCTTCCCTCTTAGAAAATGTCCCCCGCAGGATAGATCAGATACCCAGCAGATGGGGAGATATTTCCAAAACATTTCTGCATAATAGCATATATGGGGTCTCCAACTCCAGTCCTTGATTGCTACTGTCCAGTAGGTTTTCTAGCCTACCTGGCTTATGTTGAGCCACACTAGTTCTCAGATAAATACCAGGAACAGGTGTGGCTCATCAGAAGCCAGGTAGGATAGAAAACTTACTGGACAGTAGCTCTCCAAGACCAGAGTTGGAGCCCTAAAGTTGACTTTTGTTCACACATTTACTCTAGTGATGGTTAAATGTTTTCCTACTTCTGTGTATCAAATTACTGATGATGGCTCATTTATCACTGATTGATTGATTGATTGATTGGTAGATTGAGAGGAAATCTCTTTGGCTTGTCCTGTATAGCGTAGGAAATATACTACACTTATGCTAATTCACTGCAGGTAGGACCGTCATAGTTCATTCCTACCACACAGTGGCAGTGTTACAAATGAGGCGCAGTCATTTTTACCATGCATAACTCATGCTACAGACAAAGCTTATTCATTGTAGCAATGTAGAGGCACTTTTAGAAATCAGGCATGTCAGAATTCATTCTTATTACATAGAGGTAGTGCTATAAATACAGAGGAATAAATCCACCCTGGACCCATTTGCAATGAACCATATTATTACCCAGTATCTCAAATTGCACCCCCTAAAATTCAGGTCTGACAAGTCTGCAGTCAAGACCCAATTTGAAATATAATGTGAATTACAAAAGGCGCAAACCAGAAAGAGCACTGCTAGGATCCAGAGTGTTTATTTTGGATTTACGGGTCGTTACCTAAGCGCAGAAACCGATCCGAACTGAGTGAACATTGAACCACTCGTGTGAAGGTCGAATGACAAAAGCCAGTTTAAAATTAACAAGCTCAGCATGCTGATCAAACTGTATGTGCGAGCTGCTGTCCAGGTGCCTCCCACAGAAAATCACAGACAGACATATTACAGCTTTTTCTTTTCACATATTAATAATGAACGACCACATCTTTGCTGTTTATTTCGTATTTAAAAATTCTGTAAAACATTCCGGTACTCTGGGTTCTGAACTGAACTGATTCAGATTCTGGCTGCATGTCTGAACACTTAGAGAAGAGACAGCAAGGAATCAGAAGAGCTGACAGAACGAATGAGACGGAGGTATATTTTATAATATTTCTTTTTGTTTTAATACCAGTATGGTTTTCCTGTACGCGTGTGACTGCATAAATGAGGATTTAAATGGCAGATGTTATATATTATATTTGTTTAGATGAGGGCCACCAAGACTAGGACCGTCAGGCCAAAGCTGGCCCTTGGTGAGCTTTTATTTGGTCCATCCATCCATCCATCTTCTGAACTACTTATCCTATGCAGAGTAGCAGAGCTTATACTGGAAGCTATGGGCACAAGGTGGGGAATAACCCCGGATGGGGCATCAACCCATCGCAGGACACGCTCACCGCTCACGTTCTAACCCTATGTTCAGTTCAGCATCTCCAATTAACCTCGGCGTGTTCTTCGAAGGTGGGGGGGAACCGGAGTATGCGGAGGAAACCCCACCACGACACGGGGAGAACATGCGAACCCCACACACGCTGGGGCGAGAACTGAACCCTGATCTCATACAGATCTTCCTATTATATTTTTAGTTAAACGCATAAGAATCATATGCTGTTGAATATTAATAAAGATTAAATGGAGGAAGCCTTGTTATATGTTACATTTTAATATAATACAGCTTAAAATAATGTCACATTTAGTTTTGGCCGATGGCCCTCATTCAAGTTTGGTTTTTGTTTTGTTTTTCAACTTTGGGCCCCTCTGGTGTAGATGTTAGTTATTCATGTTGTAAAATAATATAAATGTTTCATGCTAAGTCGAACTTATAGCGGCAGTTCCAGGTATTGCCATTTGGGCTGTGCAACACGTTCCACATGATAGTTCCTAATTTGCCTACACAGATACGTTTCTTAAGAGGGAAAGACATTAACAGAAACCCAAATTTTCAAAAAAAAAAAAAAAAAACCCTCACTGGCAGAAACAGAGACTGGTCTCATAAACAGACACAATTGAAATAGATGGGGTTACTGAGAGCAATTTACATCCAGGGACAAACTAAACAAATGAGTGAAAAATGTGGGAGGAACAAAAGAGCTAAACACCTGGAGCTGGAGAGATCGGCACTGTGTCGTTTTCAGAGGAGGTAGGAGCCGCGTTGACAAACAAACACATCAGCGGTAGCCTTGAAGGCGCTAACCAGCGGGAAAATGGACTCGGAGGGGAAGCAGGAAGATATGTGGAACAAACTGAAGGACTTCTGAAAAAATAAAAACTATCCCATCCTGGATGCTTTCGTGTATGAGGCAGGAGTGGGGGGGGGGATTTGGCGCTGTCCCCCTGCGCTTCACCGTGAGTCCGCAAGGCGGTGACGGACGTGTCGTGACTGACGCGTGGAACACAAGCAGCGGCGTTTGTTCTATTTTCTGCTCGTGAGGTTACCCTCAAGGTGAGGGCCTGAGAGTGAGCTTTCAGTTAGCAGCACAGTGTCTTCCCTGGGGGGGGGGGGGGGGGTCTCACTGCATTGCAGTACGTGCAATCGATGCCTCGCAGAGTGTCGGGTGAAAGCTGCAATGGCAAAACGTCGTCCCTGCCTTCAAATGAGCCTCATTAAGCATAACTCCATTAAACAGCGTCCTCACTCAGAGCAGATGTAATTTATCAGTCTTCCAGAGACAGAGACGGACAGAGGTTTTGTCCGTATCAGTTGCAGAGATGACGGCCTAGACAGATGTATCATAATGTGCTAGTTAATTAGCATTCGGGAATCAAGGGCTTCTTAAAACCTGCAAAGTAATGAAAGTTACCTTTTATGATCTTGGCACTTTGTGTGAGGCCTAGATACCGCGTCTTTGTAGAAGACTGCAGTCATCACTCGCAAAAGGCGATGTCACTTTTAGTTAAAGTCACATTATACCCACAAAGCATACACGACCACAAACCTGAGAGGGCAGTATACTCAAATAAATGCACTTTGTAGACTAGTGGTGACTTGTCCGTATGCATTACATAGAAGAAAGCCATAAGGATTTGCCACAAAAAAAGAGAAAACAGCAAATAAAAATACTAACTGAGGCAAAAAAATGCAAACACAACTGCAAAGACAGGAAGGATAGGAAAGGAAGGGAAATTGAAGGATTTCTGGGGATGTGAAATGGAAATTTTCTACTGCCTTTTAACTGAAGGCAGGGAGATTTCGGTTTTCCTTATGGATTTTACTGACTGTGGAAAATGCGTTTGCCTGGGATGGAGGTCTATTTCAGCTTGCGAAGCAGTTGGGAAAATGCCGTTTTTAAGAGGCGTTCCAAATCGGAGGTTCCCTCTTGGCTGAAAGATGAATGAGCTCACATCATCTTTGAATTTGGGGCGGGGGTGTTTAATTATTTTATTGACTTTGCACCAGCCTATAATTAGGGCTTAGATTGAAGGATACTGTCTGCGGAGTGTTTGTAGGGGCCTGTCTCAGAGGCCATCCAGCTGGGGGGTGCCATAACATTGTATCAAAGGCACTCAGCCATTCTCAGTGGGACTCAGTAATGAAAAACTTCCCTATACTAAATGTTCTGTATCAGTGCTTACCAGCTCTGTATGGACGGTGATTTAATCACACTAGTGAAATGCTAAAATTTGCACTCCACAGGTTTACCTTGTTGAAAATGAACTCAACATTTCTGCTATTGAGAAAGAGGGACTTAATGCATGTCACCTGGGTAAATTTGCTGTGTACGACATCCCACAAGATGAGGTGAGGAAGTCAGGTGACATGCTCATCCATACAACTCACCCATCCTGCAAATCTGGGTTCCGTCTGTCCAACTCTACCACAACAAACACCCAGACCGATGCCCGAGCCAGACAGGCTTTTCCAGGACCTGACACCTGGGGGGTTGTTCCACAAAGCAGGATTTCTCAGTAAGCTGAGGTAACTTAAGCTTGAAGTCATGATTGTCCAATAAGAGTTTAGGTAATGAGCATTCCTATTGGACAATCATGACTTTCAGCTTAAGTTAACCCAGCTAACTGATAATGATCAATCTTGCTTTGTGGAACAACCCCCCAGTCTTTCTTGTATTCTGTCCTTATTTTGACCCAAAATGTCTGCCTCTGTGCCCCCTGGTGCTTGTTCCATGCACCCCTAATCATACCCAAATACAGTCCCTGTTCATTTCTTCCAACCCTGCCTCACATGGAGTTATTTGCCAATCCACCTGAAGCACATCTGAAAGGTCTTGTGCACATTTAGTTCCACCATAGTTTCTCTGCTCTACATATTGGTTGTGCATACTTTGTTTCTGAATGATTGTCTTAAGCCAAACAATGTCAGTTTCATACACACGTTAAATGACTTTTAAACAGATTATTCTTCATTGGAGGGGTGAAACGGTATAAAAACATGTTAGTAAAGCTAACCTTAGAGCTTCAAGGATAGATTCACATAGCATCAAAGTTATTCATGCTATACGCCACATTGTGGGCATGCCGCAATGCAATCAGTAGCACACCTAAGTGTTCCCATTAAAAGGTCTAAATCAGAATACACACTTAAACACAGTAATTAAGCGTTAATACTGAACGTTCCCATTGTGTCCCCAGTGCTCCTCATGCCCTTGACCTGCTGACTCACTGCAGGTTCAACCACGCAGCCCTCAACGCGGAAGATGAAGAAGAACAGCAGCAACTTCTACCCTAAACACTCTCAGCAATGCCGTTCTGGAAGCCTCCCTCCCAGAATCCCCCACCCCCGCACTCCGACACCCAGCCTTGACGGGTGAATCGCGCTCGCGCATAAACGAGCCCCAGCTGCTGCTTGGACAAGGTGCTGAAGACCACACGCTAAGTGGCACCGCTAGCCCGTCCACAGCAGCTCACTGGGACTAATTACCTCCACAGTTAAAGCGAGCCAAGGAATACGTTACCCCCCCTCCCAAGACGCTAGCCAGGGAAAAGGCTTCAATAGATGTAGAATCCATACACGTTATGTGAATTCAAGATGGATCTGACTGGCAGTTAGCAGAATCCACAGAAAGGAGCCAAGGAGTTGACTATTAAGATGTTCGGCTGTATTGAACCCATTTGTTTTGGTTAGTCTGAGTTATCAATTTCAGACGACTGTCATTTCAGGCAGTGGGAGGTGTTTAAGACATGTGGTTCTGCTCAAATCAACATTTACTTGAACTACCACAAAAACACAAAGATGATTGAGGCAACGATATATCATATAATGATCAGAAGCAAGAATGCATTAAGGTTCACCCAAAAGCAGATAGGCAATTTAATACTTGTCATGGTATTATGGGCAATATGAAATTCAAAACAGGAACAAAATGAGTGTCCATATCTCAAAGGGCGAAGCCAAATTCTCTATATTTTATGCCACGGTCAAGCCTCACTGGTTTGACTCTGGGCAGCGATGCCATCTAGTGGCCATGAATGGAAAACGAGCATATCCACAAGCCCACTTTCAGGGGAGAAATTTTAATAGCACCAAAACAAACATCACGACACAACCTGAACTGGATTCCTTTGTCCATGTATCTGAGTGGACACGGGATTGGTTTTCAATGTCTTACCTTAAAAAGTACAGTCAAGGCATCAGATTTCCAAATCAAATGAAATTGACCTCAGAGTTAAACTCCAGGTTGAAATAACAGCAGCACACAAATCAGTTTTGTTTGGAAATTTATTTCACAAATAACACAATGATCCAGGCGCCCCCTGAAGGTCCATGCTCACTACAGGGAAAAAAAAAAGATGAAAGGTTATCTATACATCATCCACACTTGGAATAAGACAAGAGCAACAAACTACTAGTAATATATACTGTGACCATCCTCTGAACCATCCGCTTGTCAGAAGAATGGTTATTTGCACACTTCAGTAAATATTCTTCATGCTCGTAGTTTGCTAGCTTATTAGTGGACACTAGCATGCCCTAAAATTTTATCGAGCGCCGCTAACATTTTGCCAGGACTGTAGAACAAGTGACCTTAACACGATTCGCTGGTCGGCAGCCGCAAATGATCAAGTTAGGGGACCATCACAAACAGCTAAGGCATGACTGACTATGTGCCGAGAGGCAGTTTAGAAAGTGACAAGCATGCACTACTGCTGCACTGCGCCCGGGCACTGGGTCACTGCAAGTACTGCTCTACCTCGAAGCCAGACAGCAAAAGTCTGAGCATCGAAACACTCGCACACAATTCACTGACTGTGCACCAATGTTACTCAGCTTAACTCAAAAGAAAGGGTATGAGGAAAAACACTATTGGAGAGAGATCAATAGGTTGGGTAGAGTAACTTATCAGTTAAAAAAAAAAAAAAACCCACACAGAATTTAAACTGAGTGCCCCCACAAGAAAGCAGAAGAGGTGCCAATATGTGGATCAAAACTGGGTGGGAGCAGGAAGCACTACAAGAACAGGATCAAAAAAAAGGGGAGCACTCAGCAACTCTACACACCATGCTGGTTCTATAATACCTGCAACAGAAACTTCACTTCTGAGAACGTCCAAGGAACGTAAAAGGAAAATAAAGGAAAACAGAAAATGAGCGCGACAGTGACAGCGTACGTAGCGGAATCTCGGCAAACCTGACTCGCTACGAGAGAGAAAGGCCATTACAGTTTAGCACTTTAGTAAACTGTAAGGAGCAGCTGTGAATGACAAGCAGTTGCCAGCTTCTAAACACTAAGAGCCAGTCAAAGTATTAGCATCCAACTCCTTTTCAGGTTAGATGCAAAAAGGAGCTATATATATATATACACACACACAGCTGTTTACCTTCTGTTTTCCAGAAGATAGGATTTGTAAGAAAAAAAGAAAGACAAATTAAAGCAACATTTACATTAAAACAAAATAAATTCAGCTACCCTGCACAAGACTTAAACGAATCTGGCAGGAAAGGTGCAGTGACTGATGCAGCACATCTATACTGCTAGTGACCCCTCGTCAGTAGGTCATCGCTTACAAACGGCAGACGTCCCCGAAAAGGCCGACAGACGTTACCTTTTTCCCAGCTGCACCGACGCTAGCCTTGGCGACACCGCGAACCTTCTTCATTCTGTTCTTGCGTTCCTTCCGCTGCTTCCTGGACGACTTCTTCTTCTCAACCAGGCCGTGCTGTAGATACACACAAGCCACACTGTGAGTTCAGCCTGAGCTGGACTCGGCCTTGACCACCATCCCCATGCGTGTGGACAGACAGCAGTTTCCAGGCAGAATTAAATCCCCCACACAAACTCAAATCCCCAAAAGCAGATCCCCTCACTCTGAATTTAAAGGTCTGCTAAGCGATCGAACAGGGTAATGATATATTTAATGACATTGCTCTATAAACAAATGGTCTACAGTAAATTAGGGAGGATGGTGTGTGGCTCAGAAGGTTAGACCTCTGTGCCTCACAGGAAGGTTGCCGGTTCAAATCCCATAGCTGGCAAAGTAATTTCAGTGTTATGCCCTTGAATGAGGCCCATAACATGTAACAGCTCCAGGGACTAGCTCGATGTGTTTCAATTGTGTAGCTTTTTGCTTAAAAAAAAAGTTCATTATTGGAGGTGAGGCACAGTGGGTTAGGCCTGTGTCAGATTCAAAGGTTGTTGGTTCACATCCCATCTTCTACAGAAGTCACATGCCCACTGGACCCTTGAACAATGGCCCAAAACGCTTCAGGAATCAAAATTAGGACCCCAAGCTTTGCTCTGAACTGCATGTGTGATTGTCTACTCAGTCTGAGTCTCAAAAGAGATAAGATGTAGTATGTGAAAAGCAGGGAATTACAATATACCTGCACTCATGCAAATGGTAAAAAAAGCATAATTTCATTTTCATATTTCCAATCTCAAACATGCCTACAAATTACTAGAACTTTCCATTTCCTAAAATGTAGATTTGATCAATCGGGAGACCAACGTTCCTATGGCATGAGCTATGTGCCACACTGAGGATAATCAATTACAAACACATCAGGCCACTGAAGACGGTATCAGAACCATCACTGGATCATGCTGGGAAACACCTGGTAAGCCTGCTTATTGGTCAGTCCTGAGCTGGGGACCAATCAGGCCCAGCGTCTCAGGACTTCAAGACGACTCACTCTGGCCAGCCTGTGTTTCGGCTCATTCTTCTTCGCGTAGTCCAGGGAATCGTAGATCATGGCAAAGCCTGTTGTTTTACCGCCACCGAACTGGGTCCTGAAGCCAAATGCGAACACCACATCTGGGGTGGTCTTGTACATCTTGGCGAGCTTGTCCCGAATTTCTGTCTTGGGGACCGTTGCCTTGCCAGGGTGCAGGACATCGACAACCTTGGAAGAAAGGGAGAGCTCGCTTAGAAAGACACCAGCGCACAGGAGATCAGAGGAAACGAGCAGCAAGGCCACATCCACACCGTCACAGTGGCTCAAAATAATATTAAAAAGCATTGCATACCATCTGCTTTCGCTGAAGCAGGCGGTTCGTCATGAACTTCCTCGTCCTTACAGTCACGGTGTCATTCTGCAAAATACAACATTAACATTTTAAAATATTCTGTTCTATCAATGGTAATTAACTATAAACATAGTGAACAACCGATGCTAATCACACCTGAGAATGACAGTGCTCTTCAGCTCAGTCAATTAGTGGGCAATAACAAACATCTGATTTCCGAAGTTGGGAATGGGGTAAACCTTTGCAAAAGTATACTGAAGTTTTATAACCATACAAACGATCAAGCTCTGGGTAGCCAGCATGGATGCTATTAACTCGTACACTATAGGCAAAGCTAACTGGCTACCAACTTAGTTCCAGGCATATAAGGTACAACGATAGAACGGGATTGACTGGTTATGGTTCAAACCACGGTTTATATATGTGATATATCATCTCTTTTAGGGCTTACGCATTAATTTTGAGCCGTAACCTACACGGCCTTGCCGTGTCAAAATTGATCATGGGGGTACTCGCGAAAAGCAAATAATTTTACCAAAAACACCGCAAATACAATGCAATACATGTATAGAAACTTTATACTTAAACTCGAGAATGTGCTTCATGTCTTACTAATACGAGATGGCGAAAATAATTGAAGATTTTAAATCGGATGGCAGCCGCGCTAAACTTACCATATTGGCAGCGGCTCTCGCAGGGAAGCGTAAAAGGAAGAAGCGCAGCCTGGTGACCAATGATATGCCTGATCCGCGGCGCCACGGGGGTGGCCGCGCAACTGCCTGATAGAAAACAGCCCGCTCTTATGGCGCAAGGCGCGCTGCGGCCACCTAGTGGACGGGATGTGACAGTAACTATCTCAACGCTAAATTATATTAGGAATGGGGGGCAGCTCAGGGTACGTTTACGAACACCAGCTCACCCGTGTGCCACATTAAAACGATACATATAATCAGGGTTCATAACTGGTACGCAAGGCACCCGTTCACCGTTTAAAAGCAGTACGTGCGGTAATCGATTGTTGTATCTACATGTGCGTATTGATGTGCATTTACTCTGCTTTAACAAGAAATTATCCTGGGTTTTAGCAATTATACCGCAATACATATTGCAAACGCACAAATTGGCATATAAAGGTTAAAATTCACGATGATTTATGTGAGATAATTAAAATTACAACAATCGATTAAATCACTTTTAAAGGTGTATGCGAACCTGTACATCCCTGTGTATAATAAATTAGTAATGCATCAGTAGTACTAGCAAACTGGTGGCCATTGATAATTTGACAATATTGAGGTTCCATTCGAAGAAGCGCGACGCTGCCGACATTTAGCCAATGGGTGGCAGTGTTTGCTGAGAGCAGCCCTGTTTGGGGTCGTACTCTTGTCAGAGCTCGTTGTCGGCGGAGTTAAAGGTCAGACTGCAGCGCCGTACGTAAAGAAACATGGTGGCATGCATCGATGGTGGGGTGGGTGAATGTGCTTTAAACCGATGATATTTAGAAACTGACAGCAGTGCTTTTCGTAGCCTCTATTTCTCCAAGAGCCTTGCTTTCGTGAAGAGGGGTCACGATGGTGAAGGAGCAGTTTAGAGAAACAGATGTGGCCAAAAAGATGTGAGTGCCATTATACACATTTTCCTTATCTCATTACATATTTAATTTGCCAGTCCATTTGGTGTTATTTTGTTAATGCAATTTAGCTTCGTGTCGTTTGTGTTTCCGCAATAGATATGCATTCGCAAAACAAGATGATTAGTAGGATTACCAGATATGGTTGTGGATTAATATTTTGGAATAGTTTATTGCAGTTAAATGCGATTGACATGTTTAAGTTCATATTTAAGGTAACTGCTACTCATGCTAAAGGGTTTTACTAAAGCGTATGCAGTACTTGTGGCTCACATGAGTTGATCACAGTGATATCGCCCCCCTGGGATACAGGCATGATTTTTTTTTTTACCGTATCTTAATTCTTGACGACCGAAGTCTTACATAGTGTCGTGACTGCAGAATGGTAAACTTCACATGCGTGCCTCATATTACATTGCGTTTTTCTCCGCCGTACAGAAGCCACATCTGTTTTGGGATGAAATCGGCGGAGCAGATGCGGCAGCAGGCTCACATCCAGGTGGTCAGCAAGAACCTCTACAGCCAGGACACCAGCCACACGCCGCTGCCCTACGGAGTCCTGGACCACCGCATGGTAAGGCCGTGCTTCTGCTTGCTTTGGTTATATCGCTGTCAGTGTCCGCTTTTGAGCCGAGCTCCATAACCGGGAACTGAGCATCCTCTCTCTTATTCATGCATCGTAGGGCACGAGCGAGAAAGACCGACCGTGCGAGACGTGTGGGAAGAATCTGGCCGACTGCCTGGGGCATTATGGCTATCTTGACTTGGAGCTGCCCTGTTTCCACGTGGGATATTTCAAGGCCATTATCGGGATCCTACAGGCACGGGCACCGGCTGATAGGAGAAACGTGGCTCAGGATGTGAAGTACAGGGTTGTTGTGTCCGATCGATAACTGTTGGATTCAGCCAAGGTGGGGTCTAGCAGATCAGAGGTGTAAAGTACATGTCCAGAAAGTATGATTCCAGACCAAGGTTTTGTTCCAATCAACCAGTTGAGTATAATGAGTCACAGTCACAGAGTACATAACTGGTTGGTTGGAACAAAACCGTGGTCTAGATTTGTACGTTCCGGATTTGAACTTTCCACCTCTGTAGCTGAGAATAAGCCGACCATTGATCGACATGCGTGGCGTGCCGTAATTCCACTCCCTGTGGTTATGGAACTGTCTCTCTCCTCATCACTCCTGACCTCTTTCTGTCAGGAACATGCAGAGTGATGTGTTAGACTGTTTTATTCATGACACGCCTCATATTCGTCATATCGTGAACGTGCCAGGAAGTTCCTATGAATCCTAACCCGTTTCTGTCATATTCATTTAAAATCAACTCCTCCTGCTTTCGATCTACACAGATGATCTGCAAAACCTGTTCGCACATCATGCTTTCCAAGGAGGAGAAAAAGCAGTTCCTCGATTACTTGAGACGGCCCGGTTTAGCTTATCTGCAGAAGAGGGGTTTAAAGAAGAAGATTTCGGACAAATGTCGTAAAAAGACCATCTGTCTAAACTGCTCTGCCTTTAATGGTAACTTGTTCATTAAATACTGGATTTTTTTCCTTCTTATATAAAAGTTACAAATAGCGTAGTTGCCACCTAATTCCAAATTAAAGGCAGCATTTGACATGGATAATTAATTTTTGCTTGTTTTGATTGTGCAAATGAAAATGTTCCTGTGTGCTCATATCAGAGATTCTTGAAGAACAAAATCCTTGAAATATTTAATTTTGTTATGTAAAACTCGTATGTCCTCGATTTTTCACGTTTAAGTCGTTTGTATGGGATGCCTTGACACCATTTTCTTCATTGTTCTGAACAACGTGCTGGTATTTGACCACTGTTTTCGCAGGCCCTGTAAAAAAGTGTGGCTTGCTTAAGATCATCCACGAAAAGTACAAGACCACCAAGAAAGTCGTGGACACGATTGTGTCTGAATTCCTTCAGTCCTTCGATATTGCGATAGAGCACAACAAAGAAGTGGAGCCTTTACTGACTCGAGCTCAGGTAAGCCTGGTTCCGATGAGTGAGCCTGTTTCATATGTTACTCAGGAGACCTAGGTCAGTTTAGCGGCCTGGTCCTTAGGTTACCTAGGCGACCTAGGTCAAGTGAGCGGCCCAGTCATTATGCTGTGGTTTGAGAGCGTTTCGTTTATGTGGAACATGTTTTATTGTTGCCGACCAGCACATAAATGGTTTGTTAGAAGTAAGGCGTGTTCAAAGCCTTGTATGCCTTTTCTGATCTTGGCATTCTGCAGGAGAACTTGAGTCCTCTGCTCGTGTTGAACTTGTTCAAGAGGATCCCGTCGGAGGACGTCCCGCTGCTGCTGATGAACCCCGAGTCCGGAAAGCCGGCGGACCTGATCCTGACGCGCCTGCTGGTCCCCCCCCTCTGCATCCGGCCCTCCGTCGTGAGCGACCTCAAGTCGGGCACCAACGAGGACGACCTCACCATGAAGCTCACGGAGATCATCTTCCTCAACGATGTCATCAAGAAGGTACAATGTGTGTCCATGACGGCCGTAATTGTCATTCATGCAGAGCGGGTGGCAGTTTCTGTCGTCCTGTCCCCCTCTGTCATGACACCCGGGTGCCAGAAGGCCACTGACGGCAAAGTGGTTATTTATACCAAGAGCTCCTTGACTAAGCCCAGTATTGAGCCTGTGCTTTGACAGCCTCCACTGTGTCGTTAGAGAGTCTGTGTTTCTGGCGCAAAGACGGGCACTAGATGCGTTAAGGAGATGCCTTCAGGACTAACAGTAACAGTATTTGGGAAATTGCTTTGGATGTAACATGATTCTATGGAAGCCATACTGTTCTGGATATACTGAACATCTCCATTTCTGTTTTTAGTGGATATCATTGCATAAACATTGCAAATGAATCGTACCACTGCACAGAAGATATTACCGGGGTGTTTCTGCTCGTGCTTATATGTTCTGTGCGATGATATGATTTGTGTGTGGAGTTTGGTAGAAGAAAATAGTTCCTACATTAAACTGCTCACTACAAAGTCTGTGAATTATCTTGAGTAACCGGGTCATGATTTCTGGAAAGACATTGCTGCTGAATTTTTGTGAAATGTATTTTTCTTGTGCCTTAATCACCACAGAAAGAATGCCTTTCAGTCCCATTATATTCTAGACAAGACCAATATTTCTGCAGCCGATATCTCCATAACTAGGCACCTCCCAGCAGAACAACCTAGATGGATAGATGACACTAAAGCCCCTTTAAAACATGTCATTTTTCAGTATTGGGGTGAAATTTGAATATTCACCTAGGAATATCAGGTTAGGAATTTCCCCTACATAGTGAGTACTAACATTTTTCCTATCCAGCTAATGAATGTGTAATGATCCCTTTTCTGATCAGCATCGCATGTCGGGAGCCAAGACCCAAATGATCATGGAAGACTGGGACTTCCTGCAGCTGCAATGCGCCCTCTATATCAACAGCGAGCTCTCTGGGATCCCGCTCAACATGGCCCCCAAGAAGTGGACCCGAGGCTTCGTGCAGAGACTCAAGGGAAAACAAGGTGTGTCATATGTGCTGACTCCTCCCACATTTCAGCTGGTGACCACGCCCTCTCTGCCACATGCCCCGCCCCTTCCTCAGCACCTTATCGTGTCGGCATGCTCCGTAGTCCTACCAGGCTTCTGTCTGCAGTCCATCATTTACTGTTCAGTTACTTTGGTTTTCTTTATCATCTGTGATACCGTCGCTACTTGGACTTCGACGTGAAGGGCAGTGATGTCCCAGAGCCGCGGAGATACAGCGGTTCTCAGATCCTTCAGTGGTTAATTATGTGCATATATTTGTGCCCAGGGCATCATTATATTTTATTTATAGAGGTATTTATGTGTGGTAGGTGAGACCTCTTCTTTAATAACTGAAGGAGGCTGACCAGTTTGTTTCTCATAACGATAACATTTGAAATGAAGGCTGCAGCCCTTGTGTGCGACCGAACGGCATGGCTGCTGCAGTGCATTGTGGGTGAGAGCCCTGGTATTGTAGCGTCACTGGCCGCCTGACAGTCTTCCCTCTCGGACGTGTGTCGTCAGCTGCCTCCAGCCAGCAGGACTCCCAGCCCTGGTCTGTGTGTGTTGTTGTCGCTGCTCTGTGTCCTCCTGGGTCGAGCCTCCCGCGCCCCTCTTTGATCGCCCCTTGTGGGTTTTTAGGGCGTTTCAGAGGAAACCTGTCCGGGAAGAGGGTGGATTTCTCCGGCAGGACGGTGATCTCCCCCGACCCCAACCTGCGGATCGACGAGGTGGCCGTCCCCATCCACGTAGCCAAAATTCTCACCTACCCAGAGAAGGTAACCCCCCCCCCCGCTATGCTCACCCTGCATCCACACCAGCCCTTTTTTCTGACGCTCCATGTTTACAGTGACACGCCGCCCCCTACAGGTGAACAAGGCCAACATGGATCTGATGAGGAAGCTGGTTCGCAATGGGCCCGATCTTCACCCCGGTGCCAATTTCATTCAGCAGAGACACATGCAGATGAAAAGGTGGCCCCTCCGCTTTCTTCTGAGCAGTTGTGAAGAGCCATTTGAATTTGGTGCCGTTGACATAGTGGCTGCGTTCAGTCCGGGTTGGCTGACAGCGCTGGTACCTTATTATAAACAGGCAGTTTGATTTGCATCAGCCAATTATTTCTTGTCCCATGATGCAATTTAGTATGTGAGTTTGTTCTTGCCGACGTGTTTGTAGTTTTTTCCAGACGTCGTTGGAAGTGTGCGGTCACCTTAAGCACCTTAATCAAGGACCCAAAAGTGATATGACTCCACTAGCTATGGAATTTTAACCTGTGACCATGTAGACCTGGAATAGATCCTTAACACACTGAGCTATGAGCCACCCCATCATACTCATACTAGCCACAGTTTTGCACCTGGAGCGTTTTATTCTGATGTACAAGTAACAACCGTGGAGAAAGAAAATGTTTGTCAGTATTGGGCTTTTATCGTGGGGACCTTGAATGAGCTTTTTTTATTTGCGAGTAGATTCCTGAAGTACGGCAACCGCGAGAAGATGGCCCAGGAGCTGAAGTACGGAGACATCGTGGAGAGGCACATGATAGACGGCGACATCGTCCTGTTCAACCGACAGCCGTCTCTGCACAAGCTGAGCATCATGGCCCATATAGTGAGTCCTCTGACCTCACGTCGCCCCTTGCAGGGCAGGCAGCGCATTAAGAAAAATTGTGCGAAAGGGTCAATTTCCACTGGGCTGCTGTTAAGTGGCATGTGTGCAACTGATGTTCGAATGCTTTGTCAGGCAAGAGTGAAGCCTCACCGGACCTTCCGCTTCAACGAGTGTGTGTGCACGCCCTACAATGCTGACTTTGATGGGGATGAGATGAACCTTCACCTCCCCCAGACCGAGGAGGCCAAAGCGGAGGCGCTGGTGCTGATGGGGGTGTGTAGTACTGTCTGATGTTTCATTAAAGCTGAGCTGGGTGGCCGGGGGGGGGGTATTCTGTATGGGTGCCTTGAATGCTTCTGTGACTTCATGTTCTGAAATATCTAAGAATATTCATCTTATTCTAGACCAAAGCCAATTTGGTAACCCCGCGGAATGGAGAGCCCCTGATTGCTGCAATCCAGGACTTCCTGACAGGTTATTTTCCTGTAATTCTCAGCAATAAGAGATTGTGTTTTTATTGCATGTTGCTGTTGTATCTTTCCCACAGTGCTTGTTAGCTTTGGCCATGGTTTGTGCCACAAGCATTTTGTTTTGTATTCTCTTTACACAGGAGCTTACCTTCTTACTCTGAAAGACACCTTCTTTGACAGAGCAAAAGCTTGTCAGATTGTGGCCTCCATTCTCGTAGGGAAAGACGAAAAGATCAAGATCTCTCTGCCGCCCCCTGCAATCCTGAAGGTATCTAGTTACTCACTTCCTTAAGCTGTCCTGGAAGTCCAGTCTTGGGCTTATATCCTTCTGCTGCTAGCCCGTGACTCTGTGGACCGGGAAGCAGATCTTCAGCCTAATTCTGAGGCCTAGCAAGTCCTGCCCGGTCAAAGCCAACCTGCGGACCAAGGGCAAGCAGTACTGTGGGCGGAATGAGGACCTGTGCCACAATGACTCCTGTGAGTGTTTCTTCTCAAATCGTAAATCTGTTTCTGGACCCAGTCCTCAGGACCACATTTTTGCTCCCTCCCAGCACAGCCAAATCAAGTACTCGAATACCTGTACCAATACCTGTACCAATACCTGTACCAAATACATGGTACTGGTGTGCTGGAGGAGAGCCACCTGGGGGTCCCTGAGGGCCGGGTGGAGGGACACCGCAATAAACTGACAGCTGCTACAAAAACATGAAAACGGTATACCGACCTGTGGCTCCCTCTCCCCACTGCCCCTCCCTGTCCAGTCGTGGTGATCCAAAACAGCGAGCTCGTGTGTGGCAGCATGGACAAGGGCACCCTGGGCTCAGGGTCCAAGAACAACATCTTCTACATCCTGCTGAGGGACTGGGGGCAGATGGAGGCTGCTGACGCCATGTCCCGCCTCGCCAGGCTCGCTCCCGTCTACCTCTGTGCGTCTTGCCTTCGCTCACCATCTAGCTGCCGCTTTTGGTTTTGACGAGGCCCTTTACTCTTTTGAAACATTGTGTGATGAGAAGGGTGGCAAAATTCTGGGACTTTTCCTGTTATTTCCCATGCATTTCTGTTAATTCCCATGGAAAGTTTCCAATTTGAAATATGTCCAAAATTGTCCAGCTTAACTTCCCATGGAATGGAAAGTTTCCAGAAATTTTCTGACCTTTTGTAATGATGTGATGTGATGAGTTTCTTTTTTGTATTCTGTGCTGTAATAGTTTATAATTGATACAAATTGCTTAAGTTTAGGGCCCCCCTACCTTAGGCCTTACTTGATGCTTCCAGCTGGTATTGAAGGAGGTTAATGTTCAACCCGGTTCACAGCCAACCGAGGCTTCTCCATCGGGATCGGGGACGTGACGCCCGGGCAGGGCCTGCTGAAGGCGAAGCAGGACCTCCTGGACGCGGGCTACAAGAAGTGCGACGAGTACATTGAGGCACTGAACACGGGCAAGCTACAGCAGCAGCCTGGCTGCACCGCGGAGGAGACCCTGGAGGTGGGCTCGCCCCCCCCCAAGACACACACACACGCTTTTCGATTGGCTAAACCAGACATGTGACAACCATATGCCTAGGCACTCCAAGATTTGATAACATTTTCTCCGCAAATGCTGCGGGTCTTAACGATAATTGAGCAGCAGCCTATCTGAACTTTCAGTGCCTCATTCATGCCAAGACGACTTGAAATGTGCCTGTTCATGTACAATTTTTGTTCTTTCTTTTTATAAAATGTACAGATTCTAAAGTCTTTGCGAAAGGTATTAATGAGCAAAAACACTAAGCTTTTCTTTCTGTTTTCTGTTTTGAGAATAGGCTAAATGAGCACTTTATGGATACGTTTGTTTGTTTGTGGAGATGTCGTTCGTGTGGCTTCTCCCTCCTGCTGAGCGCAGTCTGCTCGCTCCCGCTCATTATGTCCTCATTACATGGGACTCGGTGTGTGTGTCCGTCCCCAGGCGCTTATCCTGAAGGAGCTCTCCGTGATCAGAGACCACGCAGGCAGCGCCTGTCTCACCGAGCTGGACAAAAGCAACAGCCCGCTCATCATGGCTCTGTGCGGCTCCAAAGGTGGGCCTCCGCACGGCCAGGCCTCCGCACGGCCGGGCCTCGCGTCGGGACCTGGGTGTAGCTTAGCTAAGCTAGTACTTTTTAATAGATACTTTTTATTAATCCTGAAAGTAAGTTCAGGCTTACAGTAGATGAGTGGTCACCAGCCCTGCTCCTGGAGGGGTACCAACCCTGCAGAGCTTAGCTGCAGTCCTACTTAAGCACACCTGGTACAGATAATCTGGCCCTAGTATCAGAGACTAGTATTCGCTTTAACCCGGCTGGCTCCGGCACGTATCTGTATCAGGTGTGTTAAATTAGGGCGGCATCGAAGTTCTGCAGGGTGGTAGAAGTCCAAGAGCGGGTTTGGTGACCACTGCAGTAGATGAATACACACATTTGGACGGTAAAGGATATCTAGACATTAATAGACAGTAATAATAAATATTATGCAACAATGAACAGTGAAAGTGCAAGGAATCTCAGGGAAGGTAATTCTGGAATAACGGCTCGGAGATGAATAGTAACGCACGGGGAGTCAGTGAAGGGTATGTTTTAGAATT
>JAODJU010000041.1:8604081-8619557 GCA_026776725.1 Gnathonemus echidnorhynchus
TTCACGGTATTTTGAAGTGCCCGCGATAACAATATCGTGCATATTCATTACCGCGATTTATCGCATTACCGAATACCGGCACAAGCCTAATAGCTTGATTATGAAGTTAAGAGTGACTGTGGGTTCAGTCACATGATGTAATGGCGCCACGTATTTGGCGTGCAGAATAATGGATGCTTACGTACCTTTGGGTACAGTACTTAGGCCAAAATTCTGTGCCCAGTATAATAATAATAATAATAATAATAATAATAATAATTATTATTATTATATGCATACAATACAGGAAGAATGTGAAATCCACACAGACAGAGCAAGGGGGGGATTTGACCCCAACTGTAGAGGTGTTAAGCTACAGCCTAAGAATGTTAATTATACTAATAGCAACAACGAAAAAAACAAGAACTCCAATAATAATATCAATCATTATAATTATACAGTCTATGGCTGTATGACTGCTTAAGAATAAATAATTATGATAAGCTGGGTGCCCCGGAGCACTGACTGTAGGATCCCCATTGAAAAAAGATGCTTCCCCCTGCATGCAAAGAGCTGGTATCCTAGCAACTCTAAAAACATTGGATTTGAAGGATTACTGAAGGGTCCGGAGCTTATTGAAGCTTCAGGAATAAGGTAAGATTTCTGAGTACTAGCATTGGCCTAAATAATTACTTTATCATTCGAACAAGAGTCAGACATCAGGTCCGAGTTCATTTTCTTAAATTAAAATAAGAAAAGTTATATCACTGAGAAAATATTTGCCTAATAAAAGTTTTGAGTACTGTGGTTGTATTCATATAGCATCCAGGGAAAGCTGTAACATCAAGTAACCTCAATGCATTATTACATATATTACCTCTGCAGTATTGCTTTGCCATTTAATTGTAAATTGTAAAATTTTATTGTATAGCTATAGAAAGATATAGCTGTATTTTTTATTCAGAGCTAATGGCATTTGTAAGATTTTTAGTAATGTGCTTTTATTCTGCTGAGTTAAATTATTAAATATTGTACATAGAACTGTTATTAAAGTGGGTTAATGTAAAACTGTTTTCAGAATTATGATTTAATAATTATATTTTACTCTTTTAATCAAATTGTTGTTTCAGTTGACACATGTTGACCAATATCTTAATGACATCTTTGAAGGGACCATGGAGGGAGCAGCAAAGTGCAGCGTTGAAGGTCTCGGTCGGGCTGCTCGCTGTCAGGATGCCGGAGGGGGTCGGAGGGGGCAGGAGGGGGCCGGAGGGGGCCGGACGGCAGCAGGGGACTCACCCTTCGGAAAAGCCATGCGCTTCCTGGCAGAGAGGGTCCGCGAGCCCCCCAGAGGCGCGCATCGCTTCGGCTCTCTGAGTCACCATTCATTCTTCTCCAGGCACAACCCCCACCCCCACAGAGTCACGCACATCCAAGGTGGGCACTGAGGGCGGGATAGTGGAGGAGCAGCCATTGCTTCAGGTTCCATTGTTGTCTATCAGAAAATACTTATAGGCTGTCAGAAAATACTTATAGGCTGTCATTTTGATTGGGTCTTAAAAAAATATACTCTTTTTCTGATCCTGTGGCCTCAATATAGGCTTATGTGCTTTAAATAAAGGCTTTTTTGAAACAAAATTTTATCTCTTAGCAATTAGAAACCGTAAAATTGAATAAAATTGAATGAACAGTATAAGACATAATGTATACATACATATGTGTTATTATACATAGAGAAAACAGAGAATTTTTGGATCATATTTAGAAACAGATAACAGATAATGTGCAATAACAAACACATCAACAAACTACAGCCAAATTACAAAATAAAGATATTGATAAGTTTTAATCTTAATAGAAACCAAAAATACATAGATACCATAAACTTGAATTTGTGCGATTTAAACATTGTGTTGTCATCCTGACATAGCGACCTGCGGTATTTTAGTATATCTAAGCCACTTTGTTGGGCTATGAATGAGTCGCTGATCTCAGAATGTTAATCAAATCTCTACAATTCTAACTTGGTAAAATTTCACTGAAACTGACATATAGTGATCTGGTGATTTAATATTCAACCAGAAAAGAATTTCGAGGGGTGTTCTGTACAGACAGGAGTTTTCCATGCATCCTCCATTTTAAGGCGAGGCTGAATGGGCCACTCGAGAGATCTTACTTTCATCTTTTACTCTTAAGCCACTTCAGTGTAGCTTTGGTCTAGTGAGCTGAAGCCTGGTCCATTACCTTAGTGATAGTTTTTTCAGAGTCACTCAAAGGGATTATCAAAAGACTTCAGACGGCTTCAGTATCATGCTGACTTCCTCCTTGGCAGTCAGCCTTGACAATTTTGTAATTTACTGGGTAACGGACATGAGTGTGTGTCAAAACACAAATGACATAAGACATTCGCTGATCAACTATTACTGGGAATTTCTTATTCTTATTTACAAAGATCACTGGATCTTCAGTGTTTGTTGTTCTTTTGGATGAATGAAAAAGTACAACAAAAAACAATAGAAAAAATAGAGATAACAAGAAACCAGGAACATACTTTCAGTGGCCTGTTCCGGTGGATTGTGCGGATCGTATGGGTGACTTGTGAGTTGCTGTATTATAACGTCTTTTCATTCTTTTTCCAGGTTTGAATGGGACCCCTGTATGCATAGTTAATGATGACTTGTGGATTTCCACGCCGTCGCCTCTCCACCCGCTGATTAAGAGTCAGATGCCCCTAACAGTCGGAAGAGCGACCCCTGACCCCCTCCTGCGTCGCTGCCAAGACAGCTGGACCAATCACACGGCAGGTGAAACGCCCACCCCTGAATGGTCCTACTTCGATTTTTACGTTTGTTTTAATAAACACGTCTTTAAAGGGTAACGGAAATATTTTGCTTTTCCTGCTGTTATTTCGAGTGTTGACTGAAAGCCTTTCCTCACAGTTCCCCTGCCGGAAGCATGGAGGGAAGAACTCCGAGAGCTTGCAGCTAAAGTCAGCTTGTCGACGGCAGTGAAGAAAGAAAAAAAGTCTGTATGTATGAGCTAGCGAGCTCTGAGCAAAACACCGTCCCTTTTACTGCAGTTTTATACAGAGGTGGACATTTCCTGTCCAGAAAGTAAAAATCCTGACCAAGATTTTGTTTCAACCAACCAGTTGAGTACTCTGTGAGTGCGAATTTTGATACTCAACTGGTTGGTTGAAATAAAATCTTGGTCTGGGTTTTTACTTTCTGGACAGGAAATGTCCACAAGTCATCATTAAAAGACATGCAAATTACATGTCAGCTTTGAAAAAAGATACTTTATAATTGTACATAATGTTACTAAAGTTGCAAAACTGACTATTTTATGTCAAAAACCCTTTTACTACATACTCATTTCTTTATACAGGACGCCCCCCCAAATTCAATAACATAATTATCTTGACTAGGCTTAACTGTTAGATCAATCATAAAATTCCATCACATAATTATGTTGCATGAGGCAGGAGATTTTCCAATTAATATATAAAACAGCTTCATTCATGAACAAGAATTTGAATGATATATGGTTGCACATCTGTGGTTAAGTACATTTTGGCTTGTTCCTGTTCTAAATGAATTATTTTAGCATGCGTGCAGTATGTAGGTATGGGAATAACCCTGTTGTTCTACCAGGGAGGGCAGAAAATGGCTCAACCATTTAGGTGTGACTTTGCATCCTACAGCAAGTTACAGAAGGGCCGTCAGGCAGGATGACGCAATACTCAGCCAAGACCGGACGCATAATTCCAGCCTCGTCACGGGCTTGCAGCAGACACTTGACCCAGGCTTCATCGAGACACGGCCGGCACCGGGGAAACCCCCCCCCACCCGCCCTGTATGACCAGGAGCTCACGGTAACACCAAGCTTCATTTACAGCTTTAGATGAGCCTTTTATCATAAGATTAAGGGGCTCAACTTTCGATACTTGGAAGCCGAATCACTACAGCCCAAATCGCATATGTGACTTTTAAAAATGGACTATTTTCGAGAATACATATTTGTTTCAAATTAAATAGAATTTATATAATAGACCAAAAGGATAGTCTGCTTACTACTGTCTCAGGCCATCATAAAAAGATGGCTGTACGAGCCTCAGTTTTTGTTAAATACTCCCAAAGCTAAACATTCAACCGTCACAAAAGCACCAAAATCACATGTCCACTTGCTCTCATGTGATTGGCCATAGTGCCTTTTTCATAACATCGATTTTGCTAAGCCTCCTACAGCAGAGAACCTGCGAGAACCTGGGAGGGAGACGCCGCAAGCGCACGAGTCGGAACATTGGCTGCTCCACAAAGTGTCATCCTTCTAAGCTCAACGCTGATCCAATGGGTCATTCATCAGATCGGGACAGTGCGGGGATGTATGATCTAGTGACTCTGTGGTTCCTTTCAGGTCCTGGAGCTCCTGTGTCAGGTCCTCCAGACAGATTCCTTATCTCAGGTCCAGCAGTGGCTTCTGTATGCTGATCAGCGAGGTGAGAAGTCAGCACGTAATGCTCGTAGGGGCAATGCAGCACCGGTATGCACACAGCTAACCTCCTGTACAGTTACTGTGGAGCTGAAAGATTGCTGGTAACCTCTAGCTTTAGCTAGCTGAGTCATTTGGGATCCTGATAAAATATTTACATCCATTTTACATCTATATATAAATGTGTTATGGTGCCGCATTGGCGCAGGCAGGAAGAGATGACGATCCACGGAGACAAAGGAGTTTATTAAACAAACTGAATACACTGAGGAAAAGCACAAAATTAAGGGACCACTGGGAGACTGAACAAAATGGGAGAAATAACAACTTAACAAAAGAAACCACGAAGCAAGTTAACTGGGGAACTGAGTAACATCACCAGGACTAAGCAACAGAACGGAGCAACAAACACGTAGTAACTAAACACGACGATTGACTAATGAACAGAGTGAGGACAGACCATTAAATACACAAAGAAACCAGGGCAAACAAAGGACAGGTGTAAATCATAATGAAATTCATCAATCTCTAAAGAAGCAGGACAATGAGCAACACAAGAAACAATTAACAAGCGCAACCCTGAAACGAGGAGACACTGGAAATTACTACACTGGGATAATTTACAGGGTTAACAGCCTCTGAGCTGCACATTCAACCCACTGAGCTATGCAGCAGTCCAGGGAACAGGGAGAACACATTATGGCAAGTGGGCTATAAGACAGGGAGGGGAGAAGAGGGATGACCAGCGACACCTGCTGGCCAAACAGGAAGAGACGCAAAGGGCAGGGTTGAACTGCACCAACCCTGCCATAAACGCATATTCAGAGTAGCTGACAGCAGCAAGTGAAAAACAATACATATTTACTGTACTGTATGTACTATATGCATGACTGACCCAATGTATTAAACAATGACAATATTGTGTTTCATCAAAAGAGAAAGACTTTGTGATGGAGCTGATCCAGCAGGCCGTGGATGCCAGTGTGATCGACAGCCTTGCTAAGGGGGTAGCTGATCCCCTGCCAGCACTGTCCTCCTCCACAAGGCTTCCTGGAAGAAACCATGGGTAATGGGGGGGGGGGGGTGGTCTGTAAAAGCATTAAGGAGATGTGTATGTATGTATTGTAGAGAAGGTTTAAATTAGGCCTAAAGGAAGAGCTGTGTAAGTAGATATACTACACCGTGCAAAAGTCTCAGGCAGTCAAAGAAAATGATGTTAAAATGATCTTCATGTTGGTGTAAGACTATAATATTACGTCTGTAAAAGTGTGTTAGCTTGGCCATTTCAAAACCTCTGCTCAAATTATCCCTGCCGATATTATCCGATACAGCCATGTATTTGATTGTACCACTTCTACACCTCATACGGCCAATCAATACCTCGTTGACTTTTGATGGCTGAGGTGCCCCTGAGGAGTGGTCTTCATCTAGCCATCCAGCCTTTTTGGAGAACAGAAGAAATTCTTGTTAGTATTTATTGCGGTACTCTTTATTGCCATATTTTCTAATAAAATTACATTTTTTTTCTAAGCAAAAATACACTTACTGCCCAGATAAATAGATTTTAAACATTTCCTTTGAATGCCAAAGACTTTTGCACAGTACTGTAGCTGTATAACCATAACAGCATATAGCATGTTCAGTTTAGACACTGAAATTAATCTGGCATGAAAAAATGTGATAACATTATATACTTTCTTTCTTAGTTTTGACAAAGCTACAGATATCATCAAAGAAGAGGACAGGCCAGGTAATTTAGCAGCTGACTTCAAATCTGAAACCTGTTTCCATTATGAACACCCTCAGAGCAAAGATAAGCCGTCTTTCAGAGACTAGTACTGCACTATATATTCTTTAGTCCCAGCAAAACTGCTTTAACAGGTAAAAAGCTTGTTTTGACGTGACTTCAGGTCCGACCCAGTACTTCAGCCCCATTTCTCGTGGTAGTGATGTATTTAAACACAGTTCTCACAAACTCTGTCCTTGACACAACAAATGGATAATACAAATAAGGAAGAAACAGATAAGAGAGCTTTATATATTTAGCAAAACAATGGTTGTTACTGCAGTAGTGCATAGGGTATAAATACAGAATAGTGACAGTCTTTACTGACAGAAATTGACTCAAAGAATGTACCAACAAAAATGTGCTTTATTTTGCATTATATTGTATATATATGTACTGTATGTACTCTATCATATAGCAACATGGATAACAATACAATGGATACAATAAGGATGTATATATAAGTAGAAAATGACTCAGGAGGAAGATGCCATAATGAAACAGTACAATAGTTTTGTCTCTCGAATAAAGAGACATAAAAAAAACATCAAAAGGACGTTGGCAGTAAATGCTGTGAATTGGCATGAGTGTCTAGCTAAAAAAGCGCCAGGTCTATGTTTAATTTATGCTTTTTACCCTGTCTGAATAGCTACAATCTAAATCTAAAATGCAAAAAAAGGTCTGAACTAACGTTTATCCCCCAGCTACCAGACAATACTGTTTGAGACAGTTTCAAGACTTCAAGCAATGATATAAGCAATGACATGAGGAAGGCCTTATAGGGGTAACCATGACTGCAGAAGAGCGTGCGGTTAGTAATACGAGCACGTACAGCATGAGGCATAAGGCATTAGGGTCAGTTATGTAACTTCAGGTGTAAAACCCTATGGCCCAGCTGAGGTTGTTGCTGTGCATGTCTGGACAGAAGGACGAACAGTGGTAGGTCTGTGTAGTGTGGTTGATACACAAAGAGCTAACTTTAAAGACTGAGTACAGAGGTTTCAGTCCCTGCTGTGCCAGGTTTGTAGCCTTCTGTAAAAAGGACGTAAACTAGCAAATGGACAGCAAAGTGTAGGTGTTTTGTATGTTGTGTGACCAAGGGTGTCGGTCGAGAGTTTGATATTGGGGGGGACACAACTTAATAATTTAAGTGCAAAGGTGGATTTTTTTTGAGGTGGGGGGAGATGAATGAGGTCAAATTATATATTGGGGGCATACCTCACCAGATTTTGGGCCCCATAGAGCTGCAAATATGTGAGGCCAGCATCCACATAGAGGAATGTACTCTCTCTGTAGAGGATGTTATTATGCTATTCACCTTTGATTCAGTGATTTTAAGTCCCATCGATTTCCAGCCCCCATCTCTCCGGCTCACATTTCCACTGGTCGTCATGTCTTCAGTGGGGATTCAGGGTCGATCACGTTCCCTCAAGTTTCATGCATAGTTCTGGGTGGAGATGTACTGCAGCTCAATGTGGATTGGCGTCGCGCTCGTGACCAAACGAGGAAGGCGTTCTGTTTTCTAACCTTGTACTCTTTTTTTTTGGTTTAGAATTGATTGGAACGGCGGAGGTGCTCCAGGTGAATTCAGAGGAAACTGAATAGTAACAGTATCATGAATATATTTGCTAACGTGCATGTCTACCACCCTCATTAGTGTCTGTTAATCATTTTTATCCAGGAATATAAATGAGCTTGAAAAGTAGGTCAGATTAGGATGCAATATTTCAGTGTGTTGTGGTTATTCTTCAAAGAACTATGATGTAGGTAATGATTAAACAGTAATATATTATGTACTGATCATCCAGCAACTTTCCTTTAATACAATTTTAATTTCCCTGTTAATGGAATATTTAAAATGCATAAATTGTAACCCTTCCCTCTGCACAAAAGCATGAAAAGATTCATAAAATGTAAATGAATAAATGTAAAAGATAGATAATACAACACATGTATTATAGATTTGCTTTAGTTAAGCACATAAATATGCGGCACTTGGGGTTTCGTGTGTTTATACTCTGTTTATACTCTGTTTATACTCAGGCGGATATTATCTGGATTGCTCCTAGTGTTTTCAAAGCAGAGAATACATACGCTGAAAAAATATCTCCTGAACAGTGTTCAATAAACAGGGTGATACTGATTAGAATCACTGTCAGAACTTATGGTGTACACCTTAAAGCTCTGAGTTATCTCCTTATATGTGATTTTTCCACGTCTATCTGACCCATCTGGAGCACTTCTCATTCTCCAGTTGACAAGAAACATTCAGAACATTTTGGTTTGGCCGCCTTTTTACGAGAGAGAGTCAACGCTCTTTTCTTACTCAGTCTCTTAAAGGCACGGTAGCCCTCTAAGTCACATGGGCCTCTTCTCCAGTCTGAGGTCGGTTGTCCCAAACTACATTTTGCAGTTTGCCTCATGGGAAAAATTGCTCAGATTATGGGTTAAACTGTGGTTAGAATAACAATATCCTTATTTCTTTCGCCTGAGATTCGAGCCGTCAGAGACTGTCCCGTGCTATGATTACTGCTCCTTTGTACCTCAGATGATTGATCAAAAGGATTCAGGGGCTGCAAAGCGCTTTAGGCTCTCAGCCTCAAAGATGGTTCCACTTCAGACATTTCCTCTCTTAGATTCGTAATTCTTTTGCATGCAGAGAGGCCTGTAATTTGTGCTTCTCAGATTGATTTGATTTAATGTCGGCCACCACGAATATTTTCATACTCTTAAATAGTTTAATGTCAGGCTAATGTTATTATTCTTGTAATGATGACATTCTGATTATACACACTATACCACACTTAGTTTATACAGTGGATTCAGCAGGTATTCAGGTGCATCCCATTTCTATCGATCATTTCTTGAAATGTTTCTGAACCTTTTTTTTGGATGCCATCTATGTTTCATTTAATTGACTGGACAGGATTTGGAAAGACACACAACAGTCTTTATAAATGTCCCACAGCTGAAAATGTATATCAGAGCGAGAAGCATGTCGGGGGGGTCGAAGCATGAGAACCATGCCGGGGGGTCGAAGCAATTGCCTGCAGAGCTTAGAAACAAGATTGTGTTGAGACACAGATCTGAGGAAGACTGCAAATATAAATTTTATTTTCCAGCATTAAAATAGTCCAGATGCACAGTGGGCTCCGTAATTCTTAAATTGAAGAAGTCTGGAGCCCAGCCAAAATGAGCAATTTGGTAAGAAAGACCTTGGTAAGAGAGGTGACCAAGAACCTGATGGTCACTCTGGCTGAGCTCCAGAGATGATGTGTGGAGGTGGGAGAGACTTCCAGAAGGACAACCAACACTGCAGCATGCCACTGAACTGGGCTCAGCAAAAGCCTCTCTGCCTTTTACTGAGGAATCTTATTTCTTATAGTCTGAGATCTGCCTGAAGGACTCAGACTAAAATAAATAAGATTCTCTGGTCTGATGAAAACAAGATTGAACTGTTTGGCTTCTAAGCATCTCTGTTTGGTTCTAAACATCATGTCTGAAGGAAATCAGGCACTGCTCATCAACTGTGTAATAACATCCCAGTGGCGAAACATGCTAGTGAGAGTGTCATGCTGTGGGGGTGTTTTTCAGCGGCAGGGACTGGGAAACAAGTCAGGGTCGAGGGATAGTTGAACAGAACAAAGTACAGAGATATCCTTAATGAAAACCTGCTCCAGAATGGTCTGGTCCTCAGACTGGACTGAAGGTTCATCTTCCTACAGGACAATGACCCTAAGCACAAAGCAAAGACAATGCAGGAGTGACTTAATGATGACTCTGGGATGTCCTAGTGCGGCCCAGCCAGAGTCCAGACTTGAACCCAACCGAACATCTACGGAGAGACCTGAAACTAGCGGTCCACTCACAGCCCCCATCCAAAATGGCAGATCTTTAGAGGATCTGCAGAGAACGGCAGAATATCCCCAAATCCAGGTGTGCAAAGTTTGTCACATCATACCCAAGAAGACTCAAGGCTGTAATCACTGCCAAAGATGCTTCAAATAAGTACTGAGTGAAGGGTCTGAATACTTAATTCATTGTAGCATTTCAGCTTTTTGTTTATAATAAATTTGCAAATATTTTTTAAATCCTGTTTTTGCTTTGTCGTTATGGAGGACTGAGTGTAGACTGACGATGTAAAAAAAAAAAAAAAAAACATTTAAACAATTTTCGCATAAGGCTGCAACGTAAAATTCGAAAAATGTGAAGGGTCTGAATACTTTCTGTATCACCTATATCTATCTTGCTTTATTTTTCAGTATGAGGCAGAGAAATCAGTAAAACCAAAGCTCAGAATCTGTGAAACTGTAGAATATTCACTACATGTTGATCTTAAGTATTGCACATTATCAGCACAAAAAAATATAGCATTCGCATATCTACAGCGTATTTACGTTATATAAATAGTTATTGCCCTTTTTTCATAGCCGGGGTAGTGAGTGTGACATGCAGGTGCCCTGGACGTGCATGAAAGCAAACGTATCCGTGTATTCAGCGAGAAGTTTGGTCAGCAGGTGAAGTTCAGCATTCACGTCACTGGCCCTCTGACAAGGACACCTGTTAGCTGATATCGGGCACAGTGTCCACTGGCAGCGGTTCAGCTTTGCCCGTAGCTCATAGATAGCTGCTGAAAGCAGTGGGCCGGCACTGCGAGGAGGGCACAGTTTTATTAGTTTACTGCCATCTAACATGCCTGGCAGATCAAGCACGTGTAAGTGAGTAAACGGTACCGAGGTAACTCAGCTTCATCAGAACCACTGTTATTCCCTGGTTTCTGAAATCACTTCTCCAGTATTGCTTCCTTAAACCCATTTTACTAAATTTTAACAGGTTTTCTCCCTGACTTGTTTTAGCAGATAGCTGCTGTTAGTGTATAAGTCAGTAAAATGGCTTAGGTCCAGAATACATAGTAGAGATGTTAGCTGCATATAAACCCAATAGACCAGCGTTTCCCAATCCGGTCTTCGGGGACCTGCAGACAGTACACATTTTTGCTCAGCAGCTGGGAGGGAGCAAAAATGCGGACTGTCCGGCGGGGAACTAGAAGGGAGCAAAAACGTGGACCGTCCGTGGGTCCCCGAGGAACGGGTTGGGAAACATTGCAATAGACCTCTTAGATCCTTAGGGGCTGGATTGCTGCTTGTACCCAGAGTTAGATCTAAAGAGAGCCACTGTGCTACACAAAGACATACATCCCACAGATGCTCCATCGGATTGAGATCTGGGGAATTTGGAGGCCAAGTCAACACCTTGAACTCTTTTTCACGTTCCTCAAACCATTCCTGAACAATTTTTGCAGTGTGGCAGGGCACATTATCCTGCTGAAAGAGATCACTGTCATTGGAGATTACTGTTGCCTTGAAGGGGTGTACTTGGTCCGCAACAATGTTTTAGGTAAGTGTTACCTGTCAAAGTACCCAAGGATTCCCAGTAGAATATTGCACAGAGAATCACACTGCCGCTGCCAGCTTGCTTTCTTCCCATAGTGCATCCTGGTGCCATCACTTCCTCAGGTAAACAAGGTAGATACACCCGGTTGTCCACATGATGTAACAGAAAATGTGACTCATCAGACCTTCTTGCAGTGCTCCATGGTCCAGTTTGGACACTCAGGTGCCCATTGCAGGCACTTTCGGTGGAAGACAGGGGTCAGCATGGACACTCTTTGGCTACGCAGCCCCCTACACGGCAGGCTGTGATGCCCTCTGTGATCTGACACCTTTCTGACATAACCAGCATGAACTTTTTTAGCGATATGTCCTACAGTGGCTCTCCTGTGAGATCAGACCAGATGGACAAGCCTTCCCTCCCCACACTCTAATTTTGGGTACCTCGCACAAAATGGCACAGGGGGTAAAACATGCCGTCAAACTGCTCAGTCTGTTTCTGGCCAAACTGCACCTCTAATACCCAGGCTTAAGTTACATGGCAACCGTAAGTAAATGAATGCAATAATCCTCAAGCTAAACAGCCCCATGACCGTAAGAGTCCCCGGTTGCTATGTCATTAGGTCCTTTCTGTTTCTTGTGTAACAGTCAGACATCAGGGACAAAATCATCCAGTTAAGTTTACTTGTTGCCACATGTCAAGGAATTATTGTGATTTGTTGAACAACAAGTTTTTCTTCATAGTTGACTCGTGTCGGGCTGGCATCCTGTCCAGGGTGTATCTTGTCTTATAATCAGATCGCCACTCTCCTAACTGGAACATGGTCATGGATAAATTGATCAACTGAACAACATAAACACAACTGAGATTAGCCCCTGAGATAATCATCAATATGTAGATATTTCACAAAAAACACAGAGTGAGGATAATATTCTAATATGTTATACATATAGTAATGCATTTTTATAAGGCTTTAATCAGTAAATACATCCTTCCATTCATCCACCTGCCACTTACTCGAAATTGAACAGCATCTGTTTTACAGTACAAATCCTGCAAATACTCCTGGTATTACGGTAATTAGCATTGAGAGTTATTAGTAATTGCATGGAAATTGTAAAAAATAAAACAAAGAATCATCTCTCTCAGAAGTTTTAGTGGTACACTGTAGAATAGGAGGAATGCTTAACCACAAGCGAAAGATTACTATGGTATCACTTTCTATAAATGCCATGTCTATAAGAATCTATTAATACATTCATGACATATTATAATGCATTCATAAAACATTATAATCGTGCCTATAAATATTTATAAAAAGGCATATAAATAGCCATTCTTATTATGCATTATGAATACTTTATGAGGCTTTCATCTATATTGCACTACAAATGCCTTAATAATGTAATATAAAGCACCTTTCATACTTATGCCAACTATTTTAATGTATTATGAAGATATCTATAATGCATTATAGATAATAGCTTTAAAAAACTCAAAGTGTTACCATATTGGTCATCTAAGATAAAGCTGTGATCCACATTTAATCTGAACTATTTCAGTACAGGAGGTCTCAAAATATCTGGAGTCCAATATTACAGTAAGCTATATTTTTATGGGGATTAGTGTCTACGACATGCAATGAAAAGAAAAATACAAACATTAATACAAATCATTCTGCAAAGATTGCTTCCAAAAATATAACACATGGCCTTTCTCTCATATCTGCACTTTTTTTCCCTCTTGTATACATTTTAATATTGAGCATCTGAAGATGTGTCCTTAATGAAGGTCATTTCTTGGGAGGGGGAGATTGAAGGTCAAAGTTCTGCATTCTTTACATTTCACTCAAGCTGCCCATCACCCACTGATCAAGCTGCAAGAAATTTATTTTACAGCAACTGCCGAATGTTCAAGACGCAGAAAAAGACGGCAAAGTGAAAGGTGTAGAGTGCATGAAACTAGGGCTTTTAACCCGTGGTTAAGTAAAAATATTTCATGACAAAATTGGCCAAGCAGGGGGGATCAGTCACATGGTCTTGATTAAATTGTGTTTTGGTCTGGAGTTGGTCTGATATAGGCAGTAGATTTACCTTTATGTGAGTGAAACTACACAGATCAGCATAAGGGGATGGTGGGGGGGGGGGGGGGTCATTTTTTCCTGTAATGGGATGGCATTCATATGTAACCCATGACAACTCAAACCCTACCTTTAACTAGCATTTGAAAAACACATGTATGGTTAAGGTATTTGAACGATTCCTTTGCTTGTTCATGCTCTCTTGCTGATGTCTTTATAATTCCGATCAGTGATATTCAAACAGTTTGTCTCTTATTAATGTTGTTACATTATAGCTACATTTATTTTCCAAAAATTATGGTTTTCTGGTCTCCAGAACAGGGCTGTAGAAAGGTTTATACTTATTTGTGGGACACTTATTCGCAGGCATTCATGCGCTAATCGTTGCTGTATGTGGTCAGATCTAGGACAGAACTTCTGTAATTTAAAAGGGTTGCTATAGCTACCAATAGCACAAGCAACTGCGGCGTTTCTACAAAACCACAAAACCACTACTGCCATGAAGCACCATGCACCACAGAAATAATCCTTCAATGGCTTGTGCAGTCTCTTGGATCTGCAGTGTCTCTCAGTGTTGAGACAGTCAACACAATAATGCGCTAGGCCCTCCGTCTTGTTTTGAAGACACCGATCGCTTGGACTTTCAAGAAATAAACGCAGCACGATTCATCTTTGACGTGAGCTGAAGTAGAATCATCGTGAGTCAGTCTCCTATCTTCTAGTTAAGTCCTCCTATCAGTTTGAACTCTTTAATCTTCAGAGTTTCTTATTGTTTGGCTGTAGTAATACAGATTGGCAACAACAAGACAAGTTTTCTGTTAGCAGTGTCAGTTATTATCATTAGGTACAGTTATCTCAGTCCTGGTGACTGCATAGATGGGATTCTTCCAGAATATTCTTCTGACCTGGTCATTGGTGTGATAATTGAGACTCCATTCTATGCTGTTTTTACTCATACAGTAATGCAGGGCAGTACTGTGGTATCACACCTCCAGGGTTGCCGGTTCGAATTGAGCCTTCGCTCTATGTATGGAGTTTGCCTGTCCTCCAGGGTCACGTTGCTCTCCTCTCACAGTGCAGTTAGGCTAATCGGTCTCTCTGAATTGCCTGCTGAGTGTGAGTACATGCCCTGTGTGGGCTGGCATCCCATCTGGGGAACCCCACCGCCTCGCGCTCTGTGCTGCCTGGGATGAGCTCCAAAGCACCCATGACTCAGACTTGACTGAGTGGTTAGAAGATGGATGGAAAACAAAGCGCAGAAATACACCCCTTAGCCCATCCAGTTATGAGCCTTTGGTTGACTGGTAACAAAGTTCTTTGAGAATAAAGTACAGGATGCTAATTTAAGGGTAAGTAGTATATAAGTGTGTAAGTAAATTGTACATAAATAGTACATAATGAAGCAGTTCAAAAATAAAAATTACTATATATAATAGGTTAATAGTTGGTTGTTAAATTAAGGTGATGTAATCAATAAAGAGCAGAGAATGTAAGGCATACCTATAGACATTTCTAGATGTCACTAGTGAGCTGTGATATGAACAGCATACAAGCATAATGAAGCACAAACTCTGGCTACTCTGGCTATTTCTCATAATCACTCATCCATCCACCCATCCATCCATCCTCTACCGCTTTTCTGGGTCAGGTCGCGAGGGCAGCAGTCTAAGCGGGGAAACCCAGACTTCCCTCTCCCCGGCCACTTCATCCAGCTCCTCTGGGGGAATCCCGAGGCGTTCCCAGGCCAGC
>JAODJU010000041.1:8632354-8650093 GCA_026776725.1 Gnathonemus echidnorhynchus
AAGTACACTTGCTACCCAGATAAACAGCTTTAAACATTTCTTTGGACTGCCTAAGACTTTTGCACAGTACTGTACATCTGTCCCAACAGTCGAGTAAACTGAGGCAGCACTGGGCAGCGCATTAACTGTCAAGTTATCGGGTTAAGCGCAAAGCAAGGCCTGACAAACTTTGAAATGAAAACCACGAAAAACCAGCTAGCTAAACTCAACACACGCTAAAAGAGGAAACTGCACAGGTGTGTTTTATTCACAGTTGTTTCACGTCCCCTTGTTATTTTCACCAAGTAAACAGAAAGTAGTGACGGCTGCCTTTTGATATATTCACAGTTATGACTTTTGATGAGTGAACATTTCTCTCCTAACAGAATCTATGTCAGCAGGTTATAGCTAAAACAGCAGCAAAGATTTTCACTTCTCTTCCCGGAATAGCGACTTATGACAGGACTGTTAGTGTAAACTATGTCTGGCATCTTGGTGCTAGTGGGGGTAGAGAGGAGTCTTGCTGCAGACAGCCCCTTTAATAAATTTTTTTCATATCTCTGTTTAAATTTTAATTAAACAAAAAGGCAATTAAGATGTTTTTGCTGACCCATTAACTCATAAACCCCATCGCCTGCGACGAAGAGCTGCTTTTTCGCCAGTAGTCATAACAAAGTGGAATTTATTATAAACTTGTACCACGGCAGTGTGGAATTCTCGTATCTGAAAGGGAGTTGATGAATTTTCTTTGACCGCACACATAATGCAGGCCAGGCGAGTTGCAGTAGTAAATCAATGCGCGATTGTAGTCTTCAAATCTATGGGCGGTTCTTTGCCTCCGCAGCCGTGCATTTCAAAATGCATACTTTCCTGCATTAACCCTCATTTAATGAACAGGAAACTATAAAATCTATTTCATATATTATACAAGCATTAAAGAAAGACCCTGTTATTAGCTGTAATCTATTATTAGATTATTAGCTGTAATTATAACCTCAAATTTATAAACTCTAATTTAAGGATAATGGCTTATAGTGGTCACCAATTGGCTGATCCAGCTCCGGAACTGAACCTGGATTGCAGAATCAATATATGCCCCCCCTTATTTTTTTCAGACTTTCAGGTTTGTATTGCTGATGAAAATAGTTGGATTCCAGTGCTTTACAGCATCTTGAATGCTGGCTGCTGCTGATTTTTGTCCTTGATTATTTTTGTTGCCGTTATTCCAAAGGAATCCATGATACTCAAATGGCCTTATTTAATATTGTTCCAAGGCTGACCAGTGATTGTGTGCCTGAGAAATATCCCCACAATCGTCTCTAAGTGACCGGCATCGCTGGCAGACTCACGTCGGCTGGCTGCATTCATTGACGTTGCACCTCTTTCGGATCGGCTTCGGCTTCTTGCTGGTCTCGCAGAAGTTGCGGTGTACCAGGCGGCTGTCGCTCTTCCTCCTACAGCCGTATTTCGTGTACTGTATGCCTGGAAAATTTCACACCGTAAAGCTAGAATGCACCCGGGGGGGTAGAGTGCACCTAAACAGCCACGGCGGCCTCACTCGGTAAGGGGCTATCAATCAAAAATTCATGAGTATGGTACATAGCCCACCTCCCCCACAGGGCTTGGAGCACTGCGACCAGCTTTTCAAGGCCCACTCATAGGTGTCCAGCTCGGCCAGGAGGACGTTGTTATTGGTGATGACCGGCAGAAGGTCCTCGTGAATAATGTACTTGTACGTAAGGCTGATCTTGGAGTCGTCCTCCTGAGGAACGACCTGGAAAGAGTGACAGAATCTCAGTATTCCAGCTGTTCCGAGGGCCCTCGATCCTGAATGGACTTCATCGCGTGCGCGTGTGATCAAATAACAAAACAGAAGCGCGGCTCGCTCCCAGCTCTGACGGAAAACACATGTTCTCACCAGCACGACGATGCCTTCGTGGAGTGGCCCAGCAGTCTTCAGGCTCTCCTTGTCGCTCCCGACGCCGTACTCCCATTCCAAGCCGTTTTCGATGAAGGTCTTTGACTTGGCCTCCACGCTTTTCTCATTGAGTATGAAGTGACCGGTGACCTGATTTTTCACAGCTGTCATGTTCAGAAAAAACACACACAAACACCTTTTATCTATCTCAGGCAAAACTGCCATATTTAAGCCACAAGAAGCTTCTACACTCAGGTCAATAGGGTCATTAACACCAACAATTAAAAATTGTTATAACTGCAACCTACACTTTAAATATTTTCTGAGATATTTATAAAACTTATAACTTTTTCCCTTTGCCTATTATATACTTATACATTATATACTGTATATTTCTATATTTTTAGTTCTTATTTTGTGAACTTGCGTAATTTATAGTTTGTAATCCTTGTACAAGCAAACTTTTTACATTTTTGCTTAACGAAATCAAGTCAAAATTATTTCATTCTTCTTTTTCACGTAATAGGCCACACATTTCTGAAATAAAAAGTCATAGATTCTATTATATTTTATCATTGTTCTCACAACCACATTTTGAAAAGCCCCATTTTACACTTGAATGAGTAAGTAGCTGTGCAGAGCTGAGAATGGTTTGAAAACCATTTTCATTGTGTAGTAAATACTATCAGTAAATCAGAGGTATTTAATTTGACTAAAAATCCACTGTCTTGTCCTGTCTTCCTATTGCTGTGTCATATGCATATTCTATCAGCATTACATTTCTGGAGGCCATCTCATCTTCCTTTGAATTGGTAGCTTTCATACAGGCATTCTCAGAAGACAGCTTGGCTCAGGGCCCAACGTCCTCTCTATCACAGCTGCACAGAGAGTTATTGTACGGGCAGTGAGAGAGACAGCCTGGCCCCCACACTCCTGGGTCCTCTCTCAAACACATTCTGTTCCTTTTTTTGTCACATCTGCTGTAACAAATACTAATCACAGCATAAATTAAATAAACCCCGCATGTATACCAGAAATCTGTGGAGATATAGGCTAAATTAAATTAGATACAAATATTGTCTTTACTTGGTAGAAATGTTTATATCTTTTCATTGACAATGTCCACACAATGAAGGATACATTTAATCACGCTGCATCTGTATAACTAGCCTTTGTGTTTTTGTCTTGCCACACAGAATAATGATATTTTCAGCTGCCAGCAGAGCAGCGCTCAGGTCTCCCCATTCTAATACAATGGAAGTTTCTAGCACGCTCAACGGACCACGAAGTATATTCTTGGGGGAGATAAATATTACAGGAAAACTGATCCTGGGATCCTGATAACTAGCATACATGTACAGTGGAAGCGCCTTGGCTTGGATTACTATCAACCTGGGCCATAGGCCCTGACTTTACACAGTACCCACCTATAACGTGAGGAGACGTTTCATTTTCCTCTATGACAATGTGTCTGGCTCCAGCCGGGATATCAAACATTTTCAACATCCCTAAGGGCGACAAGACAGCAGGGGTCAGTGGCCGTTCCAGGGGCCCCTTTCGCTTCACACAGGGACATGGGCTCTCGGCCCTGAGATCCGCAGGCGGCCTCGGCCTTCACTTTCTGCTCGGAGACCGGCAGCTCGGACGGCAGATGTCTGCCTGGGAAACGCGAGCTGGCATTCCGGGCGGAGAGAGAGACAACGAGCGGGCGGCCGGGGCCCCCACACCTGCTTTCTTCGGCGTCTTGGCGAGCGTCAGCTTGACGGTGCGGCAGTGAGAGTTGTCCCCTCCGCACACGCCGCACTTGTCCTCCTGCTTGTATGAGCCGAACTCCTTGTCACAGCCCACGTGCTGAGGAGACAGAGAGGAGAAGCTGCACTCCATTCAAACTCCCCTCAAAGGCCAGTACTAATCAAGGCAAAGGGTGATCTCTGTAATCATAATCACAATGGGTATAAGGCCTAAGTGCTCTCAGCGCACAGGAATCATCACATTACTGAGAACGTTCCTTTTTGTAAGAGCCCAATCAATCTCTAAATCAAATTACTGAGGAACAGCTTCTTTGCCGTAGAAGCGCTGCCATATAAAGTACTAAAAACCAGGATATTCCTGTAAATGCCTTTATATGCAGGGACGTAATAGCTACTATTTTTATGCCATAGTTATAGTCATCATAAAAAACGTGTATAGAGTATTTGCTTATTTTAGCAGATGTTCTTGTCTGAAGTGACATACAAGTGAGGCAAATTGTAATTACAAAGACAGGAGTCAATTAGGCATAAATGTGGCAAGGCTGACCATCTAATGAATGCCCATATACAAGTGTGTGTGTGTATGTGTGTTTCCTCATTCTTACATTTCAATAGTAAAAGAACCCTTTTAAGATCTCACACAACCCTTCGCATCTTAGGCACATCTGAGCCCATCTATGAAAGATGAGATTAACTGTAAAATGTCTGTCACATCAGGTAACATGGTGGTTAAGAATATATATTAGTGCAGAGTTTCCCAGTCGGGTCCTCGGGGACCCACAGACAGTCCAAGTTTTTGCCCCCTACCAGAAGATGGGAGGGAGCAAAATTGTGGACAGTCTGGCAGGAAACTCGGAGGGAGCAAAAATGTGGACAGTCTGGCAGGAAACTCGGAGGGAGCAAAAATGTGGACAGTCTGGCAGGAAACTCGGAGGGAGCAAAAACATGGACCGGCTGTGGGTCCCTGAGGACCGGACTGGGAAACACTGTATTAGTGTATTACAGTCATATTACTCCCTAAGGCACCTTACAAATGATAAACACACGTCTGCCATTAATTAATTAAACACAGTGAAAGCGTTTGGTTAACATCGTCTCTTGTCGTTTTGGCAATTATTTTTGTCAAACCGCTAGTGGCCGCTTAAGGCTGGGGAGGGAGGGGAAAGGGAGGGGCTGACGGGCTGTGCCTCACCAGACACTCCCCACGGGCGCAGACGCTGAAGTGGTCTGCGTAGCTGCAGCGTGTGCCGTCGTGCATCACCTGGTTCATGAAGACCACCTCTCCCGTCTCCTTGGAGCGGCAACTGAGCTCACACTTGTGAGCCTCTGAAAGGCGGGGAGATTAAAAGGTCACGGACACAGGGGAGCCCCCCTGGCCCACCCCCAGAGCCCCGTTATCTCACCACAAGGCTGAAAGGCTGCCCCCCACACCCCCTTGTGTGATTACCTCACTCTGCAGGAACGCTGTTCCCCACATGCTATATGAACAAAACAAGCTCTCCCCATTTCCTGTCCTGAAGGAAATCAGCGTCCACGTGCGATAGGCGGCACCATCGCTCACCATCAGGGTGCTCGTATGGAAGCCAGGTGTGCTTCATATTCTGGTGGTATTTGTTGCTCCGCTGGACGCACTGCTGAGCACGGAAATCCTCGTAGGGCCCAGGGCACTCCTCCGCGCTGCACATCTGATAATCAAATGCAGATCCAGGACAATCTCTTCCGCCATAGGCTGGTCTACAATGCACCGATCCAACATACAAGCCCATTAAAACACTTTGGCCATCAAAACCGGTGACAACAGAATACCCTCCTAAGTCACCACTCAGCCCTAAGGAAAGGATTTCCTCATTCTTACATTTGAATAGTAAAAGAAGCCTTTTAAGATCTCACACAAGCCTTTCTCAGCTGAAGCACATTTGAGCCCATCTATGAAAAACGAGATTAATTGTTTAATACCTGTCAAATCAGGTAACTTGGTGGTTATGAACTTGTTGGCACTATGTGTAACTTTGCCTGTTCGCACCATGTTTACTTGTTTGCACTATGTGTAACTTTGCCTGTTAGCACCATGTTTACTTGTTTGCACTATGTGTAACTTTGCCTGTTCGCACTATGTTTACTTGTTTGCACTATGTGTAACTTTGCCTGTTTGCACCATGTTTGTTTGTACTATGTGTAACTTTGCCTGTTAGCACCATGTTTACTTGTTTGCACTATGTGTAACTTTGCCTGTTAGCACCATGTTTACTTGTTTGCACTATGTGTAACTTTGCCTGTTTGCACTACATGAATTTGCATCTTCGCATTACATTGCTACTGTTATATGCACCAGAATTCCCCCTGAAATCAATAAAGTTCATCTTAATCATGACTTCTACCATACTGGTTTTAGACCCTGCTGTTTTTAGAACAAGGAATATGAACATTGCTTTGAGAACATATTCAGCTACACAGATGTTGGGTAAAGCAAATATGTGAATAGCTCGAGTCAATCAATGTTTTCTATCATTTATAAGCACTTTACAAAAGCAGTTCAATTTTACAGGAATAACTGAGGTGAAATCAGTTTTTCATAATGTGAACATGTTTTTTCAGAAAACGTTTTGTTGTATCTATATAACAGCAATGATTTTCTTTGGCTTCTGGGAACAGGAGATATGTTCTTTATATAGCTAGTGGTCAGCAGATCAAGAGTCAGCCAGTCTGAATTTTAATGGTCCAGAATAAATCCTCTTCTCAATCAGCTCATTCACACCAACAAACACAACTTTTTTTTTTATGACTGTTGATTTATAACCAAAGCTTCTCAGCTGTCCTACAAACCTACAGACCTTCTAGATACAAAAGACCTCCTAGATGCCTTCTGGAGCGATGTGGTTCAGACAGAGAAATGATTACAGGAAGCCAGAATAAAGTAGCACAGTGGAGGATAAGAGTTTACATCATGGGCCTCCAACTCCAGTCCTGGAGAGATACTATCCAGTAGGTTTTCCATCCTACCCGGCTTCTGATAAGCTGCAGCTGTTCTCAGGTAAGTACCAGGGCCAGGTGTGGCTCATCAGAAGCCAGGCAGGATAGAAAACCTACTGGATAGTAGCTCTCCAGGTCTGGAGTTGGAGAACCCATGGTTATACAAGTGGAACATTTCTTATGTAAGCTTCTGGGTACATGTAGCTTCTGGCATTTTCCTCCAGGGGCCCCCCTCCCCACCCAAGCGGTGGCCGGCGGCTCTTACGGAGGGTTGTCGCACTGCCGGTTCCGGGAGCGCACTCCGCCCCCACAGGTCCGCGAGCAGGAGCCAAATTTACTCCAGGAACCCCAGTTGCCGTCGTGGCCGTATGGCTGGTGAGCCGATTTCCAGATGCAGTGGCCCTTGAAGCACCACTGCAGGGGCCAGGGAGGGGGGGGACAAGGTTACTGTACAATGTCATCCTTCAGTGTGGAGCAGACAGTGCACTGTGGAGACACTGCGTCATTAATTACTGCATCGGCTGTTCTGTCTGTAGACCTTAGCACGTTAGCACGTTAGCACGTTCCGGGACTGCTGGGAGACACACAGATTTGGGACAGGGAATCAAACGCAGGTCCAGAGATGTGAGGCGACCACGCAAACCACTGCACCGCCGTGCAGCCCCCTTTCTGCATTCAATCCCCCAATACATTTCACAGCCTGCTTTTCTGTAGCCTCATTTAGTCGAATATTAAAGTTAAGCAAAGGTGTAGCTAGACAGTCTGAGCCCCCTAATGAAATGTCACTTTGGCCCCCCGCCCAATAAAAATTATAATTTTCTACAATTTTCTACCACTCCCCTGAAGTCACGCCCATATTCGGCCGACGGAGTATACATGTAAAGAGCTCACATATAAAGATTTAAAATGTGGTTCTCTGTGTTTTCATTAGCAGTATATTTTGGGGCCCTATGAGTCTGGGCGTCTGTTATCTGTATCACGCCGACTAATTTAGGGATAAAAGGCACAGCAACAACCTTGCCAGGCGCACATTCTGTGCCGTCCACTGGGGGGCCCTTCTTGGTTTTGCAGAAGTACTGGTTGTCGGGATGACTGCACCACAGCTGCTTGCAGGGGTCGTACGTCCGAAACTGGGGGGGGGGGTGGGAGAGTTACAGGTCACCAGAGAACAAGGAGTCCAAGCTTTTCACCATGAGGACCTGGGGAACATCTTCAGTCCTTGATTGAACGCTTCCATTGATTTCAATATCATATGGGCTCAAGAGCCAAGGTGAATCAGTCTGGAAGATGGTTCCTCCGAATTGCTGCAATAAACATATTCAGCTGTATAAATGGGTAGCATGAGGAAAAAATAATGCAATGAATGTCTAAAATTCGCCTGGCACCTCATTCATGAGCCTGAGGAATCTCTTATGACAGTCGCCTTAACACATTTTTCTATAAGGGAGCCGCGAAGGCGGATGGAGAGCCGGACCTCAGCCAAATCATCGGCACATCGCCAACGGCAACGGCAGAACCTCTGCCTCGGTGCCCATGGGAACAAGGGAGAGCGTGTGAGACAGGATGAGCCAGAGGAGGGGGGGCTGCTTTGGTAGGGGCTGAGGAACTGCACCTACAGCTGTGCACATCTTGTAGCCGACGCCGAAGTCGAAGCGACACTGCTCGTCCATGGAGTAGTCGATCCCAGGCAGTTCTGGGAGTTTGGGCCATCGGTGCTCGAAGGGATCGTCCAGCAGGCAGTCATACGAGCTGGGTGCAACGCAAACACACACGGGGGGAGATTCATGTGACTCCTCCCCCAACACAAACACACCGGACAGATCTTCACGGTGACTATACCTTCACTGGCTTGGCTTTCATCCAGACAAAAACAAGCCAACAGCCTCTGCTTGGTATGTCAAGATGGTACTCCACCATTATCAGCAAAGATTGTACTAATACCATTGAATACTGTTGTATAGTAAGACAAAAAGTAATGAAGATCAGGTTCGAACACACATGGCTTGCAGTATTCTTAGGGTTACTCCACCAAGGGGTTCAACACAAGCCAACTGAGTTCTGACCCGGTCTTCACTATTCCAGTTAGACTGCATAGTCGACAAATCAATTGTTTCGATCGTCGGAGAAGGTAGAATGTGGTGTTTTAAGTCTTTTTCCCGTGAACAGTAACACAGGAAGACACCTCATTCAATATAAGCTTGAGATGAAACGCAGATGGTTACACATACTGGATGTATCTGTTGAGCTCCTGCTTGCTGCAGCGGGACCAGTGGTAACGATGGAAAGCTGCCTGCACCAGTGGAGCCATGATACTCCCCATGCTGGTCTCGTCCGCACAGCGGTTACCCTGGCCGTCGTGTTCCATGCCCAACCTGTTAACGTGGCACATCAGTTACTGGGACTCAGGAAACGTGTATGGGACTTTTATTGCAGCAAAATTATTTGCAAATGTGCATGGACAGTTGTGTGACTGTCTCTCAATCTGTGTGTGCGTAATCAGATTCATAAATGTGTAGAAGAATCTGTAATTGAGTACTGAGATTTACAAATATGTACAGGATTTCTCTAAAGGTGTATTCAGAATCCATGTGTGGCTAATCAGATTTGTAAACCTGTAGAATGTAGAATGAGATTTGGAAGTATATTGATATGTGTACATCCATAGTATTTTGCTCCAAGAGCTTTAAGTACATTACAACTCAGACGAACCTCTCAATTGGCCGTCTTTTTACACGTGATTTTTGCAACACTGGCAGATGTGCAAATACTTGTGGATATTTCTCTGTGTGCGGAGGTTTTGAGGGTTCAGGGCTTAGGGTTGTCCCACTGGCAAGCTTTTGAAGGCTTAAGTGTGGAATGCATCAGGGTATAAACGCGAGAAAGAATAGCTCTCGACGCCGACGTCTCCACACGGTGTTTTTTACCCTCTAGACATAATAAAAATACCCGTGTTTTGACATCACAAAAATACGCATTTAAAACTTTTTAAACATGACCCCAACTTTTTAAACATTTTTATTCCGCTTCAATACAGTTCAAATGTACATGTTAAAAATGTCTTTCAGGACAAAGATACACCTACACTAATAATTCCTATTCAAGGGCAAACGGTTCAATCTGTAATGCAGTATATTGGTTGCCATATGGTAATGTTTCGGCTTTTAATCATAACCATTGAAACTCAAAATTTGAAAATTTCAATTTAGAGGTTTATTGTTTTGTCAGATATGTCTGAACGCAAAATTAAACCATCTTGGCAAGAAATTGCATTCAATAGCCTAGATAACGGTCATGTTAATCCAAACATATAGTGTCAGAAATCCCAGTTAAAAATTCAGTCCTACTCCGGTTCTGACTACTTTGCTCCTTTTAACTTAATTTGCTCCAAGTCAGACATATACTTCAACATATAATTCATATCATTCAGACATATCATTCAGCATTCCGTGTCGAGAGGTATTCTGTCTCACGTTTATACCTGGATGTTCCACACTTAGGCCCTCAAAAGCTTGCAAGTGGGACAGCACTAAGCCCTAAGCCCTAAGCCCTCAAAACTTCATTGGTACAGATAGATCTCCACTCGCATTTGCGCATCTGCCACGGAAGAAGTGTAGCAAAAATTATGTGTAAAAAGATGGCCAATTGAGAGTCGTACCTGATGATTTGTCTGTATTTCCAGCTCTTGGAGCAAAATTGTAGCCATTAATACCTATGTACACATTTACAGATTTGTCGACGCATTCACTTATCTATGCACACATTTACAGATGTGTCTACACACGTACAAATCTCAGTACACTTGCAAATCTCATTACACATTTAGAGATTCTTTTACAGGTTTACGAATCTGATTACGCACATGGATTCTGAATACACGTTAACAGAATGCTGTACACATTTGGAAATGTCAGGACACATTTACAGATTCTGGAAATCTGATTACGCACACGCGGATTGAGATACACTCACACAACTCTCCATGCACATTTGCAAATAATTTTGCTACAATAATAGCCCCAAAAACATGCAAAACGGCCTGATAAATCACTATGTTCACAGGACACTGAAAGCAATGACAAAGAAACCCTCAGATCAGTATGAACAAATACCAAGGACTGCGAGAAGCTTGGAAGATTTTTAAGCAGCATTACTCATGAAGGAACAATTAGGTCTTTGGGATAACTCCGCAAACCGCGGAATGAACGTTTGCGACAATGTTCGCGTATTCGTGTTTTATTTTTCTAAGAGAAATCTGCAAGATCGTGAATGAAAACAGCCACGGAAAATTGAATATTACAGCTTTGGGCTAAAGGTTAATGTCTATTCCAAACCACGTCTGTACGCATGGAAAACATGCTAAGTATGAGAGAATGGGGGCCAGACCTCTCTAACTCAAGAGAGGGCATTCCCTGCAGGCAGAGCTATTGAGCCAATCGATGTAAACTAATCTGATAGCAAATCAGTGATACTGTAGGTGTGACCATCACCTGGCATCGTTGCTATGGTTACAATGATATCCATGGCACCAGACATCAATAATCAATCTCTAATCATTTCTCTTTGTGCGTGTGTGTTCTGTTCAGCCCAGGTGTGTCTCGTCTGGTGTCAGATGTTGGTGTCAGTTTTTTGGTCCACCCCCTTAATTCCACCCTACAGTCTCTCTGTAACACTTTGGGTTCTCATATGGTGAACAGATCTATGGGACATGGCGATCAGAGAGCGGAACTGGGTGATTTTATTGGGTGTCCTCCGAATGTAGCAGAAAGGCAACTGGACATTAAAAAAAAAAACACACACACTGCCATATATTGTAACACGCAGGACGGGAAATGTGAGAGCTCTCCTGCCACAGATACGATGTGCTTTATACTTAAAGAAGAGGCGCAAGCTAATCCATCCCCCAAAATCTCTACACGCCCCAATATATCGCACTACCGTTATTGGATAAGATTCCAGAAGAAGTTTTACTGTAACATGCCGTGAATGTAGATCTGCTGAAACGGCAGCAATTTGTAATATTTCAGGATAAAAGTCATTTGCTCTGGTTAAGTCACTCAGGAAATACTGCAGGTATTTATTAAAGGTATGACACACAAGGTTTATGACATGGTGCCCTGGGTCTCGTGTTCTGAGAAATCTTCATTTTGTTAATTCCAAAAGGAGCACTGAGCTCAGGAGATTAATGACTTAGAATATAGTGAAAAAGGCAGTAATGAAAACACAGTAATAATGTCTAATACAATTAGTGATGTTATTGCACCATGGCAACTTTTTAGGAGTGGCTGACATAAGAAGGACGTGGGAAAACTTACACGTGGCCAGTCTCGTGAGCAACCACAAACGCAGAGGAAAAGCCGTCCTCGTGGTTCAGGGTGCAGCTCCGGAGAGGATGGCACATTCCTGTTACGGGGGCGTAACCTGGGCGACAAGCAGAAGAAGATACTGGTGAACTGGGAGACCCAGCTCCGGCTGACTCAGGTTGCAGCTTAACATTACTTCAAATGCCAATAGAGCTGTTCAAATACCAGGATTCTGAACAAAAAGCTTTTTAGTGATGCTGAAATTTGCAGGCAGTATTCAAAACCATGGCTGTGTACTAAACCTCAAGGTTGACTAGTCTGAAACAAGTAAAAAGCAACTTTGGCAAGACTAAGAAACATGACATCTTTTTAAACATGACAATTTTCCCCCTAATATTTAATCTATAATACAATTAAACAACGGCATTGGCTTCTTTGATCATGATCATATCTGTCGGCATGTGAACTTTTCTGAGCTTCTTGTCTCTTTCGGGACGAAGGAGATGTGAGGCACAGAAGGAGCGTCTGGTTAGAGGCAGCGCAGAACCGGCGAACGCGGAACCGGCGAAAGCGGAACCGGCGAAAGCGGAACCGGCGAACGCGCCACAGCCGCGGGGAAGACCCACGAAGCGAAGCAGAGCAGAGACAGCAGTACCGCGCTCGATCCAGATGTGTGCAGGGACTCAGCGTTGGCCGCGAAATGTCCAGGTTGGTCTGAAGACTTTTGGCATGCAGGTGAAAAAGCAGCAAACAGAGACGCGCTGATGAGTTAATAAATGGGGGGGGGGGGGGCTGGCGACATCCAGGAAGCCACAACCTGCAGAGTCTCCAGTTTGTGTTTAAAAGGCCCAATTAAGGCATCGTTATGGCCCAGTGATTAAAAGCATATGGAAAAAATGAAAGTAAAAGGGATACCCCCCCCACCCGGAACAGATGATTGGTGCACAGCATATTGAACAGGATGTGACATAACTGTGCTCCTGACAGGAAGCCAGGGCTGATTTACATGTGGAAAAAAAAATTAACACGGAATGCCCAGTGTGATTCACAGTGCCAACCAAGTTGCAAATATAAATACAAGCCTGACAGGTAAGCTATTCCGTGACCTAAAAGCCCATAATAAAAGGCTGACCTCTGGTAATGTCCTTAAGGGTGATATCATGGGTTAAAGATGTATTTACTATAAGACTTTCTGCTTTGAGAGTCACACAGGCATGAAGATCCTGCACACGCCTTACTGGCTGTTAATCTCACTTTATGATCCGCTGCCACAGTGACAATGCCTTTGACAGACTAACCGCATTCACCGGATCTAATTCAGGCTTTGGTCCCGCCGCCTTTTCAGGCACAGGAGAGCCTTGAAAGAGAGTGCAATGTTTACCCTCCTGTCGTGAAGATCGCTCTATCAGAGCAGCAGGCTAAAAGAGCCATAGAGACTCTGCTGTTATGATCAAAATATCCCTGAAACCATGGAAACACTCAGGTGTGACAAAAAACAACTTGGCCGTCTCTTATTTACCTTTAAAAAAGGAGAAGGGGATCCTTAAGAGATCAAAGAGCTTTGCGCAACGCATAATGTCTGCAACGGGAATTCTTTACCTTAACGATCGATAGCGTTTCAGTTCTGCTATTCTGCTGTTTCTTTCTGGCAATTCTAGAATTCCAATTATATGTTGAAATGTGAATCTTTCACAGATTACAGAACCCTCCTGAATACAAGATTATGCTTGGATCAGACAGATTGTACATGAGTTAAATGTCATTAAATAATACAAACGTGTCCTATGCCTAGCTGAAAATCTTAATTCAGCAAATATTGCAATGACACAATGTCAAAATCAATTTTGTTTTGCACATATATCTCTGTTACTTGTTACCACGGAATGTTATTTTTGTGTGTGCATGATGAAATAAGACAATATGTTGGATTTTATTATGGAAAAATTCAGCACAGACAAAATGCAGCCTTTAATCTTGCAGGGACAGAATAATTTCCAGAGCAGCACTTGGTATGAAAATTCACTAGCCAGGAACTAACTCAACATCTTGCAAGAATTTCACACCAAATATGATGGCAGGAAACTGTAAATAAATGATGGATGATTTTAATTTAATTTTAATTTGTTAAAAAAAAAAACATTACACATAGAAGAAAAACAGGCTGAATGCTGAAGACACTTTGGTTAAAGGGGCAGTTTCCATGTGACTGGATGTGAATGTTAGGGTCAGTACAGCTTTTCTTTTTTCCGCTACATGCCAAAACCTCTCCTTTAATAAATAACACAAACAAAGTTCAGTTTTGTACTGGTTGGCATCAACTTCCCACTGGCAAAGTGCTGGAAAAAACCAACTGGAGGATGAAGTCTCAAAGTCACAGCCTCTTAGAATTTTCTGGGCCCTTACCTGAATGAGGCAGGCAGGCCGTGTGAACAGCGAGCAGATATCGCTCAGCACTCACTCTGCACAGGTCTCGATCGAGGGGAAAGTACAGTACCTTGCATACCTGCGGGACCAAAATCTTGCCTGGTCAGGAAGATGGCGTGGTCGTGGTGTTCGACGTGACTGGGGTCACGCCGCTGCTGTGTGTTGGCCCAACGACACACTTGCTCCAGGCTGCGTGACGGGTTTCCGCGCTCGATCAGGCTGATGGACTGCGGAGATTGACACACACACACACACACTATGCTCAGGCTGTGCTCTTTCTTTCCTGTCTGTCTGTCTACACACACACACACACATACGGTACATACTGTGCAAACGTTTTCAGCAGTCTAAGAAAATGATGCTCAAATTATCTTGATAATCATGTTGTTACACATCCCTCTCTATGTGTGCCAATACAAGACGTATGAATTTTGTCAAAAACAATTTCTGTACTATTCTACGCTCGGCTGTTCCTTGGTGAAGCCGTATAATACACTTGATTCGTTGGCACGGTGTGACAGAAAGCACACAAATCTGCATCAGCATCCATTCACCCCATCTGCTGTGCAGTTTTCTGGGAAACTATAAAATAAGTGGCAAACTATCGACTGTAATGAGACTGTAAACAGTGTGAATGTTTCCCCAGAAAAGGCTACATTTATTTGACAGACCATCTGAGCCCAAAAGTGATTGAAACACGGACACCTAGGGCCCGTTTGCTCCCAGATCCTGCTATTATACACAATGCACTCAGAAATAATATGCTTCCGTTCAGTGCAACATGTCCTATTGACATAGCAGATTATTCCCCCTTTTCTTCCAACACAATCTTAAATATTGGATTTTTCCACAGAGCAGTTTAACAACCACAAAGCTGCTGACTATCCTGGGATTTGGTCTCTCCTAAATCAAACTGATGTTTTACTTAATCTCCTGACCCTCTGGGCATGCTTTCCAAGGACTCGGCAGTCCTTCCTTGGCTGACATAGCTCTCTCTTCCCCCACAATATGCGGGGTTGCTGCTCCACGATCTGCAGGAGAGTTAGTCGCAGCTCCACTGTACAAGTTACAGACAGCCTGGGGGTCTGATTTACTCGTGTGCAAACGGCACATCTCAGTGAAGGTCAGTCATCTCCTCAACACACTTAGTAGGTAAACCTTCATCAGACAGCCCACCTGACAATAATTACCGCAGGTGGCGGTCACATGACTTCGAAGGAAGTCCTTGGCCCAGCGGAGAAATCAATACAGGACTGCAAATCCATCAAGACCAAAAGAAGAGCTCAGCGGGCAGCGACCATGAGCCGAACACGGCAGACGGCAGCCAGGCCTGGGGGGCAGGGGTGCGGGGGGGGCAGGACCCGACGGCGGCGTGTTTGCGTTCACACTATCACGGCTGTCAGAATAAACTCTGCACAGCAAAGTGCGAGAGGTGAAGAGGTAAAAAAAACAATCTCTGAGCTCTAGCATGATACTGGGAAAAATCGAGGGGGGGTCTCTGAGACGTGGGTGGGAAGGGGAGGCAGGGCGGTTGAGGGGGATTGATTAGGGGCGTTTTATGATGACTGAAGATGGCGACTGAAACCAAATGACACAGATCCTGCCCTGAAAAGTCCATTCTCTGTCTGCTTATACTGGCAGTCACTGACTATACACTTATGATATTGATAACATGGTAACATTTTACTTAAAGCCATGTTTTTAGTCATTTATAAACACATTCCTAACAAACACTAATGTTTATCAAAAGGCATAACACATTATAGCCATGCGTATTATGCATCATGAATGCTTTATGACGTTCTCATCTATAATTCACTATAGATACTTTTATGCATCATAATGCATAATAAACTGGGTTATAGTGTGTTATACCTTTTTATAAATATTCATAATTATAATGCATTATGAATGTATATAGATTACTACAAAGAAGGCTTTAAGTACAGTGTTACCGAAGACATTTTATAACCCCACAACCATAAAGGTGGGATTTGAATGTAAAGCACTTGAATGTAATATCTCCATGGTGGCCAAAGTGGAGATGAAGTGCAGGTCTCAGTTCCACTGGTTAGAAGCCTATTTCCAAGATTGGAAAGATGTGGGGTCAAATCCCAAGCCTGGCACAGTGATGTCACCACTGGAGCCTTCAGCAAAGACCCTGAACTCCAATGCCAACGTCCACTCCAGCTCCATGGACACTGGCTGACTCTGCTCCCCGATCCAAACTTGGGCAAAAGTGTAAGGGGATGTGGGGAGGAGGTGCAGCCTTCCTGCGCGGATGAATTTCACATGTTCATGCCCATCAGAGTTGCGAACACACGGGCCTGTGGTTTAGCCAGCGGGCTGCATAGCTAGATTGCTGCCAGAGGTATTTGATGACTAAAGCAAAATGGCTGATGAAGCACTTTTGAGAAAGACAAACGACACAGTCGCTTGCCAAAAAGCACGTGGGTTTGATCCTTCCGTTCAGCCTTTTTAGTTGTTTTTTTTTTTTTGCAGATAAAGACACAAGACTTACGGCACAGAGAAACAGGACTGATAGACAAACCAAAAGGCTCTTCTTTGGGAGAAGAGAGACCAGTGTTTGATATCTACACCAGTGTTTCCCAGTCTGGTCCTCGGGGATCCACAGTCAGTCCATGTTTTTGCTTCCTTCCAGCTCCAGCAAAAGCGTGGAATGTCTGGCAGGGAGTTCGGAGGGAGCAAAAACATGAACTGACTGTGAGGACCGGACTGGGAAACGCTGATCTCCAACCATCAGCTAAACTGCTTGAGCAGTACAGGGTCACGGGGAGTCTGAAGCTCATCCCAGGAGGCAGAGGACAGCCTGGACTGGAGGCCTGTCCGTCGCAGGGAAAACATTCACACACTACAGGCGATTTAGAGACACCAATACGCATTACTGGATGTTTATGAACTGTGGAAGAAAACCAGAGAACCCAGTGGAAACCTACAGTATAAACATGCGGAGAGAAACTCAACACACGGGCAGATCTGGGAGTGGGAATCGAACCCTCAACCTCGGAGGGGCGGAATGAGGTGCCCCAAGTGTCATAGCTACATGCACCTTTATATTATAGTACAACATAAAAATAAAGAACAGGTGAACTTACCTGTCGATAGCCAACCATTATCATGCGCACAAGAACAATGTTGATGTTTGTTCCCAAGGATTCGTCATGGTAAATTTCATCGACCTGCAAAAGCAATATGGAATGTAGTCAGCTGTTTGAATTCAGCATGTTCCTTTGGTACATGAACAGGGCATTTCAGTCCGAGTGCAGCTTTGATTCTGTTCATTCATCCATCCATCCATCTTCCAAGCCGCTTATCCTACTGGGTCGCGGGGGGTCTGGAGCCTATCCCGGAAGCAATGGGCACGAGGCAGGGAACA
>JAODJU010000041.1:8654527-8665232 GCA_026776725.1 Gnathonemus echidnorhynchus
TAGACGGACATCCCATCCTGGGTGTCCCCTGCACTAGCTGGGTGTTCCATCCCGGGTGTCCCCTGCATTAGATGGACCCCATATGTGCCCCCTCCCCCCAGGTTCTACCAAGCAACCAGCCCACTGCTGCTAATCAGCCTACTCTACAGGGGCCAAATCGTACCAGTTACAGAGTGACACCAGCATCTTGTGAAAATCTGACTAGGAGGATTGTCTACATTATTGGACTATATTAGATTAATGTGGCAGGAGCTGGTAGGACCCACACGGAATAAACTAAAGCTTTTTTTTAAATCCGTAAACAATTACAGAAGCAGAAGCAGGGAGGAGGAAAAGCAGCAGCCATGCAATGTCTGGAAGACAAGCAGAGAAGCTTCTGGAGCTACTTCTCTGTTTACCTCCATTGTAATCTTGCACAAGCACTCAAGCGAACAAATCAGCGGTGACTTTTGACTACACATATGCAGATATCATGCTGATGCATCCGAGACCTGCAGAACCTGGGGGCTTCAGAATCAGCTTCCTCCACCAGAGTGAAGCTGTCAGTTTATAGGAGTTTAATGTGGCCATAAGGCCCACAGTCCTAATTAAGAGAGTTAAGAGATTTCTTGCCTCAAATACGACTGAGTGACGTCAACACCGCAAGACCCCTACTGCAGTGGGACGGAAGCCCCTCTCACAAGCCGGCATGGATTAGACATCGAGGAAAGGTCAAATAAATGCCTTTTTTACATGCTGTAAAATGTCTGACACTGGTGTTCACAACATGCGTCCCGCCATTGCGTACACATCATTAAACGGATCACAGAGAAGGACGGGGGCTTTGCAGATAACCACCCCCACTGCCATATCCAAAAGCAACCCCACTAGTGAACTTCAAAGCCTTCACACTGCAAACAGGAAGTGCAAATACTTCACACCCGTACGATACACACCCTACACAGCTGTGAGCACAGTCCTTTCAGTTATGGCTGTCTGTCTGGACGGGCTGACCGTGTCACAGTAGAGCATGCCGCTATGACGACGACATACTTACTATGTTCATGAGTGTCAGTACGTAGTTCTGGACGTGCTCCTTCCCGTGGAAGCGCACCACGGAGTCGTCGACGGCTAGCAGCACCTCGATGTTGTAGTTCTCCTTGCCGGTATGTCTGCGCTTACGCTCCGTCTCTGACAGCTTGTGCTCCACCGCATCCAGCGCGTTTGGGAGCTCCAGGGATCGCAGGTCCACAACTGAAAGACGGCACAGCGCACAGTGAAGTTAAGCGCTGGAAATCAATACTTCACTTCGCAAGCGACACACAAGTGATGCAAGGAGCAGATTACAAACATATGGCTGTCAGAGGGTCGACCAGGCTAGAGTGCAGTTCAGAATGCCCAGGTACAGGTGTAAATAGTACTGGAGCAAGAGGTACACAGTATCTTTGAAGCAAAGCAAACTAATATAACTGTTCAAATCAGCCTAGTGCATCCGTGAGAACATTTAAGGAACATGGAGTAGTGTAGGCTAATAGTGGAATTCCTAGAATAGATGGGTGTTAGGCGCTTTTTTAACAATAACACTGCAGACTCAGTTGTCATCATTTTATCCATCCATGTCCATCCGTCTTCTAACTACTTATCCTGGTCAGGGCTGTAGAAAGCTTGGAGCCTGTCCCAGGCGGCACTGGGCACAAGGCTAGGGGGCACGCTGGACGGGATGCCAGTCAAAGCTTTATTAGACATGTTTGGCTACGTTCTTTATACTGGCTGGTTATGAGTCGCATGTTCCTTAGAAAATGTTTTTCATTGTACGGCACAGGAGGAGAACACAGGAGCTTTATCACAATTCGCTTCACAAACTGCAGCGGAAATTATGCTAAACTCAAAGGATTTCACACAAAGAACTGGCCAGATGAATAAAAAAACTCTCTGGCACAAATTGCAGCTCGGTTATGCCATATATAAAGACTGCATGAATGGATACAAGAATTATAAGAATATCCATTGTACAGAGCTCAAACTGCTATAGTGATCTAATCTTGATTTCAAAATGATTAACAATCCAGGAAAATAACATTTACATGGCTGAATTACTGACAGACATCTCTGTGAAAAAACAGAAAGAACATTCAGTGTTCAATGTTCACTCTCACTCACACTAAAAACTGTGGTTTTTAAGTTCCTGGGGAGAAATGCCCATTTCACCAGTGAGGTACAAAGAATGATCTTTATATTTCATCGTTCTTAATAACGAGCATGAATACTTGGCTGAAGCTGCATGAAAATGAAGCGAGTTACATCCTGTGAGAGAGGACGGGGGGATTAGGGCTGGGATGAGTGCAGGGAGAGCTCCTGTTTGGGTGGTCCACTATGGAGAAAGTCTGACAGGAGACTAAAGTAAGGCATTTGCATGGAAATGTACTGTTAACTTGTCAGAAGATGGCAGATTAGACAGAGGAACAGACAGGCAGGCAGGCAGGCAAGCAGATAGACAGACAGACAGGCAGGCAGATAGACAGACAGGCAAGCAGATAGACAGACAGACAGACAGGCAGGTAGGCAGATAGACAGACAGACAGATAGACAGACAGACAGGCAGGCAGACATACAGGCAGGTAGGCAGGCAGATAGACAGCCAGAGAGACAGGCAGATAGACAGACAGGCAGGTAAGCAGGAAAGTAGGCAGTCAGATAGACAGGCAGGCAGGCAGGTAGACAGATAGATAGACAGATAGACAGGCAGGCAGATAGACAGACAGGCAGGGAGGCAGGCAGACAGACAGTTGGGCAGGCAGATAGACAGACAGACAGGCAAGTAGATAGACAGACAGGCAGGCAGACAGATAGACAGACAAATAGGTAGACAAGCAGAAAAGCAAACAGGAAGGCAGGCAGATAGACATGCAGGTAGGCAAGTAGACAGAAAGGTAGACAGGCAGGCAGATAGATAGATAGATAGATAGATAGATAGATAGATAGATAGATAGATAGATATATTTTGTTGACCCCAAGGGGAAACGTTGACCACATTAGGTGTCCAATGGCAGGTTTCAGCTAACTTTTTGTGCAGGGAAAATAAAGATGCAAACGGCAGGAATGTCAAAAATCTAAAACAGAAAGAAGGACCAAAACCCAGAAAATGTTCACCATGATGCCATGCCTCTACTTTACTAAAGAATCCAAAGAGTGTTTGAGGAACGCTGCCACACTCCACTTTCAGACTCTTAGCGGCACCATGGTTGCCCACCGAGCCAGAAATGAATCCAGCCAAGTCAAAGGCATTCCAGTTTATAAAAAGAACATAGCCTGCCATAGAAAAAACGATTAAAAATTAATGCGGAAAAAAATCGAAGCCAAATCATATCAAAGAGTATGACTGCAAGGTTCTGAGTTCAATTAGCAAACGGGGAGTCAGAATAGGAGAGGATCTGTAGGAATGTGGGGCTGCTCCTCCACAAGAAGGTCCTCAAATTCACCCTTGCCTGATACGAGCTGAGCTCTCATAAGAGTCGTTCCAGACACTCCGATTCTTTTAAGACATAATAAACGTTCCTTTGGATGCAGCAGTTAGGCTGCCTGAAGGACCTGAACTATTTGCTGTATAGGAGATGCACCATCATAGCACTGTCCCAGGCCTGCCTTCTATCCCAGGCCTGCCTTCTATCCCAGGGCTGCCACACAGCTGCCTCAACCAGGCCTTTAGGCCTACTGGCATCATAGGGTCCTCCCAACTAGACCTTCAGTCAAAACATCTTCACAGACAGGCTGTCTATCAACCTAACTTCATAGGGTCCTCCCTACTAAACCTTCTGTCCAAATATCTTCATTGGGCTGTCCGTCAACCTAACTTCATAGGGTCCTCCCAACTAGAACTGTCCAAATATCTTCACAGGGCTGCCCCAGAAAAGCCTTCTACAAGGATGGGTAGAAGGATGTGCCAGATCATTGTGTAAGACTCAGTAACTGCTGGAGAAGCTGATCACTTTCGCTCAGCTGTACACATAGAAGCACATGGCCAATGCACATTGGCTTAACCGTATCAGCAATGTTCTTGTCCACAGACAAGTGAAGCACACAGAACGCTATTGACCTTCACTGTATGTTGTTTTTATCTCAGCATTCAGGCTAATCGCTGCAATTGTCACATTTTGAATAGAGATTTTCCCACAATGCCAATTACGGTGATTTTGTTTTACACAACAGGTTGTAATGGACTTTTGCACAAATGTTCTTTCAGAAAAACGTTCTCTCGGTCTACAGTAAAGTGCTCAAAACTTTCAGATATGAGGATCACTATACATAAACAATTTGTATCCTGTTTTGCGTGCCACTATAGGCGTATTTCTTCAATTAGATTATAAACGAGGCATAAAAATTTGCTAAATTACCAGGCATTGCCTTACACTGCCTCAGCCAATAACATGGATCGACGGGACACGCTAATCCAATCCCTCGCGGTGCTCGACACACAGCCTTCACTCTCATCTGCAAACTCCACCATCCACAATCTTCAGTGCCGCTGATATGGGCTCGGTGAAGTTCTGCATCAAGATGATTACGTTATCGTACCGTTCAGAAAGGAGGCGACCGGGATAAAACGTAGTGTAAATTACTCTAGGGAAATTAAATTACTAAAACAAGTAAGACATTCTCGGAGGCATTCAAAGATTTCCTAAGGTTTAATGCAACAATATTTACATCACGTTTTCCATTACTGAATCTCGTTATGAAGTTTACAAGGCTAACGGCGATTCAATCATATTTAGGCAAAAAAAAAAACAAAAGATCAGTGATAGATTTAAAGCAGCACTAATTCTTCTGAAATTGCTTTTCCTTCTAACAGGAAAATGTTGTACAAATAGTAAACAGCCTCAAAGGACAAGTAAAAGGTATATTTAACTGCCCCATAAACCAACAACTAACCGAATCCCGGCCCTGATGTCCAGATGTTCCCAGTATATCCAGGAATCTGTTTCATTCACAGCACAACTGGGGTGCGTTTACTGTTTTTCCTGCACATCCACCGGAACCCTGCATTCCTCGCTCTACCAGCTGGTGCTAGGGATACTGCAGCTGCTGTGTCTGCCTGTTATTTTGGTGGTGGTGGTGGGGGGGGGGTCCGTCTGTTGGGGAGGAGTTTGCCTAGAGCACGAATACTGTTTCAGTGATGGAGGGGGGTGAAAAAAAACAACTGTGTCCATGAGGAGGCCTACATTTGACAGCCGGGCCCCCGCTAGCAGCCACCATACCTAATTAATGAATCCAGGGAGAGTAAATACATCAAGACAGAGTAACATTAGCTTCTAGTCTTTTGCTGCGGGGTTCAGTCGTTTGCGTGCTAAGAGGACATCTGACTGTAAAGGTAGCTTGGACATTCAGGGGAAACAGGAGGTCATATTATCCAGTCCCTATAAACCGTTACTTAGCGTAATTAAAGGGAACAGATGCCTGACCTCACATTTTCATTCGTTCCTGCTGTCATCTGTCATTCCTGTTAAAACATTCTTTTTCCCTGCATGCCTGTGATGTACAGTGCAGTATGTAAACAAGATGGCGCCACAGCTCTCCCATGATGCACCAGGCCCATCCTACCGTTATGGAGGTCTTCTTCCCTTTGCGTCGACTCCCCTTTGACGGCGGACCTGCGGTACACCACGTGGACACGGCCCTTTCCTTCTTCCTCTTGCTGTCCCTTTTCTAGGGGCTCGATGAAGAACTCACCATTATCGGTGCGGATCAGACCCGCCTGGAAAACAGAAAGACCTCCTCATAGTACGACCATCACCTAAGACCTCTGCAAGCAGCACTCAACCCCAAATCATTTATCAATTCCCTAATAGCACTCTGTGAACCATTTAAAGAAGGCTTACTATTCATTTTCTCCAGGTCATTGTCTCATCTGTTCCTCTACTCCGATCACACATAAACTATTATGCTTGTGTTAATTTTATTTATTTAGTAAACACTTTAATCCAACGTGACGTACATTTTTGAGTAGGCAGGGTCGTACAGTCCTTGGAGCAATTAAATTGGTGTTAATAAATGCAGAAATTGTTTGTGTGCTGTGTGAAGAAACTGCCATACAGTTGCAGAGCCATATGTAGATTAAATCAACATCAGTATGAGAATATATAATAAAAATATTGCAAGGGATCAAAGTAATGCACAGAGAAATAAGTGCACTTGAAAATGCTGACGTGGCTTACAAAGAAAAAAGCGAAAAGGTACATTTAATGAGTTTTTCTCCATCTGGCAGAGCCATTGGTGCAGCGCATGTCCACAGGGACTGAGTAAGATGCAGGCTCCTCCACACCCCAGCATTCTACCAGAGTTAACCCTTTCAGGGCCGCAGTGATAAGGAAAACATGTGTCTGGTGAAGTCCTTCTTTAATGGAGTCCGTGGGCGTTTATTTAAGCGTGCTCTGGGCGAAGGCGCCGATCGTGGATGTAAAGGCTAAAATTTGTCGGAAATTCTTTTTCTCTCTCTATTATCAGTCACCAAGTTTCAGAAACTGTATAATAAAAAAACGATAAACTAAATAAGGAAAAACTGTTATCGTCATTTTCTGGCATGAGGGCCTGATGGAGGGGGTGGGACGAGGGCGTTGGTGGTGGTTGGGTGTTTGTTGTTGTACATGATGGAAAATTTTTGCTTGTACTATTCTTGAATTTTTCCTGAATAAAAAATTGACCAGAAAAAAATTCTGGCATGAAATATAAAGCTGGAAACTTTTTAAATATTTTCCTGACAGTTTTATCCAAAGCACCTCACAGCAGAACAAAGGGTGACAATTTAAGGGCACCCCTGGGGATTCGGACCCTCGACCTTTGCATTGCGAGCACAAAGCCCTACTTGTCGAGCTACCGACTATGAATGAAAATGTCACTTCTGTGGTTAAATGTGAACGAATACCTGCATGATTACACAGGAGCTCGTCGAGGTCACTGAAGGGCTTCACAAACTGAGGAGCAATACAGATCACATGACCGTGAAACTTGCAGAGAGCCTTAGCTTTCCTGGTGAAATTCCACCGGTATAAATGAGGTGAAGACCATTCAACTCAAAGAATTTGTGAATGCATACAAAGCAAAGTGCATAGAAAGTTCCCTCAGTGGCTTTTAACCTGATAAGGTGCTAATGTATAACAAAATATAAAGCAAAATGCTTTATATATGCTAATACTCCAGTAACACTTTACTTCAGGGGGTGCAAGTAACTCAGCAACTCAGTTATTACTGAAGTACAAATCATGAACAAATATAGTAACTGCAAGAAATACATGAACTTCAATCAATCAATACGTAACAAACACCTCTTTGGTTATTAATACATTAAGTAAGATTGTAATACTACATTATTTGTGCCCCCTCAAGGAAAGTGTTACCAGTACTCTTTATCCCTAATTCTTATATCTAAAGGAGATAAAAGGCCCTTAATCTGCATTGCTCCCATCACCTGGGTGATATAGTTAGATAAACAATGCAATAACAAATTACCACCAGAGAAGAAAACTCCAAGCAAATATTTTACCAAAGAAACAGGTCAACAGCTGTGCACCACGCATTACGTGATTCTGTGAGCTGAAAGGGCAATTCTGACAGCGCAATGGAAAACGAGTCATTTCATCCATTTAATTGAATGCCCTTTGATTTCTTAGTGCTCTGTTGTTGTTGCTGCTGCTGTTGTTGTTGTGAAAACATCACTTACGTAACCTATGCAGCCTCTACTTCCACATTTACACCGTCAGCACGCGAAAAACAAAGAGCGCGGAATTTTGTTTTTCTGTATTTTTTCCACATGCAGAGATAAAGAACTGCACAGGCCCTTGAAAACACTGATACACAAGCCACCACTTACCCCTAAAAAAAAGAAATCAAACACTTTGGCAGTCAACAAAACGTAATTTTAGGAACCTCTGGCCAAATTATACTTGGTTTACAGCTAGCAAAGGAAGCCAAGTGTTTGTGTAGTTAAATATAGTTTTTCTCATGAAAATTATTGTTCAAATGCAGAGTGAATTACATTTTTCAGTAGCCATTTAAATTCTCATTGAAATATGAACACTTAAATAAAGAATACAAACTACTCTAATTAACATATGAAGGAAGAAAATTATAGAAACACGAACTGGAAAAGGGTTTTAACTTTGAAATAACTACGAGTAATTACAAGCACATTTACAAAGGTGAGTTATGTGATGTTGAATGCTGAATAGCACTTAATGCCGTCTGTAAAAGAGGTCTGACACTGACGCCCTGATACGTAAGTTTTCAAAGCAACAAGAGGCAACTAACAGAATTAGAAATAGAAAAGTTGGTGCCCGGATTGCCAGGTCAAATTGGAATTTTTTTTTAAGTGGAAAAATCATGGAATCAAAGTCAAACTTGAATGGACAGGTCAAAGTTTGCCGACAGAGAAAGATGAATATTTAACAGGGTCAATAATATTACTATTTAAAAAGTGTGACCTCAAAGAGCACCACAGAATTCAGTCTGCATCTCTGTCATCCAGTCCTAATAAAGACTGCATGTCCTGAACGTCACAAAGCTGAATTTTATGGCGGGGGTGTCTTGAAAGCTAAAAAATAGGTCTACGTTTGGAGGAATCCAAAAGATGTCCACAATGTGGAATCCATGAAGGTTGAAGAAGCCATGTCATACCATTCATTAGGTCCGATCATTGCTCTGCATCATCGTACACAGCTAAGAAATATGGTCAGCTTATACAACCCGGTTGGCAGTATGATGCAAACAATTTTGCTATAATTTCCCCATATTGCAGGCTAATAATACCCCTAAACACAGACCTACAAATGAACAAATTAAAAAGTGGCTTCATGAACACCAGCATGAAATCAGTCGCCGTCCTTGGTCTCCCAAATCACTAGATCTAACATCACTGAACCTTTATGGGACGTTCTGGAGCACAGATTGTGAAGGAGAATCCCATCCAATATCTTTCCACACACCACAAGACTTTTCTGGCAACATTCAAAGTGTCAAAGCTGTTCAGATGGCAAACGGTAGCCCTACTCCTAATTAGGTTTTTGATATTAATATGACATTACGTGTTTCTATTATTTTGCCCACCCCCTATATACAGTATGACAGTAATATACATTAAATAATAAATATTGTTCTGACCTCAAGTAGTTCTGCATTTTTTTCAGTATTAGAAAAGTATAAAATTAGCTGGACTCAACATACAACCCTTCAAGTGTATCAGTATAATAACAAAAAGGCTGATAGTTGCATATATGGTCAAACAATACATACATACGCAAACAACTACAACACACAACATGTAAACAGTACAGACAGCAACATAGTAAAGGATAGATCCAGACAACCAACACACACACAAAGCATAAAGAGCCACGCAAACAGGAAGTCCGAAGGCTGAATGACTGTGGAGATCCTTCAGCATACTGTAGGTATCATCTGGGATGTTCTTAGTGACCAGAATGGTGATGGGCAGGACAGCCGGATGACGCTGTAAATCCATCCATCCATTTTCCGTAACGACTCCCCTTTTCGGGGTCGCGGGGGGGGCGGAGCCTATCCCGGAGGCTAGAGGCGCAAGGCAGGGAACAACCCAGGATGGGGCGCTAACCCATCACAGGGCACACTCACACACCATTCACTCACACTCACACTCACACACCATTCACTCACACTCACACTCACACACCATTCACCCACACACATTCACTCACACTCACACTCACACACCATTCACTCACACTCACACTCACACACCATTCACTCACACACAATTCACTCACACTCACACACCATTCACTCACACTCACACTCACACTTGCATACACATTGGCAATTTGGTAACTCCAATTAACTTCAGCGTTGCGCTGTTTATAAAAAACACAGACAGCACAATAATGACAACCAACACAACAGGATATTTGCTACAATATGATTCATGATATATGATACATGATAAGAACAGGAGATCTGATGAGTTGGCGAGTCCCAGTTACCATTTTCCATATCAAAGTTTACTTCCCTTCTTTTCTCCTCCTTCTCCCCAGTATGCACTCCTTCCTTAACCCTTAACCTCAAAGGGTCATGCACCTGAATGCTACCATGCTTCATAATGGGAAGCTAGCGCCCCTAAGTTTAGCTGCTACCTCCCTAAGCCGCCTTCCATGTACCATGTTTTTATGTGCGGCCTCACAAAAGCTCCCAACTTCATCAAGGTGATACAGCTAATGATCACATCAGAAGGCCTAACTCACACATCAGGAGGCCTAACTCACACATCAGGAGGCCTAACTCACACATCCGGAGGCCTAACTCACACATCAGAAAGGCTAACTCACACATCAGGAGGCCTAACTCACACATCCGGAGGCCTAACTCACACATCAGGAGGCCTAAATCACACATCGGGAGATCCAACTTACACATCATGAAGCCTAACTCACACATCCAGAGGCCTAACCCACACATCAGGAGGCCTAACACACTGAGCTGCACTTTGTCCAAACACATAGCTTAAAGCTCACAGACACATTACACTCAAAAAATAAATTCTAAACAACCCTAGAGGGTGAATATCCCAGAAATTTAAGTATCTCCTTAAAAATGTGCTGTCACTGATAATCACTCTTTTCTTCAAGGAAACCATAACACAGGAAAACAAGCTGTGTATATCTTACATGTCATTAACTTTTTCTGAATCAGTTTTTGATGCTGATTTCGA
>JAODJU010000041.1:8674786-8689959 GCA_026776725.1 Gnathonemus echidnorhynchus
AGCGGGTGACGTCATGATTTAAATCAGCGCGCGACAGGGGGAACACGGGGGAACTGAATTTCCCGTAACACCTGTTTGAAATGGATTCGCTGATTTCTCTGACTATAATATAACACGGGGTCACTAGCTCTTACCCGCCTCCCGTGACAGTGGCAGTGTACCGCAACAGGAGTCGCCTTTTATTTGATTCTATGTGAAGCAGTTGCATAATAATTTCCAACAAAGTGGAAAAAAACAAGCGTGTAATGTTAAGTATCATACAAAATTCTTAGAGCCGGTTAATCTAATTAAATGTAATATGAAAATATCTCATTTTATGAGCAGTGACATATTAAAAGTCTCTTTTTCTTGGTGTCATTTGTCTTGGTGTCATTTGTCAGAGCGAAAACCAGGTTAATCAGCTCAAGAGAACATTGAGACTCAATCCAGTTCATCACGCAAGTGTATTTTAGAATCTGAACAGAGGTAAACAGCGGTATAAAAGCCCCCAGCTGGTTAAAATAACAATCCCTCCAGCTCATAAAAGCTACAACACGAAGCTTGTCCCCAAAAATGAAAAGAACGTTTCATAACCTTCAAACACTAAACATCCAGTCACGGTACAGAGAATATTATAGTCTTGTCGCTGCTGACTGTAATTACCTGGGAGGCTAATCAATGTCCGTCCGGTGAATGATTTCATTGTGTGCCTAGGTGTCCACCTAAAACACTCCGAGCTTGTGTACGGGAGAGGGGGCGGAGAATGGGGGTCTGAAGCAGCCTTGAAAAAGTGCAGCTACGTCATCGTGCCAGACGAGGGCCTCCGCTAAATGCCTCTACTCCGGCTTTACTTTAGAAACAGATCTTTCTTTCTTAAGAATAACTCCGAGTCGTCTTTTACGCGGGGGACGGCAAATGTTATTTTTACTCTCAACTACGCACTCACACATTTACCTCGATGCACAGTGATTCTAATTCACTAAATAGGATGTCATTCCTACATCCCTTTGAAGTTGACACATAGTCATTTCGTAGAATAATCGCATAAACAAAAGAAATGCTAGCAGCTGACTTTTAGAAGTCATTTCGCTGAACTCCAAGACATATTGAGTGAGTTTTTCTGGTTTTTTGGAAGGAGCTAAGAGGCACCTTAATTACATTTCCATACATGCAAGTTTGGGAACAAGCGGTGAGTTTGTTCATTTGGCAAAGACGTCGAAGCACATGGCGATCGAACTATACAAAGCCAAAGCGTTCATATTCACAATCAGGCTTCGTTTTGTGGCGTCCGATAAGTTGACCCGCATAGGTATCCAATTTCAAATAATTTGCAGACCAGAACTTTAATGGAAGAAGGAAATTCATCATATTTCAAAATAAAAACATTTTAATACTACCCAATAACATAATGTGACTATTAAACTCTGATAATACCGATACATAACCAATGAAACAAAAAACTGACATTATCCTAACAATATGCAGTGGTAATTATTGTAAATATCAGTTTTACAGGGGCCTGCTATGTGGCCTCCGTAACTTGATTGCATGCAAATGACTCAAAATTCAAAAGCAGGTGACACACAACTGATGGGCAACTGTAATCAACTTCAAACTATCATTTGCATATAACAAGCACAAAAACTATCTATAACACATGTCAGCAGTCACACTAGGAGTTAAGGAGCCGAGCGCACCTTAGTGGACAGTCAGCGATAACAGTTTATTATTATTATTATTATTATTATTATCATTATTAGTGCTCACTCATAAATAATTTGGCAGACGTGTATCGGTATGTATCTCTGTGTGCGGCGAAGGAGGCCGACTTACCAGTCCATCGCAGTTGCTTAAAGCCACCGAGGCCTCCGGCATGTCGCTTACATCCCCGGTGAAGACGCAGTCCCCGTGAACGCGTTCCTTAGCCGTCTCCTCAAAGTCTTCGTGCCACTCCACAAAAGCACCGGGAGCCACTAGTCTTCTGTTGGCTTTCAGCCGTAAGTGCAGCTCCTTGCCGAAAACCGTGACATTGAAAAACAAGTGCTGTCCGCCTGAGGTGAAAGAAAGGGTCCCGGGGGCGCTGCGGGATACCCGTCTGGTTCCATGAGGCGAACCGCCGCCTTTGCTTCCAGCAGCTGCCGAGACCACGTGTGAAATATAGCGGCCCCGGGAGTCTGTACTGAATGGCACGGTAAGACCATATTCACTTAACTTTCCAGAGATATTGTCTGATGGGACAAACATTGAAGTAAGAAACACGGTCACTCAGAAAGTTAATCCATTGTAGACTAGAAGGAAACAAACATTCCATGCAAAGTAAATATTTTTAGAGCAATCGAGATCCCTATTAAAACGCACGCCTTCTATTTATATGTAGCATGAATCACATTGCATATACGGTATAAGAAAAGGAAAGAATCAGTGATGTTGAATCTATGCACGTATATGTAGTGTAATCCAGAAGGCAAGATAAATGATTATTTTTGTCGATTATTTAATAAATGGGACATTCTAACATACTTTTTAAAAGCCCACACCATCATTTGGACACCTGCCAAAGTAAAGCTGCAATGAAGGTGTATTCAGGACGTATTAACAGTAGCAAGTAACTCTCCAGTCTGCACCGCCGCTGCCTAAATATATGCAAAAACTTATGAAACAACGTAAAAGTGCCTCTTGTTTGGCATTACACTAGCCCGAAATTCCTCCGTGTAAAAATGAATGTGTGCAAGCATAAACTCAGTAAAAAAACAGAGAAATAAAACTTACCATGGGATTTTGCAGAGTGCCTGTAATCCAGAAAAATGAAGCTGATTGAACAGTACATAATAAAATAAATACAATCCATAACGAAGCCTTATTTATACTGCAAGCTGCCACTGTAAAGCAACGGGAGTTGAAGGTTTTCTTTTACTAGTGTAAAAACGGGGTTGAATTACTCGTCTCCCCGGACCAGCAGTTTATGGGACAACGAGTCGATGCGTCGCCGCAGCCGGAGCGCCGATCATGCCAAACGCCACCCGCACGCTAAACTGACCGATACTCAGAAGCCGTACAGATCTTTTGGCCTCTGTTGAACTGTGCATAAACCGGGACGGCCCCGTCCATTAGGACAGGGGGGAAAAGTCGGCGGTGAAAAAAAGGGCTCATGACGACACCCCCCTGACTAATCACAGAGTCCGGGGACTTGAAGGCTCACAGACGGACGGGCTGCAGGCTTGTGAGCGTATATTTTTGCGCTAGAAAACGTATGCCAATATATATTATAGTTATTACATAATGTAAGATAAATAACATAAAAAACGGTTTGGCATTGATATTTCGGACAAACTTTAAACCTGTAAAACTTGCATTTATTCCATTACCAGAATCTCCAGTCATCAGTACCATAAAAGTTTAATCCTAAAAGAGTTGCACTGAAAGCTTTGAAATGTGAATGACTGTAAAGCGAACAACTTCAGGAATGTACTGAAGGAAACTTAACTCGTTTCCTTTTTAAATCCTGAAGTTGTGCTATCCCGCGAAGGAAGTATTGGCCTACAACGTGTACTTTGGTGAAAACCTCCTTTACTTTAAAGAACTTCACCTACCGCCACGTAACGTTCGTTTGTGCTAATTAAAAAAAAAAAGTTTCTGCAACAAAAAACTGCTACTACCTTTGCGTTGCATTATACATTTACTGCAAAGCTTCAAGAACAGCGCCGTCTGCTGGGGGATCCGTCACAATGCACTTTTGTAGTAGATGGGGGTACAAAACAACCCCTGTGCGCCATCAAGTTCAAGGTTTGTCATCAAACAGACGCAGGCACGCGCGGCACATCGATTTTGCGTTAAAGACGGCACGACCGAAGGCGTTTCCACCTCTCGGGTATTTTTAGGCTTCCCATACGTTTCAGGCCCGCTGGGCGTAGGCGTCTTTCCACGCGGTTTTATTGCCGCATTAATGTCAGGCAACTCATGCATGAAGTCCAACAAACGCAAGAGAAGGTTTACATGGTTTTTACCGGCATGAAGATAATTATGCTTTATAGCAATCTGGCTTTAAAAAAGAAATATGAGCAAAAAGTTTTACAGACTTGGTGGAAGGTTTTGTAAAAATCTGAAGTTGACATATAAGATTTGTATCACCGCAGAAGCAGTATCTGAATTCGGTTGTAGCTACTGAAGTTATAGCAACAAGGAGTGAGATATAATGATAATTTTGTAAAAACATTGGCATTTGGTGACTGTGCTACAATGACTGCAGCTGTTCCATCCATCCAACTCATCCATTTTCTGAAACCGGCTATCCTATTCAGGGTCACGAGGGGTCCAGAGATTATCTCGGAGGCTACGGGCGCAAGGTGGGTAACAACCCAGGACGAGGCGCCAACCCATCACAGGACACTGGCGTTACTCAAACTTGTTATTTATTAAAGTGCAGTTATACATCTGTCTGTCCATCTTTCGTGGCCATTTTATCCTGCACAGGGTCAGGTTGAGCCTGGGATCCTTCCCAGAAAACACAGGGCAAACACACAATCACATACTGAGCAAGGTATGTACTCATCATGCTTTAAAATGACAGAACTATTAAGTTAAGTACAACATTAGTTCCTTTCATAATAAATAAATCGCTTTGCCATCCAGTCGCACCGTCATGCAGTAACCTCCATCGAGCTCTCACTGTGAGAAACACTTCGCATTCCTGCTAATGTTTATGTCTCTGACGATTCAGACGTATTCCCACTTGAGACCATTAAAAGCTGTTAGAAAATTGACGCACCACCCTCTCATTGCCAGAGTAAGCAATTCCAAGGTCTGGACCATGCAAACGATCTATTCATTGCGGCCGAAATGGGGGCGTCGTGGATTAAAACAGGTGAAAATATTCACGGTTGACCTTGAGGTCGTTTTCTCGTGTATGAAATGACAGCAGCTGAGAGGCCTCACAGATGACTAGAAGTGATCCTTTTGTATGAAGACGGCCTTCTTTTCATTTCAAGATGTCTGCCGGCCACAGCGAATAGCAGCGAGGCCGGTAATTAAATGCGGTGATCTCAGGAGACTGTCTGCGTATCAGGACAGCTGACGCATGCAGCTGGTTCACTGGGATTCTCATGACCTGCAGTCATGGCAAGCAAGTTTAGCGCACGTTAGCACTTCGGTATACCGGCCTGTTTCATTTTTAGAGAGCGGTCAGTCAATACAAACCCACCAAACCGGGAATATGGATTATGATTGCAGTTAAGGTCATATGCAAAAAAGCTTAAATTTCTTTCCAGGTTGTAGCTTTCACCGTTATTGATGTCCAAACACCGCTATTCCGGTACCTATTTAGTTTCAGAGAGGCTCAATTTATACCCAGTATTTCAATCACATCACAAAAGCAGCACTTGCCAAAACAAAGCTGTCTAGACAGAACTTTTTTTTTTTTAATTTTCACCCCCAAACACTATAATGTATCAGCAGTTGGTGACATTTCTCCCCCATATGTTTACCCCGTCTGTCTGTAATTGCCTCCACGTTCGTTCGATGGTCAATGTGTAACAGGTGTGCTTTAATATGCATTTATTCCCAGGGGCCGTAAAGGGAGTTGACTCCAGTCCAAAGTATGAAATTAATAAGAGATGGAAAGTGACCACGTCGTTAAACAAAGGAAAGCGTGGCCTAGCTTAGATCCTGCAAGTGGGCAGTCGTCTTCACAGACGAGAACGATGATAATAGAGTGTAAAACACATCATGGGTATAAATCACAGATTTTATTTTATTGTCGAGTCATGGAGAATTCTAGACGTGTCTATTTTAAAGGTCTCTGAGGCAGGCACCCAACACAATGGGCCTCCTCAACTTCGAATTGTCCTTTTGCTGACACATGCCCCCATGTCGGTCCTTTGATTTTCTGCAGTTAGACCATAAACATCATAAATGATACAGGACCTGTCTTCTCTCACAAAACCCAGAAGTGACCTGACGTCTCTGATTAGCTGGATAGGCGTTGGCAGAGTGATGATTGCTGCCGTTTTCCTCTGTCTCGCAATATCAACATGGAAACAGAAACCTTGAAATAAGGACGTATATAGAGGACACTAAGATTCTAGCATTGATCGAAACGATTGGGATTTAATTAAAGTCAATAATTGAAGGAGCTTGAAACTACAGCACCAATAAAGATTTACTAAGATGTCTGAATTACCCCGGAAACTGAGAAAAGAATTTTTTTTTCCCCAGTATGTCCTCGCTAGAAGGGTCCTGCTGTCAAATGTTAAGACGTTTTTCATCTCCCGCTGACACTGCGTGTTGTGGGATGGTAATATTAGTAAGAAGGATTCAATGTTTATGATCCTGCGGTTGTTTTAGTACTTCTTCCCGAACGAGACTTTCGAATGCATGATTTAACTTTATCACATACTTCTATCCGCTGGTAATAGAGCCCCTTTTCCAGAAGGCATAAAAATCAAATAAGATCGTGTGTAAGCAAAGGGGTCATTTTACTATATGGCGCAATAACTAATTCTCTGACGATCTCGTTCGAGCTTTTAAAGCCAGGCTGGAAAATAATTAAAAAGATTACAGAAGTGAAATGAGAGTCGGTTACACTGCTGGGCAGCTCAGACGCAAGCCAGTGTAGCCTCTCTATGCTACTCTCATCTGCGGAGGACGCTTTCAATTGAAGTTCATTACATCCCCTTTGGCCAGATATTCCTCAATACGCTCCTTTGTTTTTGAAATCCTTGGATCCTTGAGGACAGCAGGCTTGAGTTACATGTTGGAATATCACGACGAGTTTGGGAAGCATATCAAAGCCAGAAGCCGCCATATCGTCCGGACACAGTCACCGCGTCTTTGCCTTATGACCTACAGACAAGGCATGCCACCCCCCCCCAACGCCGTGTACCCATGTTACTGTTATGATGGCTTGGAAGGACTCGAGTGGTTCTGTTCTGCTATAAGAGCAACCAAAAATAAGATGATGAAATTAAGCTTGATTTTGACATTACAGGACTCGAAACAGTAGAGGTCGTTACAAACAAACCGGATTCAATTGCACAATGCATCACTTCCTTTTGTGCCGAGATATCAATTTTGGTGTGGCTATCTATCTTTCGGTCGATTTCAGACACTGCGCCAATGCCTGCGTAAAGGGGGACTGAAACACATTAAAAATGAAATAAAATATCTGGGAAAGGCATGGACTTTAGGCCATGGGGCGGCTTATCTAAGCTCACAATATTACAAACGCAGCTGGTCATGACTAACCCCTTTAGCTTTCGTAAACTACAAAGGTCCTTTAATCTAAACCACTTGGTTTCCGTTTTCATTAATCCGGGATAGCTAGCAATGTGATAAAATCCCAACAACTTCCGTACTTACAGATAACCCCTTTGTGTACTTAAAAGGGGGGACGTGATCTAGGATATCAGTCTTTCAAAGGTGGACAGCGCAAGAAAATTAGCTTAGCTTTGCCCTGACAGACCGCTACCTTTCTGGTCACTCCAGTCCAGAGTGCTCACTCCAGTCTGTGACCCATTGGGACGGACTTCAAGCTCAAAGTCAATGCTTCAACAATATCTCAGGACGTTACATTTAATTATATACATTTTTTGTCTTGTCTTTGTGTCCCTTTTTCTGCACTTTATGTTTGTACAATATGTGGTATGTGAAATATATTGTCTAGTCAATATGTATGTTGTATGTAGTATGTAAGATATTGAGTAAATGTGTAAATGTAGCACCTTGGGCCTAAGGTGACCACCTAATCCATATCAGGAGGGACAGTATGAGCTACTTCAGGTTTTGCAAACTTTAAAACTGAGCTTAAGGAGTAAAGAATGTTTAAATAACGAGTTCGGAAAATGTTATCTGACGTCACACTTAGCAAGCAGTTTATGAGATTTAGCTAAGGTGTAAGGTGTTTTTTTTATTATTTGGATTAATAAACCAGCCCATAAAAACAAAACCATTCGCCAAGTCATAGCTATATACTAATTGCATTTAATGCATTACGTGTCAGCTAAGGTAGCTGAGATGTTGGTCTGAGGTCACGAGGTACCGGATGCACAGGTGATGGAGCATTCCAACGGCTCAGGGAACGATGTCACCATGAAATGGGAGAAAGTTAAGAAAGAAATGGGCCAAAAAAACCCAGAAAATGCCAATTATCCGAATGTGACTTATCTAAATATAGCAGCGCTCTGACGCCGGACGACGCACACTGGTCACGTTCCGCATCTGTGTGTGTGTGGTGGAGAAAATAGCCTCCGTGGAAAGTCTTGTTTCTAAGCCGCGGCGGAAATAGCGACGATGGGCCGAGTTTCCACGCTGCTCGAGCGAACACTGTCCAGCCAAACTTTATATTGGCCCGACATCTGACTTGGAAACATGCGACACGTCAGATGTAGCCGAAGAAAATCTGCCAGTCGGAGGAGGAACGCTGAAGAGAAAGCCACTCTGAAGATGTGATGTGGGAAACGTCAACAGTGCAGAGATAGCTAAGATCCACTGAAATGCAAAATGAAGGGACTAGACCGAATTTACGTGAAAGAACAGCCCACAGGTTCATGAAGCACACAGCTGTAACGTTTTTTTAATCTTTTATTTTGCATTAAAAAAATGTAGCAATGTAAAATCAAATACAATGATGTCCAATATTTAATACAACCTGGCATCTCTCGACAAAGTGTGGACTTTTCTACCAAAGTAGCAACAAGGCTAGCTTTTCAGAAGGCACTGCATTTTATTTGCTTTTAGTATAAATATAGAATTCACTTGAGGATGAATGGCGATTTTGAATCCATTCCCTCTTACTGGGAGATCACAGAAGCCATTAAACATCCATGTAAAACATTGCAGCAACCGCACAGAGCTGTATGTCTGACATTATTGCCGTTTTAAAGCCTCTCTTAGCAGAAAATTTAAAACGTCCAAATTTAAAAAGAAATATCTGGCATTTGAATTCAGCCATTTTTCATGAGTAAAGAGTGTGGGACACGGACGACGGAGATGTGTGAAAACATCCATTATTCAAGCTCAAAAAGAAATTTACACCCAATTAAAAATATCTTCCCAGTTTCTTCATAGACACTGTAATGATGACACTGTTTCATCCAAATCACTGTTGTAGGAAAACCCTGCAAAACCAGCAGACCCGTAGACAGACAATGTGAGCTTAAACTGCTTATAATACATTTCTGTAAAAATAAGACATTTTTGTGTTAAACTTGCAAGGAAATTAAATGGCAAGACCGTGCATATGATGTGTTCCGCCACATGAACATAGAAAGTAGCATCTTTGAATGGATGCATCGGAAAAGTTGGGCCTATTTGCCCTGGACTGTGGACTTCATAGGATTATAATTATAAAAGGCGAATGAGAGCCCAGATGCTACATCTGATGCCCCAACTCTCATGACAATCCCCCCCCTGCTTTTTGCTGCATCAGCAGTTTCCAGCTATAAGTCAATGGCATATGCTCTGTAATTAAATTACTTCAGTGAGTCCGATGATGTCACAAAACAAAACGGCTCTTTATGGGAGCAAGTCATGGAGATCTCTACCCCCCCCCCCCCCCCCCCCCCCCCCCCCCCCCCCCCCCCCGCCCCCCCCCCCCCCCTCCTCAGCCCCGTCCTGCCGTTTCACCGTCGACTGAAGTGGAGCCAGATTCTCATGGATGTTCAATAAAACCTCAATCCCCGGCCTAATTCAAAGCAGACTTGGGACGAACTAAAACACTTAAATGGTCAAGGAAGAAGCTGGAAAACATGGCTGGTACTTCAACTCCAAACTAAAGTAACTTCTATTTGAATTACCAAGATTTTTTTTCCCTTACAATTAGTACTTTTTTTTTGGTTATCACATTACACATATTGCAGTGTTTTAGTACTCCCATTTTTACAAGGCAGGACGCTTTTCTGATAAACATCACGTAATTCATCCCATGGTTCCTCAGCGCTTTTTAAGTTTGTTAAACTGCGACTTTATGGTCCTCAATGACTGCAGTGGCGACACTCATATTGTGATCTTCTGGGATGGCCTCTTCTGAGGAATCGGAGTAATTACGTATTACGTAATTATGTCGTAAATCTGGACTTATTTAAATTCATAAATTTCCTCAACAAACGTGGCACGTTGTGTGGAATGACAATATCTCCATCCTTCATGCTAACATCACACATTTCGGCAAAATGGGTTTGTGTTGTTTGAAATAACTATGCAACGGATATTTAGTTCATGTACCTTAATGCTTGAAACCAAAATTAACATATAAATGTGAAAAAATGTTTTTGCAGACTTTGTTACTGACCTATTTACAAAATGTGTTAATGACTGATGTGCATATCTATCAAAGGCCTTTTTGTACAAAATATGTCCATTTAATCTTAAAAAAAAACAAAAACAAAGCTGATGTCATTTTTCATGCAAATACAGAATAAAATTAAAAGCAGACATGTTTTAAGTTCTGGTCTTACAACTGGGGACTCAAAAGTAAAATGAGAACTATTGTGATTGTATTCATTGAAAAAAACAGTTTGTCACAAGCTTGATGTATCGCGACTTTTCTTACATAACACTGAAAAGTTTAAATGCGTTAATAACTTCATCTAATACTAGCAATTCCTCAAGCAATATTTCTGCGAAAGACTGGAATCAGCACATAAATGTAACATTTAAAGTAAAGCACGTTTTACAATGTAGCCTCATAGTGTATCCGTAATTCAATCTCTTTCAAAAAAACGAAAAAAGGTTTGACTGATGACAGGCAATAAACATTGGGAGACAACATGTCCACATACAGTAACATTAGATTAAGTAGTAAATTAAAACTCTAAATTGTTAATTCTAAGTACTTCCCCTCTGCCTGCGCCCAGCATGTGGAATGAGGTAAACGTCTGCTAGGAGTGATGATGCAGCAGAATCGCTTTGACAGGAGATTATAAGGAAAACCAATATTTCTAAGCTTCTGTGTGTCCATGGGATACTCAACAACACCCCCCGCTATTCCTTCACACTTCCTCTCTCGTTAATCAGCCGCTTCTACTTAAAAAGAACGTTAAAAATCCTTTAACAATGATAAGATATCAGAACTGGCAGCATTCCTACAGAGGCGTTGTTTTCCACGACACAGGGACTCTGCGGATTGGGATCTGGCCAATCGAAGGCATCTCAGAATGCGACTGGAAGGCAGCCCTACAGACGCTCAGCCAGACCTCAAAGGAACTCGCCCCTGAAGGATAGTGGCTGGTTACTCTGCTGCTGCCAGCGGCTGCGGAGCCGTGACAGCGGCGTGTCTTTGGGGTTCTCAAACTCCGAGAAGCCCAGCTGGTCCAGGATGGAGTACACACCAGCACTGGTGGCCACCTAAGAGAGAGAAGACAGTGGAGACATCAGTCAGAGGGCTTCCAGAATTCACCACCTCTAAGTAAACAATGAATTGGGCTAATCACCTGTCATTTTCGAAATACACCTTTAAAACCGTTCCCTTTACTTAGAGAACACGATAAACAGGCCATCGCTGAACGTGCCCAATCACGTGCACCACTGGAATGCTATGCTATGTCAACAGCATGATTGCTGTTCAGTGTTTTTAGGCACGTTTCTCACTGCGATTACTTGCAGAAGGATGGTTAACGGAATTAAATTTTAAGATTAACATAACTCCACAACAAGACATCAAACATTAAACAGAAACAATAACAAGGCCGGTCTGATGATGTTCATGTTTCCATTAAACACCTCTGCAGACTCACAGCTTACATTTATTTGCCAATTTGCACTACCTGTGTTTGTAATATAATACATTCCTCTGTATCAGTTCTGAACAAAGATGTTTTGAGGGACAGTAAAATCAGTTTACGTTTGAATCTTAATGTCAGGCTGAAAAAGAAACACGAAGACCATGTGATTTTTAATAACAGAATAGGGCCTATTGATAACCAATTAATAGACGTTTGAGCATGATTAACACGAATCAGCCCCCTTCCAGGATACTGAAGTAAACGCATGCGAACCACGCAACGGGTTTATGCTAACGGCGAAAACATCACGCTGCGTCGCCATGAAGATGAGCCCCAGGAACGGGACTGAGAACCACGTGCCATCAAGTGGAAGGTCACCACTGGGACCACGTAAACAAGGCCCCCACCCCGGCAACACCTGGCAACAGCCTGACAAGTCGTCACCCCTCCCCCGGGCTGAGCCAGCGGCGACCGACTTGGACAGCAAATTAAACACGCCGTTAAAGAGGGTCACAGCTTGCCTAGTTTACACGGCATACTGTCGTCAAGCCACAGGGGGCACTAACCCTGACCCCCACACCCACCCCCCACCCCCATCTAGGACTCGAGTTCGAAGCAGCCACTATTACACAAGCATCAAGTAAATATTTATTCCCATGCAGCCCGGCTTCACCCGCCAGGTCCAAGGCGTTATAAAGATCACGCTGTTTCTCTCCGGAGTCGTTAACAGCTACGTATTCACGCGGACGTGTCACTGCTGCCCGGCTGCATCTATTCAGGCGCTCGTTCATAGTTTCCTGAGGGGGGGGGGGGGTTTGTTGGCACATATTTGACTTTGAAAGACCACCTCCAATTGTACGAGAGAGCTACCAAGTTCACAAGGTCTCCGGATCCATTTCCTGCAGCGGACACATCTTTACCGCAATATCGACATGGTTCTGCGGAAATTTGGAAGGATTATATTGCTGTAGGGTGGTCCACTGGAATATATGCGATCAGAGGCACTGGGTATTCTCAGCAGAATCGGCTCTGCTCCACTCCCATAGGTCACCCATATCCAGAACATCAATACGCCCCCTATCTGTATTTGCAAATACTTATTAGCAGCCCCAATGGAGCCGATTACAAGGAGCATGTCCTGCAGTGACAGTCAGATTCATAAAGATTCACACACAAATGACCTTGATGGTACTTTTGGTAAGGTACTTTCAGTACTATCCCCATTGACTTCCAGTCGAGTACCAATACCAAAATTTCTAGAACCCAAAGTACCAAACCAGCTGGGAGTACTTATTTGGTACTTCGGAGTGAAACTTGCAAACGTGTTCTTTGTCAATTGCTTATGCAAATAGTCTGCTTCTGACACACAATACAACCCCTGTCTTGAAAAAAAAATTATGAACTCAGAAAATGATAAATGAAGTGGGAAAAATTAATAGTAATAATGTATGCATGGGTAAATGAAGGGAGCCAAACTTTAATTGCAATCTGGTCGGAAGAACCAGAAGATGATCAGGATGGCAAAATACAACAGCATTCGGTATAATATACTAGGGCGCAACAATACTGGAAAAAAATTAAACCCTTTGTTGTAATGGATAATGGAATATTTATAAAGGAAAAAAAAAAGAAGTTCAAAATAAATTTTTCTCAAAGCCTTCTAGGAGTGATTTTGAACAGCAAGGATGAAAATGATGATGACTGGCTCCGAGAGCGTATGTAGAGTTTTTGCACCAGTGGAAAACTAACAGTTGAAGTACCATACTTACCGTATTTTTCTTGAAATGCCAAAAGTACGACACCTTGTGTCATGCAAAAGCTCCCTAAGTCAGACTACTGGCACAAACTAGCTACTCGTACCGCAGGCTTCTATTATTAAAGCAAATGTAACTGAAAGCAATATCACCTTTCAGTTCAAGGACCATATTTGCTTCTGTAAACGACTATTTACCACACTGAGTTTTAGTATTTAATACTGACTGTCATTTGTACTTCATTAAATATACCTGGCATTCTTAAGAGTGCCGCATTCGGATATCGTCCGACATTCATCACTGCTGAAATACTTCTAAGCAGTTTCCTAATGAGACGTATTTTGTGAAAGTACTTTTCCAGTCTATATCTATACCAGTATTATACTGAATAATCACCAGTGACGCCCAAAGCCTCTCGATTAACCCCAAGGGAAATGTAATCAACGGGTTGGAAATTATACAGTTGGGTCCCGGTGGAGGAAAAAAAAAACACTAATTGAAGGTTTTCTTTAAAAAAATCTCAAAGGGATCAGAACTAGACACCTTATTTAATTATGACCGTGTCACCAAACCCAAGGCTATGAATAAAGATACGAATGAGGGTACAAATGAGCCTTTGAAAGTCAGGGTAGATGGAATTATGATCTGTCAGCCATTGTAGGTCATTAATGAGAAGTGAGTTTTCGCCTGTTCCAATTACATACATGACCTCACTGGTTATCTTATGCATCAATGCAGAAGCGTGGCTACCCCTTAGCTGCCGCTTGCTAATGAAGGACAGCCAAGATACTCCGAAATAAATCACAGCTGTGAAAAGGGAGCTTCCCATTAGCTAGCTGGTTTAAGTTACGCCTGGCTCACATTTTCCTGCGTAGGCCGTGGCGTCAGCAGCAGTCAGAATGTTTTCTAGTTGTAACGGAAATGACCCATACGTTCTGCTTTCCTTGTTTACTGGAGGAAAACATGACACTTAGCGGTAATACTTGAGTCCTACTAAAATGTTCCTTAAGGAAAAAAAAAGTTTTAATTAAGTGCCTTAATTATGATGATCTAGGGCACTCCAGCTTTGACAGATTGCGCACTGAATACAACACACCAGTGTCGAACTGTAGCTATTCTAGTATCCCCGATGTATCTGGTATCTACTGTGTATGATATGTCACTTCCTAGCACTTCAGATCCAGCACAGTTAAGGGGGACTATAATATGTATTGATCCTTTCAAAAGGCGCTACTGACTTCTATCCATACAAAAAAAAAAAACAACAACAAGAATTCTGTGCCCTTTTCCATAAACATTATGGGAGCTTTAACGTCAGAATTCACCAATGTTAATATCCTGTTAACAAACATTTTGATTAATCCAAACAGGAAGCAGAAACAGTCAGATAAAAGGTGCTCCGTAGAACTGCACCCCAGTTCATGAAAGCTGAAAATGTTTTGTGAATATCTTAATTTGAGGAGCACTTCTCAGAGCCTTACTGAATGAACTTAAAAACAAAAAGGGACTGTTAAGTGTTGAATAATATTCCAGACGGGACGCAGCCCAGTGGATGGGGTCACTTGTTAGGAATGCCCGTAAAGGCAGAGGCTTTCTGTGCGAGAACAGCTGGCCAGACCAAGCCGGGCGATGGACACAGCAACAAAGAACAGGCTGCCATGCTTTATGGAGTTCGGGACGTGGGGGAATGGCATACAGCGGCAGCAAAATAAGCTTGTAAAATTTA
>JAODJU010000041.1:8690059-8727246 GCA_026776725.1 Gnathonemus echidnorhynchus
AGGGGGGGGGGGGGGGGGGGGGGGGGGGGGTCAGGGTGATTAACATGTGACTTACAACCCCCCCAGTTTCGGCCCTGCATTCTGTGGAAATACAGGTCACATCATTCACAAAATGCACAAATGCAGAAATGTTAAGCAGTGTTGCATGCAGACAGTTCCTGATCAAGCTTTTTGGAGGGAAAAGAATTACAAATGAAACAAAATACTGAACATCATATTTTAAACTGACATTTGCGCATTGCGCACAACCAAAAGGCATAGTTTCAATATTTTTGGAAGCATTTAGTACAGTGACATCTCTGCTTTAGTGCAAATATTTACACACGCAAAACTATTAATGTGCTAGAAATATCTGGCAAATATTCTGCATAAAAGATAGGGAGACTGGGAGAGAGATGGGGTAAGAGAGAGGGAGACAGGAAAAGAGAAAGACAGTGAGAGAGAGACCAGGAGAGAGAGACCAGGAGAGAGAGAGGACTATGTACTGTATGAGACTCATTTGGAAGACAGCCACACATTTCCTCACAGAAAAAGTGGAATTACGTCCTATTTCATATGGATTTGATTTCTTAAGTGAGAAACATTTTGAGAAAAATATAAGAGGGCAGAAAATATGCAAAACCACAGAATAAATGCAAAAAAACACTGTAAAATATACTCAAAACCCACTTCCTCTCAACTTCAAGGAGAGGTTCCTGAGAGGCTTCGAGAGAGAGCAGGCCCGACGTGCACGCCAGCGTCCACCGGAGGGCGCTCACCTGGTACATCCACTGGCTGAAAGACCGCTGCCAGGAGTTCTTCTTCTCCAGGTGCAGGTAGGTGTTGAACAGGATGAGGTAAATGTACCGCTCGAGGAACTGCAGGCTCTTCAGCAGCGAGCACTGCATCTCCTTTTCCGTTTTGCCAGTTTTAATCTGTAGGATTGGGGGGGGGGGGGGGGGGAAAACAACAACGGGGTCAGTATAAAAATCAATAATTCACAATAAGTAACACTACTTGATTCAAAATGTACACTAACTAAAGAATCAACAAAGAAAAGCATTACGAGCACAATACATACGTCAGTCTCTGTGCAAGCCTAAGGAGCAGCACCCTTTACCTGTGTCTCCCCTTTTTCCACCATTATTTACCTCACGACCTCTAATCGCATCAAATGTCCAGCTTCATCCGACATCATCCCATGATGACCAGGGTCAGGTGACCAGCCCATTGACCAGGGTCAGGTGACCAGCCTTTACTCATCGTTAGTGTGCGTATAAAACTATTAAAGTAACTACACAAAATGTTACAGTTAAGCGTTCTGAAGCTATCTGACAGTGCTTAGATCCCGACACTGCTATATACAAGAATTTTTTCCATATTTCTTTATTTTTTCCTCATACCTTTGGGTTAACTACAGTGGGCTATTTACTAACAAACATTTCATATTGTATATATGTGCATTTTTTTTTAGCTGTGCCAATCCCTCAAGCATGCTTCATTTAACACTTATGTGAATGTGTGACACTAAAATACAAGGGGTGTTTCTCAATACCAAGAACGCAAAGACCATACTTGTGGTCTTGGCAAGACCGGTCTTGCTGACTTGCCTCGCAAGAATGAACTTGGGCCGTAATGGATCACGGCATTGGTCTCGTTCGGAGAGGATGCAACCGATGTATCCTTGATATTTGAGGTGGGGCAAGAATGACACAAACCCAGGTCCCAACGGTGTGAGTCAATAGTGCAAACCACTGCACCACTGTGCCACCCCAATGCAAAGTTTCAATATCACAAAATGAAAGGAAAAAAAATAAACGAAAAAACACTCAGTTGTGCCCATTTGTAGAGCAAGGCAGCCATTATGGGCAGAAGACAATTTAGCATGAAGAAAGAGAATTCATTTGGTCAAGAAATCAGGTCCCAGGCCCAAACCAATGCAAACCAACCCAAAACGATAACCTAGGACATTGCTACCAAATCCAGTCCTGGGGGGCCCACAGACTGTCCACATTTTTGCTCCCTCTCAGTTCCCTACCAGACAGTACATATTTACCAGGAGCTGGGAGGGAACAAAAACGTGGACAGTCTGTGGGTCCCCCAGGACTGGATCGGGAAACAGTGAACTAGGAAATTCCTGCTTCTCTCCCACCTCCTTCTCCTCGCTAACATACATCTGGTGACTGTATATTACAGCTCATCAGCTTCCCAATTGCAGGCCAGCCGGACACCTTTAGTACCAAGAATGTTCACGGAACCCTAATTAAGACGCTCCACGATTCTGGATTCTCACAATGCAGGTGTTTACTCTTGAGAATATTTTCCAAGCATCCATTATTCCATTTCAAAATAATCTTTCTACATATATCTCCTACAAACCTGGCCAGAAGCCAATAAGCTGAGCTACATTTACTGACCCGCACCAACAGGTAAACTTTTTATCCCACGACAACTGCTACTTCCATACCAGCACACAACAACGATGAGGCTCTCAAAAAAAGAACAAGTTTATCTTTGTAGCCTTCACGGAGTATAAAAGTAATTGTTAAAAATGCTCCCTGCTGACATGAAGCCGGGAAATGGCCCTCCACAGAAAATTATTCCCCAGGCCTGATCATGAAGTAGTAAAAGTTGTTAATGACAAAAGAATGATGTATTACTGTACAATTACATCCTGAACTCTTTAAAAGTAATTATCTTTAAAATTGCCCTTAGACACTTTTGACACTATAGATACACAAAAGTTCTCAAAGGGTCAGTCTATAAGTGTTTTAAACTCATTTCTTGCCCATTTCCTGCTTAACAGTGGATTCCTGTGAGTGCTCAAATATGTCACACTTACAGTATTCAGTGCAAAGCCTTCTTCACTATTATTACTGCAGAGCAGTTTTTGTCTATAGAAATGGGTGGGGGGGGTAAAGCTGCTTTTTCCTAAAGGTCGATGCCTGTGAAAATTAAACACCGGCACACTAACGCAGGAGGAAAGCTTGGACCGGCCCCCACCGTAAATCACAGCGCCAGAGACCGGTGCAGAACGCATACGTGGGGGCACGGCTCAGAGAAGCCCAGCTATTTCCACAAGCGCGGGCCGTAACGGTGGGGGGCGCAGGGAAACGCTGTGGGCTGCCATCATCTTAGGGCTTTTCATCTGGGAGCCCAAAGCGAAAAACCGGGAGACGCTGGGGGGCGGGAACGTAAGCGATAAAACACGGCAGCTTTTGTAAACAGCGAGGGGCGGCCGCGGTAAATCATCGCGGGCTGAGACAGCGGCTCGCGGCCATAAAGAGGCTGGATTCACGACCGGGTTCCCCTCCTTAATGAAGCACACAGATACACCACATCCCCTCCCGGCTGGAAACTGCGGAAGTACATCAGTAGGAAATTAAGAAAAAAAAATAATACTCTTACAGTCAAGGGCATAGGATAGAGTTCAATACTGGGGGGGGACAAGCATTTAAATATGAAGGTCTGTTTTTCTTGGGGGTGGACGTATGAAGCCAAATTAAGTATTGGGTCCCCCTTCGGTTCCTACACCCCTACCCGGGTTTTGAAGCACAGCTATATCTGAACCATAGATGATAGCCTTTCTACACTAAGGCTTCTAAGGCTTATTCTACACATACATTTGAGAAAAAAAATCTATCAGGATTTTTATAAATTCCATTAAATTCTATTAAACAATGGATTTCAGGAATGTTTGGCATGATTGTTAACCTTTAAATATTCAACATGCGCCCTTTAGTTAAACTCTACTATAAAATACTTCTAGAATAATATCATGAAAGCTTAATAAATGCCAAAGGAAATGGGTAAAGTACACATTGTTAGTACTCATGCAACTGAGCTGCTGAAGGCGTGGATAGACCTGGGTGGGGAAGGGTCAGGCGACCGGCCCGTTGACCATGGTCAGGGTCAGGCGACCGGCCCGTTGACCATGGTCAGGGTCAGGCGACCGGCCCGTTGACCATGGTCAGGGTCAGCCGACCGGCCCGTTGACCATGGTCAGGCGACCAGCCGACCGGCCCGTTGACCATGGTCAGGCGACCAGCCCATTCATTCTCTTCACTGGGGCCTTATTAATTAACACATATTACAACAAAGACTTCTGTTTTTTTTTTCTGGCCCGAACACGTCGAAACCCTGACGTCCAATCTTACCCTCAGGGGTGGCCCATCCAAAGACCATACATCCGTCTCGTTTTCTCAAAATTGGTGTTTTTTGGTATCATTCCTAGGCACCGTTTAGATAAACCCATCTTCGGTTTCCTACCCAAATAAAAGTTTCCATTCTCTCCTCCCCACCCTATGCCACATGTTCAGTTAGCCAGCCAGACTAGAGAAACCCTTACTCTTGCATGGTGAATCCTTAACTGGGACTGGAGGGTTGGTAGAAATGTGTGCACCACACAGCCTGCATAAAACACACAAGCACATTAAAATTCATCCTGACTGAGGACGACCAGCACAAAGCTATTTAGTTACACTACGCCCCCCCTAACCTTAGTGCCATTATAGTATATTTTTTTCGTGAATTTGCATCTGCATCCTTGAGAAAAATCAACTGGCACATGAACAAAATTGTAACCACGTGTGGGACAGATGGTGAAGAAAATGCACAGCGACAAGACAAAATGGTGGCCAGAATCAGCGCCTCCACATTGATTGTGCACCAGCGTGACGGAATGCTGGGGTCTGCAATACAACACAAGAATTTGCCAGAAACATCCATCCATCTGGAGGAATAGCCAGGCTGTTAATAACTTATGGGCACTTGTGCATGAATCTGACCGTGAGGCTGTTCACATGGCAGCCGTGTTTAAGTGGACGGGAGGGCATGGTGATGGATCTGAGGGTTTGCTGTAGTCAGGGCAGTAGCACATTAAATGGAATGAACACTCACGGAAAGCGCCAGGCTTTCCGATCTGTCAGGCGATTACCTCATCACTTTGCTGAATGAGTACACATTCGGGGAATTAAAGCCTGGGAGCTCCCAGGAATCACAGTCACTTCTCAGAGATAGATAGATAGATATGAACATCCATCCTGGTCAGGGCCACAGGTGGACACCAGCAGCCAGTACGAAAGGAGGATGCATGAAGGATGAGTGAAGGATGCGTGAAGGATGTGTGAATGAGGCGTGAATGAGGCGTGAAGGATGAGTGAATGAGGCGTGAAGGATGAGTGAATGATGCGTGAAGGATGAATGAATGATGAGTGAAGGATGTGTTTTGGCGTTTCTTCATTTTTATAGCATCCATAAATAAAGTCTGATGCTTGTCCAGTGGGATTTGAAGGGGTGAATTTGTATTTTTAAAATAAACCCTGGCTCTCAGAGGAATATTATCATCTTATGCTGGTGCCAGGTGGACTATACTCACAGATGCTTAGATTGCTTGTTTACTCCATGTTTACTTCTGCTTAGATTGATTGTTTACTCCATGTTTACTCCTGCTTAGATTGCTTGTTTACTCCGGTTATCACGGCACATTTTACTATACAAATCACGCCACGTTAGCATGTTTATCCCCTTCGCTCTGTTTGCATGCCAACGTCACTGGCAGCCGTCCCCCAGCTAGCCGCAATAACCGGGTACGGACCAGTTAAATTCTGAAGAACTAAAGGCTTCAGCTGCTTCAAAACGCCCGGTGGCGTCTGGGGGGAATTTAAAAAGCAGGGTATCATGCTGACTCTCCGGAGAGCAGGGCATGGGGGGGCTTGGGGTCACGTCCGTCACGCTAGCGGCATGCTGCGCATGCTACCGGCCGTGGGGGGCAATGGGCCCCCGTTTGGTACAGGTCCATGTTCTCTCTACAGCACACTTTGGACACGTTGCCCAGCCACAGTGACTGAACTGCAGTCCTTTCCAGATTACAGGACGCTGGTAGAGAGCTGACTCACACTGAAGCCCACACATATCTGAAAGTGAATCATAATCATTAGGAGGCTCTGGTTTTCTCACAGGGGTCCTGGCCGGGGTAGCAAACCCACCCCCTCACACGCATAGGCAGCCCAGGCTCCCAAGCCCAGCTGGAGACAGGATGTACCACGAGGCCCCTCCGGTGCCCAAAATCGCAATTCTGATACCAGCGAGCCCTGGAGATAAGGGATCACAAAGGCTGCACACTGCAGGGAGGGAGTGACCAGCTCTGCCCAGCAGTCTGCATCAAAGCAGCTAAAGGCTAACTGAAGCTGTACCTAGTCATTATAACGGCGAACTTCAGACAAGGCCAAATTACTCAGCTTGCCTACCGCAAACATTATGTAACATTCCGGCGTATAGCTAACTCCGAAAGGGAAAAAAAACAACATGCATTCAAAGTTTTATACTTTAAACAGAAACGAAAAATTTAGGTAAAAGTGGAAAAAATACCGCTATAATATTAGTCGACTGTGAAGGACATGTTTCTTTAACAACAGCTGAAGGACAGAGTTGACACGTAAGAACTTGTTATGGTGGAGATGATTGAAATTGAAATTTTGCTAGCGGTCGGGCATCTGACAGAAATAAGAGTAATTGCCTTGAGGGTGAGAGGCGAGATGCATGGAGCAGAACCAAGCCACTAAACTTTGGTCGTTTTGGTGATGATGCAACTGCAAAACCAGCACTGGAATTCATGATGACATCATTGGGGGGAAGCTCTAGGCTTTGAATAACCCCCTCCAACGGTGCCGTTTTTTTCTGCGACCAGCCACCAGGAATCTACTGACTAGGCTCCCGCAGGATCGCGAGTCAATGTCAGGAATGGGCTCCTTTGTGCGGAATTGATTGCTCAGGCCTTGGGGGTCACCTCAGGCATAGAGACAGCCATGTTTGCTTTGCAAAGTTTTCCGTGACCAGGCCTGTGTTACAGCTGCAGGGAGTGGGGGGCAGGGCGGGGGAGGAATTAACGTGGCTTTAGCAGGCGATCGGACAATCTGCCACAAGAGACTTGCCTGTGAAGCTGAATTAGCCTCCATTTAAATCTGTGGGTACGGGGTCCTTGAAGCTGGCTTTGCACTGGCTTTGCACTGGCTTTCCTCATTTGTTAGGGTTATGTTAAAAGCCTGTATTGGGATGGTCGGGTTGGAGAGACACACACACACACACGTTGGTCTTCCTCTCTAAATGGGGACCGTCCATTCATTTCTATGGGAAAACCCTAATCCCAATCATGACACCCTTAACCTCTACCCAGCCCTAACCTTAACCATAAGTAACCAACCCAAATACAAGACTTGTGGCATTTTTACTTTTTTGATTGCATTCACAGATATTTATAAAACTGAGGTTATCCAAATGGGGACCTCAAAAGTAGGGAAATTTCAGGTTTTACTATACTTTGGGGACAATTTGGTCCTCAAATGTGATCTATGCAAAAACTTTGAAACTCTGAAATGGGACCTGTGCTTGATGTGATTACCGACGGCACCCACTGGCCATGAGCCTCTGGAATGCTCATCATCCCGTGGTGTAGAGAGGTGCACATAGCACATTCAACATTATCCAGCATCAACACCAACACCTACACACACACACACACACACACACCATAACGTGTTCCCATATAGCTGAACACTGACGGACTTGTGGACAGTGACTTGCTAACTGTTCTCGTCTGGCTAAATGTGTATTATTCTCAAATGAGACTTTAATTAGAGTGAAAGATGCTGAACAAACCTCGCCAGGCTGAACTGGAAAAGACACCGTAAGCGTGTAATGCTTCAGCGAAACCATCGGCCAAAGATTCAAAGGCGACTGCAATCCCCTTAAAACAGGAGTGCAAATGCAAAGGCAACGACACTATGAGCTCATGCCGGGTCATGACTACTTCAAGCTTGTGGAGTGAAGCAGGGTTAGAAAGCCTGCAAGGTAGCCTCCTCCTTCCAACAGGACAGACATGGCCAGACATCCATCCCACAGCCAAGACGGACAGGATGGAGGCGCTCATTTACCAGAGTAGCAGGTGCTGCTCGTACTCAAGTCCCGATATGAGTTGAAGTAGCTCAAATTCAAATTTTATTTGTCAAGTACCAATTATTGGTATGATGTGCAGTGAATTGTTATTTTATGAGAGCGGGATACAAATGTGGCACGGTTAGACAGGGTTAGATAAACTAAAGTAAACAAAACAAAATAAACCATGAGATAAAAAAAAGATACGCATGTAACGTGTCAGAACAAACGAAACAATATACGAGTCGCATATAAGATTTAAGTTAAATGTAAGAAAAACTCAAACCTAACAGTTCCTTAGCTTCAACAAGGACAAGGTACCTCTAAACCGGGGCTGTGTGACATGGGAAAAAAATTCACATAGCGCTATTTGAAATTTTTGTGATGCATATTGCGATATTTATAAAACAATACAGGGTGTCAAGTTTGTCTCATGTCAACAAAATCACTTGCTTTTGCTCAACACCATCTCTATGGAATCCACAATATTGTAGGATTTCCTTTGTTGACCAGTTCATGTTCACTTTTCTCCTCCTCACTCGTTTTTGTTAAACTTCTCACACACTGTCCAAAATTATTATGAATGGCTCAGACAGCGTGTGCAGAGCTCATACAAAAGGAGCAGTGGTAAGTCGACTGATTATGTATCATATAACAGATAATCTTGAATAGGAGCAATCATTAAAATTGCTAAATATTTTAGCATAACTTACTGATGGTCCCAAACCAGCTGACTATCGTGGTCCTCGCAGTGTTACAGTTGCATGCAACGTCAATATTAACAAACCGGATTGCGTACTTCTACCAAAACCAGGTAAATGTCACTCTGTACCCCTGAGCAAACTGCGATGCTTCGTTCAGTTGAGCTGTCAAGCGTCCGCGGTGGACGTCCGTGTCTCACCGGGGATAAGCCCCGCCCCATGCCGATCAACACCGCATTTCCCCAGGCATGTCTCCGCCCACCACGCAGCCATTCATGCGCCACAGGAACCAGCCGCCTTCTTTATTTAGCAGCCCTGCTCCGTCAACAGGGGTCTATTTTTCTGGGGCCCGTCCCCCACTCCCTCTCCCAGACGTCTGGAAAAGGCATCGAGCTCTCCGGCGGTAATTTACGGCAGGTCCGGGGGGGAAGCCAGTGTCCCACCTCCGCGTACGCGGGATCGCCGGGGGAGCCCCTGTGTCACAACCTTATCAGTGCTGGCCTCCACTGCGCAAACGCCCCCGCAGCCAGAGCTCGTTCGCTGCCAAAGGTGAGAGCCATAACTCTGCCGGCCTTTGAGCCGCGATGATTGATGGCCTCAGAACAGCTGGACACTGTGTGAGATGGAGCCGGGCCGAAACGAGGCTGGATTCCAGTGCCGGCGTCACTGGAGAGGGCCGAACTGTGACGCAGTGCAGGCCCTCACTGTGGAGGGGGCATCTATCACCCCAGAGGAGCTCTTCCTATCACAGTAACCCTCCACACAGATACATGTGGTCTCCAGAGCCTAAGAATTTGGTGGACTATCATAGAACATGTGTGTGCACGTGTCTGTATAGATGCATGCACATGTATTTATGCGTGTGTGCGCGCGTGTTAATCCCACTCTAGAATTTCCATCATAGCGCCACCTTAAAAAGATGCCAGTAAAGACACACAGGCTGAACAAACAGTGTCCCTATTGTGCAGTTAATTCGTCAAATCCTGGAAAGTACCCAGCTGTAATTTAATTTAATTTCTATATATTTCCTAAGCAGACAGGAGTGGATCATGGGGAAAAAAAGAGGTTTGGTATGGTTGTCCGTGCTTAGCTAACGACTTAAGGAGTCAAAACAGTGCTCGTCGTAAAAAGCCGGAGACGGGACGCCCCGCACGGAATGTCTCCGCGCCCCCCCCCCCCCGCCCCACCCCCCATGCCTTCTGTGCTCCGTGTAGCCTGACCCCAGGGTACGGACACAGGTATGCTTCAAAAGGCCACGTAGCGTTTAGCCATGCGCTACCACAGTGCAGGTTTACATATGGAACACTTCTAGACACATGATATAAGCAAACAGATGCTTATGCTTGAAGGTTTGTTACAGTTAAAGTTTGCTACAGTTACAATTAAGTAGGAGATCCCAACCTTTTGATGTCTGTGGACCACAAAATTTCACAGACCGGGAAAACGGATGGGAGGCGGGAGGTGGGGGAACAGATCATTCCGTGATTTCTTAAGTTTAACCATTTATGTTTTTTCAGGCGCGAACAGAACGTGTGAACATGGGGGGGTGGAAAAAAACAATAAAATAGAAAATACATACAATCAATTCTCATCCTATTGAGTAACGTCTGATCATTATTAAGTCCCATGACAGCCTTAATAAAATTTACTGAGAGGTCTGAAGCAGATATAATGGATGTCAGTGTGCACATTCTGCCACGCACAAACCATGCAGCAAGAACCAAAACAAACTGATTGCGCTGCCACTATAAAGGTTTAGGTATCTTACGTTATACAGTACATTTGACCTCTCTCCTATAACGATCGAGATATGTCCAGACTGACTAAACTCCTCAATTCTGGGACCAAACCCTGATACGGTCGATGGGTATCTGCAGTTTTATTTTTGGAATTAACCAACCCCTCCACAAAAACCCCAGCATTCTGACGTCTGGTGGAACACGTGGAACGAGGGTTGGAAACCTGTAACAAAGACAGTATGGAGATTTTCCGTGGATATTTCTTCTTTGTTACAAGCGGACCACTCCCACCTCTACCATCTAAGATAATACGCCAGAGAGCATAAATTGCCACTATTATTACAAACATAGTAATAACTGGATGACATCATCATATCATTCTCCATCTTTAAAGTACATGCATCACTAGGTTTTGAGTACAATTGCTTCCCCTTCAGATATAACAGCAGATATAAGTTCCATCTCGGCAGCCCTCATCGAATGGCTGAGCCACAAAGCCTGGTGATAATGTATAAGATGAGGGGAAAAGCAAAAACAGGGATATCAGACAGTGGTCAGAATGCAAAGGTATTAAAGGATTAGAGTCTGAGGCCGGTCGATTCAGTCACGGGGCCGTTTTACACAAACCCAGTGATTTATGGCGCAATCCTGTTTTCCCAGCATGCTCTTCCTACGCCCCACATCCTCACTTCATCCAGAGAGAGGCACGAGATGTCATGACCTCTTGCCCCCACCCCCACCGTTTTCTGAGCAAACTGCCCCTTGCGGGGTGCTGAGAGCGGAAGACACTGAACAGCTCGGGCCTGAGAACATGCATTAAGTGAGCCGTGGGCCTCGGTCCTGCCTGACATAACCGCACGCCTGAGTGGGAGACACGCGGTTTAACGAAAATCCAATTATTAACCATACAAGGCGTCAACTGACACAATGGAAAAAAACATGTATAAAGATGCAAAGAAACCAAGGGCCATCTGCATTTTAAAGACATGGCAAAGGCATGTACTTCAAATTTTCATCTATAGGTATATATTGTACTTTTAATAAACCAATTCAAATCATTGCTATTCCCAGTATATCAGAGATCTACTGAGAAGGATTCAAGATCAACATCTCGAAAGACTAGGGGATTCAGATTTCAAATATTCAAACAAAGATCTAACACTGTCTAGCTTTACAAGTAACCATGCAGAGAGACAAACAATGTGGTCTAATGTAGAATGTATGAAGCTTCTATATATAGGTGATAAACATGAGGTAGCCATTTGTGTGAAGAATCACAGCATTTTCTCATGAATATCCTATGAATTTATGATCTATATTCAGAACTAAACAACAGTCATTAGAAACATTATTTATAAAGCATTTCCATATACTGAAAACATGGGATTTCAGTCATTCCCAGTTACTTGCTTACAAATTTGCTCAGTGCCAACTCATTACCGATAGTCATCGTTACCTAAAATGTGACACGACTACCAGAGATTGCAATTTAAAAATGGAAATAATACAACAAACAGTATCTACTGAGTTGCTCAAACATCTACAGTCAGCTTCCAGGCATTGCATCTGCACAGGTAAATCAGCTGTATCGTACCTGTCATCTGTTCATACTCTGCCCCTCGAACCTCGCAGTTTATTTACACTAAAAGCATCACGGTATCTTCATGACGGCTTTGATTTTCTGACATTCTGAAATTTACCGAGGAAATTTAAAAAAAAAAAAAAAAAAAAAAAAAAAACAATCTGGTACTTGTGGCAAGAGGAGAAAAGGCAGGAGACAGCTTCTTCCCGTGAAGGAGGATGGAAAACTTTATTAATAATAAAAAAAGGAAAATGGAGGATATCCGGCAAAAACTCTGTCCGGAAGAAAAACGTACCTTCAAAATAAAAGCACATCTGCCCTCGGAATTCTGAGCATCTACGAACCCGCTACACACTTCTCACTGAGAAACTAAATGAAAAGCACACTTGTAAAAAAAAAAATGCACTTACACATTTGTGTGTTGTCTAATGAACCAGTTTCAAACAGTGTAGCATTATATAACCAAAGTGGACCTGTTAATCTACCTGTTAAGGTCTGGGCGCTGGCGTTGTACCCCTGAATGTTACATCAGCGTAAATAAGTTCTGCATGGATCAAGGTTTAGAATAAGTTTAAAATGCCTTCATTACATATGTAAAAGATGGTTTTGCAGTGATTAAGGGCACCTAAGCCATGCGTGATGAAATTGTGAAATTGGATCAAACTAATACGAGGGGGGTTGACAATGGTAGGGGCCGGGTGGGGACTGGGGGGTGGGTGGAAATGTGGGTGGGCTGCAGCTTTCTGTGCCTGTCAGGCAGGACTCAAAAATTCCAGGTCAACCAACTGCTTAAGACAATGAACAATGAGAAATTACTGAAACAGAAATCATGACCCCCCCCACCTACTGATGTGCATTCATTATATATAAATATATATAGGAGAACAATGGGATTTGCGAAAAAGAAGCTTTACAATGTACCAATGTACTTGTGCAAATGGCAAAAAAGCATCATTTTATGCTTCAACAATTACATTACCTACGGATAACAAAAGGTTCAGTGAAAACACCAGCAGGGTAATCAAGCGTTGACTAACCAAACAGCCGCTCTTCTGCTTCTCTACGTGAAACTCCGCATCCAATAAAAGTGAGAATACTGGACCAGCTGCATCTCTTCAGCAAGGCACTGGGTCAAATTTAAGTCCGCTGCCCCTTTTATCTCCTGTTCCTGGGCAACACGCCGTATCGAGTAACACTCAGATTATCGCTGCCTCCAGTTTCCAATAAAGCCAAAGGTAAAATGGCTGCCCCCGTGAAGCAGGAAGTGAGATCGTGTCACTGAAGGTCTTACGCAGTACTTGCGTCCAATGCGTTACGAGTTATGTCTCAGAAAGAGGCTGCTATACAAACAGTCCCCGGGCTACAAATGGGATCCGTTACCCAAGTGGTTTTATGTCGATTTTGTAGGTAAGTTGGGAAAATAATAATACAGAACAGAATAATTATACAGTAATAATAATTATCGTGACTACATACAGTACTGTACTGTACCTCCAGCTGACAAACCGCTGAAATTACGCAACGTTTTCATGAGCGTCATAAAGTAGTGCGCGCGTTCATTATTATGAACCATTGTATTTAACGCAAATTTTTAATAGGCATAATGGCAGTCCATTCATAAGTATGAGATGTCCGTAAGTTGGCCGTTCATAACTCAAAACATCTGCACCACCTATTACCAACATCATCCATGCCCAGAATTCTGTCAGAGGTTAATTTGGCAGGCCTTCCCAAACCACGTCGATCACCGCTCTGAGACAGCCGGACCTGCCAACGAATAACCGGCAACACCGAGGTACAAGCTCCAGCTTTTCAGAAAATATAAATAAAATCAATACCGGCAATGTTTCAGCAGCTGCTCGAATGCACAGGCCTCATTCTGCAGTCAGGACTGTGGCGTATGTGTGCGTCAGATACAGCAGTGGGGGCCCACAAGAGCCCTGATTGTTTCCCCTCAGAAATAATGAAATCCCATACCCCTACTGTGCCACTTTATTATTGCATTGGGTTGGGATAATGTTTCCCTTTTGGCAAGGTCATTCACATCCCCCAATCCCTCCCCGGCCCCAAGAAAAAAAAATATATCCCATTTCCTGGTTTTCCACAATGTGTTCACAGATAGGGGTAGAGAGATCCATTCAGTCTTTAAGGGCACACAGACTGCAAGTCCACCGTCCCAAGCAGAGCAAACACCTGTCTGCACAATCTAACTGACAGGCTGATATTGCTGCCCCCCCCCCCCGTCCCCCCACCGTTTACTGGGTCCCCGAAACCCCAGCAGGAACTAAATCCCACCAAAATACCCTGCCCCAAAATTGTACTGGGGTAGAAGTAGTTCACAGATGTGAGATGTCACTCAGAAGAGAAAGGACCCCACGCCTTTACAAAAATATGACTTAAAGCTATTGTCAAGGTGCGGTTAAAGTGACAGTTAGTGATTAAATCAAGGCGGAGGGTCTTATGAAAGAATTTAGGGGTGTCGGCTATTAAGGAAGAAGCAGCCTGGTGTCAAAGTCGGGGGGTCAGGAAAGGCAGCTTAATGGATTCAGCAGACAGGAGGCCACCCCCCCGGGTGTGGGTGACACATAGACGACGGAGGAGGAGGTGAAAAGCCGGATTTAAGAAAACGACAGAAAGGAGCTGCCTTTGCACTTTACCCAAGTTTATCTCGAAAGCTGAGGTTCTCTGTGCGAGAGCGAGTGTTGAAAATGAAATCAAGAGCGGTCAGAGTGAAAATGATCTAAATTATTTATTATTACCATCAATATTAACAGATTACATTCTGAGCACTGGCTCTGCAAGCCACGGGGCTATTTTACGCGAGGCCGATGATTTACAGCGTAGGCCGGTTATCCCAGCCTGCTCCTCATACCACCTACAACCTCTGCTCATCCAAACAGAGGTGAAAGAGGTCATGACCCCTCTCAATGCCCCGCCCTTTTTCTCAGCAAACATGAGTCAGAAGAGTCGGGAAAACTCAGGCCTAAAAATATCTTTTAAGTGAGCGATGAGACTAGCTGGTGTTTAACATCATCGAAACAAATTATTGGCATGTATTAATGTGTTATATGGTATAATTCATTAGAATGTTTCTCATTTTATTCATTTATCTGATGCTTTATCTAAGGCAACTAACAGTAAAGGTTTACAATTTATGCACGCCCCTGCTGGGATTCGAACCCACAACCCTTGTGTTGTTAGCAAAGTTGTACTTGCTGACCTATAAGAGCCCTTTTACTTTCCATGACAGTTATTTATAATCAGTATCATATTAAAAAGATCAAAGATTTAAGCTCAGCATGACGTGTTGAATTTTACCATCTGAAAATTCAGAATCGACCCCATGTCACAGACACCTTAACTTGGGGTCTTTGCCGCCCAGACGCAGCCTGCCAGCAACAAGGTGCCTTTAGCCCGCTGGGGTCCAGGACACACCCCAACATGGGGGTGACGTTGTCACCGCAAAGAGGAGGGGCACAGCGGCTATTTAGAGCGGTCAAGCCGTTTATACTGACAGGTAAGAAACGTGACCTTTTTTATGGATTCTCCCCTGGAAGTGACCTTTCGGGACACGAAGTGCCGCTCCTGACTCGGTCCCGGCCTGGATCCACACGGGAAAGCAGTATAACGCAGCACATCGTGCCATTTCACCACAAAAAGCAGCGTACACCTACAACACCTACAGCGCACCCCCGCTCAGCCACGGCACCCAAGCGCTAAGCCTCAACCCAAACACACGCCGCACAATGGCTTCCGCACTGCACTGCACGCCCTGGCGGTCTGCAAAGTAAACACTCCGTGGTGCCTGTTTACCGAAGCCCTCCCATTCTGACACACTGGGGAAGCTCAAGAATTCAATTTAGCATCAGTCACACTTCAGTCCGGAATCTTCCGACTGATTCTGCGCCTGGATGTTATCTGCCAATTATCAGCTGCCGATATCACTGACAGGTCGTCCTCAGCCTTACTGATATTGTGACGGTTTCACTTTTTATTTCTACAATGTTTCCCTCTTTTCTATGGGCATCTAAAACTCTGATATTCCTGGGGATGGAGTCATACATACGCAGACGATCATACCTCCTGAACATATATTCTTTTATGGTTTTATGGTCATTATAAATCTCCTGCTTGTATTTATATCCCAGGAGGCAAAGGGTACAAGTTTGGGGCACACCATGGATGGGATGACAGTCCACCATAAAGCACACACACACACACACACAGTGCGCATGGGGTCCAAACCTCCAATACTAGGCAACAGTGCTACTAAGTAGGCCAATCTACCACCTTCTTTACAGACCTTTTCTAGAAAATAAGATTAGAAAATACACACTACTGAAAATATCTCTCAGCAACAATTATTTTAGGAGTCATACATAATGATTTAAGACGCTAGAGCAAACGTGTGCCTCTATTCAACATCTGGAGTCCTTATTAAATGAGGAAGATAAGCATTCTGTCACAGCACCCTGTTAAAGTGCAATAAAGATAAACTAAATATTTCACAGGGTGGTCCTGATCTTGGAATCATTTTACTTTGTTTTCAGCATAAGAAACACATCTTCATTTAAGTGAAGGCAGCTGAAATTCCCACACGAGAAACTTCCCAATTTCCACATGCCCCCGGGCCAGACCGACACACGGGTTCCGGGTCCCATTCCCACAGCCACGTTTTTAATAAGGGAGAAGAGCGGCGGTCCATAACTGAGCCGCTGTCTCCCAAAATAAAGTTCTGCTCCGCTGGATCCCTGCGACACTATAACCACAGAAACCGGAACACGCTTCAGGCATCCAGGTTGGGTTTTTGAGGGCAGTTATTTCGGGTCCCCGGACCAAGACAATGATGGGTTTAGCGAGAGAGGATAATGACAGCCATCTGACACGGAACCCTCAGCAACGGAAGACGCGCTGCAAAAAATGTGAGGGGTGGCGGGGCGTCACAATGCTGAAATGATAGATTAGCGCTGATATGAAAGGACGTCCAACAGATCAGCACCAACAACAATACAGACAATCAATGTAACCCTGAGAACGAGGAGAATTAGAACAGCCCACCTTCTGAGCGTAGAGAGGCTTTTGTTTGCGTTCAGTCTTATTTGAAGCTTGTTGCTTGTTATTATTCACTGCATAGTTTGTTCACACTTTAATTCGGCTCTCAAAACAACAGCAAACGAATTATCAACAAACAAAAAAAAAAAAAAACATACCCCGATATGATCATGTAGTGTGTCTTCTGACATGCACCACTACTGTCACTGACACACGCCTACCTTCTGCACCTGGTGGGTCCTGCGACCGCAGCGGGATGATGGAGACGGCCTGCAATTATCACTTTAAAGACAGGCATTTGTCAGGGCAGCCCTTGGGCTCCAGCAGAGGCCAATTCAAAGCCCAGGCACAAACATCCCCCCCAGGAGATGGCAGCACATGGCCCCCTCAGAAAGGGACGCCCACTACACCCGTGCCCTCATCCTGCTTGCTGTCCTGCGGGATTCCCCTGCTCTATCGCCATCTCTGTACTGCACGTACTTCAAAAAAAAACAACAAAAAAAAAAGGTTATGCAGCCACAATGATGGGGGAAAATATTAAAAAAAATAAATAAAAATCACTATCATCAAACAACATCAGACGAAGAACATCAAACGTGCCCAGTTATATAATGAGATGTTCCAGTGGTGTTTCGAGATAAAACGACGGATGTGAACTTGGCCAAATCAAATTCATCTGAAGCGTGGTCTGCAAAGACGCATGGTGCAGCCAATCACAGACAGTGTGGGAGCAGATTACAGAAAGTCCTGCAGCTATAGCATTCTGTACATAAAAACCACAGTGTGGAGACCACAGTTAATGCAGGGTGATTAAACATTTCTTCTTTATGCGACTGGTGGATCCCCAAAAGAGGCCCTAAGTAAATCTACTAACAACTTCCTATTCAAATTAAGAAATATTACTACTACAACTAACAACTTCCAACCACTCATACTGGTCAAGATCACAGTAGGAACTTGAAGGCTGGATAGGATGTCAGAACATTGCAGGGCACATATACAGACACATACTCTATGGGTAATTCAGAGATAGACAAACCACTAACTAATATCTTTGCACTGTGCGAGGAAACTGTAGTATCTGAAGGAAACTGGCATTAATCATAATTATTTAGCTACAACTTCACCTAGCAATAACAAACTCCATCGCTTATCAAGTCTTTGACCAAACGGTATCAGTTCTCGCAGCCCGGCTTCATGATTGATGTCCACGCCACATGAGCCCCGCTGGAGCCTCCAGGGTGCGTTAAACCACCCGCTCAACCATCTCCAGGTGCCGAAGGCCGAGGCCGGACCGGCCGGCCCACAACACGCACCGCTCCTTCATCCTTGGCCTCCCCGTAAGATTTACGCTCACAATGGTGCCGATTCTCTTCTGGAGGGTCTCCGAAGGCCGGCCGCACCTCAGCAGATACGGGGCCCCGCTGGGCGGGGAGTCAGACAGAGAGATCAAGCCGTCGCCTTTCTGCTCAGCTCATCTGACCGGGGAGCACAGGATATTACAAAAAGAGGAAAATACGTGCGCGCTACAGAAGGCGTCTTATATTACCCAAAAGAAACTGAGAACCAGCGCTGCCTTCAACCAGCATGAAAGCATTCTTCAGCTTGGGTCTCCAATGAGACGGTGCATTTAACAACTGCTTATACTCATATACTGTCCCGAATCATATCAGCCGAGCGTTCTTTGCTGGATAGGAAGACGAAGGCCCGTACCTGAACTCAAGTACAAGCGTAAACGCTGGCTAACCTCCCTCCTTCGGTCTCCCTGAGGTCACACGCTCACTTGGTCCTGGCATCTGAGTACAAGGGCTCTCGACTCCCTCTTTGGCAAAACCCCCGACTCCCTAATGAAGCTCATTACTGTGCAACATCAACACAATCAAACAGGATCCAACAAAAATGCACAATGCCCACCCACAGAATACAACTAGCATTGTGCAGAATCAACTATAAGAAGTTATATATACACTTCTAATAATATGCAATAATAAAAGTTAACAAAAGGGACTGGTGGGTTTGGCATGTATGTACAAAAGCATTATGCTTTGGGCCTGTGAACAATATGCAAGGGAAGTGCGTAAAAAGCAGGGTTAGGGTTGCTAGTTTATGCTACTAATTTAACTAAACTACCACATCCTGTGAGTAATACAGGGACGTCCTAACGTGAGTAATACAGATGCAAAAGCCGTTGGTCCGCACTAAGATTCAACTTACACCTTTAGTACAACAACCAAATCACGCAGCCTGAGACTGAGCGTCACCAAGAGCCCCGAGGCCTGGCAGTGGACAGGGTTATTTATAAACACACTGCGGAGACCCAAAGCAGAGAGAGGCTTCCCTTCCAAAAGCACAAAGAAAGCAGCCCATTAAAGGCACTGAAATACAACAGGACAGATTATGCAAAAAGGATTACAGCATGTGGGCGTGATTCCCTCTTAACCCCTTCTTGACCTGCCAGGGTCCTGTTAATATAGCAATAATTACGTCTAGCTTGCCTGTGGAAGAGAACTGGGCTGCTTTTGTTCAGGCCAAGTACCTTTCACACGTCCAGCGTTTTTGTCTTTTTCTTTTTTTGTTTTGTTTCAGATTAGATACACAGAGCTAACCGCAAATTGTCTTGGCGTACGGGAATTCTGAAAAACCCCAAAACTGCAGACGATATCTGATATTGCTCCGCAGCCTGTTTACCCCAAGAAAGCACCATGAAGCAATTAAAAAAAAAAATTACGGGGAGGAGATGCAGCGCATCTGTACCGAATTTCACTCCTGGCACGTGGCGAGCGACACTAAAGCTATCAGGCCAGGTTGAGGCATAGCCGCTGGTAGCTAAGAGCCAGTCCTGGCCGTGCTTCACCGGCGGGACAGGAGCAGAGGGTTTACCGGACTGTCCCCAGAAAGCCTCACCCCCCACTCCCTCCATTCGCCTTTCCATGTTTTGAACCTGAGCATTTCCTCTATCAAACACACGTCTTCCAACACGATGCGGTCTGGAAGCCCCGCTGCCGTGGAAACAATCCGCGTCTCTCCGGGGCCTGCGCGCTGGGCGCACATCTGGCACTGCTTATCTGTGTGCCCCGCCACCACAGAGAGGCCAAAGGCCAGGGGAGGCGGAACAGGGTGCCAACCCGAAGCCCGCCCCCTGGGGGACAAGGGCGGGGTTACAGTTAAACACCTCGATACAGGAGATAATCAGGTGTGACAGTCACTGCATACAACAGTGGGGATCTCTCACACTCTCATTTCAGAAAAAGAGGTTTGGGGTGGTAGGATAATGAACTAGCTCCCCCAAGAGTACTGGATGTGCAACAACACATTAAAAAAGGCCAGGCTCTTTACGCAGAAGAGGCAAAAACAGATAGGCACTATGAAACCCATTGATGTGAAAGAAGCTGCACATCTCCTGCCAGTGTGCACTGCAGAGGTGTGAGCCTGTGCCTGTTATGATCTGCGTGGACAGCACAGGGTCACTATGAACACAGAGTCACTATGAACACAGAGTCACCACGAACACAGCAGAGTGTCAAAGTATTATATCCAGTAGTGCAAGACATATCCAGACTGTATACCTTCTTAAAACAATTCATTATTATGATGCAATCCAAATGTGAACTCAATTATAAGTTTCCAAACTAAAAGATCTTTCTTTTTAAAGGTCTAGCTACTTACCAATTCATAAAAACGTGGCTTTCATTAAAGTTAATTTTAGATATATTCATTAAAATGAAGGCTTCCTGACACAATATCTTAAAAATTAAACATTTAAATTTTCCCCACATACACAGCTTACAACCTCACTGAAAACAGTGCTGCAGTCATACAAGTAAAAATGAATCCTAAACTTCATTCAGCCTGAATGCAGTTTTCCGTGTGAGCTGTTTGACTACAAACATAAGTTATCACCAGATTATACAACAGACTTGAAAGTGTGTTAATGCCACCTACAGGCTACAGATGGAATAAACACCCTTAAAGTCCACATAAGCCGATTAAAAAAAGTGCAACGTCAATATACAAGCCATAAACGTCATTACACTATCAGTAGATAATTGCCAGCACATACATAGGACACACGCAATTACAAAATTGCTCTCCGGTTACCTGCCTATGTCAGAAATTCATTTCATGTCCTGAGACACCCCACAGCGATGGAAATCATAAGCACTCAGCTGGCGGTCAGTGTGAGAGGAAGCGGTTCAACGCGGCCATTTGAGGACGTCCTTAGTAACCAGGCGTTGAGGGGATGGCCATCATTACCCTTAGCGTGTGTAATTTTAGCCTATAATTTGTAAGCCGAGCTCCTTCCATTAGCTTTTCTGCCGTAAAGACAGACTTCCTTATTTGAACAAGTGTTGGAAAAACAAACTATTAACTTCGGTGGGTTATCTGTAAGCCGGGTATTGTTTTTCAAGGCTAGTGCCAAGGTCCATTTCGTACTGACAGCAATGTGACGATCTGTGATGGTAAAATGAGGCTTGAGGACTAAGACTGTAAGGTTAACTGTATCAACAGTCACTTCCTGGACTAAACCAATGTGAACTGATGAAGCAGCCAATGGGAAGCGGCTGGTGACTGCCAGTACACGATAATCCCGCCCACTGCAGACCTTGTTGCCCTATCACTTGGAATGAAATAAATCACTACATCGGACCAAAGGAGCATCCTACCTGTCTGTAGGTGGAGATGATGATCTCTCTCAGGTGGTAATGCATGGGGGTCATAGTCTCGCTGACCGCATCTAGAGCCATGTCCACCTCCCTCTTCATGCGGTGACCATCAGGCAGCAGCCTGACCAGCTGCATCACCACCTGCACGTTCCAGAAGGACACATCCTGAAGCTTCCAAGGGAGTGCTATGGGCAAAGCCTGCAGAGCATGCACACAGCAACGCAAGACAGAAACATGCATCTGCATGAACTTTCCCTCTTGCAGAAAAAAAAAAAGATGGGCAATCCACAAGTCCCTGAGTGGACTATCCCCGGCTCAGAAAGGGTTTCTGAGAAGCTGGGATGATCCTTGAACGGACTACCCTACCCCAGAGGGGGATTGGAGAAGGACTTCTGGGGTGTGGCGTCCGATTGCTGAGATCAACTGCCAAGCGGTTATAGGGATTGGAACCAGTTGAGAAAAGCAGAACTTCAGTGGCCCAAAAACAATATGGCTTCAGTTAAGCGTGCAGGGTTTTGGTTGGTGCCCCCCCCAACTACAGAAGCTATGGTTTGGGGTAATATTACGTTACCAAAATAGGAATCAAAACACAGTTGGACTGCTGTGTGCTTCTGAATCCATGGGAGACAGGGGTGGCCTCTATTCATGGAGGGGCTGCGGGAAGCACGTTCCCCAGAAGAAAAAAAATATTGCCACATGGCACGTTGTCTGAAGAACCTTCCCTGGCAACAGAGCCTGCACTGCTAACGGCTAAGGTCTAATGCTGAGGTCTCAGTGAGTCACTCTCCATGACATTTTCAATTGCGGTGCTTCCAGCGCGGCTTTGTTAAAGGCGCCCGGACGAAAATCCACCAGGTATGAAAAAGCCGCTAGCTAGTGTGCTTCCCCCAAAGGATACAGCCTCCAGTCACAGCTGACAGGAGCTGGTAACAAACTAACCTTCATGGTGACCCGCACCATTTTCAAAAGTAACAGGCATGTGAACCGACATTGTTACGTGTTGTCATGCTTCCCATACTGTCAGGCTCATCAAATGAGGGGGCCCCCTGGTGGCCGCCAGGTCCTAAGCAGCTGCTTAGTTTGCTTATGCTGGCCCTGGGTTCAATGCAGCTGTATGTACCTATCTGATGGCCACACGGGTCCGTTTTACCTCAAACTCCCCCTTGGTGTACTTGGCATCCGGAACGCTGACGATCTCGTCGTCACCAAAGTCAGGGAAGCCCTGCAGGACATGAAGGAGGGAGACACGACAGGGCCTCGATTATGTGAGGAGCATCCAGGTGGGAGACTAGACAAGAGGGATGAAGGCAGGAGGAGGCCTACGTTAAAGTGCCAGAGGGTCATGGTGGCGATGACCATGGCCGTGGTGGTCCGGCCCTTGCCGTCGTGACAGTTGAACACAAAGGCGGAGCGTGAGTCTTCGGCTAAGCTACCCTTCAGGGCCTCCAACAGCCTGTCAAAATCCTGAGAACCACAAGCTCACGTTGTTCACACTGCAGATAAACTGGATTTTTACAAAACACATTAGTATTTGCCCGCACTGTAGGACAAAGACTGTGAGAGACAATGATATGTAGCTGTCACAGTACAAAATGCAAAAAATGTATGTATTACTGTGAATCTTTGACTTTTACACATTAAATATTATATGCAACACTCGTTATATCCAGAAGTCAACCCAAAGAATTAATTCAATAAAGTTGTGCGCTACATAATGACATTTCCATCAACGACGGACCACATATACAATGGTGGTCCCTTAAGATGATACATTAATGAGCTGAAAATTTTCTATCGCCTAGTGACGTTTTAGTCGCAACGAAATATTCACGTGTTTGTGGTAATGGTGGTGTAAACAAACTAACTACACTGCCAGTTGTATAAAAATATAGCACATATAATTATGTACAATACTTAATACTTGATAACGATAACTGTTACTGATTTATGTACTTCACTGTGCTATTTATCGTTATTTTAGAGTTTCCACTTATCAAAAAATAGTTTACTGTAGCCTCCTATACCATCTAGATTTGTGTAAGTACGCACTATTGCGCACAATGACAAAATCTCACAACACATTTCCCAGAATGTTAGGCGACGCATGATTGTATATAGGTATAAATGAGAGGAGGTATCAGCTATAAAGTTTTGACACCTGTCTTTAAAATGTGTCACCACTAGAGGGTGCTTCCATTCACTCCAAGCTCCCTACGCGGTTTAATCTCAGTCTGCGGGATACATTTCATTCAGCAGCCTGCGGCAAAGCCTGCTGACTGTTCGGCACAGCAGATCACCTCCTCCCACGGTGCGCAGCAGTCGGGCAGCGGAATGCGCTGGTACACTAGGCCCTCGTAAACACTCTTGTGCTGGTTGAAGATCTCCTGCACCGTCAGACAGGTCTTGAACATCTTCATCTGCTTCTCCTGCTCCAGGGTCACCTCAAGCCATTTCTGGGATTTCAGAATATCTTCTTTCACAGCAGTCTCCAGTTTCTAAGGACAAGAATTCACTCCTGACATGAATCCTGTGCAGGTAGGGGTCTGCCCAATTTTACCGTGTGGGCAGTTCAGGCAGAGCGGGACAGAGGACCCGGACGGGCAGCCCTGCTGTCGTATGTTAGGTGCGATTTCATTTTTTAATTTAAGAAACACTTGGCGATATTGTGAACTCCCACTGGTGAAACACTCCTGCATCCAGAAACACTCTACAGAAAGAAACCTGTGCAGAGCAGGGAACAATGCATTTCACATTTTTACTGTTTCCTTTTGCATAGCTAGCAGACACTTTTGTCCAAAGCAACACACAAGTGAGGCAAATAGCAAACTGCAAAACTATGTGCAGTCAAGGAGTTGAAAAGGCATAAGTGCAGTTAGGCTGAACTTCCAACGAATGCCCAAGTACCAGTGTAAGCAGTGTTGGAGCAGAAGCTACACAGTTTCTCCTACCAAAGCCAGAACCTAAGACTATTCGAGGACCAGATGTGCAACATAAGAACATTCAGGGCACATAAAGAGGCATCAAGCTAGTACAGGAATTAATGGAACAGGTGGGACTTGAGGTAATTCTTGAAGGAGGAGAGGGAGTCTGAAGGCCAGGTTACCTCAATGACTTGAGGGTCACTGGTCTGCACGGGGATGTTCTGGTCCAGGCAGCATGGCTCTCGAGGGGTGAAAACCTGGCCGTTCCCCTCCAGCACCAGCTCCTCCTGCACGTTCACCCACAGCATGTGCGTGTGCTTCCGCTTCTCGTCCGCCAGGTAGGTCAGCACGGCCCCCGTGGCCTGAGAGGTCACCAAATGGTTAGCCTCTTCGGTTTAGAGTGGCAGGAGACTCAAGAACCCAACCCATCTGTCCATTGATCCATTTTCTGTAATCGCTTGTCTTACTCTGGGTTGCCTGGGGTCTGGAGCCTATCCCAGAGGCTACGGGCGCAAGGCAGGATGGAGAGCCAACCCATTGTAGGGTTCACCCACGAACCAGACACTCACACCTATGGGCAATTTGGTAACTCCTATTAACCTCAGCATGTTTTTGGACTGTGGGAGGAAACCGGAGTATCCAGAGGAAACCCCACGAGGACATGGGGAGAACATGGTGGAGACTCAAACTATGCTTCCAGATGTGTGAGGCAACAGTGTTAACAGTGCTGCCCCCAAGAACCACGTCACGGTACACAAACAAGCATAGCATAAGCTATTGACATTGTCAATGGATATTAACTTGACTTTTAATTTTTACCGTTATACCCTTAAGGTAGTGTTTCTCAACCCAGTCCTCATGGACCCCGAGACAGTCCACATTGTTTCTCTCCAGCTCCCAACACACCTATACCAGGTAATCAACGTTCTCGATTCCTTGATTGTTTGGTTCAGGGGTGCTGGGAGGGAGCAAAAACGTGGACTGCCTAGGAATTCCCAAGGACTGGGCTGGGAAACACTGCTTTAAGATATTTAATCTGAATTTTACCATTTAACTACACAACTGGCCAAAACATTGCACTCATTTTAACAAACAGCTGAAGGCCACCTCTGACGTGGGTTGGGCCATCCCATAGACCGGCATCTTCGGGACCCGTCTGAAGTTGGCCACCTTCATCTCCTTCACTGTGCTGAGGACGTCCGGAGCCAGGTATTCATCGGCCACCTGGCAACACATGATTGGCTTCTGAGAATTGGAAGGTGTCAAAATCGTTCTACCCCCAACAGATCAGACTCTTTGCATCTTGTGTTGCTTTATACAAAAGTGATTGAACAAGCTGAATAAAACCTAAAGTCTATATTTATAAACCAGAATTTGTCTATCACCTACAAAATAAAAAAAGTGTCACCAGAATCAGGACCCAATGTGATGCACCATGCACGTCCAAATGCAGTTACTCTTTTGCAAATGAAACCAGGTCTTACCAACACCCTGGCTCCTTTAGTGACAAGATCTGCCGGCGCAGAGAGCTCAGAGAGGTTCATGCGGGCCAGCAGTCTGTAGATCCATGGGTGAGCACACATCCACTGGCTGAAGCTGGACGCAAAGCCCATGGGGTACTGCAAAGGGAGCGGGCAGGTCAAAAGACCAGGAGAAGAAACTACCTCAACAGTCCACTGACAAAACAGACATCTTCGGTGACCGGGACCGGCTCAAGGGCTGTGGTGTAGGCTGATACAAACAGGACAGTAGCCTACCTGCCGGTGAAGGTACGCGTTAAACGCTATCAGGTAGAAGTACCGCTCAAGGCTCTGCAAGGTCCTGTTAAGGAAATACTCTTTGGTGCCACTTCCCTGTGAAAAAAATAGAATCTTTTCAGTATCAAGAAAAACAACAGTTGTGTTTCAGGACTAAGCAGTTTGGTAGAGAAGCATTAACAGTTCAAGATTTTAATTTTTAAGCCTTGTAATTTGTATAGTCAACGTGGCCTCTTCACATGACATGTTACGATATCTCAGATAAGGTCTTCATTGAAAGGATTTATGTGGGACTTGATTCTCAGAGGAGGACCCGATCAAGCAAGCATTTCTGAAAGATGCCTTCTTCTGTCCAGCCCATCAGTAGGCTCATTAGCACTTCAAACTGCAGCCTCCACGGTACTCAAACAGAGCAAAGCTCTCCAACTCATATTTCCTAGGGTGGCGAGTTCTGAAACCTAGCCCGGATGCGTGTCTGTGAGATCAAAGAAGCTAGGTCTACACTCTGCTTCTTAATCATTTTGATTCATCACTAAGACATAACATCTGCAAAGTCACGGCTCATGACATGGGGGATGGGGGCCTTGCCTGGATCTGATAGTCCTCTCCGACGGCTTCCAGTCTCTTCTTGTTTTCATAGATCGCCTCCTTGATGTTGTGCATTTCTGAGCACAGGGAGATCGCTCTGTCCACCTGTCGCGAGACACGTGGGTGCACGTGTGATTCACAAAGCTGGGATGTACTTTAACGCATCGATTTCACAGTCACTCTTGGCACATTTAAACACACGCCCCTCTCCTATGGCAACAAAAACCCAGACATCAAGTATACAAGTGAGTATACAAGCCCATCTAGAGCCACGACTCCCATGAGGCTTCTATCCCAAAACAAGTGAGTATAAAAGTGAGTATACATGCCCAGCTAGAGCCACAACTCCCATGAGGCTTCTATCCCAATACAAGCGAGTATACAAGTGAGTATACAGGCCCAGCTAGAGCCACGACTCCCATGAGGCTCGGAGAAGCACTGTACCTCCTCAATGACCTGCTGGCCATTAGGCAGCCTGCTGATTAAGCTCTGGATGACCTGGAAGTGCGGCCTCAACGAGTCCGCACTCTCCTCTGTTCTGTGGACAGAGAAGAACTCTTACTTTACAGAAGCGCTCTTTAGCACCCAAACTGTGACTGAATAACAAGGTGTTACCAGCTTTCTCCTAAGCAACAAAAGGCTACTTTTCGCTCTGCAGTCCTTCAATATCTAAGTACCATTTCAGTATTACACAATAGCTTTTAAAAAAAAAAAAAAAAAGCACAATAATACATTTCAAAAGGGGAACCTTTAATACATTTTATGAACCCTCTACTATGTTCCTTATGATATAAGCTCTTCTAACAAACTATCATAAAAGTAGTACCTTCTAACAAAGGTAGCTAATAAAATCACAGCTAATTATAGCTATTAAATTAAATAGCCAACAAAAACAATTTAGAAAAGCATGTCTGCTCACTGATTACCAGGTAGGGCATTCATTAGGGGTAAGTGCTTACTTGGATTCGTCAGATCTTCCCTTTAGCTGGAACATGACCAGGGTGCCCAGGATCATGGCCAGGTTGGTACGCCCCACACCCACCTGGCAGCTGAAGACCAGGGCCGGTAGGGCCCGAGACGTATCCCTGGTCAACAGCAGGCTCGGACATTCCTGAAAAAGATATCACCATTACTCGGGATGCTCTACCATTACTGGGACCAGTAACTCTGTCTATGGGACCAGTAACTATGTCTCTGAAGTACCAAAATTCAAATAAACCAAAATCAGGACAGACTGGCATGGATCACGTTCAGTTTTAACCTATGTTACCCCCCTCCGCCCCAACCAGCATTTTTTTTTCCCCAGAAGCTTCTTCTCCTGCATTCCAAATGTTATATAACTTGTCTATGGAATACCACCATTCCGAAAGCCAATAAGTTAGTGCGCATTTTCATAAATGCGATTCAAGGTCACGAATTATATGAGCCATCAGGGCTGGCCGGCTGGCTTGTCGCTTCAACTCATAATTTTAGAGAGACGCATTTATAATAATTATGCGTTTCATAGGAGAAAATGTCTTGCATCCGAAGCTAAATGTAGCTTTCCAAAAAAAAATAAAAAATTAAATAGTGGTTTTAAGGGCTGTTAAAATGCTCAGACTCTCGCCTAAACTTCAATTGCAGAAAAGGGACATACTTTGCAAATCCGTCATCAATCCACCACTAAAATCCGGAGCGACAACAGGGCTGAGCTATACCATCAGTATAAAAAGTGTTTTTAGGACAGGATGGACATGGTAGAATTTAGAAGACGTCTTTGTACACTACACAAAAATTACTCAGCTTCCCGGAGACATAAGACCTTCACCATCTGCTGGACACCATCACTCCAAAAAAGGCGAAAACAGAAGAATCGGTGTGACACTACGGCCTGGACAATAAGCAGACAGGGCTAGGAATAGCTAAAGCCGTCTGTCCAGTGTCCTTCCTCTGCCAAGAGACTAATTCCAACCTGCGAGTATTGATTTTAGGTTTTATTCCGTTTTCATAACTATTATGGTAGACGGTGATTAATAGTGTACAGAGTGCAGGAAGTCTGATCTGCTGGGTCCTATTTGGCTTGTCAGCTTCCTTTCTGAAAGCATGCAGATGGAGTGCTAGTACACGCCATAAAATTAGCAACGTTGTGTCAGCAGTAGAGAGAACAGAACAGAACGGAATATCGATATTTTATTCATCCCAAGGGGAAGATTCTCCTTTCGCCTGCTCTTGCTCCGCATGAGACATACAGGCACGTATAAAGGCGAGAGCAAGCTTGGGGGTGATAGCACAGGGCTAGCTAACATTCAAGCACCCCTGCAGCATTTGGGGGTTAAGGGCCTTGCACAGGAGCCCAATGGCAGAATCAGTCTGCTGGCCCCCGAGATTTGAAATGGAGACTTTTCCGATCATGGGCACAAAGTCCTAACCTGCTGAGCCACACAGAACCCCTCATGAATAAAAGAGAGGGATCTGGGGGTGCAGGGCTCACTGGACACTGTGTCGGAGCACACTGCGTGGACCACTACCTAACGTGGACATGAGCAGGAGTCTGTGTTTGTCTATAACAGGGCTCTTCAAATCGGTACCTCGATTCCAAATCCAGGCCTTGTTTTCAGTTCCCCCAGGTAGTTAGTTTAATAATTACTGATTCTGATTGGTCAGAGGCTTCACACCTGACTGACAGGTAAAGGAAGGCTGGAAAACCAGCAGTGCTTAGACCTCGAGGACCGTGATTTGAATAACCCTGGTCTATAGCATGTCCACCGTCTTGCATAAGAACGCGTCGTCGAGCACTTGGAGTGTTACCCTGAGCACGGAGACAAAGGCATCGAAGTCCTCCTCAAGTGGGGCTCCTTCGACTGGCAAGGGGAGGCGGTAATACCTGGGCAAGGGAAAGCAAAGCAGTGATACCTGGACAAGACAGAGCAGCACATGCACAATGACACATAGAAATGAAAAAAATTACTGAGCTTCTCTCAAAAATGATGCACGTCGCATATTACCTCCCAGCTACCACGTTGCATGTAAACTCTGAATGAACTCAAGGTCAATGCGACACTGAACTATGTATCTCAGGTAAATCCTGGCAAAACGGGTTTGCAGCAGCTGGTTGTGTGTTTCCATGGATGCATGGTGGACTACACCAACATCTAAGATGTGGTTGTACTCGGTAGCATCCACTGAATCACAAACCAACTGAAGTTCTCCAGATGATTACACAGAGAATCATGAGAAAGACTCTCGCCTGGATATAACTATGCACTGAGAAATTAGGACAGCCGTTCACACAAATTGCCAGACCCCATTTTTGAGAGGCTCAGAACATCATCAATTTAGACATGGCACTATGATGAATGGGAATGAGGAACCTGTTGGAAGGCAATGTGAAAATGGGCCTCTTGTAGACCTCCTCAGTGACATGAATGTCCTCCTCGCAGGTGATGGTGATGTGCTGCGGCTCATCCTTAAAGTGTTCAATGTCACTGTAGACGTAGTAGACATTCTCGTTGAGCTTAGCGAAGTCATGGAGCTGAAAGGAGAAAGGAGAAATCACTCAGAAGCATCTGATAGAAGTATGTCGGTGAAGTCATCAGGCAGATCCTTAGGGTCCCTAGAAGGCAGCAAGTCGCAGCCCACTGGTCTCAGTGAGGAACACTGTGGTACATGCAGAGGTGGAGATTTCAGGTCCAGAGAGTACAAATCCAGACCAAGATTTTGTTTCAACCAACCAGTTGAGTATAAAGTGTCACAGTCACAGAGTACTCAACTGGTTGGTTGAAACAAAATCTTGGTCTGGATTTATACTCTCTGGACCTGAAATCTGATGAATGGCAACATTTACTTACTTAACGGCCACAACAGTGTTGAGAAAATATCAGACAAGTGTTCCATACAGGTTTAAGGACACAAGGCTCCGTACCTCCTTTCTGATGGTCAGCTCCAGGCTTTCTACTCTGACATCCTTCTTCAGCCCATGCAAGTTCTCATGCAGGTTCTCCTTCCTCCGGGGAGTGTAAGGCAAAAAGTCGTTCTCGCAACGCAGGAAGACAACTGGTTCTTCTCTCACACAGAAAAACAGAACCTCCTGTATACGAGTTGAGAGTAAAACAGAAGATTACGACTTCTCTTAATTCACATCTTTTATAGCCACAAGTCTGGAAATATCTGTACAGTGAAGAAAGCCGCCAGGATCAGATCTGTGACCATTTTAAAGTGTGCAGAGCACAGGTCAGGAACTACATCCTGCCATATTATTATTATTTAATTCACCAGACCTTCACATACCCAGTCACCAGATGTGTATAAATGGATCCAATTTTCATCATAATATCAGAAATGTCTAAATTTAAACAGCAGATGGAAACATACCATGGAGTGACTGCTTTATTGGTACTGGAAAGCTAATACATGTATTAAGATCTCATTGGAAGGTCACTGACCTCATGGCCTTGGCTCTGCAGTCTCTGGAGAACCTGCTTGAAGCCATTGAGGCTGGGCTGTCCCATCCCAAAGAGGGGATACTGACCCTTGGCCTGACGGAAGTTAGGGGCTCCATGTGTACCCATAGTATTTAGGACATCTGCTTTACTGTACACATCCTGCACCATGAAATATGTCCCCTGAAAAAAAAGATGTGTTTCAGTTGGTGCCTTGGCCTAGTAAGAATATCAACTGTCAAATGTTCTGTATTGAGGACAGATCTTGTACATAACAATGGCTACCTTAATGCCCCCGAGGACAGCCAATCTTACTGGTTCACTCCTTACCTGAACGAGGTAATGTTCAGGCATCGTGTCGGAAATCCTGCCAACTTTGTAATTTGTTTTGAGCAAGTCATCATGGATCTGAAATTCCTGTCTGCAGTTGTACCTGCAAAAGAAACATTCCTGATGGTTGCTTTCGAGTCAAATCAAAGGTCTCGTAAAACAGCAGAAATATACCAATATTTTTTTTGGCTCAGAGTCAGAAAGACAGATCCTGGAAAAATCCATTATGTTTCATAAGAAAGCACTATTTTCAATAAAAATGGGGAGTATTTTCTTCAACCTCACTACCATTTACTAAAAATGGTAAAGATTCCAGCTTGAATACTGCCAATACCTCTAAATTCAAGTCACATCAATGAAACGTTACATAACCATGACGTGTGGTTGTTATGAGATTACACTATTTTTAAGTCTCTGAACATATAAGCTCTATAACATGAAAGGTACTGCGCATTCAAAACCCGAAGAGGATTCAAACCAGTCACCCGCTGTGTGGCCACGCCATCACTTACGTTATGACAACGGGTGCCACCTTGTTGGTGATGATGGACTTGGCCTTATTGCTGTGGATGTTGACTGTCTGAAAGGAGTTGATGCTCAGTGACCGCCTGCTGTCTGCCATCTCGTCGCCATGGATACTTTCAAGCGGAGGTGCTGGTGGCTGTGGAGCTGCGCTGGCAGTTGTACCCATAATCCACGAGCAGCTGTGGGTGTCACAACCGAGCCCACAGAGGAATAGGAAAGACGGGAGGGAAGGGAACGGGAAAGACACATTTTTATGACAAGCTTGTCTCATTTCTTATTTCATTCATGCAGACAAAACATTTTCTGTCAACTGGCAAACCCAGAGATAATAATTAATTTCAGGCTAATGAGACATTTGTTTGCATTTATTGCATACTCCCAGCTAAGTTCAAGCCATAGCAATTCGAATACTGAATTCAGAAAAAAACAGAAATAAGTGAAGCTAAGTCAGTTATTAAAACATTTTTCTAAACATGTCCCACGGATTTATAAGAAAATCACACATTGCATTTATAGAATTCACTTTTTAGATTCAAAACCCAGTCTCATTCGTAAATCATGGACACCAAATTCGATAGACATCCTGTAAGCAGTTATTTAAAAATAGTTTCTCTCAAATGACAGTGAACTTTGACACGCCTAACCTCAACCCTCTCTTAACCCACTTGACCTATACTGTTTTCCTTTTTTTTTTTTACATTTAAACTGACTGTGCTGCTACACCCTCTATTATACTGATATCAAAATGTATCCATAGTGTATTTTCGCACAAACATCATACTGTATTTATACTGCATTTTTGCACAAAAATCATATTGCACAAAACAATCTTATTTTGCACCATGCTTCCACACGAGAAAGCTGTTAGCGCTTACTGCCACTGTACTTAAAATACTTCAGCTCATTTGCACTCTTCGTCTTGCACTGTTCTCTGTCCCCTAAGTTGGAATTGTCTTTTTTTCCCTCAGTATCGCTTGACTACTGTGTCTACTTACACTACGTGTAAAAATTCAATTATATGTATATTCTGAGCTTCGCCATCTCGTTTTTCTGTATACTTGTATATGGAAAGATGACAATAAAGTTCACTTTGACTTTGAACCGAAAAGAAAACGTTATCTACTGTGAAACACCCTTTTTACTACTACTTCAGTAGCAAAATAAAAAGTGAGCATCAGATTACCAGCCTTACGTGTTTACACGTTAATTACGCCGTTTCTGATGTAGGGTACTTGATTCTGGAGCATTTCAGCGGGGCGCTCGGGCGTCCACAGTAAAGAAGGGTTGGCCACAAAGCCGGCGCGCGCAAACAAACCCGTCCCCACACAACATGCGCGAGCCGCCTCGCGCATCCGCTACCCTGCTCTAAAGGCGCGTTCGACACATCGGAGACGCCGGGCTACCCTGTCAGGGATGTGGGAAGCAAGACACGTAAACGAAGGCAGGAAACAGGGTATGGCCAGAAAAAGAGAGGTCAGTTTTGAGGAGGCATGGCTAGAACATCAATATACCCAATACGAAATGGAAACGTGAAAATTAAACTGGTTAAGCTTCTCTAATTAACTAATGCTAACGCCTCAGAGCCCTTCCACTGACACTGATGCTTTTCCGTAGTGTATTTTATTGAGTGCTGCAGCGAATTCCTCGTTCGACTAAATAATTCTCGCTTTCACACGTCCACTTCACGCGAAGGAAAGGGCTGAGTGAACAAAAGCAAGTGAACGAGCATCATTAACCATTTAAGGAGACGCATTTTAAAAGGCAATGGAGAATCAGGCGTTGGGAGAACCCGTCGACGTTTACCACTCGCCCACGTCGTTTCGAAGGAGGGAAAACTCCCACGAAAATAACAGTCACCAAAACACTAAAAACCGTCAACTAAATGTTTCATGTTGGAGAAATAAATACTGATAATAAGCTTATGATATGCGAACGCTTAGCGATTCGGAAATTCTCAGAGAAGGTAGAAGTAACTTATCTGTATAGTATATAGTAATAGTAAATAAATTGTTAAATAGTCATGAGTATAATATGCATTTGTATTTTTTACCACATGTACGTAAAGCTATTAGAAGGTTAATTAAAGCATTCTTTCAGTTGCACAGGATTCTTTACCACTGTAGTCACGGATACGAAATTAGTGCAAGTTACGATTTTAAAATGCATGCTACAGGACAAATACATTTTAAATAGTTTGTTAAATCTAAACACCTTAAAAATTAACAATATCACCATTGATATATTATTAAAATATATTAATACTACTATAATAATTAATTTTTAAATAGAGGCAGTATCCCTGCGTGTCCATCATACAGCTGTTAAATATGTTCAAATGGCACTAACAGCCTGTCATTGACAGGGAACTTGACTGTAGCAAATAAATAAATGCAGCTAGCTATATGAGAGACTTACCAACATCTGACTGTAGTAAATGTTAAGATGATCATTTTAATCTATTTTATGTGATATTAACAGACTCGAGCCAGCCTGTGTCAAGAGATGTGTAGGATATATCATGTATGCTGGCACCTGTACAACATCTGTTTAAAACAAAAACACTTAAAATGACATAATGGCCAATATAGTTGTAAGACAAATACAATGAATGTTCAGCCCTTAATTAACATAATGCCTTACCCCTCTCCTACGGAAAATCTTACGGAGATTTCTCTGAGAAAAAAATTTTAATAAATGGATAAAAAATGTTTGGATTTGCTTCAGATGTTGCCCCAGCGTAGGATAATGTGGAACGCCTTGCAACTCACCATGAAACATGCTTCAAAGGCATTGCAGGCCCTGGTGTACACATCAGCTTGTCAGGGAGGATACTGTGACTAGGAGATTTAGTCAGAGGAAGAGGTCCGTTCACAGGGGGTGGAGGACACACTGTTATACAGCACCTTGTGATGATGGGCTGGCTAAGGCTAAAGGAAATGCTCATGGCCATTTTGTGACCCACAGCCCCACTTCCTGGTCTAACACGAGAGCCAGCCCAGCCGTCATGTGCTGCCATCAGTCCCGGGGCAAGCCATTGCAGAACCGCTCTTTGGCTGGTGCAGGTGAGGATTCCAGCAAAAACCTTTTCAAGGAAATGCATTGCTTTCGACACAGCAGCCCTTAGGTTTTTGTTTATATGCACACATTTAAGGACGAGGATGAGCTAGTGAGTAGAACCTGTGTCAGGATCCTTCAGGGACTCATCAGGCCAGCATCCAAAATGCCGAACTCGCCGCCGCCTGCCTCCTTTGAGCTGCACAGGGACACCAGAAGGCACAGACTGAGGATTCTTATGGCTCTGCTTCCCCCTCCCTTCCTCTGTGCTGCTTGTTTTCCGGCATGTTCCAACTTCAAGTGAACTGGGCATAACTTCCTGCCCCCCCCCCCCAGAAAAAAAGAGGCTATTCCACCTCTCCATGTCCAGCAGCCATTGAGTGCAACATTGTGCAGGTCTCACGCTTAGACCAGAAAGCAATAAGACCCCCCCTCCCCATGCCACCTCCTTCCCACCCCAGCACATTCTCCTCTTATGCCATGTGCTCAAATCGTACCTCTATGAGTCACTCCAGAAGAAACACCAGTGCATCTGAAGGGCAGATGGCCCGGTGCAAACACAGTTTTCAGGGCTTTGTGAAGATACATTTCTCAGAATAAACCTCCCGCCGCCAGCAGACATGAGAAAACAGCTCCTACCAGTGCTACAATGAGGTCACACATTACTGTCATATTTACAAATATTTTTGGTTGTTCCAAAAATTATACATTTAGTTCTCATGAGTAATAAGATTTTGAACTAACTGCTGCTTAGTGATACCAGGTTTATTCCTCCATTCGAATACCATGATGCATTTGAGGTCAGGTGATGTAGTGTGACTGGGATAAGTGGTATGTTGGCAAGGTAGTGGGTCCATTGTCGGCGAAGACTAAATGCCAGCTTTTGACTCTGATGGTTTGTGTGTCTTTAGTACTCATGTGGGTGTATAGAATTAAACCTGAAAAAGATATGATGCATATGAAGTGACCAGAAAATTGATGGATGTGCCCTTCAATTTGAACACTACCAATAAGAGAAACATAAAGAAAGGGGAATGATTTTTCACCTTTATTTTCTGTTATGAAAGTTAAGCAAACCAAATTTGCGTGATTTGTTTTGTGTCCGTCACAAATTGCCACGGTCTCATCAGCAAGGGGCATTTTGCAGGCGAAGAGGCTTCACGATCAGGAAGCAGATCAGGCGGGATGCGACTGTGGCTCCTGTATAGGAACCCGCGCCTTGCCTCAGAAATAGCTCTCACCCCAGCTGAGATCTCAGGTTTCTCCCCTTGCCATTCGACCATCAGCCAGAATAGTCTCAACTCGATCAGCCACAGATTGTGCTTCGTTAGGAAGGAACAAAGGATTTCTTCTGCTTCACTTTAGCAGGCTGTGGACACAGCTGTCTGAGGTAACATTTCAGCTCTTACGGTTAGCTCAGCGTGGGGGAGAAGCAAGGCAGTTCTCTTTTATGGCGTCACATGTCTTGCAGTCAGTTCATTGACAAACGGATTTCACTGTTGTCCTTATATTTCATTCTCATGCATTATATTGCTATTTATATGATTACAGTCACAATCTTACAAGTACTACAAAGCAAATGACATTTTTACACATTCTATGTATATGCATGTATAAAGGGTGTAAACTGTTGGTCCCAAGGCGATTTGAATATGATTAAAATTGTCAAAAGGCCAACTCCTGAATAACTGAAGAGAAACAATTACAGGAAGCGCTACCTGACTGGGGGGGGTTAGCCAGTGCTGACACTTGCTGCTAATTTTGAATATTGATAAGTTTTATATGGCGGGCAGCAATACATGTCAAGACTGACATTTTGGACCGATGCGAATATCTTGATTTTTAAAGGGTATTAGCCGATACAGTCAAGCACGGTTATTACGATTTTCTGGGGCCGGCAGATTTCTTTCGTTATAACCGAATTTCGTTATATCCATTTTCATGT
>JAODJU010000041.1:8727346-8738105 GCA_026776725.1 Gnathonemus echidnorhynchus
GCCCTAGACGGCGGACAGAGAACGGGGGTGTGAAAAGACCCCATGCTTCCCTCCGCCCGCTCAGATGTGGTGTTGGTTAAGGAATTTAACGTTACTGAAGATCGGGGATTTGGAATCGAAGCGTTACAAGCGTGTTTTCGTTATAAGCCGAATCGTAATAACTGTGCTCGACTGTACCAATATGTTAACCAATTTGTCGTGCATCTCTAAGGCTAAGATTATTTTTTTAATTAGCTAGCTAGTTAGCTACCTTGGGGTCTTGACCATTGTTAAGGTAGCTTGCAAAGCCTGTACTACAAAAACAGAGAAAATTCCCAAAAGCATTGCAGCATGAGAGCATTCTGCGCTATAAAACAGGGCTGAGTTTCCCAAAAGTGTCATAGTGCAAAGATAATCAAGTATGCTTCCTTTTTTAATATCAATTAATTTTCTCCTACCATTCTATGTTTCAGAAATTTGCATGTCAGCACTGCTAATTTGTGTGTATACCTGCAGCACATAAATGTGAGAGCGCCCATTCTGGAAGTAGAAATATCTTTTATTTTACCCCAAAAAATCCATTCTGACGTTACAGATCAAAGCACTGAATCACAACCGTAATAATCGATTCATCATAATCCGTCAACATATCTTTACACCCCTAACGAACATTATTTCTCAGTCTTGGGTTAAATGGAATCTTAAGGGATGACCTGATATGTTGATGATGATGATGACGATAATGGATAATATGAACAATAATAATATAAATTACAATGATATAGGCATTACCGAATGACAAGACAAAGAATTCACTGGTTGTGTTGGTTACATGCAGTGCTTGAAGTGGGCTGGTACTCACTGGAACGCAGTACTAGCTGAATAACACAAAAAGTACCAGCACCTGTTTCTCCCCTCTTGAAGCACTGGTTATACTGCATGTAAACAATGAAGATAACTGAATAAACAATTCACTTAAGTGGATCAGGACATCCACTGGGAAATATAACCAAGAACATTTTGCAATGAAGTTCCCAACATAGACATGGACACGGAAAACACTAGTGTTACCCATCCTAAAAGAATGTTGTCCATTCATCTTTTTCGTGTCATCATGACACCCACACCCAAAAGCACCCGAAACCATGATACCACCTTGCAAAGCTAATCCATGCAGCTGCTTTTCCGAAAGATGGATAGGTCAGTATCTCTATAAGAGTGTATAAGAAAACCAATAAAGACATTGGAACCCATGGCAACGGCAAGAAGAACATGGCATGGGGAATGTGAATGTGAGGTTTCCTGTGTCAAAAGTGGGCATGCCATCATCCAAAATAGTGCCTCTTAGTTAATCCTCCTGGCTAGTTTAGAAAGACAGAATAACATCTGGAGTCATCGGGCAGGCATTCCCAGAATTACTCATACAGCAGGACATTTCAGAGATGAGGAAAAAGTATAGAGAAGTTGATATTTCTGCCTGAGAGATGGGGCGTTACGAGAACGGCCTGTTTTATTTAGGTTTTGTTTTTTTAAAAGCTCAACACTCTTAACTGCAGGATACTTCCACAAATAAACTGGCAGGAAACCTTGGTACACTTTGCCACAGTATATACAGAATGTCCATGTTGCCAAAGGGAAGTGCTGATTTTACTGTACAGCATACAACACACGGAAGGAGACATCTGATGGATTCACATGAAACGGCTCAAAATCAGACATACGCCCACCCTCATTCCAGCAGCAGGGTCTGGACGTCCGCCTCTGTAAAAATTGCCCACTCTCATAAACATCCTCAATCAAGCGGGACCATCAGAGGGGCTGTTTATTCCGCTTTCCATGCCAGAAGAAAAAGAAAAAAAACTACAAGAAGTTTAAATTTTGCATGGGTGACATAAACAACCGTAAGTATACGATTCAGTTGACTGAATAATAAAAAGAACGAATAAAAATTTTAAATATCTAATGTCTGCTTTTCAGGTCTATTTGGACCTCTAACATACCTTGGTAGATTATTTTTTTATTTGCCTTCTGTCCTGACAGGGCCCGGCACTGTCTAGAGCAAGGGTGGGCAATCTTATCCAGAAAGGGCCATTGTGTATGCAGGTTTTCGCTGCAAATCCCTAATTAGATTACTAATTAGAGGACTGATTGGCTGAAGAGTCCTCACACCTGGATTTGAACAGCTGACCTAAAGGTTAGCCCAAAAACCTGCATACACACTAGTCCTTTGTGGATAAGATTGCCCACCCTTGGTCCTGAGTCTAAACAGGTAAATAAAGTCCAGTTCCTTAATCTTTTTGCCATCCTCTGCACTAAATAGGAGCCACAAGTGACCAAACAATATGTATGAAAAAATATATTAGGAACACAAACATGTATAGCTGTTTGAAATCCCAAATCGTAAACAACAAAGCTTCAAAAAAAAGTGGGAAATCACCCTGAAGCTGACTCTCTGTATAATCCTTTGGGAGCAAATCTGCCCTCACAAATTCAGAAACTATACACAAGAGGCCAGTGTTAATCTTCAAGACACAGCTAATGAGTTTATTTCAACCGTTTTGCCATGTTGTGCGTGAATAGGCTTTGAACTGTGACTCTTTATCGATTGGAAAGGCCGTGTAGTAAAAACGCACAAAAACAGCCTGTTAGGGAGATCAGCTCTCCTGTGGCATGGTGAAAAAGGCCCACGGAGGACAGCATGTCAGCCAGCATTAGCTCTTTCAGGCAGGCCTATTGAAATTCCATCAGTGTCCCAGCTCGGCTGTGGAAAGCCTTCAAACAAAAGGATCTAAACGCAGACAGGAAGAACTGTGCAGCTGCAGGAAGCGTCTCTCCGTGGACAGACTAATAAGAGGAAGGATGGAAACGCTCCTCATTCTTAGGAGATGCTGGGGGCTGGGGTTGATGGTTTCATAAACCCTTTGGAACCACAAGTTCTCTGCATGGGGCCCACCACCATGTGCAAGCCAACAAATGGATTTCAGGCAGTTGGAGCTAACCACGGTCTCTACAGTAACACGGGAATATACAAAAATAAAATCACCAAAATGGCCAGTTTTTATTAAGCAGTTATAGAACAGCTGAATTTAACTGAATGAAGTGGTCTCTTTGGAAAAGCACTGCGTTTGAGAACCAGTCCATCAAAGCAACATGATCACCAGTTACAATGGGCATCTCCCCTTCAGTCTAATAGACCTAGCCGCCACTAGCAGAGCGAGTGTCACATACTTTGAGATTTTAACTGAACTTCCTGCTGCAGCTCCGGATGTCTTGGAGGTTTCGTTGGCGGTTACAGCACGGCTTTCTATATACATTTCTAAAGGTTGTGCCAAAGTTCACTTCGGACTGCAGCCATACCTCCCAGACTATTGAAAAATAAGGTCCTAAGAGGACACAACAGGATGAGGTCTGAAAACCTGTCCTAAAGCACCTTTCAAGATTATGACACATAAAATTAAATATATTACTAAGAGCACTCTTCCAACAGCAGTAACCTTTGCCATAATAGTTCACTTGATCCTGATCCAAGAAAAGCCCAAACCTCGGGAAAATCTATTAGTTTTATCCTTTCATTGAGTCATAACAAGCACACATTGGGTTAACAGCCAGGCAGAATTAAGAGTGCAGTTCCAGCTTAAAGGGTAATGTTGATCCTCCATGACTTCAGCCCGTGGTTACCCTCTAAAGTTCAAAGCCATTCTGAAAGGAACACCCTCTTATCGGAGGATACAATCTCTATAGGCCATAAAGCAACTGGTCGTGCCTCATCAGCTCAGGAAGAGCGCGAACACCTTGCAGGATGTGGACATTCAGCCCCAAGTACAGCCCTGCAATACCAGCAAGACTAGAAGGAAGAGACATTGCAGGGTTTGAGCCCAAATTAGGGGAAGCCTTGCTGGAAGTGATGTCACCACCCTGAGGACTGCATGGTAGTTCCTTGTTGTCAAACATCACTAAATACTGGTTCTTATTCAAGTAACAAGGACCCACAATCCTCAATGTCTACAGAGATTTTAACAAAATATCTTCTAGGCAAGTTGTGAAGTGTATGCAAGACTACTAAGCTCTGCACTATATTACACACACACACATCTGTAGATTATATATTTATTTTCACACCATTTTGTATCAAATAAATTGGAATTTTCGACAGTTGAAGATAAACCAATGAGAAAGTGAGGTTGCACAGTGGCATCTGGTGGAAACTGAGCCGGTCCCCAGACTTGCTTAGGAGGGCAACGGGAATCAGAGCAGCTGACCCACTTCCTAGTCGCATGCAATTGGGCTGATACTACCAGCTGGCTTTGTCAGGCAGTGCCACAGGAAGTCCCTGCTTCCTTGTCCCCATTCCTGCCCCAGAGGGAAGGAGGCCAAACGGCTTGCTTCTTGTTGAATAACACCTTTTGAGGACAAATGCATCATTTTATGTAAAGACAACTCACTGAAGGCCCTTATGCGTTCAGTGCTAGTCAGCTTCAGGCTACAAAAGGTATCTGTCTATTGCACAAATCAACCCCTCTCTTCAACTTTCTAAATAAATAAACAGAAACCAGACATCAATTCAGCGCCTGAATCTTCTGCTCCACTGACCACTATGAAACAAGGAATGGCACACTGGCATGTTGGTCATTAATAGACATTATCACTAACGAAGCAACACCAACAAGAAAGCACAAAAGAAACAAAGGGGTGTGCATGCATGCAGCTCCCATCCTGCAGCAGCCGCACACATGCCCTGATTCTTCTTCCACCGCTGTGGTCAAATGATTTTTAAGTCTGCCATTGTTGAGACAAATTTAAGTTGCAAATGTGCATGCATGCTTGTCTTTTTCTAATATGTAATCAAATGAAAGCAGATGCCTATGTAACTGTAGACAGGGGTACATTTAAGCTACAGGAGAAACATTTATCTACGCTGAGGTATACTTGTTAAATCTAGCTCAGGTCGAACGAAATGGGTGGATCTCCCCACAAAGATTCTACTTCAGATTTTACAAACTGTTTCCTCTGTTAAACGCAGCAAATGAAAACACTGCACCAATTTAGAAACAGCATCAAATACAAGTTAACTCACAGTTTAATGTATTGCTTTCTTTTATGACCACTTTAACCTGTCTTACAAGAACCCTTCCATACAATATGGTTCAGCTCATATTTTTCAGTTACAATGCTACAAGAGGTGACAGACCTTCCCATGAAACACAGGTATGTCTACATGTTTTAATACTCGACACAGGAAATGTTACTAAATTCATTTCCTCTGACTGACTGCACAAGGCCATGGCTGTTTCTCTTATTTGTTCCCCCATAATATTTCCCAGGAGTGCACTTATTTAAAAAATGAAAATACTAATAGTGCTTATCTAGTAAAAAATAATCATTAAGCCAACTTTACCTCTATTTATTTAGGAGCAAAGAAACCGTAATATGTGTAAATCATATTTTGTCTACCCACCTATCAAAGAGTGACAGGTAACATGGAGAAAGGAAATAAAAAACCCGCCCTTAGTCTTGAAACACTCCTTTCCTCACGTCTTATTCCAAGCACCGTTAAATCTAGACTCAAAGACTATTTTTAAAACTGTGCCTATAATTTCTTGTTTTTTTTTATTTTTAAGACAGTAATTTTAGCCCCTATGATTTTCAGGCTTATGATGTGGTTTTCATTTTTAACAGTGCAGCGTCTGGCCACAGCACCCATGCAAACTGCCATGGTGAGAACCAGAAGCCTAACGATATTTTACAATGGAATTTTATATCTGGAGGGAAACCCACAAGTCATAGAGAGAGGCATGTTGGGACTGCTGGAAGGGGATGTCAAATATGACACATCAGTCCCATATTTTCTGCTATAAAGGAAGCATGTAATCCAAGCCAAACAATACAAGGCTAGCGCCTGCTAAATGATAATTCATCTTTTAATGACATAGCTTTAGATGCCAAGATGGCATTCTTGGATCAAAAAAATAAACATGATGGCAGAGATAGAGAGACTAGAGGCTGGTGACTGTCCGCTGATAATTCTGTCATTACATGGAAGGTACAGTGTGCAATGGACCTCCGTCACTGATGGGAATGGCTCAGACCTTTTATAGACCCAAACCAGAACATAGCTTCCACCCAGCATTTACACGTATCAAAACTGGCAATCTGTATATGTCCCCACAAAAAAAGAAATCTCATAGATTATGGGTGATGGATATTAAAACAAATGGAAAAATCGCACTAAAAGTCCTTTGGGGGGGTGGCAACCCCAGTTAATCCCAGCTAAGTGGTTTCATCTACTGCCCCCAATGGTGAAATAGCTATTTAATATCTATTCACATTCAATGGGACAAAAACGTCTAACTCATCCAATTATGTATCTAAAGAGCATGACACACTTTCAGCACCGGCATACTCGATGAGCCCAACCATCTTTTATGGAGCTGACGGCCAGTATTTTCCCCAGACGGGCCAAAATCATCCCATCCACAAACTGTAGCACTTTTTCCATTTCAGCCATACCAAATAATATGTCTAATGAAAACAGTAATTTCAAAACAAGATGCCTTTCAGTTTCAGCAGCAGACACCCAAAACAATAACAAGCAAGCCGGCAGCAATTTTACATGCGCTGACAGCACGCCCATGCGTCAAAAACAGCATATCAGCACATCGGCTCAGGAGAGGTTCATCAAGCAAACGTGACACAGATGCATTCTCATGCCCCATATTAAATACCCCACAGACAAATCAGTGGGATGCCTTCAAATGTTCTGCTCTCAGAGCACCAGGAACATGGAAGAAAATATGGAATACCTGGATCTCTAGTTTCCTGAACACCCTCCAGCAGTCTGCGAACCATTCAAGAAAAGAGCCAGCGGAGGAGAAGCGGTTCTCAATTCGACATCCTCCCTTTCCCCCTTGAGAAGCTCCCCTGCTCTCTCCTAGGCGGTTCTGGAGCAGCGGTGAAGACTCGCGACACTCCAGGAGCTCACACTGATTCAGCGAGAGCCAGACTAGACCTCCACAAAGCCACCGCGGACCAGTGTGTGTATGTGTGTGTGTGTGCGCGCGCGTGCGAGAGAGGATGTGGGGGCGGGCTCAGGGAGCCGCACTCACTGCCAGGCAGCCACCCAGTCAACAGCACCCCCCCCTTCCCACAACGGCTGGCCTCACGCACAGGAAGGTACACAGAGAACCTGTGCAAGTCTCAGACAAGAACCTGTGACAGACATGTGCAGTGAGAGTTACAATCCATGACCTCGTAAAAATAAGTACAGTACCCAAAGGAGATCATTAGACAGCTCCCCCCAAGGGCTTCTGACTGGCTAAATCTAATGTTAATTGCATATAATTATCCAACTACTTAAGTAATCCTTACCCATTTAATTTCATTTTTTTAATTAATTTTTTTTTCATTTCTAAAGCAAAAAAAAAAAAAAGAGTTTTTATTGTGCAAAAAGGCATGTCTATATATCCTGCTATTGATTGGACCCCCTGTCGTCATGTCCAACATGTACAGAATCCTGTCCCAGTGTGGACATAGCAAGAAATACAGTCATCAGAAATGTCCACTGCCACAGGTTCCCTCAATACTTTCAACATTAATATACTGCATTTTTGATAGGATACATTTGCCAATACAAAATAGGACCCACGAGGTCAGCTAATCAGGGACATCTTTACATACTGGTCAGACTTCATAGTCCCAAATGTGAGTGCGAACACTGCACGCATAATAAGTCACCGTAATGTGAAACTGAGGACAGATCTACACCAGCATGTCCCATGGAGCTCAGACAAACAGGAACACTTGGGTAGAGAGCTAACCATCCAGGGTGGTTTGAGAAGCATGGTGTCAAGGGGGTCTGCCCATAACCACTCCTATAAAAGGGGATGAGGCCTGTACACATTTCACAGTCAGCCTCATTTTGACTAGTTCCTAATCACAGCTCTCTACCTTGCTATACCAAGAAGATCCATTCCAGCATCACTAGGCACCTGGAAGGATTTACTACTTTACACTTACTGACTAGCTGTATCAGCTTCCGGGACATTCCCTCAGAGTTAATTTGGTTTCAAGTTAATGTCTTCCAGGAAAAGTCATTGGTCATTCGTGAACTGAAATTCTGTCTTAGATGCCTGTTCAAGGAGCATGACTTCATTGAGCTTTATCATTTGTGGCTCTGGCATCTCAACAGTGTTGTTTACGTGACATTCACCACTACCACACCTGTTCCTTCCTTGCTTCAAGAAGGAAAGTGTCTTAATCTTCTTGCTCCATAAATCTGAAACCTTTCTTGTCAGCTGCATTTGCACCTTCTGCAAACCATGCCACCAGCATGTCTCTTAAAGCAAAGCAGTGGACTTTCTAATGGCCTGTTCAGGAATCTTGGGATTTCAATTAAAGTGTCTGGTAGTCTATCTAATGCCTGCCTTATGTAGCAAGTGTCCATGCTCAACCCTGATATACAAATGACACAAAAATACAAGGACTCAGTCTGTCACTTTATTAAGCTTTTCATCAAGGCTTCGTGGATATGCCTCTCAATTTCAGAGGGGATGAGTCACTAGCATGTCAACAAGGGTTCAAACCAGCCAAGCTTATAAGCCCAGCTGACTCTTGCCTCATCTGTACATTCAAGAACCTACATTAATTGTAATAGAAACCACTGAACACCAAACATGATCGATGTCTTCCTACAGACCTGTACAAAACTCTAGCCTCAAACCAATTTTGTTGCAGGACAGGAAAGTTTCACCTGTCCTTTTAGGCTGAGGAGAAATTGCCAGGTCACTGCTCTCCTGAGCCAACCATTCATGTCTGTCCTCTATCACTGCAGATTGGTACCAGTGTTTATTCTACAATGTCTTTCCCTCAAGCCTTCTAACAGAATAATATCTCAAAAGGCCAGGCTGGAATGTAAATGCAGCCCAGGAGAGATCTATGAACGACATGTTTTCAGCTAGAAGGTACTTTGTAGGTAGGGGTTCCAGTGAATTCTCGCTGGCATGATGGGGGGAAAAAAAAATCAGTGATGCATCCATTTTCTGTACCTTTTTATCCAGTGTAGGATCAGTGTGAGCCTGGAGCCTATCCCTGTACAGAATGCCAGTCCATCATAGGATCCATGCTCACTCAGGCCAGTTTAAAGACATCAATTCACCTAATCCATATTTCTTTGGATTGTTGGAAGAATCCATACTACCAAAAGGAAACCCACAGTGAATGCTGGGAGTCAGGGCAAGAATCTTCCCAACAATCTCGGAGGTGTGAGGATGCAGTGCTACCAACCGAAAAGTGTGCCATCCTATGGCACCCATCAAATTTCCAACCACATATCTCGATTAGGGTCATGGTGAGCCCTGGCACATTTCCAGGCAACATAGGACACACGACTGGGGTATACTCTAGATGGGATGCCAATCCATTGGAGGGCACACACATGCACACACAATCACGCGTCAGTTAGCCTAACTGCATAGCTTTGGACTGCAGGAGGAAAAGAGGGTACCTGAAGAAGACTTGCAAAAATTCAGAGAAAACATCCAGACACACTAACCTGAGGTAGAGTCATATCCACAAAAGTGGAGGTAACAAGACAGCGCTACCCACTGAACTACTACACCACTTTGTCTGCGAATAATATAAGGTATACATAAAAGCATCTGAATCTTATCACAGTTATCACACCCAATAACTTAATAGCTTAAGGGTAAGAGTGTTCATTGTCTATTATGTCCCCTTTAAACCATGTCAGAAGCTGAAGCACATACCTGATTAACAAAAAACATTAACTAAGAAATACATCTGTGTAAACAAACAAGTCCTCAAAACAAATTAGTGGCTATGTTCCAGCAAAAGTACATGCTTTCTCGCATGTTTATTCATTGGGGGAAATGCCAGCATTAACTGAACGAGTTGCACATTGAAGTGCAGGATATACACTCGAAAAAAGACAGACACCGCACTGCAAAACTAGGGCACGTTCTTATCAAAGGGACTCTGAATACATGTCTTGACAAAGGCTCCGCATTAGATTTCATGAGCTTCAATTCGGCGTGAATGAATACACAGAATTATAACCTCTGCCAAAATGTCAGTTTCTACAATAACAGAACAGCAAGGTGCCGCTTTGCATAAATTTGTTAAGTTTATTCATGTTACAGCACACTGTCAATCAATTACACATAACAGAGAAAATCCCATTCTTTGATCAGTTCCAAGCAATAAGTGCACAGGTCAAATTTTCCAGGGGTGGCACCTGCAGCTGACGGAGCAGCTTCCTGCAATGCCGAAAACCATCTGCTACCATCAGCAGAGCATGCACAGAGACCATAGTTACTATTTGCCTGAAAACAAATAGCAGGCAGTGAATGAATCATCAACTAATTAGAAAACAATTCTTTACGAATCATGACGGCTTCAGGGTAAAGAAGTTCAAGCCATGCTGTTAAGAACTTTGCAGCAGTGCCTTCACATACAAGGGGGAAATAAATCAGAATGAAAACATAGATGTCTTCCTTCAAACGTTTGACTGATGCCTTTTGCTGTCCAAGGATTGATATTTCAGACCTGAGAGAAAAGAGACCTCTAGTGGTACAATAATAGAATGCCATATTAAGTTTGTTTGAAAGGGCATGAATTTAGGTGAAGACATAAAAACAGGATACACAAAGGAAAAAAAAAAAACCTCAAACTGTTAAAAGGGGAAATCTACCAAAAAAAGATGCAATCTAATGTAACATAACAGATCCTTTGCAAGGCTTCATTGTTACATCCCTCAGTTTCGGGG
>JAODJU010000041.1:8749939-8772590 GCA_026776725.1 Gnathonemus echidnorhynchus
AGGGCCGGGGGGGGGGGTGGGGATGTCCTGTGTGAGATATTCAGGGCTGGGGGGGGAGGGAGCACAGCAGCCAAGCTGCGTTACATTATACGACACTAAAATCTAGCCCGTGACATGACCTGAAAAATCTGACTTCCCCATTTATCACACTGTGATGGACCTACAGTTCTATATCTACCCAACAGACGGAACTTGCACCCAGCTACCAAAGACAGAGAGCAGCTATGGAGCAGCAGGGCTATAGGCGTTGGTCTATACAGGCCCCTGTGCTTCAGCAGGTGAAGGCATCTTCTCAGCTTCTCTTCTTAGATGTCCATTTCAAACTGAGCATCTTCACCTTGAATCGAGGAAGCGATAAGTGAGGACTCTTATTCTGAAGGCACATACAGGTTAATATTGGTTGAAACAACAACAAAAAAAAACATATACAAAGAAACTCATGATAATGTACCAAGGCAAGGTCATGTGACTATGCTAATACTATATATGGATAGGGGATCCAATATTAAATATGAAGAAACTGTTTTTTTAAATGTTATTCATCTTCTTGTGTTAACTTTTCATATGTTAGCTCTAATGAAAGCTGCCCTGAGACTTAATCCAAAGCGATGGGCTGGAACCATGCTAGTTCCAGTTTTACTTTTATTCTACGGCAAGTAAACACAACACTCACCTGTGTTGCCAGGCAGAATCAGTGATCTGTTAAAATGGGCTAGGTTTTATAAGTGAACATTTCTTGATTCCATTTGCTCTTGGTATACAACTAAGCTGTCTGACCCATGCATAAGAGCCAGAACTTATTGTATACATTACACATATGGTACAGTACAAAAGACACAATTTACTCTATACAAAACATGGAGATGTATAGGAAAGTCACTTGCATTGTATGCCCAAAGTAAAATTACTTAGCAGCCCCGAAAAGTGCATTATTTCTACTCTACTGCTAGATTAGGGGTGTTAAACTGCAGTCCTGGAGGCTGGAGTCCTGCACAATTTTTGGATTATCCTCATTTAACACACCGGATTCAGCTCCTTGTTACCTAATTACCACACAGCTCTTGAGCTGAATCATTTGTGGTGGAAAAGGGAAAGAACTAACATACACAGGGCTCCGGCCCTCCCCTGCGCTAGATGAAGCCACAATGTTTGTAAGGCTGATGTTATTTTTCATTATCCTCAGCAGGAAAACACCATTAGGGTTAGACATTAAATTCTTGAGACTGAATTGAAGATCCATAACACTGCGTATTATATCGTATTATTTAGAGTTACCCAGTGTCGCCTTGCCGTCGTGGTTGTTCGCATGATTGGTGGCTTCGGTCTGTTTGTTGTCGCCGATGAGGGTCGGGCTGGTCACCCCCGGGATTACTGGCAGCCGCGCCGGGGGGGTCTGCGCGACCGGCGAATTGCGCCGATCTAACAGGAACTTGCGGTCATAAATTATGCGGGTACCTGAGGAAATGAAGCGCACTTGGCTTTGTCTTGCCGGCACGATCATCATTAACAAATCGCCTTGATTATTTTGCACAGGTGCGCACGAAAGGACGCATAACAATTAAAGTCGTGGAGTCGGGAAAACGAATAAGCATTGCTAAAGTAGTGGGGGTGAGAGGGCACCCGACAGAGGAGAATAATATACATCGTATTGATTTTCTCGGAATAAAAAAATTAATACTCAATTCCGAAGGTAGCCTATTAAGTTATTTTGCAACTCGACAAGTGTAACATTAAAACTCTCAAACATAAATATTTTCTCCGGGACATTAAACAACAATAAATGACTTTTTGAAACACTTTGTCTTCCTACTTCCCGCGGCCGCTCCGACCGAACACCGGCGGTCCGGCTCCTCACCATCGTCAAAAGGGACAGTGGCGGAGTTAACCGATCACCACTGACACTAACAAGACTAACTAGTCGCAACGTCGATTTAACTTGAGCAGTCTCTGATTAAAGTCCTTTCCGGAGCTAGCACTGCCTTAACTGAGATGGATGCATAGATAGCTGGAAGGATGGATGAGTGGAGAAATGGTCACACGCAATGTATTTTTAATCTACATGCATTGCATGGCGGGGCTATCGGGGGCTTTGTTTTACTTTTCTCATCTGCCAACCAGTTAGGATTTAACACCGGCCCATGCCGAGAAGCCGCAGACATCCGGACCGCGTCCAGCGCTCAGCCTCCCGGGTGAAGGCGTCTTGGGCGCCGTTACCTCCTGGGGTGGTGGAGAACAGCGTGCCCCCGGGAGTGGTGCAGTAATCGTGAGGTAGCTGTGTTGTGTCGCTGATCAGCACCGTCCTGGTCGGGATGGCTCGGCTTTCACTGTGCTGACGACGGCCCGACATCTCGCTTTTAACGCTTCCGCAGCCGCGACGCTGTTGTTATCCGGAGGAAAGGTGGACGATCGGGGCGCCTCTTGTTTCTCGCTTGAACTTTAGGGTGTTTCTTGATCGTTCTTTTTTAATTTCCCCCCTCCGTCCGCGCTTCCCCCCAGCCGTCAGCACAGACCCCCCAACCTTCCGCCCGGAAGCACAACACGACCGAGGAGAAGGAAATGAGGTGACCGGGCTGCGGTGCCCCTCCAGCCTCTAAAGCAGTCCGCCCGGCAGGCGCATCCGCCTGCTTCTTACCAGGAAGTATGCATACATACTTTTGCTTTATGCACTTCATGAAACGAGAATCATTTCTTCCAGTGCGGTGTTTTAATGACAGTCAGCTGGCGGTGGGGAGTTACTGGAACGCAGTGGACTGGGGCTCTGCTGCTCTGCATGTCCACGGCTCCGGTTTAGATAGGGAGGATAGCTAGTTTAAAGGGACTCAGGGCATATCACTGCCACGATCGGCAAATGCAGCTGTTGTGGCTGCTAAAAATACACGCAACTTGGCAGATTTGTCGCCGGAGCTTGGAATCGTTTGGTTCGCGAGCTAAGGGGGGGTTCCTCGTGTTGCTGGGACCGCGGTGTAGACTTAGCTATCCGGTCCTGCAGAGGAAGGAGTAGATTTGCATTGGGTAAGTTAGCTTAACTAGTCGTGCATTGCAGGATTATACCGTGATGCTGAATAATATTCGGCAGCTCGGTGAGTTTTAAATACATACGACATAGAAGTGAAACAGTGTTGTTAATTTTTTTTTAATATACATAAATGGACAAGTAATGTAATCTGATACGCCTTAAAATGGGCTGGCTATCGTGTTTTCTTATTTCTTTTTTTAGAAATCTTATTAGAATAACAAAAAAATAAAGATATTTATATAGCCAAATGAAATGTCTAGGGAAGTCTTAAACCTCAGTCCTCGTGCTCAAAATTCTGTAGGAAGGCCTGATATCTGGGGTGATTCCATTTAATTTAAAACTATAGTGTGTGTCTGTGCGTGTGATGAGACTGAACATTTTGTTTATACAGTATATATGACAAGATCCTACATTTACACATTTTATGAAGCACTTCTGATTCAACAGGCAGTACTAGTGGACTTTCCAATTATCCCACGTGTTCTGAAATGTTTCCGCATGTCTTACATCCCAAAGACTTCCTGATTTGACTATGGAACCTGTGGGTCTGCCGTACCAATAAGGCTCCATATGGTACTGTTTTTACACTCGAGCCGCTGATGGCTGTATGTATGTATCTATGTTTGTTTTAATTCCATTGGCTTAACTGTTCAAATTAGTAGTTTATCTTATTATTATTAATGATTAGCTTCAGTGCAAACACGTCTGTACAATGTGGTGCTTGTTGAATGTGTATTGGATATACATGCAGTATTAAAATTGTAATATTTGCGAATGTAAACATTTGATTTGTTAATAATAATAATAATAATAATTAATACTTTATTGATCCCTGTTGTACAATTCTCTTTTCACTCATCTTGCTCTCCATGAAACGCACGTAGGTGAGAGCATGCTTGGCTGCAAAGGGCGGCCATCTTGTGGCACCCAGGGTCTGGGGGATAAGGGCCTTAGTCAGGGACCCACAGACACGGCTATTCTGCCGAGACTGGGCTCGAACTGGCGACCTTCCGATGACAGGGACAGCCCACTTCACCCCGTGTTTAAATATTGATTTCCTTTTCATGCTCTTGTATGACTTCGCTCGCCATAGACCATCTCTTATGAGCTGTATTATTTCTATAGAACTATAACAGGGATCTGGATAATATTTCAAAAACAGTTCTTAATTTGTCCATTCATAAGTGAACTTCTTAGCCAAAGCCTAAACTTCAATACTAACGTTAAATTAGCTAGCGTCTTTGAAATACAAGAACCAGTTAGTTACTCTATGAAAAATATTTAACAGGACAGCGGTGATTGGATTTTATTGGAGCCCAAGTATTAATTCATAATGCATGTACACTGACTCTTTGCGCAGTCAATTTAGGCTCTGATCGGGGCTCTCAAAGACTGAGCGAGGAGTCTGAGTGTCTGGGCTTGTGAGTGTCTGGATAAAAACCAAGATCCAGGCCTTTAATGTCTGTCTGCGGAGAGAATGTCGATCACATCAAGAGGTCGAATTTCCTCGACAGTGACATTCATGTCTCTGGTGACTCTTCCTATGAAGTCAGCAGACGGATTGGGAGAGCATGGGGGGGTCATGAGGTCACTGGAAAGGGGTGTGTGGCGCTCCTGATATCTTGCAAGAAGACGAAGTTCCAAGTCTTTAGAGTCCTGGTGCTCCCTCTCTTGCTGTATGGCTGTTCCCCAGTGAGCTGAGACAAAGACTGGACTCCTTCGGTATTGTGTCTCTTCAGAGAGTCCTTGGGTACCGCTGGTTTGACTTTGTGTTGAATGAGAGGTTGATTAGGGAGTCCTTAGTCCCGAATGAGGTACATTACCTGCTTTGTGAGGGAGCGTCAGTTACGGCACTACGGCCATGTGGCGTGTTTCCCTGAGGGTGATCCGGCTCATAGGATCCTCACTGCTGAGGACCCGAGCAGCTGGACCAGGTCAAAGGGATGCCCACGTAACACCTGGCTGTGGCAGATAGACGGCCATTTCCGGAGGGGGGGACTGAGCCGCGTGTCGGCCTGGGAGGGTGGCCAACCGGGATCCCGATGTTTTTCTCCGGGGGGTGGGTGCTCCCCAACCTGATCTGACCTGATGTATAAGTTCAAAATTGGGGTGAATAGCGTTTATGCTGGTCACGTGTTCCAAAGCTAGTAAACTTAAAAGCAAATGTCAGGTTACATTCTACTTTTATAACATACAGACTGAAGGATGTCTTGGCTAAGCGTATTCCTACACTCATTTCTATAAAATAGTCAAAGGAAAATCAGTTTTACTGTCAACTCCATACCGGTTAAATCTCCTTCATATGAGTGACCTTCTAATTCAGCTTGTCTTTTTAGAAATATTGTGTTTTCTCTGCCCTGTCAGGCAGAGACCTAACCTCTCCCTCTCATAAAGAACAAGCCCTGGACTCCCTATAACCCTGAGTAAGACAAGCGGTTTCAAAAAATGGATGGATGGATGGATGGATGGATGTCTCTGTGCTTCTTCCTCCAGCCTACATACAAGGGTTGGATCATCTGCTGAAGTTCCCCCTGTTACCATTAACAAAGCTTCACACCCGTTGCCTTTCAGAAGCAGACCCAAGCCTCCCTTAAGTGTGGCGGTCCGCGATAAGATGGGGGAAGCTGTGGCGAACGTGGCCAGAAGAATCAACGCGACCGTGGAGGAGCAGAAAGACACACTGGGTAAGTACAAGGAATGTGTGTATATCCCCCTATATTTCGCATTGCCACAATATATGCAGAAATAAATCCTCAAGGAGCACCTAGTCTCTTAATGGTGTAGATGGTGCCCAGTCTTCAGTAAAAAATCTCAGAGATGGAACTTTTTAAAGAGAAAGGCAACATAGACTGATTTCCTGTCCAGAAATTCAACCCTGTACTGGATTAGATGTTCAAGAAGATGGTTTGATAAGAAAATAACCATTTCATAGCTCAAGTGGTTTGAATATGGATCCCTGACAACTCTAGCACAGCTAACATTGACATGAACATGCATTTACACACTTGCTGCAGGCAGATGATGATGGGATAGCATGAGCTAATAATGAAAGTTATTGCACGTGCAGTTCTACATTGAGACAACAGGGGTCAGTATTTCTCAGTTTTCAGTGTTGCCCTCACTGTTCTGCTTCTTTCCCTTTTCCATATAGACCTTTCGAACTGCAAGCTGATTAGTTTTCCAGAGGGAGTCTTCAAAGTTCTAAGGACTGTAAATGACAAGATTCTTGTCATCACATTAGCAAACAATGAATTGAAAGCTATTAGTAGCAAGTTTTTCACCACCTTTTCTCAGTTAAGAGGTACGTTATCTCTGCAATGTTTGACGCTCACTACTTAATGAATGCTTGAGTGTTTGATGCTCACAGCTGTGTTCATGTTCTCTCTGTGTTTGTGCGGGTTTCATCACCAGTCTATGTGTTTCAGGTTGCCTGGTGTCTCTTAATCGGCCTTGGTATATATATCTGTGTGAGCGTACATTCACCCTGTGATGCACCCATAGGTGGAATGTTCAGGTTCCAAAAGCACAAATGCAGACCAAGATTTTGTTTCAACCATCCAGGTGAGTATAAAGAGTCACAGTCACAGAGTATGCAACTAGTTGGTTGGAATAAAATCTTGGTCTGGATTTCTACTCTCTGGACCTGAACTTTTCACCACTGGATGTTCTGGCATCCCTTTCAAGGTGTACCCCGTCTTTCGTCCTTGTCTTCTTTTGTTTCCTTCCTTCCTTTGATGGGCTTCTATCTGTCTGTCTTTCTTTCTGTCCGTCCTTCTGTCCGTCCATCCATCCATACATCCATCCATCCATCCATCCAAGGAGATAATTCTGAACATCTGAAATATTTTATAATTGCATTTTTAAATATTAAATGAAAAAAGAAAACAGGAATTGGTTTCTCTAAAAAATCTAAAAAAAAAAAAATTGTAATCAAGAACCTGGGAATTACGTTTACATATTAAATACAAATTGGAGCAACATTTTCAGTGAAACATTAATGAAAAGGGTTTTACACACGACAAGACACCACTGTACACCATTGTTTGCCCAGTCTGTCCTCGTTCTTTAGCCTGTTGTTAGACTTGTAGTAACAAAGAGAATCCAGAATGCAATTAAAGAGATATATTTAAGACACTGTCTCAGAAAAAAACAATTAATTCAACTGAAGAATAAGAATTCATATTCTGCATATTAAAGTAGTGTCAGTCACTGGGTTTCTAACACTGCCGCAGTGAGGTCACTGGCTAAACACACATAACTCAGTGATTGTGCTTGATTGTGCTTTTGTTCTAGACACCATGTTTAAAAAAAACTGTAAAATGGCATGACATGGATGCAATGATCATTGAATGATTGTTTTATATTGTACATTTTTTGTTATTTTATTATTTATAACTTTAATTTGATACTTTTTAAATTGAAATGATATATTTTAGTATACATTTGTTGAGTAACTGGACTGGCCTGTCTTCCTTGTTTTTCAGAATTGGATTTAGAAGGTAATGTCCTGAGCAAGCTCCCAGATTCAGTGGGTGAGATGCAGCATCTAACAAACATAAACCTGGCGAGAAACAAGTTTTCTTTGTTTCCCGAAAAACTGGCGGAAATCCAAACCCTCGAGAAAATCAGTTTGGAAGGAAATGAAATCACCGGTAAATAAAACTAAAATACCTCTTAGAGAGAGGAAGGAACAATTTCTGTTCAGTCACTTAAAATGCTTTTTATGATTGCATGAATTCATAGTGGTTTTGTAGTTGCTACATAAATAATTGAGCAAACAACAATAAGCAATGATTGTCTAAACTGTGAGACATCCTGACATCCAGTAGTGTTTGTCTTTTTTTACTGTCTTAAGTTTAAATGTTTGTCTTGGGTGTTCTTCCAAACAAGGATTTTTATTTTGCACAACAGTCCACACTGAAATATATGACACATGATCTTGTGTTTTGTTTAAGCATCCCACCACTAAGAGTTAGGTTACAGAATGGTGTGTGAAGGAACATCAGTCAGGTTTGTGGAGAACAGCTTTCAGGATAAGTGATTGCTGACAGCCTTAATAATAATAATAATAATAATAATACATTTAATTTATAATGCACTTTATATTTGAAACAAATCTCAAAGTGCTACAAAATTAATTCGACCCGAAAGCCCGAAACAGCCTTGCTGTTGGTGGCCCTGGGGCCTATGGGTGGGTAGGGATTTAATCACATGATCTATCTGGAAAAGCAGAATTGGTACAGGATAAGGCAGAAATGAGGCTATTGGTGAACAAATATGATATCTTGCCCTTAAGCCACAAAAAGGACCAGGGGAGTGTAACCAGTGGGGTGTGGTTAAAGAGGACGTTGACCATACTGTTGAAGATATCTGTGATTGATATCATTGAAGAGAAAAGATTGCCAATGCAAATGTGCAACTGGTATAATTTTTGCTGGAGGATGAAAGATAGTGGGACTTGGAGGTTTAGATAAGGAAGAAATGGAACAGAAACTGCTGTGAACAGGTTGTTTCTCTTGGCTAGAGCAGCCATGTTTATAGAGAACAATAATTAACGAATAAGAATTATAGGTGCGGCTTATTTGGCTTATTTAACAGAATAGTAAGGTGTTGTCCATGGTTCCGTGTGTTCTCTTACCAGGTAGTACCTTCTCTGTTTTTGCTACACAGAGGTGCCGGTCGGGAAGCTCACCTCCATGCCTGCACTCCAGAGCATCAACATGAAATCCAACCCGCTGGACAAAGGCCTCTTTGCTGCTGTTCGACCGTCCCTTAAATTCGAGCTGCTAACAACAGACGATGAATAAGAAGCATGTTTGGTCTAAGCTGCATTTGCATGGGACAAGAACCATAATCTTCATTTTCAAGATGCCTTAAGTGATTTTTTTGATGAGATCTTATTTATTTTGCTACAGAGTGAAACATGAATGTTTATTATGCATTTTATATTCTGAGTGTTGTTTATCTTCCATTTTGGACTTGTGAGATCAGTGCCATTATGACAATCTGATGGAAATGAAATACTTTTGTTCTAAGAGCAGTGAACTTATCTGGGCATATGTCAGGTGGAGGTTTGCTGTAAAACCCATCAAAATGGGCTTTAGACCTTGATGAACTCCAGAAAGGAACTTGCCTAGAGCAGGATTAACCTTTGGCTTGGATGGAAACTCTGAATCTGTCTAATTGTGCTCTATAGTTGAACTTAAATTGATTCATAATGCTGACTGTAAGTATATGCTGTCCAAGCTGTTCAAACAAATGTCCTCCATAAAGAAACACTCCATCAGTTATCACAAGAGATATTGCTATTGTCCGATAAACTGCAGTTGAATGTTTTAGCCTTTGGATTTGTATTGGGTTTCAGCTTGGGGAATAATGCAACATTTAGCACTGTGATCAGGCCTGGACAGTTCTTTGTTTTTCTTGCCTTGAATACAGCTGAGAATTCAACTGCATGCACTGTTTATGGAGATAACTGGATTTTGCCTCATATAAAAAATGAAAAGCTTTAAAACATTGTCTTTGCACAATATATTTTACATTTCTGTGCTCTACGTGTTTTAAAAAAACTGATGATACCTATCCAGAAATGGAACCTGAACCAATCTGCTAACCAAAAAAATTCTTTAGTTATGTTACAAAACAGGTAACCATGTTGAGGTTTTAAATGTGTCCCAATGTTTAACGTATGTCCCCTAACTGCTTCCTCTGTCCAAAGGCTGGTCTTAAACTCAAATATTGATTGCAAAACACAATTAGTATAATCTGCTAGATCAGTCCAGATAAAAGCCTTATATATAAAGCAGCGCAGGAATCTACAGTGTAATCAGACGCCTTTATCAAAAGCGACGTACATTTGAGGTGGGTGGGGTCAGCCAGTCCCTGGATCACTGGCGTTCAAGGGCCTTGCTCAGCACCCACTGTGGAAATCACTCTGCCAGCTACTTATCTCAGGCACTTAACCCAAAGGGCTACACATCTCCCCCCACTAAAAACACATTGACCTCGACGTGATTTGAACACGCAACCTTCTGATCTGGAGTCAGACGCGCTGCCGTTGCGCCACGAAGTCTTGACTCCCAAATGTAGGATCCTTTACAGTATATCCCTCCACACACACACACACCAACTCTGCTACTGGTACATGAAGTGGCTACTGTTTACTCAGTTGATACATGTTTTGAAATGTTTGAGAACCATAATGCAGGAATGCTCTTATGTGTGCTTGATGATCACATTAATGAAAAAGAAAAAATCATATCACCATGTCCCAGGCACAACTGGGTACAAGGTGGGCAACACCCTGGATGGGCTACAACCACTGCAGGGCAAACATACATTATGGGCAATTTAGAGATATTAGTCCACTTAACGATTCACATGTTTTTTGGATTACAAAAGAAAGTAGAGTAGCTGGAGGAAGTCTACAAGTTACTGGGAGAACATGGGTGAGACCTGAACCTACAACGCTGGAAGTGGGAGGTACAAGTGCTGCCCACTAGGTTATAATTCCTTCCGAACACACAATTACCACACACTGAAATACTTCACTAAGAAAAAAAAACCACTTCAGCCTAAAAAGGACACATTTGCTAATAAGTTATACTGAGCAGGTAAAATCTTCCAGCCACTAACCAAGTACAAAATCATGTATACAACCGAAGTATGTTAGACTTTTAACAGTTACCATTTGATGTATGTGGTGAAGGACAATGGCCCTGATATGGTTCCTGTCTTAAGCAGGTGTCTTAGACCAGTCAGCTCCATCTGCTGGAAGCTGCTATGTGTTTTTAGTAAAGGTATATATTTTTACTCCTATATATAGTAAGGTTGTTATGCACATTGCTAAAATACAAGGATGATGTGAAAATAAGCATGGTGCCAGGATTCCACATGCAAGTGGTATTTTTTTAAGTGCTACTCAAGTATCCTTTTGGTTGGTAAATTTCTTACTAATTTTTCAATTAAATTAAGAATCTGTCATTAAGAATAATTGACAGAAATTTCAGGAATTCCAAGCCCACCAAAGTAGCAAACCTTAATTTAATGTTCATTAGACATAGGTTTTCCTACAACGGAAAGAGAAAACTATAGTTTTGCGTACAAAGAAAATCGAAGAATTTGAAGTTGATGGCAAATATTTTAATGATTCATTTCTTGTTTGTAATCTGAAAATAGTGTGCACAAAGTTAGAAATCGTCACAATAAAAATCGAAACAAAACTGTCTGCAGTGGAATGTGCCGCATCGGATAGTACACAAGACCACGTGCAGTAAGTCGACCATTTCCAAGAAACGTCGCCGAAATGCATCATGGCCGCGTTGCCATTGGTTGCGCATTCGCGCATGAGCGCTGCTCGCGCTCCCCTCCTACGGGTCTGTCTGTGCTGACTTGTGCGCCCCGCGTCAGAAGGGCCGTTGGACGGGAGTGGTACGTTTGGGGACTCATTGAAGAGCTGTATAACCATGAGTTACACCACAGAAGAGAGAGGAAAGCCGAACACTCTGGACTATAGGGTGTTTTTCAGTGAGTACCAGTTTTCTATTTCTTTCGTTCACCCGTTACCATTCATTAGCATTTAGAATTTAGCGTGACGAAGCGCGCCGGTGTGGTAACGTTGTGAACCCGAGCCAGACAGTAGCATAAGTGCTGGTAGATACTAACCAGTCGCCTTTTCAATTAAAGTAATTCCCTATTAGATACTGCATGGTTCTAGTTCCAGTATGCTTTAAAATGAAAAGAAAGTGAAATAAAAGAAATTGCATGATGATATGCAACGCAAAGCGTTATTTCTGCTGAATCACTTGTAACATGTGGCAGGGTATCGATCGTCTTGCGTGTTTAAGTAGCTTCTCACACGGAAAAAGGAAACAATCACCTTAAATGCTTATCTGTTTACATCTCGTGTGCCTGCAGAGAATACAGAAGGGAAACCCGTCTCACCCTTCCACGATATACCTATATATGCAGATGAAGCCAAGGTAACATACCGTGCCCTTCCTCGTACCTGAACAACGAAGTCAAACGAGTTTTATTGCTTTTTGAACTGCATAAATACTTAATACTTGCTGTGAAACTCGTTTGTGACATTTGCAGGACTTAGAAATGTATAATACTACTACAGTAATAGTGGCCTTTGGTCCATGGTGCTGACTCACTAATTAAATATCACATCTCTAAAATGTGCCCCAAACCTGCAAAAATCTTTGAATTTTAATTGTTTAACATGTAAAAATCATAGTTATTAGCTACTAAATTAGCCATATTCCTAGTATATCTACGTTCCTGTTCCAGCATAACCAAAAGCAGAATGATTTTGGTGTTTTGAATCCAAAAGCTAAATGTACAACCTCAATATAAATATGATCATAAAATGTGTTTATTCAATTCAATGTGTGCAATAATACTTTCTATAATGGCAAATCAAACCAGATAAATAATTTCTTTATTAAATACAGACATACATTCAGTGTGTCACTCCATGGTCTGAAGCTTTATTCTTTGGGCGTGCTCTTTGATGGTAAACACCACCACTTTAAAGGTTGAAGTCACGTTGGCACATTACCAGGTGTGGACTTGCATCAGAGCAGTTCCACTGAGGTGAACGAGGCCACTGGTAGCTATTGCTCTCGTTAGTGTTCCGTCTTCATTATTATAGGAGATGGGATTTCTATGAATGAGAATGTGGCTTAAATCAGTTGTTTTTATGCACTTTTTAATTTTATTAAGCCCTTCAGCTGATACTGCTGTGTGTTGGTCAGCTTGTTAAGTATAACATTTTTTTTGCTACATAGAATTAAGTTGGTATAATTATTTGGACAGTAAGTCACCCTTGTGTATAAGTTCAATGGGCATTAGATTGCCCTCTGAACATTCTGGTTCACAAAGAGGGTGATTGGGTCCCGTAATATGGAGATGTCTATACACTTACCCAAGGTTCAGCGCTGTCTCACCTGTTGTTTCTCTGTATAAGCTGAAACAACATAGAATGCAAGTGATTTTTTTTTTAAATATTGCAAATATTGTTTCTTCTTAATTGATTTGTTATATTACCGTTACAATATGTGATAATAAACTGTTTAGGCACCTAAAATGAGGTAAAAATGAGGGTTAAAATCTAGGAAATACGTAATTTCAAACTGAATTTGCCTAGATAACACTGTTTGTGTTGCATCCTGACCTTATAGAGTAGATTTGTTAACATTGTTTTATTTTTAATTCTTTTGACATAAGTTTACACTTGTGTTCATTTTTTATTGGATGTTTTTGGACCATAAAACATGTGTTCTGAATCATCATGGTATTGCCAAAAATGAATGGAATGTGTTTAATTGAAATGGATATAATGCATGTAAGCAATGCATGTAAGCAATGCATGTAGTATGAATGTTGGTGGTTCTCACCAGGTCTTACTGAGGAGCTGTGTCTGTTGGGCTTGTGGCGTAACAACGGATGCTTGCAATAGTTGGTTCCTATTGCAAGGTCTAAGAGAGAAGCAGTACATTAACACAAAGGTTATCGTGCCTATATGTGGAATTATTGTAACATGGTGGTTTAGTGTAGTGTTTCCCAACTGGGTCCTCAGGCACCCCCAGACAGTCCTCGTTTTTTGCTCCCTCTCAGCTCTCTAAAATGTGGACTGTCTGACAGGGAGCTGGGAGGGAGCAAAAACCTGGACCGTCTGAGGGTCCCCAAGGACTGGGTTGGGAAACACTGATTTAAAGTAGCTGACTTTTTCCAGCATTTGTTCCATATATAAAAACTGTTTTTGAATTTTAATATTTCAGTGTGACTTTTGTCTTTTTGGTGTCTTTGCAACCCCTACATCAAATATGTCTGCCTCTTGCAGGTGTGGTCTAGTAATCTTCAAAGAGGATTTCAAATTAGTTAATGGAATCTTCTTTAAAGGATTTGGATTGCCAGTTATTTTTAGTTTTTGGTTTCTACCACCCGATTCATAGTTCACCTGCTGTTTTATTTTATTTTGGGTTGGTTAAAATAGGGGAACCTCAAACACAGAGGAATGGTCTACAAGAGTGTGTGTGTGTGTGTGTGTGTGTTTAAGCTTTTCAAAAGCTAACCAGATTGAACAATTCTGTAATTTAGTTTGTGTAGTAATTTAGATTGTATCACAGCATTTATAGTCTCTTACTACACTTGATTTGACTACTTGATAACTTGCGTTATCATAAAGGAATGTTTGTATTACTAAGTGTCCATTGTAATGATACTGTCACTCCCTAATGATGTAATAACATACAGCGATCTTGGATTATACGTGTAAATGGTACTAGCTGTGAAATAAAGGTTTTGGCCCGAGGTGAATGTGGTAATCTAGTTTTAGTTTTACATATAGTTGGTGCTTGTGCATCTCACCCTTCTTCTTGCATGTATTTGAGTTGCTTGATAGTTTACCGTGTGCGGTTGATAAGATTAATTATGTATGAAAGTCAGTTAGTTATTATTGGTAAATTCAGGGTCCCCGCGGTCATGGAAAACCTGGAAAAGTTTTGGAATTTTGAAATAATTTTTCCAGGCCCTGGATAAGTTTTGGAATTCTTGGGTAGAGAGGAAAATTTTGGAAACTAGCCTTGTTCATTTCTGTTTCCCGCTTCATTCCACAACGTGCTAATGGAAATGTACGAGTGGAAGTCAATAGTTAACTACCTTGGTAAACATCCGTTTCCGGCACTTTTACCGCGCAGATTTCGTGTACTTGAGATCGCTGCTTTTTTGCTCGCTATTCCAGTTTTTGTTTATTTATTTATTTGCACGCATTTGAATTCTTTGATCAGTTTCCTGTTTATTACTCTGTTTGCCTCTACCAATCACAAGATACGTATAATTTTAATATTGGGATTAATTAATAATTAATAATTGAACACTATTTGCACAATGGCGAAAGTTGTCCACCGTCTGTGTTTATTTGGTAAGCAGATTGGCTATTATCGTACCGAAAATTATTTTTTCCTTATACAAATACTGTTCTATCTACTTTAGTTTTACAAACTTGTGGGTTTTGGAAAATTTTCTTATGGTACTGGAAGAGTTTTGGAAAAGTCATGGAAATTTATTCTGCCAGAATTGGGGAAACCCTGTAAATCCTAACACTGCAGTTTTTGAGGGAATCAGAAAGAAGGTGTATAATAACAAATAAAATGAAAGATGAACTTGAATTGGGTTCTGCCTGTTGCTTCTGGGATAGGCTCTGGACCCCTGTTACCCTGCATAGAACAACTGGTTATGGAAAATGGGTGGTTGGATGCCTCAGAAGAGTTGGTCATTTAAGAAGTCGTGCTTCTTTTTTTAGGATTATTTAGGATACTTATTTACATTAATTTTTCTACTTTCAGAACATCTTCCATGCTGTCATTGAAGTTCCCAGATGGACAAATGCAAAGATGGAGGTATAACCTTAATTTGGTTAATAGCAGTTAGGGGAATCTCGCCTCTGTCTAATAACTCCTGCTCAATAGATTATCCTGGGGTAATTCGATGGCTCCCTCGCTTTTCAGATTGCCACTAAGGACCCACTAAACCCAATCAAGCAAGATGTGAAGAAGGGCAAGCTGCGATACGTCGCTAATGTGTTCCCGCACAAGGGCTATATTTGGAACTACGGTGCAATCCCTCAGGTCGGTGAATCGTTTCCATGCAACAGGATGTTATATAATGTGGTGCTTGCAGAATAAATCAGGAGCGTGAGTTTATTTTTATGGTTTGCGTTCAAATTTCTGTCTACAAGCGAGTGTTAAAAAATGGCGCTCCCTCAACTTGCCCTCTGTAGGTGAGAGCAATCTGGCCACGAAGGCCAGCCACCTGTTACAGCATCCAGGGAGCTGGGGGTTAAGGGACTTGCTCAAGGACCCACAGATGTGCCAAGGCTGGGCTTGAACCCATAACCTTCTGATTACAGGCATAGAGGCTTAGCCCTCTGAGCCACATGCTGCCCCCCTAAATTTATTGGGGTATTTCCATTTTTTATTATTTTTTTTACATTTAATCCAGTGTATAGTCTTCTCTATAACTAAATACAACAATTTTTTTATTATGAGGTTTTGTTTATGGTGATTAATAAAGGGCTTAAGATTTTGCGATCTTCCGGTGGTGTAATGCACCAAGCTGCTGATGGTCCGGGCAGGAGACCATATCCAGCGTTGGTCTGGTAGGTTTGTAATTTCAGCCTAAGGGTTTCCCTTGTAGCTGTCGTAAATGAAGTGCTGCATGACATTCCTGTCCAAGGCAGATGACGTGCCGAAGCGTGGCGTGGCACCCGGACGCCCAGAACAATACAGGCCCATAAGACGGGAGTCCAAAGTCTGGGGCTCCATCCACTGGAAGCCACGTCACGCACGTCGCTGCCGTTGGCAGGGCAGCTTCAGCTGTGCCAGAGGGCAGTGGGGCGTCGGACTTTTTAAGAAGCAATGGGGAGTTTGAAGTTAATAATTATAATAGTTGATTACATTAGGAGTTTATACACTGAAGTTCTGGAACCTGGTCCCTGGTTACAAGTTCCTGGTCTCGACTGGGGACTTTTGAAGCTCCTGACAACTTTCCTGTGTTGTTTTCACACCGAACAGATCTGGGACTTTCATGCTAAATTAGCATGAGAGACGTGAAAAAGCTCATAGGATAACTTCATGCGTAATTCAACACCACATCGCTACCCCAAAACAATGGAGGATGAAGAACAGGACACAGGCTTTTGTTTATATTTCACTTGTACAACCCAAAACATGATTAAATTTCTTTATTAAATCTGGCTGGCAGATCGATCGATTGGTTTCATAGAATAAAAAGGATGTAACGTTGTTCCGCTAATAAGCACTGACAAGTTACACTGCTGGCACTGGTGATGTTTGACAAAAGTATATTGGTTACCAATCTAATGTTCCAATGCAAAAACAGGGGGATGCAAGTAAAAAAAAAAAAAGTATTCATGTTCTTCAAGTGTAATTTAGGCAGAAAAAAATTGTTTAATTTTTGCTCCACTAAGTATATAATTTTCCCAGTAACTTCCAAGTTAGCGACAGTACTTGCGGTCAACCAGTCAGCAAGCTATTGCCGTAAGCACCTCCCCAGATTGTGTTTGGTTCTAAAAAGGGCTCTAGCTGCGGGCCAAGCTCCTGCAGTGTTCCTGCAGAAGTTCATGGTTCTGGATAAAAGGTTCTCGTTCCATAAAAAAATCCTGCTGTGAAAAATCAGGAATGACTTTCACACGCAGAGAAATCAACAAGGACCTTAACCAGCTTCTACTATGAGATCAACCTCCCAGTTCTAGTGTATTCTGTAGTCAGTCTTGCCAGAGTACTTGTAGTTGGTATCAAACATAATTATACCCCCCATCCTTTATAGACATGGGAAGACCCAGGACATAAGGACAAGGACACTGGGTGCTGTGGTGACAATGACCCCATTGACATATGTGACATTGGCAGCAAGGTCAGTAAATGCTCCAGTTTGGTGGTATTTCAGTTTTTGGACACGGACGTTTCTAAGGTAGTGATGGTTAACCCCCCCCCCCCCATTTAGGTGTGCTCACGAGGAGAGGTCATTACGGTGAAGGTTCTGGGCACTTTGGCGCTGATCGATGAGGGTGAGACGGACTGGAAAGTGATCGTGATCAACACGGGGGACCCCGAAGCCGCAGATTTCAACAGTATGAGCTTTTCCCGTAATTAACAGACCTGCGGTGGGGTGACCCGGCGGATGACGCGTCTCTTCTGCTCTCGTTCTTTCCAGGTATTGAGGACGTCAGGAGACTGAAGCCCGGCTACCTGGAGGCCACAGTGGATTGGTTCAAACGGTACAAGGTCCCAGACGGAAAGCCTGAAAATCAGTTTGCGTTCAATGGAGAGTTCAAAGACAAGGTATCCTGTCTGGACGGTCTCAGTCCTATGCTTCATCTGCCCCGTTATGGGCTCTCTGAAGTTTTCATTTGCAAAGAAATTGTTTGCACAGCCCAGCTGTGAATAAAATTTGCTATGTGTCTCTCTCTCTCTCTCTAATATATAAATATATACACACACACACAGAATGTGTAATTGTCATAAGATTTTCTTTCCATGCGACCAGGCAGAGGAATATACATTTGTCAGATGATGTTGCATATTCCAGCAGTTTTGGCTGAGTAGCTCCACACTTCTGGGCTGGAGTGATTTGCAGGCTTCATATAAAGCTTTTGCCTTTCAGTTGCTTGCTGATCAAATACAGATTTTGTAGTCTCTACTGCTCAAGCATGGCCATCACCCATGACATGTAGAGGTTATTGGGAACTGTATAATTGTGCTTTAATTATTTCAATTGTTGCTGCGTCTGTTTTTTCTTTGATCAAAATTGTGTTCTCCTTGTAGGACTTTGCTATCGAGGTAATAAAGAGCACTCATGATTTCTGGAAGGCCCTCGTCTCTCAAAAGACCAGCGCAGGAGAACTGAAATGGTGAGGAGAGACGTCCTCATTTCCCTTTGTGCTGCCTGACTGCTCCTCTGAGGCTCGGGTACTGATGTTGGTGTCTGGGGTGTGGGAGGGGGGCTTCTCAGCCTCTACACTCCACTGTTCCCTGTTGGCTTAGCAGAGACTGTAAAGGGCTTCTGCACTCCATACTTGCACTCAGAATCTGTACAGTGTCACAGCAGGTTACTTATGAGAACCGTAGTTTTAGCTGTTCGGGAAACGGAAGTTTGGTAGTGGATAAATGTGACCTCGGCTCCCACATGTCCAGTGTTGGAGTAACTCGTTACATAACCACTGTGTAGCGTTACGTAATGGAATTACAAAATGAATGCAATCAGTTACGGTTACTAAGAAAAATATGTAAATTGCCATTGCTAATCAGAATGTTAGTGATTACATTGAGATTGCATCCAAATATTCTTTTCTTTTCAGTAAAATGTAGAATAAACAAATTGCTTTGCATCTTTTCGCTGTGCAGAAATGCTTTCTTCTGGCATATTTCCAGACTTTTAAGCTTTCATTTTAGTTTAAAACATTTGTTGGAAAAGTAATCAAATGTAATAAGTTGCATTGTTTTATTGAAGTAATCAAAATAGTTACATTAGATTTTTAACAGTGTACTATGAAAGACGCTCTGCTTTTTTTAAGTTCAACGTGGATGAATTTCATTAACTGCTGTAATGTGATTTTCTTCTTTTAAATCGATCTCCATCTTTCTCGCACCAACGCAGCATGAACACCTGCATCACTGGCAGTCCGTGCTGCTGTACAGAAGATGAAGCGAAGGCTGTTATTCAGGGGGTGAGGTCCTTTTTAGAGCAACGCTCTCTGTCTCTGTTTGAAAGCAGCTGTGTTGTCCATTTAAACAGGAAATTTAAAAAACACACTTAATTCCCTGACTTCTCTCTGCAGAGTGATTATTATATGCTCAGTGTCTTAATTCTGATATTTTATACATTTATTAGACATGTCCTTTGAGTGCTGAAGATCCCATCCCATCAACAGGTGTGTAGTGAAGTCTTCTATCTAAAATTAACCTGCTGAAAAAATAAGATTTACCTTATTGCTGTTAAGGCAGTATATTCTGCATTCACTTTTTACACAATACACTGATATTAGTGTCAATCTGTATTTCAGTGTACTTTTTATGATAAAGGTATAAAATTAAACAGCTTTTTTCCCCTGTTTTCAGTTGACAAATGGTTCTACTTTGAGAAGAACTAATGTGGGATGAAGACTTCGAATGGACCAGAACTTTGAAACTTTAGATCGTTCTAAAGACATAGATTTTGAAATTTAAACGGCTTGTGGTAAATACTGTCCTTCCGGTTGGATTCTGGGGTTTTTTCCCCCCACATATATGAGAACTAAAAGCTTATTTTAGTTGTACTTATTTAATTAATTTGCTATACATTTTTAGTGTGCAGCTCAGAATCTGTTTAAAATGTCAGACCTCTGCAAAAGCATGAGTAAAGATGTCTGAGGAAAATCTGTTTATTTCCCTTTGAATTTATCTTTCTTCAACTTGGTGACCTTCAGACTCATTCAGGCCCATTTTCGCCATTTTTATTTATAAAATTTGGAATTTCTCCATAAAGTCTCAGTGTAAAATGGCCAAAGTCCTGCTTTTTGAGTGGGTCTGAAAAAAGGCTCCAGCGTAAACAGCGGCATATGGCCACGCTCCCATTGTCCTCTGGCAACACACACTGTCTGACAGCCTGTTCGGTTAGGGAAGGGCCCCTGTGAGCTCATTTTCACGGTGATCAATCCTGTGTTTTTGCTCAGAATGTGAAATTTTGCTTTTGAGGACACCCTAGTGGCTAGTTGTGGCATTGCAACACTTCCTCCTGTGGCATTTCCTTCAACGCTCATCTGCCAAGTAGCTTTTGTTGTTAAATCAATCTCCTTTTGCAAATGCAAAGCTTTGAGAATACAGCATTTTTTATGACACGTATGGACGTTGAGAAATGAGTACTGCACACAGTGGTTTACAGTTTGAACGATTTACTGTAAAATAATTCCACTCCTTTCATATTGAGGATGAATTTACTACTGGTACTCATTCAAATGCAGAAAATATTCAAATGGAAAAAGAGCAGGTTTCACTCTGCACACTTACTGATGAGCCATAAATCTGTGTGCTTTTGATTTATATAGCTGTATACAAGTGGCAAGTTAAGACTGGGATTTTATGTCTGGTAAGTGCTCTCCTAATAAAAATTTTAAAGGCATGCTGAGTCCTTGCCATCAGTCATTTTGTTTATTATAGCACACAAAGGCTCAGAACAGCTAAGTGTTTTCATGATGAATTGTTCTTCTGAATAGTGATGTTTTGAGCAGGTGTACAGTAGCAAATATCTGTCCTGTACCAAGTTATGGCAGGGAAATAAAGTAACCACCCAAGGAAGCCTTGGGCTCCACAAATGGCTCTGTGGGTAGAACTGGCATTATACCTACAGGGATGGGTTTTAAATTGTCCCATTGTAACTGTGTATGCGGCCTGCAATAGACCGGTGTTTAGTCCGTGCTACACCTCTTCTGTCTTATGGATGGATGTGGATCTGAGGTACTCATTTCCAGTAACTTCATCTCCATTGCAGCTCTCTGAGATTCTATCCCAGAAAGGATAAGCAAGACTGCCACGTTGGCCTGCCCCCCCACACATAAATGCACACACTAGGGGTGACTTAGTAACTTATCTGCAGAGTATGTGAAGTAAACTCACAGAAGTCCCAGAATCACAGAGCTGTGATGAATGTATGCTAGACTGATGCACAAACTGGGTGCTCAGTGGCCACGTAGGAAGGATTTGAATGGTTAGCGGTGTGTATGCAGGTTCCTGAAAGGGTTTTACAATCCTTTATATTCTTACTGTCTTTAATGCACACAGTGGCATTTTAAGGAGTTTCTGAAGGTTTATTAATGTGATTTTGCACGGAATAATAGCTAACTGGAAACCAGAATGACTGTTTAATACCTACCCAGAAAAATCCCAATACATACCAACCAGAAATCTTACCTTTCAAGTTACATTGAAATCTAATACCAGTTGCCCGTGAGTTGTGTCTGTGAGCTGAAGATTGTCATTATTTTAAAATCTAGCGCAGGGAGGCTAGGATTTGCACACAAAACTTTTTTTTTTTCTTTTCATTTTACAATGCATCTCTTACTAAAGCAATATCAGTAAAGTACCTTAAGTCACTAGTAGTGTACATTCATCACAAGAGCGGAATACAAGTTATCACAAAGAAAATCTTTTTTAAAAATATAGTATAACTTCTGTCACCCTATAGGTTTTGGAAACATATATTTTGCAATATATTATTAAAATTTGCCAGCAAGTTCAGTTCATATTTCCCTTGTATACGGTATCCATTCTATGTTTGTTTGTTGGTTTTCCTCTCATCTGCTGCTGTCCAGTATTTCGGTAGAGGAGGCACAAGGTAAACCCCCGAACACCACGCTACTCTCAACTGTACCACACTCCAGGTCTGCACCGTGACACCAGCTGGAAAATCCTGGAACTTCAGCTGACTTGCTTAGGTAGAGCATGTGGCAGGTTATAGGACGATTTGGTTGGTGTACAGGGACCCAGAGCCTACTGTATTCTCCCCGTCCAAAGGGTTAGATATTTAGAACCCCTACTACGAAGGCCATTGTCTAGCCTGCTACACAAAGTTACAATACTTATTATTTACAACTTTAATACACGAACATTTCATAACCGCTTATCAAGTACAGAGCAATGTAGCCTGGAGTCCCTCCTACGAAGCAGGGATACCCTGGAGGCGGAGCTAATCTATTACAGTATACACACTCACAGAGTTTGGTTCTGAGACCCAAGCCCACCCAAATGCAGGTTTTTAGAAAATAGGGGTAACTGCATAAACACGGAGAGAAAGAATTCTTATTTGTCGCGCTTGTTGTTTGTTCCTCCGCTGAATAGCAAAATGACTTTAGACCATTTTTAACACTCTGGGGACAGATTTTCGGGCCGTTGCGCATTATTCGTAGGTGTCAGGGAACTCCTGTCAATTTGTCGGGGACAACTGTAAAAAGTAACAACAACCGTATAAAAGCACTATGTCCACAAATAATAATAATAATAATAATAATAATAAATTTAATTTATAATGCACTTTACATTTTACAAAGAAGATCTCAAAGTGCATACAGACAAT
>JAODJU010000041.1:8772690-8788942 GCA_026776725.1 Gnathonemus echidnorhynchus
TAATCATTAAAAACATTGATTAAAAAGAAACGTTTTCAGGTTTGTCTTAAAACATGTCACAGTCTGTGGAGCCCTCAAATGGAGAGGAAGGGCATTCCACAGCCGTGGGGCAGCACAGGAAAAGGCTCTATCTCCAGTGGTATGGGAGCGAGTCCTGGGAGGGAGGAGGAGGAACGTTGCATGGAACGTTACATGTACAAGATAACTTGACATTCTCAATACCCGTTTATTAGTTTATTACATGGGATATGCCATTCTAAATTAAGCAATTAAGTTTCGTTTGGCATACCCCTCAAAATAAAACACACAGCAAGTATCTGACGTGCAGTAAATGTATGCGCATGCGCGGTACAGACACCGGTCAGTGACGTTATATGCTGAGGTGGAAAAACAGACACGATCTGCAGATCGGGCAGTGACAGTAGTGACAGTGACAACAGTGACACCAACAGTGATGTCAAAGTCCGGGGTACTTTTCCGGTTCCGGGGCTCAGTCAGCGTTCGGGGGCTATAAGACAGCTGTACTTCTGCCAGTGCGGGGAAGGAAGCGGAGCAGCGCGTCGCTGTGTCGGGCAGGTGGGCTGGCTGACAGACGGACGGCGAATTGCAGGTAGATCTTTTCGGCTACAGAGCTGCCTCTGATTAAATATGACCGCTGTTACAGCGACGGCCTTGGACGGCTGCCGAGGTCGCCGAGATCCGGGGTGTCGCAGGCTGTCACCGAAATGTTAAGGGACCAGACCGGCGGCCCCATATCGGACGTTGTGTTTTGACTTCGCAAAGGCCGCTAAACGTCGGAAAGGGGGGGCGGTGACCTGTCAGTGTTTTCATTTCTCCAGGTGGCTGCCCCACTTAGACTTAAAGTTTATTATCGTGCTCATAAAGGCGTAGATGTGGACGAAGCCGCCAGCAGGTGCCGTAGAGCCGTCCGGACGCTGGGGCTCCCCCTCCTAGAATAACGGCACGAAAGGAGATCCTGCGGCAGCGTGCGATCCGTTTATATCCAGCCGCCCGGGAGGTGTTTTCGCATTCCCCGGAGGTCGCTGGCTTTAAGCTGCCCGATGAACACCCCCCCGATCTCTTTGGTGTCATATGTCGGTCCGTCGGTAGTGGGACAGCTGAAGAGGCGACATCCGAAGAGCGCTCCGCCTGCAGCAGCTGTCCCGCATTAGAAACCGCGCAAGACTAGGCTGCCTGAAGTCCTCAAGTTTGGAGTCTTTGAAGATCTCCAATTTCCGTGACAGTCATTTCCATAGTCCCCCGGCTTCTCTTTCAGCTGCATAACTTATTCGACAGCTGTCCTTCGTTCTTTTCTAAATTGCTTGATTTCCCCCCTCCCTCCTTACGTTTAATTGTTGATTGCATGTGATGAATTTGTTGAGTTGTAAAGTTATACATTTAAATGCAAATAAAAGTAATGTAATTTATTCTAGTATATCTTTCTTTTCCTTCTAGGGAACAGCAACAACGATGTCATTTATTTTTGATTGGATTTATAGAGGGTTCAGCAGTGTGCTGCAATTTTTAGGTAACGTATGAAAATTACTGTGAGTTTTAAAATGTGCATTGTGAAAACTGATTTTCTTTTAATTCTGGTTTTCCCTTTTCTGTCAGGCTTATATAAAAAATCTGGGAAGCTAGTTTTTCTTGGGCTTGATAATGCCGGCAAAACGACACTATTGCATATGTTAAAGGACGACAGACTTGGACAACATGTTCCCACATTACATCCAAGTAAGGGAAATTACGTGGTTTAGTTGCATACACTTAAAGTTCACTTAAAGTGAATCATCATGTTAGAAATTGCATCATGTTAGAAAATTTTATATATGACTTCGAGTTGATTCTGCTATGAAAACTACAGTATACACATTACTGTGCTGGGTTTATACAACGGAGTATGAGAAATATATGAAGAGCAGTATATTTTAAAAATGTCTTCATGCTTTGAATTTTGCAGCGTCGGAGGAGTTGACAATCGCTGGAATGACTTTCACTACCTTTGATCTGGGTGGTCATGCACAAGGTAGGAGTTCCTGCTAAGTTGGACTGGGTAAGCCAGGGTTTCCCAACCCGGACTTTCGGGAGCCCCAGACAGTCCACGGTTTTGCTCCCTCCCAGCTCCCTGTCAGACGGTTCACAATAACGATGCAGACTGGAATAAGTATAATCCTTGTTGTGTAGTATTCAATACTAAAATGAAACAACCCTGTTTGAAAATAGAGGACTTAACATATGTGAAACATCTTTAAAAAATTTTAATCTTTCAAAACATATTTGAAGTTGCGAGATGTTTTTTCAGTACTTGGTCAATACCGTTTCGACAGCTAACAAAAATGTAAACAGTACTCTGTCAGATATGTCTGCTAAAATCATTGCTGTGTGTGCACGTTTAAAATGTTTTTTTTTTTCTATATGGAGACCTACTGATTTAAAACTTTAGTGGTTAATATCCAATTTAAATTTTCACGACTATAGCAACCCTCACAGTTGGCAATTTAAGACTACGTTGTTTTCCATTAAAGCTTTTTTTTCAGTGTCACCTAAACAGAAACTTGATGTGTTAAATCCTATCCAGCTTTCTTAGACTTACACTGAAAGCTTAGCAATTGAAGGACACTTTGATCTCTTCTTCACAGCAAGAAGAGTTTGGAAGGATTACCTGCCAGCTATACATGGTGTGGTCTTCCTTGTGGACTGTGCAGACCACGAGCGTCTCATGGAATCTAAAGTTGAACTTGACGTAAGTTTTGTGAGCCTGCATCTTCTGGTTGGCTGTATATCTGGTGAGGAACTCAGAGGAACACACAAGCAGTCTTATTGCAGAAGGCTTCCTGGGATGTACTGTACAGGAGAATGAAGATGGATACATGTTCACTGGAAGAGTATGAGCCCAAAAGAGCATGTAGTCAAGTTGGAGTAACTGTACATAAACTCTTGTCCGTTTCTATTAAATAATTGGTTGCCAAGTTTCCAGTGATGATTCTCCTAATTATACTCCTTAAAACCTCTATCAAAATGGCATGCTACATCAGAATGAATAGGCATGCCAGTCCTGGTAATTGGAAATTGCTTGTTTTGTGGGGGCAAAATTGTGGAAACATTTCCAATTTTGTGAGATTGCAGAACTTTATTCCAATTAAGAACGTAAGAAATTTACAAACGAGAGGGGGCCATTCACCCCATCAAGCTCCAGATATGTATTTAATCTTCCAGTGTATGATATTTGTGACATTCTTTAATTACTTGTAAACCTTACCGCCAATATTCGTGTAGTAATTCGTGTGGTGTTTCCACAATTTTGGCCCCTAGTGTGCAGAGCCAAACTGTCACAATCTACACACTCACACAGTCCAATTTAGAGACTCCAGCCCACCTAAATGCAGGTTTAAAAAAACAGGTGTACTTTGGGTTCTCAGTCAGTAGTGTTTTTGTGGTTAGTATGATCAAATGGGATGTTACAATGCAGAAAATAACCCAAACGCAAACATGCATTTCTCTTTCTAGGCATTATTAACCGATGACACGATCTCCAATGTGCCAGTCCTTATTCTGGGAAATAAGATTGACCGTCCAGAAGCCATCAGTGAAGAACAACTGCGAGTTATGTTTGGCCTTCATGGACAGACCACTGGAAAGGTCAGAAATATCTGCCGTGATGGAAACAGCAGTTTGGCATCCGCTCTTCTTTGGTTTCTTCAGGAGGTTTCTGGTCTATTTTTCACTTGTCTACTTATTTCAAGATGCCTAAAAGTAAAACTGTGTGCTACGGCTGTTTGCAGGATCACAGCTAGCGCATAGGGGTAAGCTTAGACAGTGTCCTATAGCATAGCTTCATGTCCATGCTCTCTTATTGGCTAGTTATCGGTGGTAGTCAGCAGTGGCAAAATATGACTGGCTGTTATTCGGCCTAGGTAGTGGAATGCATAAGTCAGTCTGCCTTCCTCCAACAGCCACCTGGAGAAGTGCCCCCTATGGGCCATTTTGGTGCCTTACACCTGTGAGATATGGTGCAGCTGCTCCAGTCAGGTGTGGTTGGCCTGGCATGTAGGAGCAGTGATGGTACTGTAGAAGTCGGAGCATGTGCATGCAAACAAGTCAAGTCAAGTAGGGCTTTATTGTCACACCAATCATATTCAATACATTGCATATGGTGATGCAGAATAATGCTTCATAAAACGTAACTCAGCTGTGTCTACAGGAAGATGGAGGGCTCATCTAACAGGCAGCCGTTCACCAAGCCTCACTGTTCCATATGGGTCAAAAGTAAAAAGTGAATGAATGTATTTGACTGGTATTTATGTTCATGTTCATTCACTGTTACAGCTATGATGAGTCATATTGATTGGTTTGTTTATATTCATCTTTACGTTTTATTTGGACATACACAAGGGGTGTTTCCCATTATGCATACTTGTACTTGTACTTGACTGTACTTGTGTTCTCATGTACCTGTTTTGCATCATCTTCCATTGCTGAAGACCAGTTCCAATACTCAAGAACAGAAGTACAGAGGATAGTAAAAATCTTTGGATGCCATTCTTGCCCCACTCAAAATATCAAGGATACATCTGTTGTATCCCACCAAATGAAACCAATCCCATGATTCATTGCACCCCAAGTTCGTTCTTGGATGGCAAGTCAGCAAGACCGGTCTTGCCAAGACCACAAGTATGGTCTTTCTGTTCTTGGTATTGAGAAACAACCAAGATCCTGGAAGCATTTTTGCTGCGGGAAAAGAGCCGTGAGAATGGTCACTCATCATCCTGTCACCGCTTGTGCCCACAGGGCAGCGTGTCGCTGAGAGAGCTGAACGTCAGGCCTGTGGAGGTGTTCATGTGCAGCGTGTTGAAGAAGCAGGGATACGGGGATGGCTTCCGTTGGCTGGCTCAGTACATCGACTGACCTTAAGACTGTACGGTTCTCCATGCCGGACCGAGGTGGCTCCGTCCTTACTGCAGGGGGTGGGGGTTGGGGGTTGTGTGGGCGACTGGTATGATAAGGAGGAGTGTTGAAGGCCCTTGTGGGCACCCTGATTAAGCTGTTAACTAATACTACATTTCTCAGTTTGCCGCTCAAATAATTTGTTTTCTTTTTATTGGTCTCAGGCAGGTTCATAGTTTCTACTATTTCAGTTTGCAGACTGTGAGCAAAAATTTATGACACTTTAAAGGTTAGTGTGGTCGTATATACTCAGAGACTACTTTATAAGATACACATAGCTAGTAGTTATCTGGTATGACGAAGTTATGTGCTCCATTTGCACATCACAGTTGTACTGAATTCTTTTTGCACTTGTGGTCTTCCTGTTACCTTTAACAGGTCTGCCCGCTCTCCTTCAGCCTCTCTCCTTAAGGTGTTTTCAGCCACAGAAATGCCTCTGACTGGATCTGTTTTGCTCATCACGCCGTTCTCTGTAAACTCTGTTCTAGTGTGTGAAAATCCCAGTTGGGCAGCTGTTTCTGAGATGATAAAACCAACATCGAACAAAGCACCAACAATCGTACCAAATGCAAAATCACGTAGATCATGCATCTGAGCCGTTCTAATGCTAAAGAGGTTCACTCTCACAGCGCCCCGCCCCACAGCGAGTGAACCTCGTGACCCTCTGTCTTTGTGCTGCATGACTGCATTTGCAGTCACATGATTGGCTGTTTGGAGGAGCAGGCTGTTCCTATTAGCGGGCAGGTGTACCTAAACAACTGAGTTCTGGGTGCATTAATTGTCTATTGTCTGCAAGATACTGTTTTTAAAAAAGCGCAATATTAAAACTTTGTGTTATATGGTCATTCTGATGGAAGGGGGAAAACAGATTTAAGATGCTGCCCACCTCAATGTAAAGGATTTCAAATATTACTTAAGTTATGTCATTTATGGGGATGTCTGTATGTAATAGTATAATAGAAACATCTTGGTTGTGTATTCGGAGATGACTGGAAGTCCTGAGAAGGGTGGGTGTGTCGACGTGTGTGTTGGTCTTCCTCCTACTGTGCACCCAGCCAAAGACGCGAGTGACATTCACACAGACCAGCATCACGCCTGCTGGTACGTCGATCGGCTCCCCGAACATCGGCACCTGTCTGGGAAGGAGTATCATTGGGAGCCACAATTTCTACAGAGCAATAATAATAAAAAAACACCGGACAGCAATATCCATGCGGAGAGCTGGTGAAGCTGACGCTGTAAAAGAGAAGCTCTGATCCTGAAACAGTGTTTCTGCCGGACTCCAGTAAGAGCCTACTCAGCATGGACTGGTCTCATTTTGCAGCGTTGCCAAGAGACAACATTGCTATTTCCATCCATTCTGGTTAGGGTACAATCAGCACTGGTTATTTTAACACTATGTATTTACACTACTCCCCTTCCCCCAACCAATTGCATCTTACTGCCCTTGGTAACAAGAAGAAAAATCTTCGAATGTCGCCTGGTGTGAAGGGTTCTCAGTCCAGTGTAGTTTTGTCTCAACCTTTTTTTTTTCCCCTACAAGCTTCTGTGGTTTTCTGTGTCCTAAAAAAAAAATCAATGCTTACTTTCATTCAAAGTAAGGAATCTTTGCAGTCAAAGTACAGACTGTACATCTCTGGTAATCTGGAGTGAACAGATTTGGGGAAGTATACCTGGTACATATGCCTGTAGATAATGAAGTTCATGGTGTCTGCTTTGGACAGGCAGGAGCTGATTGATGACGCTTATTGTGCTGGAGTAAGTATTTTGTGACCATCTCCGATGGCGTCCTGGTTTCTGTGGTGGGGATTGGAGAATACTTGCTGTAACCGAAATAGCATTTACAAGTTACCTATTGTGTGATGTAGCCTATGGATTACATTTGACGTACCTGTAAATAATGTAAACCGTACTCATCTTTTCAGACATTTGGACGGCTGCAGAGGGTGTGTGAGCCTTTGCAAAGGCTTCGCCACGTTTATTGATTGTGACAAACGTAAGGATTGATTACCACCACAAACATGTCCCCCATCGCTGGCCGTCATGTGCTCTTTTTTTGGTGTGGTCATACTACAAACACGACAGTCTCACAAAAAAAGTCTGAATCACTGGTAAATATCTGAGAAAATGTTGCTTTCTTTTTCTTCAGTGTACGCCGTGTTTTTGTGTCATGTCAAACAATATTCAGTAGGAATGAACTTTGTATAAATGTATAGGTCTTTATGATTTACTGTGAAATGAAACATAAAAAATAGCTTTTACATCTGTGCCTCTGTGGTGTGACCTAATCCTCAAAGGAAATGACATATATAGCACTGCCTAACACCTCTGCAGATGTTCACAAAGGATGATCTAGCTGGGAAGTTGCTAAGCAGCCGCGGTACCCCTACACAAACCTAACGGATGGTGTTGATGTCAGTTTAACGAAGATCAATCCAGATAGCTGGTGTAGGCGTTTGGCCCATCCTGAAGGTGCTCTACCTTGCTAGCTCGAGTGCTTGGGGTTTCGGAGCAGCTCTGATATGCCGGGCCACGTTGGGCGCTACAGGAGGAGTGCTCATCTGCCCTCGGCCTAAGAGATTAGTGAGAAGCCATAGAAACTGTTCCTCAGGGTTCCGGGTGCCACCTGGAGCCTGTTTGTTGAGCTTATGTTAGTACCAGGGGACACACCCTGGCAAATCTTCGCACAAGCAGCTGGGTCTCGTTCTGGGGACCATAACGTAGTGAGGTTTACTGCATTAAACACATCTGCCGGTAGTTCCCCTGTGAGAGAGGCAGCCGGGGCACAGGACACTGCATGGTGCCTCTTCTGGGTAAGCTAATGCTAAGCTAATTTGCTCATGTAATTCTTCTACATTCTCAATATACAGTGGCGGTCACTCCTCTGAAATTGTCAGCAGTGTGGAGTGGCAGTAATGTTTATGTCCAGCAGGAGGCAGTGGTGTTCCATCAAATTTAGAAAGCAGAACTCCTATCACCGTGGAAGAACACTGTTATATCTGTGCAGCGTTTTATTTTATAGTTGATTTAGTTTGCCCCGAAAGCATTTTCATGGTTTTTTGTTGTGACCTCTTTTAATCTACAAAAGGAGGGATTTAAGTGAAATTCGTCATTGGCTTCTCATTGCAAATAAGAGTCCGTCTCCCACGGACCCAGCTGGCAGGCTCACTCGTATATTGGGCAGCTTTGACCTGCCTGTGGCAATGGCCCTAAGACGGGACAGACATTGTTCTGATGTGATTCTCTGGTGCCGCCAGAGTGACTAGTGTATTATTTGTGCTTTTCTGCTTTGCGGGCTACACAATACGACAGTTAAAATGTCTCCGCATTATAAAGTGCGTCAGAGTAACCTCGCCCTGGGTCTAACTGGCTCATCCGCGAGGGTGTGTCCAGTACAATGGCTGTTTGGCTGGATCTGCCTGGGTACGTCTCGTCCGCGCTGGTGGCTGCTCGTTGTAAACAGATGACCTTCTGTGTCCCTCGGGACGTCGGCGCAGATGAGGTCACCCGTGGCCGAGAGAGTGCGGTAACCAAGGCCTTATATCACAGCAGCCGGTCTACTAACTCATACTAACAGCTCACATTATTTCTGCAGTGACAATTTAACGTAAATAATATATTAAACTAACTGTCAGTGTAGTAAAACTCTATTTATAAATGATGCACACAATGTGGAATAACTCATTTGAATTCTATATATTACATTTTTTAAGCTGATGGTTGTACAGTCTCACTATAGAAGACTCTAAAACTGAAGTGTTCTATATGTATAATTTAAAAGCGTCTTATAAATACATGCTTTGCACGCTGCTTGAGAGACAGCATTTCTGATTGCTCTGTGAGCTGGCTGTTGTAAGTCACGATACTCCCTGAATCCCCTCCACTCAAAAATAATGAAGACCTCCATGCGGGTTTGCAGATAACTCAGCCGCTGAGAGTGGGCTGTGACCTTGAGACTTTTCAGGTGACTTTGACCTCCTCTTGGGGAGGGGTGGGGGTGCACCAGCGTGTTCACACTGTGACACAATGCAAGATGGAAGACGACGACCACGCATTACTCCTACGTCGACAAACAGCAAGATCTCTGAGAAGGTCCAAAGGCCACACCATGGCTGCAATTTACATACTGTTCTCCTACCACACATGGATTTTGCGATTAACATTGCAGCGTGGTCACTCTTACAATCCGAAAGTGCTGCCCTTTTTAAAGACTGCTTAAACAAAGGAAAATGAACCAAACAACCCCTGTAGTGATTTTAATAATGTTAAATCGACTATGGCTGTGTAGTTCGCTGTGAGACACCAACTTAATGTAATCTCTAAAACGCAATTTTAATTTATATTGCATTATAATTGCATTATAAATTATTGATGCCCATGGAAATGCTGTGACAGGAACAGCATTTTGATATGGGAAAGTCAGTATTAAGATGTTTGCGCTACTGACAGTGTCCTGGTAACTGTGATTTATCCAGCCAATCATCTTCTAAGGGGGTAGAGCCTATCCCAGTTTAACAGAGGACATTTACACAGAGATGCCAATCATAGGTGGAGTTTGATGTTTATGCTTCGGGGGAATAAGTACTTGCATCTTGCTTGCCTTATGTGTTAAAGCAAGTATCTCATGCACACATAAGCTATTATGTCGCCTTCCTATAGGGTATCAACTAACCGCTTATGCAAAGGCGCCAACTACCAGCATAGAATGCAGTGCGATGGTAAAATGCTGTTCTGGCCCAATTAATTGCTCTGACCACCCTCGCAGGGGGGATGTGTGCACTGTCCCAAACTCTGTCCAGGATGCCAGGCAGACTAATTGAATGTCTTCAGACTGCGGAGGGAAATGCACACAGCATGGGGAGAACATGTAACCCCCCCCAAACCTGGAGGTGGTCTTACCCACCGTCCCATCCAGTTTATTCACCAGGAACTCTGCCTTCCTTCTTTTTTCTATTGTTTGGGCTAATTTTCACAGTTTGATTGACCTGGGTGGTGTTGCAGTGCTACCTGACACCTGTGGGGCTGACCGTTTACGTCCCACCTCTGCTCTGAGCGGGTAGAGCTTGCATGACCTCCCTGTACTGTACTGGTTTCTGGATTCTCTCATTTGTGTTTGTGTGTGTGTGTGTGTTTGTGTCCTGCACGTTACTGGAATCCCATCCAGGCTGCTCCTCAGCTTTGTGCCCCCCACTGCCTTCTGGGATGGACTCCAGCCCCCCACAACTGTTCTGAACAAGACTTGGGAAGATGGATGGATGGATGGATGTTAGTTCAGTCTGATGAGCCTGAAGGTGCGTATATTCTCTTTGTTCTAAAACAGTATTAAAGCAAATGACTGTAAACGAACATTTATAATTTAACAATTGCAGAAAAGTCCCACTGAACGCAGTGAAGGTATAAGCTGTCACTTCAGCTTCAAATCCCCCTAAAACATATTATCTCTTACACGGTCCTACAATAATTATGTTACTGAGAAGTCACCTGACATGTGCCTATGGGGTCAATTTGACCCCAGGTAGAGGTGACAGTTACAGCTCCAAGTGACTTCCGGCTTGACTTCCTCTCTCACCCGCACCCACAGCGAGCTCCTATCTCACCCCAAAGAATGCGTGTGCTCAAGACAACTGTCTTTGTAAGAAAGTATCCGGTTACTGGCAGATTACCCTTGAATCTTTGGGATGGACGTAGCTCAGGTTTTTTCTTGCCTCGCCTCTTTCTGTGGAAAATGAAATGCTGGGAAAAAAAAAAAAATCACCTCAGACTGAAATATTATGTTTCACTAAAATTGTGTCATTATATCTCTGTAACAGCGTATTATATATTCTGATCCAATTTGAAGACAAGCAGAGCAGATTAACTGGGAGTGGTAACGTGCCCTTAGTGCATTAGTGTGTGTATGACAAGCTGACGCCTAAAGCAAACCATAAATGGGCAGATGAAAGAAGACTATGCAGAAATAACCATGGTTACATTACTATTTTATTATCAAATACAGTGTAAATATTAAGTGTGATATACTGCATTATGCTGAAGAGACATTAAGTACACAGCATTTCATTGTACATTCTAGCCGCTCTATTGATTGTAGAAGTGGACGTGTAAGCAGGTTAGTACTGTAAGAGACCACAAACAGTTCATTTATACCCATTCTTTCTATTGTTATTCCACCATATCGTTTTCCTTTAATAATCGGTCATATATTTTTTTTTTAAATCAAGGTTTTCATTGAAACACTGCAGTGCTTAATGATTCATAACCAGAGCCTCCCTCTTACATAACCTGCAGTCAGGTATTTATAATGTTTATATTTAATATTACATTATATATATATAGTTATGGGGCAAGAACTTGCTACTCGCTCAGTAAATGACGATGCACCCACAGGTCAGTTTGTGCTGAACATTTGTATGGACCAGTCAGGGAACCCAGGGGTCTGAAGTTAAATCATTACTCCGATTTTACAGTACAATGTCAGAAAAAGGGTACAGCCCTGGTACAGTTTTGTACCCTAAGGTACAAACAACATTAATGTACCTCCAATGGTACAAAAATGTTCCTCAGAGTCAAATTCTGTACGTAAGATTAGACAAAAAAGGTACATTTACCTACCTACATTTAGCTAGGGTAAAATTTGCGGACCCTTAAGGATGCAGTCCCAGTGAAGTAATTGTACCCTCAACAGTACAAATTTCTACTTTTTCTGACAGGGTACAGTGTGCTTTTACATGAGATCTGATCAACTGTAGAGTAAGCTCACCTGAAAAATCAAAGAGAGACAGTGATGGAAAACATTTTGTGAAAAAATTTCTGACTTAATCCCGAAACATTCTAGCAGGTACCTGACCATCTATAGGTTCATCAACTGGACCATCAGCATGGGATCAGATGCCACAGAGGTACTGACTGTACGATCTGGGTAAAGCTTTGGGTGCATTTTATATAGCAATAAAACACCCCTTTGAAAGTCATGTTTTGTGGTCTTAATAATCCGGCCTCATGCACAACCCTTCGGCTGCACGCTTGATCGATGTTTGGTCATCAGTAGAGAGACCACAGCATGTCAAAAGGAGTTGGGGTAACCAACCAGAGATCACCCTCCACATGCAGTCAGGAGGGGACGTCGAGGTTAAATTGCCGAGTCGACTTCTGTCTGAAAGCTGCTCAAAAAACTCCAGCTCTCACCGTTTCGTTAAATCGCAAATTCTTTAAAATTCAAGTAAAACAGATGGATAAGACATAACATCGTGCTGTTTTTTTTATAAGCTGACAAATTCTACCAACTATATGTACGTTACCAAATATACATTCTCCGGAATTCTTCTTATTCAGGATCCATAAACCATCTAAGGTAATAAGCAAACGTACCGAATTCGCTTCTGTGCTACAGTTCATAACACAGGCTGTCTGTAAACGAAACCGCTTAATTCACAAATATAAAGCTGGATATCTGTTGGGGGGAATTTGGCCATTCAGGGTTTGGCCACGCATGGAAAATAATGTAGAGGTACAAGTGGATGAGAGACCCGCCGCCTTTAATGGTAAAGTGCTCAGCTGAGGAAAAAGTACATTCTTGTTCACTAACATGCAATACTAGGAAACACCCAAACGTTTATACTGTATCAGTAACAAGCAAGAATAAGGTGTTACAGGTTACTGGTCACAGACGCAAAGGAAATAAAGGGTGAGAATGACACACGGAAACCTTGGGCAGCACAAGTGTATTAAATGGACCCAAATCCCAAATCCAAGTAGTAAAAAATGGGAACAAAACATCCAGTAGCACATTCTTAAAAGTGACCGGGTTTGAGGGCGGAGCTCGAGGACTCGCGATTTCTTGCATCACATCGCGGGTGAGAGCGACAAGCCTAAACCATGGGCTGTGCTCTGAGAAACGGTTGTGGTCACCATGCTAACGGGGGAGCTTCCATGGTGAGATCCATCAGCCATGGTCCGAGACCTCGCCGGAAGGCAACTCCAACGTCAAAATGCAGATGATCTCGCGAGCCGTTAAAATTGATGCCCACAGGGAGTCAGAAAAATGAAAAGTATCAGTTCATTTAACAATCCTTAGATATATACACGTTTCTTATAAGCAACGTTGTTGTGAAACGCTCCGAAATGCACAGCCTTCTTTGTTCATTTCCACGCCACTATCCTAGCTACTAGATATTTACGTAAAGCGCTACTATGGAATGTGACAAATCAAGTTTCATTGCGCTGCCCACATCTCGAAGCGAAACGACTTTCTGGCGCACGTGAAGTGATTCCGATGGTACGTGCTTGTGAAATAGCATGTCACCCAATTCAACCTCTGCTCCCCGGCTAGCTTTTGCCATGTCATCGTGAGCCACCTCGCCGCCCACCTACAGAACCGTGCCAGACTGCTCATCGCTGTCATGTACACAGGACAGGATATCTAGGATTTCATTAAAAGGGCCGCTTTGGGGTTTGTGTTGCATCACAATACTGCCCCCCCCATCCCCCATTCAGTTGTTCTTGGGTGGCACAGGGATGTATATAATGTCTAACATTACGGGCGTCGTGTTCCATGACCTGCCTTTCCGTAGTGACGGGCCACAAGCTTCAGTGGCGTCATCCCAAGACTGATCGTCTGCATGAGCAACCGGCAAAAAAAAAAGTCACTCTAGCAGACGCTCGCCAAGACTCATCCGTCGCAGCTCGTGACAGCACCAGCGATAAAGTCGGCCGCACTTTGACATGCCCCTCGCATCCTGTAGCTAGTCTTCTAGAAGGCATCCCCATTGAATAAACTGTGCGGCGACCGCACGACGTATCCCAGAATACCTTCAAAGCGGGGCTTTCCCATGGGGTGGCCACTACTGGGCCACAGGACCCCGGAGGCAGGTCTGCATGCCACAGGCGGATGGATGAGCCTGGCCAAGGCCTCCAGCGATTTGCCACCAGTTGAAAATGAGGGGGGGGCGTGTTGCATTTTGAAATGGCACATTCCTGCTTGGCAGCGTTCCCCGGGCAGGTGAACGCGTCGACCTGTCTCCTAAGCGGGAGGACACTGAGGCTGCACTGGGATCAGCGGGGGGGGGGGGGGGGGGGGGTGAAGCCACGGGAGACCGACCATGCAGCTGATCCCTCACGTTTTCCCATAATTCCAGAGTGCACCCGCCTTCTGACGCGGGGCTGGCTTATTGCCAAATACACGCGGTCTGCACGTTTACGACTTGCACTTGATCTGTGGCAACTGGCCGATTATCGATGACGATGCATTAAGGATCTGAAGACAATGGCAGGTCTGCCAGCATGCTACCTTGAAGACTGAGGAGACTCCCATGACCCTCGGACCCAGGCGTACGCGAGCACATGGTAGTCAGCTCTTGCCCTGGATTCTGTAGCTTCCCAAACGCCCCAGTAAAGTGTTTGTGGTTCTGGTTGCTAAGCAAACTGCTCAAGGAAAAAAAAAATAAAAAATTAAAATTAAATCTCCCTTGCACACACAACAGAACACAAAGCGTCACGGATATTTAAGATGAAACCCACTCATCCCACCCCCCACCCACCCAACCTTCCCCGTCCCGAGAGTCAACGCTGTACGTAGAGTTGAAGGTCGCCTGCCCGCTCAGTTCCCATGATCCTTCGCTGCCGCAGAGAGAGCCGGCCCCACAGCCCCACGCTGACCAGGCTCGCTCTACCAGATATATCCTCCATAGTCAGCTTCTCCGGCCTCCCCCTCTTCTTCCTCCTCCTCAACCTCCTCCCCAGGCTCCTCTCCCTCCTTCTCCTCCTCGTCCTCCCAGCCGACGCCGCTGCCGAAATCCCCTGAATATGCAGCTTGGTCATCTGACAGAGTGAAAAGCGGGGGGGGGGAGACTGGGCATTAAGTGTGGTTCTTTAATCACTTACTGCTAGATAAAAATTGATTCTGGTAGTATTAAACTGTAGTTACAAATTTTAGTCTATCATCAACTCCGAAGTAAGCAGACACTATCCTCAGTCTAACTATAAAAACAGAGACCATTACATGTCACATATTGATTGATTAATTAAAAAAAAAAAAAAAAAGTACTCCACAGCATAGCTTATCGTTTAGATTTTGACTCAAATCAAAGACTCAGGACGGAAGCTGAGAGGCCACGTCCGTATGACAGGACCCCTCGGAACACCACTCTGGGGCGGCCAGCACTGTGCCCGTCTTACCGCAGTCGGGGATGCCGTGGATACGCGAGCCAGACAGCTCTCCGCCGTGCTGGTCGACGCACCAGCATTCGGCGCGGCTGCGGTCACACTGCAGCTTCCTGTAGTAGCCGTCTTCGTCACAGCTGGGGATGTACATCCCTGGGAAAAAAATCGTGCTTGTCAGGTGGGGGCGCGCAGCTGGAGGTGCTTTTATTGGATGGCGTGGATGTTGCGAGGCAGCCTGGGGACGTTCACAAGAGTTAGGTGGCGGTACGGCTTTTAGGGCATCGCACTGAAGCAATGATGCCGTCTGACAGCATCGTCCTCTTCATGCCCTCTGCCGTAGCGGCACAGTGCTTATTCCATTCGTCTCTGTGCCCCCTCGTGCCCTCGCCCTTCTGAGACCCGCAGGGGGGTGACTATGCCTCCCCCAGCTGAGGCAGCTCCTCTGCTTTGCAGCCGCGTAATGAGCGTGGCGCCGATATCGAGGTCCCGCTTCTCGCCGCGCACCTGCGCTGTTCCCCAGGGACTCCCGGGCAGCCGGATCCGCTTGCTGGCTCGGCCCGCTGCCAGCGCTGCCCTATAATCCCCTGGCCTGATTACGCAGTAATCCGGGGCTCGCGCTTGTCGTCCGGATAATGAGCCTCTGCGAGTCCTGCCAGACCCACCGGAGTGGACCCACCCTGACGTACGGGATATTCTCACACTCCCAGACTTATTCACACCCTGACACCACCCACGGTGTTACACCCATGCTTATACACACCCTCACACCTCTCACTGCATTGTACCAATGCTGATACACACTCACACCTCCCTCTGCGTTACACCCACGTTTATACACACCCTCACACTTCCCACTGTGTTACACCCATACTTATACACACCCTCACACCTCTCACTGCATTGTACCAATGCTGATACACACCCTCACACCTCCCTCTGCTTTACACCTACATTTATACACACCCTCACACTTCCCACTGTGTTACACCCATACTTATACACACACTCACACCTCCCTCTGCGTTACACCCACGTTTATACACACCCTCACACCTCCCACTGCGTTACACCCACACTTATACACACCCTCACACCTCCCACTGCGTTACACCCACGCTTATACACACCCTCACACCTCCCACTGCGTTACACC
>JAODJU010000041.1:8798243-8823948 GCA_026776725.1 Gnathonemus echidnorhynchus
ACACCCTTTTTACCCCCACGCCCCTACCCCCAACGGCAGGGACACACGCGCACACACACACACCCTCCCCCTGGCGTGTCACAAAGAACATTCCGCAGAATAGATGTCCTGGGCTCACGGACACGGCAAGCAGAATTACATCCCCAAATCCAGCTTAGTGGAGCACAACGTCAAACAGGACAGATTTAAACAATATTAAGAGCTGGTGCGATTTCACTGTTTCATTGCATTTATCCTTTTCCACAATTCATGGTCCTCCATGATCCACTGACTAACCAGGACATCCAGATTCCATTATAATTTTAATGCCTGAGGCAATTTCCTGATAAACAAAAGCCACACTGAGGCTAAGCTACAGCCAAATCTCTACGGACCTATTCATTAATCTGATTAAAAAAAACGTTATACGAAGGTTTCCAGCATCAAAGCGAAACCCATCAATTTAACGCTTCTAGCTCATTCCAAGTCCTCTGATATTCTCCTAACACCGATTCTTAAGAAGCCTCATAAAATGAATTCTTGCTCTGTGACTGACGCCGAACATTTTCGACGGGTGTGTCATGCAGGAAACGATCAACCTGTTCACAGCGAAAGCTTTTTCGAAGAGCAGGAATTAGCTTCAGACTAAATTGAAATGATTTTATGTTAAACAGGCAGCATTCTCACAAAGATCAGGACAAAGGACCATTCATATTTTATATGACAGATGAACCAGTTTCTACTTGTGCTGCAATTAGTGTCATGTTACAAGGATAGTTCACATTGTGACGCATAATTAGTGGTTCTTAACTAAATCAGTGTGAGCATTTTACAAGTTTCTTTTAGAATAGACAGGGCTGGGGAAAATTACAGCAGGTTTTTTTTTTTTGTGAATTTGCTGTGTATTTGAATGAGCAAATCTATTAAACAGTACGCCAAAATGGCAGAATCTGGTTTACCAAGTTAAGCTACGTAATTAAAACCTTTGTTCACAAAATGAACAATACTCTGAATTTTGAAAAAAAAAAATAAGTCATCCTCTCCCAGTCATTCTGTCCTGTTCTGGCTGGCAGTGGCTGACAGTGATGGATAGTGAAGCTGGGGAAAAATATTTCACAAAACTGATCATGCGCGACCATGTTCTGCACCATGTTATACCCCATGTAGCGTTTAGGCGCCTTGATACTGCAGGTTTTAATGCCAGGTACAGGTAGATGTTATTACAGCACATCCCAACACACCCTGCAGCGGTAGGCTGACAGCACACGTATGATTTTTGTTGTGCTGTAGGTCATATGCTCGCGCGTGAAGATTGATGTGAAGTTCGACAGGGCACTGGGGGGGGGGGGGGCATGGTCATCACCCCATGAGGAATCTGACCAAGCTAGGACACCTGGAGGTCCAGAGGCCCACGCCACATGTCTTGATGGGGGCCCAAAATATGTGAGAAAACTCTCAGAAGCCTCCCCTCCCTTCCCCAGTGCCATCACGAATCAGGGATGAAAGGGAGGCTGATGAATGAGTTTAGTTTGAGTCGGCCCCCCCTGGGAGAGAGATCAATGCTATGAAAATGAGCACCGTGAGTGTGAGTGGAGCTCTTTTCAATGCACATTTAGCTTCCACTCCCCTAAACCTGCCTTGGAAGGATCTCCCACAGCACACCTGGAGGGGGGGGGTCACGAGAGCGGTCAGGTGAGTGGGCAGGCTGGAAGGCAGGGCAGTCATTCCGTGAAGGTCCCTCACCAGCTGGGACACCGCGGACAATGTCGTTATCACACACTGCATCACACCGGCTCTCGAGCTGTAGAGGAGCCCTGATCGTTTTTTTATAGAACTGACTTGAGGCTTCAGATGTTGACAAGAACCTGAAACGAAGGTCTCATGGGTCCATCTCCTGCAAATCATACCACCCCCACAAAACACAGATGTCCCTTTTGCCGGTAACAAGTGCCACGAAAGAGCAGATGTTACTGCAGAACGTAGATGGAACGGGCCGAATGTACAGCTTGTGGTCACCACAGTATCTCCTGCTCACATCCATTTCATATATCTGTCGCCCATGTAATACTGCATCGATGGTCCCAAAGGCACCTTAAGACCGCACTGAATTCCCAAAAATTCTCATGTAAGCGCTCCTGCATTGCTGCAGAACAGTAACAGGTTGCACGTGCTGAATATTCTAATTTCCCCATAAAACTACGAATAGGCTGCGATGTCAGAAGTCAGCAGGTGAAGATCAGGTTGCAGGGGTCGTTTCTAAAAACCAAATCGCTAATGGGGTCTCAGAGTTGAAAGCCAACGAAGAGAGACAAGCTTTCGCAACAAGGGGAGCATCCCAAGGCTAGCTTAAGCGGTGATGCACAGTCAGAAACCAGCAGAGTCCACTTGGTGTTCGGGGGGGGGTCGTTGGCTATTCCATGGGGGTGAAACTCAGGTGTGCGAAGGGATGACAGTACTCAACACAATGAATGACAAAGAAATTTTTACATTTCAGATACCATATATTCTTCAGGTTCACCTCACTGCACAGAAACTTTATTTGCACAAAAAGAATAAACTCCGATGAAATACAATAAGATCTAAATGAGGCCCATCGGCGTTTGACCAAGGGTACCAGAAGTCTCCTCCCAGCCTAATTTCAGTGTTCACATAGGCAATGGTGGAACTTCTCTGAATAAATTACAAAGGAGGAATGCTCCAAATGTAAATCTTAATTTTCCTCCTGAGTTCTCCTGACGCAAACTATTCTGCATATAACATTCAACGCCGGAATAACAGAAACTGCATGTAGCGCTAAATCGGCATAAAGTTTGGGTAAGCATTCGTATCGCTAAAGCATTCTTGCGATGGCAGCATCTTTTGAACCTTCTACTTACTTTCCTCAGAGCCTTGGTTTTCATCCAGAGTTCGGATGTAATCATCCTAAAGGGAAATTAAAAGAAGTATTAAAAGAATATTAAAATAATATTACCCCCATGGCGGGTAACACAGCATATCAAATGAATGACGTAAAAGTTGGACACATCAGGGATATTGATGTTCGGGGAAGCACTACGCGTATGATAAGCCACATGCGTCATGCAAAGCAGCGCAGAGCAAAAATCACTCGGTTTGTATGCATCAGACAACAATAACTACTGACCAAGCAATAGATGGAAACGTATCTGGGAAATGGGAATGCTTTTCATTAGGTTACTGGATAGAGGCTTACACACGACAAAACTGGGAATCTGCATCAAAATCCTCTTGAGCACATTAATTATGCAGCAAAATTGTACAATTTTCCAACACTACTGGAAAATGCGATCAGAACGACCCTTTTCATACCGCATTTCCAAAACATCTTCAAGCATGCCGGGCCTCTACCAACCATAGGCAAAAATTTTTACAGTGTGGAAAAATTAGCAAGAAGCTAAACTTAGCTCGCGCATCATATCTCAACTGTTCCACACTAGCGGCCTTTTGACAGATTGCGTCAAGGGCCAGAGATTGCTGCGTCAGGAGAACCTGGGGTCTGCGGTATGTGGATCAGAAAAAAAATATTTGAATGGAAATCCTCCCCATGCTGTTTCCCCTCCAGCTCTTGGGGGAGTTAGAGAGTGCTTTGGTGCAACCCAGCTGATGTTTTTTGACTGCATCTCCAGTGATGATGGTGCAAAAACAGCGATCCGAAATAGAGCTTGTGGCAGTGTAACTCCGGCAGAGATGTCCCTCCGGAGAAACCAACGCCTTCATAAACACGGCACCAGGACTTCCCCAGTATTCTCATTATATCGCCCTCGAGAGATTCCCAAAGTCCCACCACCATAATGCCTTTAATCTGTGAGCGACGGACTGGGTATAAAATCAACAAAAATTAGATTGATTTACTCTGAACCACCTAGAGGGACAGTTTATGGTAAAAACCAATGGTATCGCTGTATCTTCGACATCTGCCTGGAGCATGTTGACTTTGCCTTACAGATGCGGTCACCCTATCTGGGCGCCGCTGGGAGAATCTGCAGCGCTCGCGTCCGTCTGGTGGAGACGTCACCTGCCCGTGATTCAAGCGAGAATCATCTGCGACCCGCTGTGGCACGGAAGGCTTCCCATTTCCCAGACATCACAGGACAGAAACACGAGCACGGGACAGATTTAAGGATGGCTACTAACCTCCACTTCCTGCAGTAAGGAGGAGGGAGAGAGAGAGAGAAAGAGAGAGAGAGAGGCAGACGGTTAGAGAAAAACATGAATCATTTCACAAAAAAAAACAAAAAACAAGCACATGGCCCCTGTTTCCATGCCGACCATAGCCTAAGGTAGCCCTTTGTTTTCAGAACCGATAGAGCTGTTAAATTGATAAAACTAACAGAAGTTAAATGGTCAACTCTCAATGCGCCGTTCTTATTGGGCAACGGAATCAGAGATTTGCAGCGGATAATGGGGGCTATTAGGAAAAGATGGTCAGCTGGCGATTGTTTCAGCCGGTGTGTGTCCTAATCACAAGTAGATTGTGCTCCTGTTAGAGACCCCCAACCCCCCAATCCCCCCCCACCCCCCTCAAGCCCACAATAACATCCGTAACCCGGGGGGGGGGGGGGGGACACACACTCATCTAGACAATGGCCTCAATTTCAGGACCCTTAAAGTTAATCGCTGTCACTGGATGCCACAGTCTTCGAATGACGGTCTTGAAAAAACACCCAGCAGGACACAAATTGTCTCGAAGCAGCCCGTCGCACGGCAGACGTGGTGTTTCACAGCGACGTCCCTGACTCATTGAGTGTGTACGTGTGAACCGCTCACTGTGCTAAGCCTCAGTAACCGACGCAGAAGGGGGCTTTAAACCTCCTGCAATTAATTTCAAGGTTACGCATATAGTGACATCAGCTGGATTGCCCGAGTGTGCTTCTACGTGAGATTCGTGGCGAGTTCAGTGAAACTGGCGAAACGGAAACCCCAAACCAGATGGGTGGACGTCCCTTCCTTCATTTTCCTCTAAATCTGCTCATTATCTCTTCTTTGTCTTCAGCACTCGCTTGGTTTCTACCCTCCCCTGATCACGCAGTTAAAAGAAAGGTATCCCGCTTTCATGTACGTTGCACTCGTGCATTCTGAGCGTGAGTCGGTTCTGAAAATGGGCAGTAAATCGTAACTGAATTAAAATCCACGTAAGCATGTCTGCTCCAGGCCCTTATACCTGAACCCTTGCCCTGCCCAGAACACTGAACATGGCTCCTGTACACTGATCACGTTTACAACTCGTGAAAAGAGAACAACCTTGCTTGGTCCTAACGAGAGCTGCTTCACTGAGCCATAACTGTGAAAATTTTACAGTCTCTGCCTCCTGAATCTTTGATGAATATCGATACTACTCTCTTCTGTGTAATTTAATATACAACTTTTATTAATATTCAAGTAAAAAAAAGACAGACACCTTAAATCGATAAATCCTACATATAAAAATATATAAATCAAACAAAACTTTTGCACATCTCTGGACGAAAACCGGTCCTTGGATTAATGCTGAGGAGGAATAAACAGCAACATATCAATCAGGATTCCTACTTGTGTGGGTTCACACAAAAAAATCCTTAATGAAGGCCAGATACCGCAACTGAGTTACGGGAGTTCACGGTTCAAAATTACAGACTGCTGGTCTGGCCGTGCCCTCGGGCATCCAGCGGGAGCAGAGGATGGATAGTCAGAATGGAAAGTAAGCATGGGACAGGAAGCCAGACCCTAAGCGTTGTGATTCGTAACAAGTAGGATACTTTGGTCGCCATTTGTCAACAGGACTGCAGCATGGCTGATGTAAAGCCAGCGGCGGGGGTGTAATGGAGCCTGACGGTGTGCAGGTCCCCGACGCAGCGCTGTCCCCCAGGGCCACCTCGGTGTCAGCCTGACAGCGCTTGGCAGCCGGCCCGAGCCAGCTGCCCTAGGTCCTATCGCTACCCCACACCACTAGCGGATTAAATATCACGGCCCCGCCTGACATTTACTCACGTGAGTCCACCTACGCTGATGTCACCGGACACAAGGAGTCTTTTTCCTCAAACTGAGGAGACATCTAGCGCAGTGAGCCAACCTTGGCCAGCACGAAATCATACTGAAATGATCCCTTATTTAGCATTTGTACAAATCCATTGCAAGTCTTTAGTTTTTGCATATCCTATCTAGCTCTCCTTTGAGACGCAAACATATGTACAGCTGAGAGTGAAGCAAGGAGCACAAGTTATCCAGGACCCCTGGAGGAGACAGGCCTCATACAAGGGCCAAATGGACAAGTGAGTATTCAGCCAAGGATGGGACTCAAACCAATAACCTTCAGATCACAAGTACAGTGACCTAACTTGCTGAGTCATGCTGCACTCTGCCGATTCACACTGTTGTATTGTGACATGGGTGACTCTCCTCCTAGATACACCACCGGCTTAAAGCACATCCGACATCGCACTGCCTGTCCCAATAAAGTGACAAGTGTGATATTCATAGCTGCTCAACCCTCCTTTGTCAAGCGTCGCCACAGTCCCGACAACCTCAATATGGCTCCGTCGCTCCATTTCAGAGGCACACGACTCAGGGATTCCCACTGTTAGTGAAGCGAGCTAGTTTAGCCGTCATCGCCAAATGAATGTCATGTGTTGTTAATGTTAGCAAACGACACTTAGGTAGCTACGTTTCTTTTGCATAGCAGCAACATAATATTCACTTTAGAGGTTTATTTATACATACAGGCACTGTAATATCTGCCAAAAGGGGACAAATTCTAATAAAGCTGCAAAAATGTAAAAACAATGTTGACAATACTGTTTTTTTACGTGCAACAAAAGTGGTATGGTGCTCAAGGTCACACAAGGTGCAGTAATAATTACAGCTGAGGGGAATAGCTATGTTCCACCTGACTTCTGGCATCACGCATCATGACATGGGGGGCAGGGACTGAACACCTGCCCTTTGCACCTGGATGATTGATAGTGCCTGCCTTATGAGGTCCTGAGTGCCCCTTTTCGATCACCCACAATCACACACACACTTTACCTTGCCAGTGCGTCCCATACATTTACAGTTCTAGAACTTTCCATCTGCAAGGCCCCATCTTTACAGGCCAGGCTGCTGAGCTCATCATCGCCAAAGCATAGCCTAAGGAGAGCCACAGAAAATCCAGCCACATAAGGAAAGAGGGAGCGTCACGGCTCACAAGTGGACTGTCAGCCGGCTTCCCGCTTGGGGGGGGGGGGGCGAAGAGTGCCACTATCGAGCTCCTACTCCACACTCCACACTCAGAAACAGGCAAAAAAAAAAAAAAATGAAAAATCAATTACGGAAATCTGCCGAAAACAAGTCAAGTGTAAAGCCAAAATGAAATATTTATAAGCACAATGCAATTCAGATGTAATCCACTTTCCATCGACAGGCATCGGAAGCGATTCTAGTGCAATGCAATTTCTTCCGCTCTGAAAGCTTATGAAACTTAGCAAATTCACGGGACACCCAAAAAAATCAATAAATTATTTGTCTTATGTTCTGGGGCAATAATGGATCATACACAGATAATTTGGGATACAGAACACTGACAAAAATTGGGCTCCATGCTCCATAAATATTCACCTTCTTGTGTACCAGCACTTGGCGTTTCTTGCATTTGATGATTCTTTCCAAACTGAAGCTGGTACGTATCACCTTCAACCTGGGCCACTTTAACGCATGGTTGAATGGGTTTCCCTGGGCTGAAGTGCAGGGGCATCCTCTAAAATGGGGCCTCAACTGAGCTCATGGGAGTTTTACTTACACAAAAATATTCTGAGGGTTGAAAGAAAAAAACGATTGGTTCAGAGAGATAACCAATCAGATTGTAGAGGAGGTGGGTCCAAGCAACTAGATTACGGTTTGACCAGCCAATCAAATGTCTTGGTCCTGCCTCCTCTAGCGGCTTGGACCCACCTGCTCTGCAATTTGATTGGTCATCTCCCTGAACCAATCATTTTTTTCTTCTGCCCACAGAACAATTTTGCATTAGAACTCCGACGAGCCTCAACTAACCTCGATTAATAAAATTTTAACTTTTTAACTTTGACTGCTGCCACCCCCCAGTCTGACAACTCGAATAGCCCAGCCTCTGACCATGTGCCTCTGCTTTCAACATTAAACAGTACTGGCACTCCATATCCAAAGCATCTAGAGCGCCAGCGAGATCTTGTGATCCTATTCCAATCCATCCCCGATCCGCAAAGTCAGCTCAGCCGGCACAGGAGGGGTGCCGGGGGAAACAGCTTGCACTCATAGCCGCTGTGATCTCAGTCGATGGGAGCCCAGAGGGAGTATTTCCCATGATACCTTTCGGCAGTTGCCAAGGAGCTAATGAATCGGGGCACATTGGCTCACGCCGTGCGCTTTCCGCAGACACACACCCCTGGTGTATTATTACGGCGTGGAGATGCTGCGCGCCCAGGCTTGCGAGTCCCCTTCTCCAGTTTTCCTTTGTTGTCTTCAGCAGCCGCTAATGGACGATGTCTACCATTCACCTGCTGACTGCTGCAGTATGGTGGCAGCTTATAAACGTTCCACTGTGGGATCCACCCGAAAAAAAAATAAAAAAACGATTCCGTCTCATGAAATATCGCAGATTTCAGGGGGAAAACAATATGGTGGGCTGATCAATGCCTAGAAAGGCAGGTTGCACTGCGCATACAATGCCGGCACAATTATCCGAATTTAGTATTTGTTTGCTGTACTGAAATGTCACTTAATACCTCATCGCTAATTAGTATTAGCGTGCGATTTTAGCGGCTTGATACATTTGTTTTGTCAAGTGGCCACACAACATGTCAGTACGCTTAACACTGACCTTTCGGTCATTTAGCCTCCAATCTATGTCACATCTGATATAGAATCCAGTTCATAAGTTTCCTCCATGGCCATCCCCGACACCCATCATTCCATCCGTCTATTTAAGATTACACTGATCCACACTTCTTTTCTGTTTACAGTCCTCTTAGTTTTGGCATACTGGCAGGTTCCATTTAGCTCAGAATTTTGGTTTGGTTTGAGTTTGATGTCTGGCTTGTTCTCTGGCTCGTTATCTGACTTCTGGGCTCGGTTCGCCGCTTGCCATAATTTGCTTTGATCTCTAATTTTGTCCTTGGTTGCTCCAGCTCGGCTCGAGCCCAAGTCAGCCCTCTCACCTCGGATCCGTGTCTCGTAGTCCGCAGCCCCAGCACCGAGACCAGCCTGTCGATCAGGTAAAGGTCTCACTAGCAGATGAGCTGGCACCTGGCGAAACATGTGCACTAAGGGTTTGTCCATTTGCTGCTATCAATGCCGCCTGGTTTTGGAACTTCTTTTGTTTGCATTTCTCTACTGTGTACATGACATTCTACCCGTTTTCCTATATAATGTAGGACAGACGATGCATCAAAACATCCAGAGCCGTAATTAATGCCATTAAAATGCAAATTTAAAAACAGTATACTCAAAACAGGAATTCCCTGTTATTTTAGAACATTACTCTTTTTTTCCCACAATATTCCATTTCATCGTACTTAACATAAAATAAGGACTGCAGTCTTATCCAAAACCTGAACAAAAACATTTATACATTTCTAATTAAAAGCACGATATTTAAACTTAACCAAACATGCTATGATATTAAGGGATTGGCATTTCGGTGCAGCACGGAACGGAAGTGCAGAAAGACAAAACGCCGGCAGCTGCGGTTCCAGAAAGCCGCCCATCTGCGAGTTTGCGGCCGTCGGCGGAACCCCGTCCAGGAAGTCGGACACAGCCTCCCCGTGTGACACTAAAGTCCCCTACAGTGCAAGCACTTGTTTTGAACCATCATTTTCCAAATGCGACATGCGTGTTGCTTTACCCTGTGGTCTGCGGAGTGTCTTGATGAATTATCAGGTGTGGGGCCATTCGCTGCCCTGACACCTTGGAAAAAAGCCCCCCCCCAGCTTCCCAAAACTGCCGAATTCCCTTTTTCACCTGCATCGTTTGTCCCGCACTGTTTCTCATCACTTCTTAGCTATTTGCGTTCTTGCTGTTTTTTATTTTGCTTCCCTTTATTCTCTGTCATCTTCCTCGAGGAAGCAAAGTGGTTCTTCGTGCACAGGCCCATGCTTAAGAGCGTGGGGGGGGGGGGGGGGGGGGGGGCACAAAAGGCGTCCACGTGAGTGCCTGCCTTTCTTCTCTGGGAGAGAGTAGAGCCACATGCCGGGCTGTTCCCAGGGTGCGCATAACTCTGTCTTGATGGAGCTTCTGATGTCTTTCACGCATTAATGTTCCCGAATTTCGCTCACGAGGCCCCTTCAAGAGCGACAAGGAGCGTGTCACGCTCTGGGTCAGGGTGGGAGCTCTTCCATCAGGAAGCCACAGTCGCCGGGACGACGGCACATTCAAGTCAGGGCGTCTGAAAAGAACACATCTGCCTTCCAAAACGACGCCTTTCACACTACAGAGAAGCTGTCTGTGAGGGTTCTGGCATCGGCGAAGGTCGAAAAGATTATACCGGTAAACCGTGTGCAACTTCGATGCGACGAATTTGCCCTTCTTTACACCCTGCATCTACGATATATCACCTTGGACTGGTTTGTGTGTTATGTCGCAACAGCCACATTTAGTTGATGACTGTATGACCATCCCTCCCGCACACTAGGGGGCGCTCTCTCGTAACATAGAATCGAGTTACATGGATCAGTTGTGATTCTGAAGCTTTGTTTTCAGTAACGGATTTAAAACTGATACCGGCTGCTCCAAAATACCGTTTCCGCTGGTAGCTTTCGGCCTCCCCACGCCTTTTTTATTTGGTGTGTGCCACACACTAGTGACATCCGATGGAAACCAGGGGAAAAGCAGAGAGCTGACCTCGCTGTGCACAGCACGGTGCGTAATGAAGAGCCAGCCCCTTCCAATTAGGAAGAGCATCTGTTTCTGTGCTCGCGCGCAGATAAGACCACAGCGTTATCTCGTGTCTGCCCTGCAGACTGCGCTCGATACGATCCAATCCATGCCCTATAGATCTTGGGTTTATGGATTCATCCGGTCCGAAGCTTGCACAGTTTAATATCATCAAACTTTTAATATTTGAATCTCCTGATATTTACGCACCATTCCTTTCGAAAGGAACCATACAGGCGTTGTACAAACACAGGGTGTCACAAACTGCTCATCCGGCAAATTGCTAAATCAGGGCAGACTAGCAGGGTATGATTCAAATTTTAATTTGAAGACATAAGCTGCCTGCCTATGGGTCCATCCTCTTTCCTGTCCTGACAGTACAAGGGAAACATTTTGAAAGCCATTGTGACCTTGAGCCAGACACTTTTGCAGATGTGTTACTAAAGCCAGACCTGAAGGTGCATTATGAGTTACTTGACTGACCCTCAATATCAAGAACAAATATTAATGTCTGAATGGAGATCACTCACAATTGCCTTTCATTCAGATTTCCCTGTTTCTTCAAATTATTTCCAACAATGTTCTAACTGGCCTTTGACAAATACATTGGCAGTAGAGAAAATAAATAAATAAATAAAACAGTGAATAAACTACAAAAGTATAGAGTATATTTTAAGGCAGGTTTCTCATATTTAATTTGTGATCATTATCAGAAGTGATTATATAGCATAACATTTTTAAATTTGTATAACATAAGAGCATAGCAAATAATGTTTGGTCTTGTTACATATTATAATAGAAGGTGCCATTTTGTGACCCAAATTTTGGTTTTGAGACAGTTCAAGCTAGGCATTGCCATGAAATTGAGAACGTTTTTCCTATTGCTGCCAAGTTGAGATGCTTTTATTGGCCTGCGTTGATCTTTACAGCCTTCGTAGCTTTACAGAAATGGCCCTGCCAAAATGTGGGTTGACCAATAAAACAGACTGTTTATTTCACGGTTGACTTAGGATTGGCTGAAGCCAAGATGAATGCACTCTGTGCTGGGAATAGGACCAATGGGAAACACCGAGCAGCTTGGTGATAACCAGAATAGCTAGCCCAAAATGGACAAGTATGAAATGATTATTTCAAGAACAGCTTGGTACTCAAGATCGGCCCATCCGTAATTAAAAAAAAAAAACACGACATAAAACCAGTTATACTGGCACAGGGCAAGAAGATTCAAGTGGCATATAGATGAGAGGATACACTGAGAGAATCATTGCACATTCTTGTTGCATTTTGCCTATTTTGGCTTGTAGTCTTTGTCTTTCTGGAACTCCTGTTTTTTTTCTCGTTCTAACAGTCCAGCAAAAAGGTTAATTTAGAGGTGAGCATTATGTTCCAGGCCGGGCAGTTAGCAGTAGTAGAAATAACGCAGGACGAGTAAATGCCCTATTGGATTTATCTCGCATGCACTTAGGGATTGGACAAAAATCATTTTACATGTTTCATTGAACCTCCTTGCACTGTTAATCTGATTCAAGTAGCTTGCGAAAATCGAAATGGTCTGTTACCATGTCTTCTAAAAGGAACTTAGCAAAAATGAAATAATGCTTTGAGATTATATTTAAGGCTATTGATAGGTAACTTCAGTATGACTGCTGCAAATAGGCCAAAGTATAAATGTACAGTAAGTAAAGTGCTATGCACATGTTCATAATGTGGTGATCCACGGAGTCAGTCTATAATAAGTATAGCAGAGGTGCATAGACTGGCAGCTGACCAAAATGTACGGAATGGTGTTTGTTGGTTGGTTGTGCTTCTCGACTCTGAAAGGCCTTCACACTCACGAGAGGCAGCGTCTCAATTGCTCATTTGCTTTTGAGATGCGTGAGACATCTGAATCGTCCCAGCAGAGAATCTCACCTGTTCTAGTCTGGATTATTGGGATGGATTATTATTTCTCTGCACCGGAACTTATGCTACATTACATTTACCTTGGAGGTTGGAAGTCGGAGCTGGGAATGACGTCACATCCAAGATAACTGGGTTCCGGTACAAGTCAGAAAGCCATTTAGCAATATCAGTTCTAGCCAGGTTCACTGTTAGCTACTGTTAGCAATAACAGTTGATAACAGTTAATACAAACACAGCAGCAACATGTCCACTGATAGCGGTTCGATAGTGCTGTGTGTGCGACCAATTTAATGAGATACAAATAAGACATAAGTGCTAATAAACTATGTAGCTACAGCTTTCACTTCTGCTGATGAAGTGTGCAGCCATCTTGAATTCTGAAGTTGGGGGTTGTAGAGGTTCCTCTGACTTTCCAAGTCGGAACTCTGACTTCAGGGGGGCGTTCATGTTGAGATTTTCGGCTAGGAATTCGGGAAGCCACGACTTCCGAGCTCGAACAGAGCACACCATTTTATCAACCGTGTGGTCAGAAGACCTGTGAACATTGAGTTGAGCACAAGAAGTGTGCCATGATGAATACATGAATTTAATGACAACCATCGCACGGCAACCTTTGGAGAAGCGTAGGCTCTTTCAGGCTTTCGGCGATGCTGCCGTATATGGATCTAGATTGGATTCAGCGCTCTTAATCTCGGTTCATTCATCCCACATGGATACTTGGTCTCAGTCCCAGCAGCAGTGTTGCCAGATCTTGAGGATGTGGCTGGCTTTTGATTACAGGAGTGTGGCGTGTACACTGCAGGACTTTTTTTTATCAGGCAGTTAAGCTGTATTATCGGGTGTGTTTCCAATGGCAACACGTTTGCCTATCGCACGACGAATCCCCAGGCTCGTGCCTGACAGTTACTGTCATCGGTGGTATAGCCAACGGGGCGGGTGGTTTGCAAAATGCGGCGTGAGACTGAGGTTCGCTTATGTCAGAGCTGCAGGGAAGGGAAGGTCATTGTGTCATTACAAGCGATTTTCCTGGCTATATTTTCTGTGTAAATAGATAACACAGTCGCTACTGCTGATGCACGGAATATGTTAGCTGCAACAATAATATAATTTTAACTCTTTGCTCCCTCATTCTCCACATGTATTGGTAAAGGCTTCTGGTCCTAAAACACACCCGATAATTCATGCAGGGGCCATACCAAGAAAATATGGGGCCCCTGACAACTGTTTCCTTGGGCCCCCCAACCCAATTTTACATATCATTTTGTGTAAGGTCCCAATGAAGTGTTGCCCCCCCGATTCTGCCAGGGTATCCATGATCCTCTGATGAATGTGAGATTCTAACTTTTAATCACTAATAAGGAGCGGAGCAGGCCCTAGGTATAAGGGGCCCAAGAAGCTGCTTAGTGCCCAGTGGCCACCAGGGGGCCCTCCATCAGATCGGCTTGTCAGAATGGGAAGATAATAAATGACAACTAGGTTAATCAATATTCACTTAAGGCCCCCGAAGACAGGCCTAGTAAGGAGGGTAGGAGTGGGGGTGGGGGGATATGGCTGAGCGGATTATGTCGCCATGGCAGAAGGTCATTGGTTCAAATCCCAGATTCAGCAGAGTGATTTCGCCATTGGGTCTTTGGAGCAAGGATCTTCCCAGTTACTCCAGGGACTGGTTGACCCTGCTCTGTCAAATGTACATCACTTTGGATGAAAGCATCTACTAAATAAACGAATGTACATGTAATGAGACTTTTATACTGTAGGTGCAATTCAATCAACATGGCAGCCATGTTTGCTTCTTAATATCAGGTCATTGTGGAGATCTCTGCCAGGTCTGGTGAGGGTCAGGCAAACAGGATAGAGGAAGCGTGTATCCTTAATCTCAGTGGGGTACCGTCAAAGCTTGGAGCCCAGACAACTTTCGGGTTGATGCAACAATAAATAATGCATCGAGAATGAGAGCGGATGCTAGAAAGGGAATCGTGGATTAAGTAATTATTTGGTGTGACGGTTCAAAGTGAGGTGAGGTAGGGGCCAGGGAAATTGTGCTTAAAATCATCCTGAAGTTTGCTGTGCTCATGCATGTCAGGCCAATACCACTTCACAAAGACACACTAACAAAGGACTTAGTAATAAGAGCAAACTGTAGCTAAAGAAAAATTGATATTCAATATTGTGCACTTTCAAAGGAAATAAGCCTTTTGTTCATCCTGAAAAGCTTGAAAATTTCTTCATTCCTTTAAGACCTAAAATAATATTTACATTCACTTTGTTCATGGGCCTCATAATGAAACTGAATTTCTGCTTTTATCACTACCAAAGCATAAATTCAGGCCTCACTTATTGAAAACAGTCAGTTCAAGGTAATGATTAATCAATACAAGATAGGGATGATTTAAGATGAGATATGCGCAAGTTAAAAGTAAACAGTAAAATAATATGTCTTTAAAATAACTTATAAGACATCCCTTATTGAAATAATGCACTTCTTGTAAAAAATATCCAATTCAATGATATCTCCCTGTTTATTGTAATCACTCGTAATAGTCAGTAACAGTCACTCTGCATCAGAGCAGAAAGGTTAGAAAGGCAACACAAGTGTATTTATACAGCCCAATTCTGACACAAGGCAATTCAAAGTGCTTTACAAAAGCACAAGGATACATTAAAATAAAAGACACTAAAATCACACTTAAAAAAAACAGCCTGGCCAAGCAAACAAATGAATGGTTAAATAAATGCTTACTTAATAGCGTAGCGTGTTTCTCGCGCAGGCCGACATGCACGCTCAATGCGTGTGGGCCGATGGCAGCCTTGTCACTTAAGAGGAGAGCGACATTGTGCATTTTGTGCCTCCAACGCATTGGGCTGCTACAGCATGCTAACCATCTGCCTCACTGTTACCGCTGCCTGTGGCCCCTGTTCATACATTTCTGTGTCATCGAGTAGCTAAAAATAAGGAAATCCTTGTGAGAGCGTGTGTCGGGATATACGCACTGATACGTGACTTCGTTATTTTAGTGGCTCATTGATTCAAACGGCATGCATTTAATCCTGGGAATAGTGGCGATTGATCGCGTTGCGTGACTACAGTCGGACTCGGCTACGCTGACCACCATCTCGCCGTAAATTGGCGGCTTTCGGATTCGCCGCACGCACGCTGCCAGGGCCGCATATGCGTGGCGGTTTGTTTTCTCCCCTCTGTCACGTCCGCGCGCGTGACTCACCGCCCATCCTGCTGTTGGTGCGGCGCCACGGAAACAGGGCGTGAAATGGGACGTCAGGAAAGCTACGGAATAGACCCCCTAAAAACACGATAAAGCTGATAGATGCAGGTTCTAACCCCACCCTGAGGGAGAGACTTGAAATAGTAACTCACTAAGCATCCAGATGTATGACCACAAACTGGCGCCAATCACCTACCAGCATCTGCTAAAAGCATCTGGGCTAGCAAATAAATTCATAATTATAACCAAGTAAATTGGTTCCATGTATCTTCTCCACTTATAGATGGGGGATGTAGTTATTCTGGACAACATCTGTCTCGACCATTTGACTGATACTGTTTATCCAGGACGCGAAACCCTATTGGACGTCAACTGACTCAACAGCATAAGGGGGATTGATGGTAATGCTGTTATTCTTCATATTTTCCACCCTTGTTTTCCATAAGAATTCAGAATGGCCCATAAAACCAGTAAAGTTGTAAACAGAGGTGCGCAGAAGAGGATTTGACCATTAAAGGAACTCAAATTATCAACTGCTTGCAGACTCTGTTTGGGTAAAATAAAAAAAAAATAAAAATGCAATAGCTATGTACACACTGATAGCCAAAATTATGGAAACACTTCCAATTTTTAAAGATTGCAGAACTTTATTCCACTGTTATCACAGTTAATTATTTCATTGGCCAATGTATGATATTTGTAACATTCTTTGTTTGCTTATAAACATTACCGCCAATGTCGTGTAGTAATCTTTAAAGCGTAATGCCAAAAATGCGAGGTATTCCCACAATTTTGGCCACTAGTGTATATGTAGCATTGCAATGGGATCCGGCCCGAAAGGTGTATCGCGGCACGTGGAAAAACAAACCAACGGCGGGCCTCGTTTAAATCAGAAATCTCGACCGCCTGGCAGCCGGAGGCCCGGAGGGTTGACAAAATGGTGGGTTTGTCCGCTTAATCACTTGATTACAGTTTGCAGGAGCCACTGACTGGGAGGAAAAGGTTTCGGGAAGCGGGGGAATGTCGCCCGTCGGCGCAGATGTGCCATGAATGCGATCATGTCCGACGACTAGAAAGCAGGCAAATTATGGGAGTTTCGCGTCTACCTACAATTTGCCTGAAAAAATCCTCTCGGCTAGGAACTCTTGGGGCATCCATGGGACACGGGGGTAAACGGGACGTATAAGCAGACCTTTTGCAACCCTGACAGGAGGACTGACACGTCAACTGCGTGTGGGGGAGGGAACAGCACTGCGGGACTCCTGCTTCCTTGAGACATAAATCCTGGTTGGGCACAAAGCGGGGTCCACAGTAGCGGGAGAGGAGGACGTGACTGCGCTCAATGAAGCCGCGCGGACGTGTGCTGGAGGAACACAAAGAGCTCTGTGGTATTTCACTCGCTCTGATTTTATCTGAGTCAGCCTATCAGACTCATTATCCCCCCACCCGTTTAAAAGGCCTAAACCTTTTTAACAAGGTGATACATCTTCGGTACACACCCAAAACAAGAGAGCACCTTCATCACTTTCCTACGGTTAGTTAGGTCTCGTCGTTTATTAGGCTGTTGAGAACACAGATGTGCTCTTTGATAATCTGACTGCAGAATCTTCCAGAACGACACAGTCGGAGCGATACTGGCATTTGCCTGTTGTTTGTCTCCACATATTCCCCGCTGACGCATTTCCAGTCTGTCCGTCAGCATTTTCCCCCCCGACCGTCTTTTTTTTTGTTTGTTTTTATTAGTTAAGCAGCATTATAAACATCACTTACGCTGGCGGAAACTCGCAAATTTTGGCAACCGAGCAGAGGAGAGGCTACAATACGGGTCACCCAGCGACGGCAAAGCGCAGGTGTCGCTGGGAAAGCTCAGATGGGATGCTGGCACAACGCCCGGTGCCAAAATCTGTTACGCCTGCATCTCCGTCCTGCCAGAACGCATGCTTTCTGATTTATCTTACAGCAGCCATTAAAAATGTATATCTCAATAAAGAGCTTAGACTGTGCGTGTCTCATAAACGAATCAGTACTAATCAGTGTGGGCTTTACTGCCAGCATAACTTACTCACATGGTTTCCAGAACGTTCCACTACTACAGACACCCCTCTCCCTCGCTCCATTCTTACATGCGTTGCTATACGAGTTACCGTGCATCTATCCGTGGTGTGAGACTGCTGCCATATCCCAAAATCCTCCACTGCTCCCCATCAGGGGTGTCACAGTGAGATACGACCCCCCCCACCCCCCCCCCCCCCCCCCCCAGTACCACGCGTTTCCCTGACGTTTGCATTTTTATAACCCTAAAATCTAGCTCTGCAGCCAAGACATCAAAATTCATTATCTTTGCCATACTAAAAATATAATCCGTACCTTCATTGTCATCTGATATTCCGCCCCCTCCAGTGTTAGTAATACAAGGCAGATTAAATACACAGCACTAGACTCAGTACTTGTGTATGTTTAAGTCAGATAATTAAAAAAGATGTAAGTGATTTCCATTCGCCGCAGTGTTTTATTTGTGTGGACCTTCGCTCCCGCTGGACAAAGCGGGCACACGCTCTGTGCGATTGGCGGCGGCCTTGATTAGCATGCCGTGACATCTGCCCAGTCATCAGGATGTGGAGAAAGAGCCGGCAGGAGCCGGAAAAGCCCAGCTAACAAAGCGCTCACTGTTCTCGTCGCCCTTGAACTCATCCCAGGCTGAACAGCGGTCCCGGGGCTGGGCGAATGAGCGGCGGAAATGAGAAGCCGCTCGGAGAGCCAGGCAACCCCCCCCCCCCCGCCCCGCCCCTCCCCCTCCGGAGCACCGGCACCCCACCCCAACACCACCACCCTCACATCATAATGAAGGCTAGGGGGGGCAGGAGCCAATCGTGCGAGAGGATGCGGCCGCCTCATTCATCGTGGCACAGATTCGGCGTAACAGGTGCACAGTCTCTCCCGCTTGCAGTCTGGAGGACGAGACGAGGCTCTAATGAGCTTCTGCCGCAGAGCCGAGGTTGTGGGCCGGAACGCCGCTGTCTGCCGCGGAACCCGCGTTTATTCCGAACGACGAAATCTGAGCGCCGGAACGGAATCCGTGGCTACAGAGCGGCGGGTTCTGAACTGTCGCGTTCCGGATCAATTCATTACGAAGGCCTTTTACTTCTGCGCTGTTCTCGCTCCCGAATTTATGTTATAAACTGCCAATTCTGAAACAGATGGGAAGATAACTGAGATATCAATTCCGTGGGAATAATATCGACAGACCTGACCAGCAGAAAAACAACAAAACTGGAAACCCACGTAAGCACTCAGAGATCACTGACTACTCATTTGCATCAAATACCAAACCTGGGCTCAAATACAATCCGAGAGTAACTGCGAACATTTACTATTCCATTAAATCTATCATTCAAATCATTTTAATTACAATGTGAATTAAAACACATTTGACATTGCGACCTGATTTGACGGGTCATTTGTACAGCTTCAGCTGTGTTGGTTTGCTAAATGCAATAGGTATAGACCATGGAGGAGAAAAACACAAACCATTAAACGGTGTATGTCTCCAGATAGTTTCCATTAGATTAATTAGGTCTTGGGTTTGGTTCATTATTCCATTTATGGGTCAGGGTTCAGTTTGCACCTTGGTTTTTCGCTCCATTAAAGAAACGAAATAACAGTCTGTAAGGTCCGCCTTGAACAGAATTAGCCACCGATTATCAACACCAGTGCTGTCTACACACACAGCGCTCCTACAGGCACATCTAGTTAACACCGGCTGCCAAATGGCTTTACGAAGTGTTTGCGAGGTGCACGGAAACATGAGTTCTGCTTATTAAAAAATCAGTTTGTTTTCTTTATGTTTCTTGACGCAGGCAGCGTGGTGTCGCAGTGGGTCGCCTCGCTGCCTCATGCCTCCAGGGCTGGGGGATTGGATTCCGCTCAGCAGGCGTGTAGTTTGCATGTTCTTCCTGTGATTTTGTGGGTTTACATCAGGCACTCGAGTCTCCTCGGAAGTCATGCACCTGAACAGGGCTATTGCTAGAGATTTTGGGGCCCTATTCCAGACCAATCCAATTAAGTTCCAAATATTTTAAGGCCCCTGTCACTTAGGGGCCCTTGGAATCGTCGTAAACCCCCCCCCCCCCTTGCGGCACCTCTGCCTCTAAATTGCCTCTAGCTTCTCAAATGCTGCATTTACCACCATTTAAATGCACTTCTGTGCCCCAAAGTTTGAGGACCGTTGTTGGCCACTACACTGGGGGGGGGGGGGAGTGACTTTTTGAGTGGGCTCACAGCAACATTAAAACCTACCCCTGCATGTAATGGAGTGGTGGTGTGCCCACCAGGGGGGCATGCCCCCCCCCATACACATACCAAGCCGCTTATTAATGAATGGCATTCTAGCCTGTCTGAAATCTCTGTCTCCCATTCGCATCAGATTCGTGTAGCAGTTTCCCGCTGTCAATTTCGAAGTCATGGTGAATATTCATTAGAGAAAGGCCAGTGAGTCTGCTATCTGTGAAACGTGCAATCATCTCTATTATTTCAGCCGTTGTGTCTTTAGGTCTGGTGCTACCAACTTTGAATATCGACTAAGCTATTGACTAAACTATCGATACTGAATATCGACTAAGCTGAAATATCAGGCGGTATGTTAACCGATATATCGTACATCGCTGCATAGCCCATTGTTCACTGCGTCAAGGAGAGAAACACCGTTTGTCGTTCAAGAAAAACGCAATCTCATTTCTGACTGAAAAAAAAATATCATGATTTGTGATTTACCCAGAATCATGCAGCCCAACTCCACTTTTTATGGTCCTGTTGCCGACATGGCAAGGCGCAAAAAATAAAGAAAATAAATAAATAAATAATGTTAGCTAAATAACAGCAAGTCTGCATGCCAAGGGTACGCACAGTGCGTGCAGGCGTACAGCTACACTAGTGGCCAAAACTGAGGAAACACCTCGCATTTTTGGCATTGCGCTTTAAAAATTACTACACGATTACTGGCGGCAATGTTTATAAACAATCAAAGAATCTTGCAAGTATCATGCATCGGACGATTGAATAACTGGAGCAACAGTTGAATAAAGCCCTGCAATCTCTAAAAAGTATAAGTGTTTCCACTATTTTGGCCACTAGTGTACAAGGGTGGCTCCTGCATTTTTAGACCTTATAGTGACTACGTGCTTAAGGAAGACAGGTAATTATGTAATTATGTAATTACCTCATACTGACAAAGGCTGAGGCGCTGGCACTAGATGCTTTCTGATTGGACGATGTCTTCTGTTTGCAACACAGGTGCAGCTATCTATGCACCAAATTGTATTCTCCATCTAGAGCCCCCAGCTAATGTTTGATTTGGTTTTTGCACGAGTCAATGAAAACCTTGTGTTCGACCTTTAATATTTACTAAACATTTTTGTAGCAGTTTTGTAAAGCGTGTCTCAGGAAAAAAAAAATGTACTTCTGAAGGAGGTGTGAAACTGTTGAGAATTCCTGCCAGGGTGTGACAATCGAACGTGTGGCAAGTAATTTTAGCCTCCATTAACTGCCAGTATAAAACTGACACAAACATGCAGCCTGATGCCTGCTCATTTCCCAAGAATCTACTCGGTTTAAAAATAGGACACAGATTCCAGGGGACATTAATCCTTATCATACCATTTTCTCAGGTTTCCATCGGAAGTTATTGTACGATTTGTCATTTTGCGTTCTTTAATATTGCATGCTAATAAATAATTAATTATGGCAATTTTGTAGCATTTGAACAAAAAGATCCATTCGTTCGCGGTCTCAGCTCAAATGATGAAAAAAAACGATGACTTTTAAAGTCGCACGGAACCTTTCATCTCCTTTTCGTCTGGGTGCCATTTCATCTACCTATAGCTTTGAACGGGCCTCTTCAAGCTTTCTCTCTCGGAGCTTTCCTGTCCTCAGCACACACTCTGCCCCATTCAGAAGCCCGTAATACACTTTTAATACCCTGATTTCATTATTAAATAAATATTCTCCCTAAGTTATCAGTCTCCAGTGAAATGATGTATGCATACAAGGGTTTTTAATAAGGGGGAAAATTCCTTTATGAGCAGCTCTATCATGTTTCTTCTCTTTGAACAGCCTTCCTCAAACACGGTCCCTTCGCCCGTCTTCTGCGTCCCTGTTTATTCAGCTCCCTCCAGGCATTTTTTATAGCCTTGCTCTGAACTTTTGCTTCAGTCGGGCATCGGGCCGGCTAAGGGCCGTCTTCCGGCCAATGTCGGCATGCAGAAAAGCACCCAGCACTCGTGCGACGATTTAAACATCAAAGAAAAATCTGTGAGAACAACAAACTTTGATCCTGGCACGTATCATGTCTGACGATGATGATGCTACTTTTAGTTGACATTTGCACAAGTACAGCTACATCGGAACGCTTCTTTTTACATATCCCATCATGCTCTCCTTTGAGACACATATCCCATCATGCTCTCCTTTGAGACACATATCCCATCATGCTCTCCTGTGACACACACGCACAAACATATATATACACACACAGAGGTGAGAGCAAAGCCTGGATCCAGAGCAGAGCACTAGGCCATTTCTCCAGCACCACTGGGGCACTTCTCCGTCTCGCAAATCTCAGCACATTTAAATACAATCCTGTGATCATGAGTAACTGTTTGTCTGGTTGCTGATTTAGAGAAAGGAAGTTGGGATGACATTAAACAGGCTGCTGGTCTCTGTGGATCTTCAAGATCTGCAGTTTGGTTTTTATTGATTCTACTGATTCATCTCGAACAAAAACACATTCATTGTTCATTTTAAAGAATCAAGATATATATATTTTTTTATTTTATTAGTGACCTATAGTTAGTGAGAGGTTGGTAATCTCTCAGTATTAAGGCTTGTTTGCTCAGATGAGGTGATTTTGCCCTAAAAGCCCCTATCTCTCTGCAGCCTGGCATGAGTTCCTGTATCGCAAGTTCATGCCTTGTTTGTAAATTAACCACTGCATAGCTTGAATATAACCGAGGGACGGATGTACGCTCATTAATATTCAGATGCTTACGCCGGCAAAGCCAATTAGAGGGCCCAAAGGTGAAATTGCTCTGCCAACCCAGAGATTTGAACTAGAGACCGCCTGATCACATGCAAAGCATCCAGACCGGCTGAGCTGCACACCGCCGCACCAATTAGAGGATAAAAAAATAATTTGTCAGTGTAAACATGTAGCAGGGTTTCCAACTTTGCTCAGCTGGCTGGAGTGAGATTTTCAATTGGAGACACGCACACACATTTACATGAATGTAACAGTTACATTACCTTGTAAATAGTCTGTAGGGTTTGCAAACTACCCCAATGCTTTTGATGTTGCTAATTTTAAGTTTATAATGGAATAATATAAATTTGCTGTAAGATTTCTTGCATGAGCATGAGAGTCTGAAAGCGTGAGTGTCATGTCAGATATGTGAGAGTTGGCAACTCTGATGCAGTATTCTGTAACTCAAAGAGTTAGTATGGAAGCTTTAATGGTTTCAGCCTGAAAGTGGATGTGTGTGTCTCTCCAATACTGCCACGGTGTCTCACCATTTGGTACTACAGTTATATCAAGAACCCAGTGCCTGAAGTAAACATCAGTTTTGTTGCATTTAAACCTCCACGCGACGCATGACTTTTTAAAAGGCCGAATAAATAATTCACCATGCTGTGACTGTTTAAGTCTGCTTTATACACATTACGTTTTAAATGTGAAATATTTATCAGCTGAAAACAAATCAGCACGACGTGAACTACCTCGGAAATGTTCCTTGACTGTTAAACTGCCAGAGAAGAATTTAAGATGCTGTCAGCTGTTAGTGGCGTATAGATGATGTTTAATATCAGGTTTACATTAATTTACTATAGGATGAAACAGCACTTGCTTGAAATGTGTCTGCTCTGATCATTAATCTTAGACTCAGTCTGACCATGGATAATTCACTTCCACCCGAAACACAGAAATCGTTCAGTCCGACTGTAATGTGCACATGATCTCATGACAGATAATAAATAAACTGTAATCCCATACAACACTGGGTCAATGAGATTCATGGCATGCTTTCTGTTTATGAAACGCAGTTAGCTGGGTGGAGGATTCTCATTTTAATAAAATCACATTCACGTCATTGTTTAACATGCCCATTCATGGAGGAAAACAGTGAACGCAAAGTTCAGACTCCCTGGCAAATGCAGCCAGGCGTAGCTATCAATGAATTTCACTGCTCGTAATTCCTACTCCGTTCATCCCTAAGCACTTTGGTTCCTTTCACAGTTTTCTTTGAGCATTTGGCAGTTTGGAAACACGGTAACTTTCTATCTTTGAGTGATAAAGGGAATTCTACCGCAAGAGAGGATGAGACCTGCATTTCAAACACGCAACGGAGCATCAGTACCGACAGACAGGATGCTTTGTGGGTAGCTAAAGAGGAGAGAACGACAAGCAAAGTACGTGAATGTTTGTCGGTTTATGGCAATACTCAAATTCTTGAACAATTTATTTATTTAACTGATATAGTTCCCAATGAACCTTGCCATTTAATTGCAATATCACAGCGATAATTTGCTGACTTCCCTTTATATAATCCTGAAGACTTGCAGCATTTGTTCCCACTTCTATACCTTTTTCTGGTCATGTATTTACCAGAGGATGTTTTGAAAGGCATTTGCTTGCTTGATTGCCTGTCACATTTCCTCTTGAGAAAAACAGGAGACCGCAATGGGTAAATCTTGCAAAAAGGCAATGCCTTTAAAGACATGCCAAAAAAAAAAACCGTACTCAGTCAGAGACGATACTGGCATTCGTCCATATTTCAGCATGCTGGTAGAAGGCAGAGCCACATGTCTGCAAGGTCAGCAGATGCCAACGGCCACACACCTACGAAACAGGATGACGCCTACAAAAAAAGCTAAGAATTAGCACCATGCGGACGTGTTTACTTTCTCCGCAGTAAGACACAATCCAAAGCTATGTCATCAAGGACATGAGTTTTCCTAAGTCATTGGCATTGTGGTTTTTTTTCTCCTTGGCACTGACGGCTAGCTCAGAGGAGAGCCTCTGACTCACCGAGACGTTCCGGTGCAGAACAGGCCATGACAGTGCAATAAATACATGACACAACAATGGTTCCGTCCCCGAGACACGTTTCAGGACGAGTGAGGCTAAATGCGAATAAGGGTGATGCTCGCTTTTTGGTTCCTTTCCTGCATACTGGACTCAGAGATACAGTGATGCATTCGTCCTCAAAGATTGAGCATGTGTCAAGCTGTCAGAGAGCCTCACACGCTCGAAATCTTCTCCAATTACTTTCAGAATCTAAAAACATAAGAACGTGAAAAATTGATGCCACAAGATTCCCAATACATCCTGTTACAGAAAATTCAACAGGAATCAGTCAATACGCTGACCAATTATTATTATTGTTTATTTTGCTTGTCATTTCTTTTGTTAAACTTAACAGTTAATGTTATTATTCTGGAAAGGAAATAGTGTGTTTTCCAGCTCTCTGGTCATGAGTTTGAGGCTGCCACTCCCTTTTGCTATATTGTTGGTTTTATTTTATCCTCTGCTGTCTGTATGGTTATTTTGTCTTGTTGGTTACTCTGTCTGTGCCTTGTTTAGTATGTTCTGTTTCACTTGTGGGGGTGGCATGGTGGTGCAGTGGTTAGCACTGTTGCCTCACACCTCTGGGACCCGGGTTCGAGTCTCCGCCTGG
>JAODJU010000041.1:8833632-8844700 GCA_026776725.1 Gnathonemus echidnorhynchus
TTTTTCACCGCACAAATGTCAAATGTCGGAAAATTAGAGTTCCTGCACTTATTTTTTCCCACTTCAAGCACTGATGACAGGGCACAGACGCCATTCACAATTTGGTAACCCCAAGTCAACTTCACACATTTTCAGTTAGGAGGGGTATTGGAGAACCCAGAGGAAAGCCCACAACGTCACAGAGAGAGCATACGAACTCCACATACATGGAACCGTGGTCCCGGAGGTGTGAGGCATTAGCCACCTAGCCGCCTCTTATGCTAACACAAGGAATTAAACATTCATTCACTGATGAGGACGGAGCCCCCTATAGGATGCATGAGGAACTAGGAAACACAGAAGTAACCATCCATCCATCTCCCAAATATTTATCGGGTTCAGGGTCACGGGATATTTGGGAAGATCATAAGCATTTCTATACTGATTCAGAGTTCCATTCCAGTAGTTTTCTTTAACATTCCATTGCTTCTGAGATTCAGCTTGACTGGTCTTTGGTTATCAAGATGGGATGTAATCGCAGCTATTTAGAAGAACCAGTTAGCTTTACTGCACACACACTGGAGGTGTAAAGCGCTAATGCTACACGATCAGCCCCACGCTGTACTATTTTAAAAAGGATTGCATCCGACTGGAAGGGTGTGGTTGTTGTTCTCCATTTAGAATGGTGTAAACTGTGCCTTCACCTTGGTTATGTATGAACTAGTTATATAAATAAGCATAAGGGCAGAGTGATAGACGTAAAATCATACTTTTTCATGCGGGGGGGATGCTAGGGTAAAGTCCACACGTATATTGATGAGCCAGATTGACCGATATCTGTCTCTAGCGCCACTAACGCTGCTCTCCATTACCGCATGAAATCCTGCTTTTCAGCTACTCTGCTGCACATCGTGCCATATCCGCATTTAACTCATTAGCGCAGCCATTACCGCAGTGCTATGTCATTAGTGCAGGACAAAGGGGCCGCGATGAGCAGCGTCCGTCGCAGACGCCGTACACCGAGCCAATGCATAATCTGAGACGCAGCCGTTGCTGGGAAAAAAAAAAAACTTCGAGCCAGACGCGCTTGGTCCATTTCCCCGCAGTGGAGGTGGATCATTTCCAGATTGATCTTGCATCAGGGAGGACGTCTGCTGCCTTTGGATGCCGGGCTGGGATTGTGTCTCCGTGCTGCTCTGTGCTCTAATTGCTTCTGCCCAGAGAGGGTGTAGTGAGGCAGGACCCAGCTCTTTCCCTTAAAATGACATTGAACTCAGACTGCAGCTTTTTTTTTTTTGCTCTCTTAAGCAGATAGAGAAGACGTCAGTGTTCAAAGGTGATTTCTCATCACGAGCGGAGCTCGGATTCCCCCAACCCCCCAATCTCAGCAGATTTCAGAATAGCAGCTTACTGCTGTTTCAGCCGGCCAAAATGCTGCATTAGTCTCACAGCAGGTGCCCCCCGTGAGTGAAAAACTGAAGCTCTGTGGAGTATCGGAGGCAATTCTCCTCTCTCGGGCCGTCTACAGGGTACAATAACGGGGAGCGTGAAACGCATTTTGTACTCTAGGCTCCTTCTGTGTCTGTTGCTGCTGCCGCTACCTTCTAGAACCTTCTTGGAGGGAACATGCTTCGGTGGTGCTCAGTCTTTCCTCTGGGACTCTGAGGCGCGGCTGCCTTGCACCTGACATCGTTTACGTTTCCGCTGTGCCCCAGATGCGAAGCCGGCCCCTCGGCGTTCGCTCGCTGGAAACAGAAGCGCGTTTTAAAATGCGACGGCAAGGATGATTTTTTTTTTTTTTTTAAATCAATCAAAATAAACGAAAAATAAAAAGGGCCATGTACACAAGACTCATTTATCAAATTTACTGAAATGGATTCTTAAAGTACATTAAAAGAATTAAAAAAAAAAAAAAAAACTGCAACTAGAGCTTCACTCCAGAGACCACAGAGTTGGCTAATTAAGTCAAAAAAAAGGGTCAGACTGGAAATGCAGCGACACGGTACGCATCCGGTCAAATTAGCTGGGCCGGAGAAAAACAGAACACAAGACAGCCGAGCGTCACGGAGCCACCGCCAAATTGGGAGCGTGTCGAAACAACAATTACCAATGAAGGAGACGGGGACCTCCGACATGGGGGAAGTAACTGACGTTTGGGGCTTTTAATAAGCCGTGGGCAATCGCCTTTTTCTCTGGGGTGGGGAGGAATGAGGACACGTTCAGTGGAAGAAGATCTGCTGTAGCGCATGGATTTAAATATAGACATTTATAAGAAAAATATGTGCATTTGTATTCTGAGATTAAAAAAATCACATCACAGTAACATCCACACCCCTTTTCATAACTGTCTGTTCAGTACAGGGAGGAATCCTACACAGAGGGAGAACATATACGCACAGCCAGGGCTGGGATTCGAGCATCCAGTCCTGGAGATATGAGGCTACCCATTGGGGCACCAACTCAAACAGCGTTACCTGTCTATACTCAGGAGAACTTGTTTTTGGATACAATTGGTGCTAACCAGTACTCATGGCCTAATGAAGTTTCAGGAACCATTTGTGGTACTTTCTAACCCCACTAGATGGTGCTCTCTCTTCATAAGAGCTCAAAGCATGCCCCAAAGTAGACCAAGAGCACCATCTAGTGGGGTCAAAAAATACAGCAAATGGTTCATGAAGCTTCATTTGGCCAATACTACTAACCAGTCTCATCATCTTCCTCCTCAACTATGTCCCAAGTGGCTCCAGCCTGTATTTTTTTACCCTTCTGAGACAAGAGATCTTACTCTACATGATGCTGTACAACTAAGGTTAAGATACAAACTTGATGAGACGCGAAGGATGAGATGTTCCCGTGCCAGTCACCCAACGCCCCGGGTATCTCCAAAAAGCAGAGAAGCTGGCAACTGAATTCACTCATAAATCTGATCGACAGCTTCTGCTTGCTCTGTTCTGCTCTCCTTTCTTGGGGTAGGCTGCCTAGTCAAGTTAACCCTTTGAGGGTGTCAGACGGACCAGGCTAAATCACACTGAAGGCTTGCGTCTGTTTTGTTAAGCCGACGATTTGACCAGTTGATTGAGGTCAAAGTGAAATGTTACACCAATTGCAGACAGTTAAGAGCTTTAAAAAAGCAAATCAACAAAATAACTTACTGGATTTTTAAACAATAGACTGATGACTGCTCAGGTAGGAGACCTGTCTAGCGGCACTGCACTGTGTACTCTGCTATCCTGTGGTTAGCAGAGTAACTTCACTGCTGGGGTCTTAAGACATCTGCAAGGACTGGCTGACGTCGTTTTCTGAATTCTACAATACTTTGGGTAACATTATCTACTAAATAAATAAATGGAAATTTGTAATCGTTTAATGTACCGTTGAAATAATCATAGACAGAATCGCAAGTCGAGTGGACTTGATTGTCGTACCGTTCGTATAAATGTGTAGTGGCGCAAAATAACATTTCCGCAGGACCACTGTAGCGACATACAAACAGCACGTGATGAGAGGAGGGATCCACAGCAGCTTAAAGTGCAAAAATCATAGGGTAGTAAGAAACAAGGGACTGAAGTCTAAGAAGCATACAATGGACAATGGTAATAAATAATGTAGCAGCATAAAGGGTAGATTGAGGGTGGATTTGCACTGTGACTTAGGGCACGTCCATGAACAGAGACACATTCTCTCCCTACCATAGCAGGTGAATATTGATCCTGTAGCTGGGTTTCGATCGGCCGGGCACTGCTGGATGGCGAGTACATCCATTCAGGCCCCTGTGCAGACACCCATCAGCTCAACCACCCAGACCTCAGAAAAATACCACATTGCCCTATCTGCCGGTACGGTCAGAAGTATCAGCTTCACAGTCCGCCGTTGACCTTCTCACCCATACTCGTCTTGCTGAAGCAGAGCCTTCCTCTGTCTATTTCGAAACGGCAGACCGAATAATTCCTCTCCACCTTTTCTGGTAGGCTCTAAGTGGAGATTTATTGCGGAAAATTAGATCATTACCAGAATTTGCCCATTTCCAAATCTATCCACTCCCACACAAACGCCTACAAGTCCCTCTCCCCGGAGCGCTTGATGTTTACCTGTGCAGGATTCTGTCTGGCAGGAAGAAACCTTCAATCACACAAAAAATGAAGCAGCCAGAAAACGTCTCAGAGCCGATCATGGGTAATAAATTAGACACACGTCTAATTGCACTTATAAACAACAGGACTCTGCTTTAGTTCTCCCTGATGGGCATATCGGCTCATATCAGCGTCCCACCCTAATAGTTCTTGCTCAGAAGCTTTGAAGGAACGCCCTAAGTTCTTGAATCAGTGTCAGAGTTTGATGGTTGGGGCTACAACTTTTTTCTTCGTTCAAAAATCCCCCATTACAAGGAGAGATAGATTAACAAATGGGCCCAGCATTTGTCCTATGCAGGGTTACGGGGGGGTCCAGAGCATATCCCAGAAAGTATGGGTAGGATCTAAGGAATATCCCCGAATAACCCATCAACCCAACACAGGGCACACACACCATTCACACCTATTGGCAATTTACAATTAGAATAAGAGTTTAGTGATACAAAATTAATTTCAAGCATAGAGAGCCAGTTTTGGTAGCCAACGATTGGTCCGTCAAGGCCCCTGCCTTTGACTGCCACCCAATCTACATTCCACCCGACCCCTACGGCTCCCCCTGCAGGTGGTGGCCTACAGGAGGACAAACCCATGTTGCCCCTTTGGGCTATACTCGGCCAAGCCCCATGGGTGAAGGTCTGACCACCATGTGCTTGCCTTTGAGCTCCCTCTCCAGGAATGGCTGGTCCGTCGTTTTATTTTTCTTCATGGGAGTTTGCCCCCAACAACAAGGCACTTAGGGTGACAGAGGCATGCATCCCCTCCACCATAATTAGCTGACGATTCACGGAGGGGATTCATTTAAAAATATTCATGTAAAATACTCCAGTCTTTGATAATGCCTTACCTACAGATGGGTGTTTTTCATTTCATCTTTAGTTGTACTCCAAAAAGCCACATTTGTGGATGATAAATTTCTGAAAATGTCCCTCCATCATCTTTTAACCATTCATCTTGGGGCAAGGGTTGGGGGGGGGGGGGGGGGTCAGCCTGAGGTACACTGTGGGTATTACTCGAAAGATTATGCAGTGCCTTAATATTAATTTCTCAAGATTCCTCTCTTGAAAATCGTACATAGCATCCATCCATCCATCCATCCACCCATCCATCCATCCGCCACTTGTCTGGGGTCGGGTCGTGGGGCAGCAGTCTAAGCAGGGATGCCCAGGCCTTCCTCTCCCCCGCCACCTCCTCCAGCTCCACTGGGGGAACCCAGAGGCGTTCCCAGGCCAGCCCAGAGATTTAATTAGAGTTGTTCACAAATTAAAAATCATCAAGTGTTCCATAAAAACATATTTAAGCCTAAATCTTTAAATGTCACTAGTTTAATTCATTTCAATATTTATAATTTGCTTTATTAATTCAGATTTTATATGCAGCTCTGGGACCTTTCTCGCAGCCTACAAAAAAACTGCACTCTACAGTGACATCTGCTGGACTGACAAATATCCTGCGTGCATAAATAACCAAAACAAAAATAAGCCCCCTCAGAAAATATAAACACGATGGCTAAGCCTTATCCACAGACAAAGCAGGTTGTTTACAACTGCTGCAATTAGCAGAATCATAAACAGAAGAATGTATTCGCTCTGTTTCACAGACACGTTTAAGATTGAGTTTGTTACTGCAGCCTGGATGCGGTTTGAGCGTTTCTGTGTTTTTCCGCAGATCTGGCTTCCTCTCTCCCAGCAGGCGTCCAGAGCAGAGGGTCACCAGGAGAACGTGACGCTGCCAGCTGACATGTAGAAACCAGAGCTGTCTGTAGAATACCTCTGGGAAATCTGGACAGCATTCAGATCAAACTCTCCAAAACCATAACTGCCAAACATCTACAAACAGAAAAAAAAAACAGACAAGCTGTCAAGCTATTAAAAAAAATCAAATTACACTTTTAAGATTTAACCTTTTGCATGGTCCTTTCAGATGAGTGCTTTATCAAATGCTACAGTTAAAAAAAAAAAAAAAACTGCAACCCATTTTCCTGCTACTCTTCAGCGCAGATGTACACTGGAGAGGCTGGTGCACATCATACTAATCCTGATTATTTGTTGGATCGCAGCCAGCTCAGCTCAGAAAGCAGCTCATGACAGTGTAAAACAATCTAATGAGACCTCCACACCGTGGAATTTAACAATCACTGAGGAAATCATAATCAAAATTCATCTGGAGCACAGATCGAATTACCGCCCATACCAATCTCCATTCCCATCCCGTTACAGAAATCAGCTTTTGAAATATTTAGGTTCCACTCCAGAAGCAGACACAGAATAAGAAAAAGGGCATCTCGAACACAAACAGCGTGTTACTATGGTTACCGCATAATGAACACTACCCTGGAATTCTCAAACGACGTTTCCCTAAAAGTAACACTGAATCACAAAAGCCCTCTTGACATTTAGAAGACCCTCATCGTGGATTAAAGTACATCGAAGGGTTTTCAGGAGAGGAACATCATGTCTGGCATGTCACGTCTCCATCTCAAAGGCTTGTCACAGCAGGTTCCTGCAACATAATTTGGCTTAAAAGTTGTAATTTAACGACAACTTGAACAAATTGCAGAAACATATGAATGACGTGAGTTCCCAAAGGTAGTGTGAAAATGGATTAGTGTGTGTATATTTATTTTTTGACAATGACAATTTTAGATGACCACTAGAGGGAAGACATGAGACATGGCTGAATAAAGCAGACCTCGTCTCGATTAGATCGGAGGTCATTTATACCTGGGATTCTGAGTGTGTGAAACTTACCCTCAATATATTCCGTGCATCAAACGATTCCCGGTCTTTCGCATTCGGTCTCCTTGCGTCACCCTTGTCTTCAGCTAGAGACAGGAATGAGAACCTATTAGTCTTGCTGTTAAAATGTTTGTCGTATTTGACACAAGATCCCAGACCCAAAACATGAGGAGTTCTCCGTGCAGCAAGTTTCCTGCAACGTGCCATTGGCTTGTTTACCAATAATCAGTATGAGCATGAAGGATCCTCAAACATACACGGGAAGGCAGCGTTATTGTCGCATTCCTCTGAATTAAGGGCGGTGGCGCTCTTTCAGAGGCCAAAACAAAACCGACAGCCAATCAGAACATCCGCTGATGGTAAACAGTTCATGCTAAGGCAGCCGCTTTCCCCCCGCACCCAGCCACCAGTGAGCACCCACACTAAATCATGCTTGGGATCTCGGTCTGGGCACCATCCATTTGCAGATGAATGAGCTCTTTGTGGACGCTGCTGAACACACACAGTGTCCCGGGACATAAACAGGACTGGGGGCTCGAGGGGAGCTGTTTGCGGGGAACCAAACTGAACACACTCTGGTTGCATGAGAGCTTTCGGGCTCAAACTGGGCATGCTCATACAAACACCTGTATACAAACATACAAACACCTGCTCATACAAACACCTGTGCTTGGTTTATTGTGACCGAGCTAAAACTAAACACCTAGCGTGATTAACAGCAATCAGTTTTGGTACCGATGGAAAACAGTGACACGTAACTTGCTTGATTAGGCCATTTACAGTCAGAGGCCCGGGACTGTTCAGCACACCGCTAGAGTGTTAAATATGCGTGAAAAAAGCAATTTTGAACATGGTTGTTCCAGCATCAGAGAAATAGCCAGGACCCTGAAATTTTCATGCGGTACAGTGTGTAGAGTTTACTGGGGAGGCTGTAATGAACAATAAGATCTAGGCAGCGACAGTTCTGAGGGTGAAAATGCCATGTTTGAGAGAGGTCTGGGCGGAATGGAAGTAGAAAAGTGCCATGGACCAAACTCCATAAGGGAAGGTTTCAGCATCTTCTGAATTCATGCCTCCAACTAACCAGGTGTTTCTCTAAGCAAAAAACAGTCCTGCCCAGTACTAGTTGCGACCCTTTTTGACACCGTTACAAAAAAAGGTTTAAGTCGAAATGCAGACAGACAAGAGAAAACAAAAAGGAAAACCAATACTGGAACATTTCATCTCCATTTTGAGAACTGCTCACGTCAGGTTAGAGACACTGTCTGCTGCTGGGAAAATAACTGTATCCAGCTCTGGACAAGTACAGCCAGGAGGCTCACAGTGAAAAGCTCAAGGCATTATCCCCCCCGGCAAGAACAGCTTTATAGTAAATAAAAGCCCTTGCTAGACATGAGCTATTTTTTTGACAGGGATGGTTGTAGGACTGTCGATGGCGGAGGAGTCCAGGTATACAGCATCCTACAGATGTGGGTGTAGGGCTGGTAAGGGGGGGGGACGACATTATATATATTATAGCTAGTGCTCCTCATTTTCTCTGGTGCTCCTACATGCCCCTATCGTTTTCCCCATTTCTTATCCACCCAACCGTCATTGAGAATGATTTCATTCAAAAACCAGCTGACCAATCAGAGTGAGCGTCTCTGCAGGGCTGCAGTGGGGACCGGGCCATGCGAACACCACCTCTTTGGACTGCAGGTTATATCCTCTAACGATCAGTAGCTTAAAATGAAAACCGAAGAACCACTTCGAGTTGGGAGCTCTTTGTGGATACTGGATGCTTTGGGAATAGACGTTTGAGTCGACCCAAAAAGATTGATGTGAAGAGATCCTTTATTTCTGCACGGGTGTAACACCCCATGAAGCCCATTAGGGGCTGGTTCTGGGCTGGAACTGGCAGCCCCAGGGAGCCCCAGGCTAATGGCCAAGGTTCGAGAGCACAAAGGTTACCTGAAGAGTCCTTCCTGAAGAGCGTGTTCATCACAGTGGCGTGCAGTTTCACCCTGTCCCACTGCTTAGACATCATCCCCGCCGACACGAAGTGCTCCACCAGCCGGTCAGCGATCGCCTGCAACCTGCGGCCATTGTGGGGTCAAAGGTCAGAAGTGATGTCGCTCTAGCAGCTAAAGAACGTCACGGCTGACTGGGGATGTGGCTCACCGGTCAGACCCGTCCTTGGGTCGAACTTTAGCGTAAAGGACGTCCACCATGGCGGGGTCGTCGTTCATGTATTCAATCCCCTCCACCACGAGAGAAATCGGCTTCCCTCCTGCAATGTCCCTGAAGGAAAACGTCAAGAAGAACAATCAAGGTGACCTCATCCAGCACCCGCTCGACTCAAATGCCCCAAATTATATGCAACTTTTTCATTTTATCCATGGTACTGGCATAATCATTAGGAAAATCCTGCATGGGATGAAAAGGCAACAATGCATTGGAGGCACAATCAACAGCAGGGGGCTGACTGCCTTGCGCTTGCATACAATCTCCCAGAATTCCCAGCGGCCACCTGATGAAGTCCTGGCACTGCTGGAGCAGCTGGCGAGCTCTGGCCACCTCGGTGTCACTGAGCAGAGTGAGGGTCCCCACGGTCAGGTGGAGCTTGGAGGGGTTCTGGAAGATGCTGTCGTCCACGCCACGGTCCTTCAGAAACACGGTAAAGCTGCTCTGAACACACTACTGCCGACAGCTGGGCCATAGACAGCGAGGCTAATGTTCTAGGAAATAATGTTTCCCAATCCGGTCCTTGGGGACCAGTCCAGCTCCTGGTAGCAAAAACGTGGACTGTCTGGCAGGGAGCAAAAACGTGGACTGTCTGGCAGGGAGCAAAAACGTGGACTGTCTGCAGGTCCACAAGGACCGGACTGGGAAACACTGTTCTATATGACTTCTTCAACATGGAAAATTTAGTTTTTATGCTCCTTAGTGCAAATGGCTGAATCCTCCATTGTCCTGGTTTCAAACAAACAAAATCTAGCATTTCCTTGCAGAATCTTTAGCCTATTATGTTATTACTCTGATTTAGCTAGCTTTCAGATTTATGTTTCTGAGAATTAAACTCAATTCACTACCATCTCTAATTCTCATTACAAAAGGATGTTCCTCACATGGATGGATACACATTTTAACATGATATCCTGCAAGGGTTGTTTGGTGCTTGGCAAAAGACTCGGATAGACAAAAGCACCTTTGTTTTCTGATTGTAGTCAGGTACATCTCAAAAAAAAAAAAAAAACTGTGGGCAAGTTAGAAACGTCAACTGGCCTTATTGCAGGCATGTGGCCAGCAAGAGGAGGGCAGAGCAGCCTGAGAAAGCTTGTGATACAGTGAGACCATGCAAACTGCAACTGCGCACACACACACATACAGTGCAGGGACAGAACTAAACAATCCTACCACCTGAATTACAATTACCATTACAATGTACACACTGGGTATTAAAAAACAAAAACCTAAAGAGTGAGCAAAACTGTTATTCTACTTCTGGAATGACTTCTTCCTATTTTACTGTTTCACTCATTTTTTAATTTCATTATTTACAAAAATAAATAAAAAATACCCTCAGTCCCACCAATTGAAATGCCCCTACCTTGGAGCATCGCTCCAGAACACCATCCTTAAACTTCAGGAAGTGTTCCTGAATTAGCGCGTGATTCAAAGCGAAGGACAGGAAGTGCGTGAAAGGCTGCTTGGCCCTGAAGCTCTCCACCAGGAGCTCTATGCGCGTCACCGCCGATGTCACCGCCGACCTCTGCTGCCCTGTGATCACTGTGCCCAAGAACACACAAAAGGACAGGAATTAACAGCTACCCAATGAGGTGCTCTCATCACTTAGCTACAAAATCCCACCTCAGCCAGAGGGAGGCGCTGTACTCGACAAAGTCTGTCATACTTGTTGACTGCACTACTGCCAACGTTGTCCAAAGCTTCATCCTTCCTTCAGACAATCATGCAAAATTCACCCAAGGAATGGCTTCAAAACAACGAATGAAATATCAAAATACTGCCCAAAAATAAGCAAGAGGAAGATAATGGCACCAGGCATTTTCCTGGTGGGCCAATGGAGTTGTTAGCCAGCAAATTTGCAACAGGGGACCCCCCCCTTTAGTTTTATCAGATATATATATTAGTGGGTGGGCCCCAGAGCTGGACATTTCAGGTCCAGAAAGTAAAAATCCAAACCAGGATTTTGTTTCAACCAACCAGTTGAGCATAAAGAGTCAC
>JAODJU010000041.1:8844800-8863155 GCA_026776725.1 Gnathonemus echidnorhynchus
ACAGTCACAGAGTAGTAAATTAATTGGTTGAAACAAAATCCTGGTTTGGATTTTTACTTTCTGGACCTGAAATGTCCGCCTCTGGTGGGCCTGAGAGGCAAAAGTCCTGGGCTGATTTTTTGATTCCAGTTCAGCCCTGATAAGATTCCTCAGAATATGCAGGAAAACATGACAAAATAGCAGCTTGGATTTGATTCGGAAAAAAAAAAGTGAAAATCAGCTTCCCGGTGTCACTCTGAACGAGACGCTGCAGCTTCACCCACCAATCTGCCCCTCCACCCCCTGCTTGGGAATGACGATGCTGGTCTTGGTTTCCGTTTCAAGCCTCTTTCTCGTTTCTCCTTTCTTTCCAATAATATACCTGCAAAAGAGACAGCGACCCGTCATGTCCGTGGCACGATTTCAGCTTTCACTTAAGACGCAAACTGGCCCGGCAGAGGCTCCTGATGTCCACCTCCTTAGCGGCTGATTTGTTACAAGCCTCTTGCTGTAAATCTGACCGTGCCGCTCTCTCTGCAATCCTACCTTTTTCAATTTAACTCTACTTGAGTTGTCTGCAACCCGGATTAAAAATTCGTCTAGCTCAACCATTCAGAGTTCAGGCTTCAAGATGTGCAGCTAATCAAGGGCTGGTTGGGGGTCATTTTGTGAGTCCATATGCCTTCAATTAAACTTTTTTTACTTTGTTTATTTTCACAATTTCTACTATTATCATTATTTCCCCCCTCAGCTGCTCTCTCTTCAGGACAGGGAATGCCAGAGACTTCTTCTGTTGATGAATTTTTGCTTTTCTCCCTTTCTTTTACAATGCTGTCTCAGGATACACTGTAGGGGGGTGTTTGTTATGTTATTTGTTAATTCTTTTTCAAGTTCTTCTTCCATTGTCTTTCAATAAAAAATTTGATCACAAAAAAAAAAGAAAAACATAGATATTTTCAAGATCTAGATAAGCTTTGAAGGACAGATGGCGGCAGGGACGGGCTGTGAGCGGAGCACTGACTTGTAAAGGACACTGGGCATGTCCATGGCACAGCGGAAGCCCTTCTCAGTTTCCTCCACAGAGACCATGTTGCAGGGTTCATCAGCACAATGCGCAGAGTCTGCCGAGAAGATATGGAAGGGGACCAAGAGAGATCAGCAACCAGCACGGCAACTCTGTTGTGCAGGCCTGATAACAAACCATAAATTGACAAGCTGACAGTGATTTTTGAGCAATAATGTGCCACTTTTCAATAAAGAAATCCTGCACTCGGAATGAATATCTGCAACTTTTTTGTAACACTTCAGGTTGAGAAACAGTTACGACAATCAGTTTCCATTCAGTTTCCTTCATGCAATTCTTAACCATCATAAGATAAATCAATACAATGATCTGCAGGGCCACTGTCGAAACAGCTTGTTCATTTTAAAGAATCGGTGAAAGTACAATTATCGTAGATGGGTTAAGTACTACCTGTTCCTGTGTAAGAAAATTCACCATCATCTTCCTCTTGATAAACGTGTTCTTTGATTACATTTCTCCTGTAAATTCTTCCGTTGATATTTATTAGTGTTGGTCGTAAAACATCCATTTTCACCTGGAAATTTCACTGTAAAGGAAGTTTAACAAAATTCAAACCTGACATACGCAGGCTAATCCGATAGGTGGCGCTGTACATCCTGTTCTAAAACATCCACCAACGCATAAAAACATAAAACCAGAAACGTACGTAAGCCAGCGTCTCCCAAACCCCATTACCGTAGCCCCATAGTTTAATACCCGTTTTCATTTCTTCCACTCTCTTAGCGTTTGTTATTCTATACATTAAAATACGACTCAAAATTTTAAATCCTACATAAGATATTTTTCATTTCCAAATTTCCAATTGTTTCCTTCGCAGCCACTCAAATACTGATTAATCAAATTTAATTTATAAATTAACAAATTTGGTCCGTAAGAGATTAATGAATGATGAAAAGGAATCGTATCACCTCAAATATGTATATTTAAATTTGTTCCAAATACTGCCGTAAGCCATTTAAATTAGTATCTCAATCAATCACAATCAAAGCCCCCAGTCTTACTAGAACTGGGAGGACTGGGGGACTATGATGAGTACATCTGGAAAACGCTGACTTGGACTCGAGGTGTCCGTTTAATCTTTATTACTGGTTCAAGGACTATTTCAATTAGTTAACTAGATAAAGTGAATGTGGCGTCCTTGAAACATCTTTACGATGACAGTACCTAGAAATGATCAGTTCATCAATAATGGTTAAATAAAAAATTAGACGGCTCACCACAGCGGAAGATACCCTGGTAGCACCAGCTCACAACGAACGTACGAAAGTACTTATTTATACACCGTTCTTTTACAGGCGATAACTAAATACACAAAAAATGAACGAGAAAGACGTGGCGTGATATCTACTGCGAAAAAGTTTCAGCTGCTATCTTACATCCCACGTTCATCTCATGTCACTAATATTCGCATTTTTCACGCAGTGTTTTTGCACATCTCTAACCAGTCGATCGACGTGGATTTACACAGAAATACAAATGAATGACGTCTTCAGCAGATGAAACTTTCAGCTATTTAGGCTTTAACGCCATTTACGGCAACATGTCGCAAATATTTTCACTGCATGAGCCGTAAAGTGATTTACCTTTACTGCAGCGTCGTTGTTTTTCCAAGATTGTTTTTGTCCTTCTACCCGAAAACATATTGTTCGTATCTTTAAAAGGTAAACAGCTTCAACGCCATAAATGTTTATGACTTGTAAATTAAGTCTTATCCAGTACGAGTGTAATAATCGATGTATTGCATGCTAGTCATTGCCATTTTACTACAAACTGTCGCAATATCATGAATATGGGTAATTTAAAGTCAAAAGTCGCGGGATCGTTTTAATAAGCTAGTTAAACTTCGAGTTTATCTCTTGTGTGAAATTAAACTAATATTTGTTTAGTAGAGTATTTAGAGCTGCTCGTACTTCGTATTATACTTTAATTTATTTGGCAGCTCTATCCTGGAAAATTTCCGATTAACATTTCAGTTAATTAAGTCGGTTGTGCCATCTACAACACAACACAGACGCAATGGTCCCTGTCTTTAATCTCTTTTATGACTTTTAGGGGTAAAACCACCCCAGGCAAAAGTAAAAGCATCAATGGTCGAGTATTTATTGCGCGGATGGCGGCTCCGACTCGCTTTTAAGTATATGGGGCTTTTAACATGTGGCGACTTGAAAGGCTCCTTTGCCACTTTGTATAGGTTGGCGGGACGGCAATGGCAGCGTCCTCCTCCTCCTCTTCGGCCGGGGGTGTCAGCGGGAGCTCTGTCACTGGGTCTGGATTTAGTGCTTCGGAGCTCATCCCCCCTCGGAAAGTGCTGTACACGTACCCAAAAGGAGCCGGGGAGATGATGGAAGGTCTCATGAGCGTTATCTCTCATCCCCATACGCAGCAACGATCCGTGGGCCAAATCGGAGTATAATCTGATAATGATTGGTGTACACTTTGGTTTTGTTGTTGCAGGGAGTTTCATTCCTGTAAAACAAATCTAAAGCAATCTGTACCTTTTCCTCTTGGTCACTCCAGTTTGGTATAGCCCCTAATTTCCCCGGACTTGCTTTCCTCTTCTTCCCCTTATTCTTAACTGCTTTCCGTTCCCAGTCTCTTATCCTTGCCAATCTCATTAAAACTGACATGATGGACAGACTCGGAGCTGTGCTGATGCGTGTGCTTGTCATTTTCAGATGGCTCTGATAGGTTTTTGTGCGAGTCGGTGTTCAGCTATCAAGTCGCGTCGACGCTAAAGCAAGTGAAGCACGGTAAGCGTGTGTGGCCTGTATTCTGTATTCATCGGCGAGTCAGTAGTACTGCATGATTTTTTTTTTTTTTTTGCAAAGCGTTTCTGTCGCAGGCTCTGAACGTGCCGTAAAATTTCAATCAGTGGTTAGAACTGAGAACAAAGGGCCGCTGTTTCCCAGATATATTTAGTGGATATGTATCAGCGGTTTTAATGCTAGTACTTAAGCCAAGACTGTCAATATTAAAACGAACACATTTCATTTTTTTAATCTGACGTACTTTATTTATCCCCCCTCTCCAAGATCAACAGGTGTCCCGAATGGAGAAACTGGCCAGTTTGGTCGAGGAGCTGGAAGCAGACGAGTGGCGATATAAACCTATCGAACAGCTTTTAGGATTCACGCCTTCCTAGTCATAAAGTCCACAGCGCTTTGGTTTGGGGAGGGTGGGGATTGTAAATGAAGTCTCTGCAGTATAACCTTTTTAACGTGATTAATGCAGCCTCATTTTATCTCATTCTTATTTTTCCCCCTCTGTCACATTGTACACTGGTTAGTGTCGAATATATAGCTAAATAAACAGTAAACATTGTAACGCTGTAGTCTGTGCACTCTGTATAGTATGCTGTGTGATTTATTTATTAGTAGTGTGGCTCTGTATTTTTGGCCTCGACTTTTTCACAACAGCAGTACTGGCGTGTGTGTGTGTGTTGGGGGAAGGGGGGCTGGTTGGCTCCGGCTGGCTCCTGTCCTTCACGGCTTTTGGCTGTTGAGTAACTCCAGCTGCCGTTCCCGATCGCTCGCGCGGCCGAAGCTGGCCGTGAAAGTGCTGAGACACCGCGGGTCATGTGACCGTCAAGCCTCTCCTCTGACGTCCCAACTCTTGGCTCCCTGTGGACGCGCGTCTGCTTCGTGGAATCTGGACGGGAAGTCTGTACGCTCGTGCTTTATTCTGGTAGCAAAACCTTTTAAAGTTTGTTGGAGAGCCGAAAAAAGTTTTCAGGGCCATTTGCCCATGTTTTAAATGCACAAGCACCTCAGAAAATATTTTGTCATAATTATGATACATCAATTATATGATTATTATACATTTGTGTGGTTATTTTTTTGCCTTCCCTGTTTTCATGCAAAGCGTTTAATAGTGTATTAAAATGTATTTGTAACCTTCTACCATGTGTGTTATTCACATACGTATCTCATTCATTGATAAGTCTCCCAATAGAACAAAGCAGTCTGACTGGAATTTCCTAAAAATCACTCGTGAATCAGTGATTGTGAAAGCCATTTCTGTAATTTTAGAGGAAAAGCGTAAGAAGGTAATGAATCATCTTAACATATAATTCGTCATTTGAATGACTGATTTCCAGAAGAGCCGCTTTCATCCGGTTTTATGATTATCTGTCTGAATCTGTGGTGAAATAAAGGAAACAAACAATACAGCCGAATACTTGAAATCCGTTGACCTATAGAGCCTATTCTTTGGGATTCACACCGATCTGATGAGTTGAAAAAAGTGAGAAGCCGCGACTTTGAAACAATGGGAAATGCTTTTCTGTTTGTGCTTATGCAGCCTCCTGTTGCCGCTGGGAACTCGGGACGCGATAAAAAGCCGGGCGTGACTGCAGGCTGCGGGGATCGCCAGCGATAGCTGCTTGTTTTTCTTGATGGCAGGGCGATCCAGCATCAATTTTAACAGCCCGACATGAGCTGCCCCTCCCCCGGTGCCGTGTGCCGCCACAGCCGCTTTCCGCTAACAGCGAAGGGACGTGAAACCTAAAGACCTGTCCGTGTGTTAATCCACTTTTTTATTTATTTTATTTTTTTTGCCAGAAGCTGTGATCTGAATATCCAGGATTAATTTGAGTTGTTGAGTGGTATTATAAAATGCCAAGTAAAATAAGATTTCCTTTTTACATTCTATCCCAGTCTGCTAGTACAGTTACTGACAAACTTTCTTTTGTGAAGAGCTTTTTTTTTTTGGTCAAGTATCTCCACAAACGTGTCTCTGGTATGCAAATATTTTTGAGGCGGTACTCTCCTACGTACTGGCACATTACAATGAAGCCAGAATAGGTATAAAGAATGAATAGTTATACTGCTGTACAGAATGTACTGTTCTCTTAAAATTGTCTACCCTGTTTTCCTTAAAAGGAAACGGCCAGCCTTCCAAGGCACGCCCCTGGGTCCTAATGCCAGCATCATACGCGCCTGTTTATAACGCATTTTGTCGCGCCATTGGATGCCACTCAAAGTCAATTTCCGTTATCAGATAAGGAAGTAACCTTACAAACAGTGCTATAAAGACAATGTGGTACTGGGACGTAGCGTTCACTGTTTAACTATTTCACAGAATCGGGCGAGCAATAAAAACACAAATAACGTCACCTGTTATGCTGTTGCTGTTGTAACAGGATGCATAGTAAGGGTGAATATTATATAACACCTGCAAATATTGAAGCTTTTGAGCAGGGTGGATACAGTGTGGATGCTTTTCTGTGCGAATCTGTCTTAGACCGTGGGGCCATAGCGGGAGAAGCCTCTGCTGATCGCTAGTGTTATTCATATCTTAGCATCACTACTGTTGCCTGTGTAGTGTACCTCATTGCCTTATGTTAATTGACATATTAACCCCAGGTATATATTCTAGAACGCTCAGGTGCCTGTTTTTAATACCCTGTTCAATGGGAAACCAAACGTATTACTTTATTTGGGGGGAATATCATATAAGGGTGATAAGGTAACTTGGTGGTTAGTGCTGTCGCCTTACCGCTTCAATGTTGCGGGTTCGAGTCCAACATCTGCTATGTGTGTGGAGTTTGCATGTTATGTGTGCTGATGCCACAAAACAGGCTGCTTAATACAAGACTAACAGCTAAAACCGAGTTCACGCTTCCCCCTGACAGAAACGCTTAGCCACTGTCTACAGAATCCATCGAAGTCCTTATTATTATGCAGCTGTGACGATGCATGTTTTTCAGTTCTGGAGCACATTCTCGAGTGAAAAGTGCCATAATCAATTTATTTGTGTCTCTGGTCTCTAAACATGCAAGCAAAATGAAAGCAAGCTGCTTCAGGCACCAGCATCTTTTCTGTCTTATACTCAGTCTGTGCTCTTTAACCATTTATCTTGGGTAGAGGTGGGGTCTGGAGACAGGTAGGACAAGGCAGGAGGACAACCTGGATGGGGTGACAATCCATGTAGAAGCATATACTGACTAGGGTATGGTTCTAGAGGCACCTAATCATGTCTTAAAACTACAGGAGGGAACCCATGTGACACAGAGAACATGTCCAAATTCCACACACAGTAAAGATGTGGGATATCAACCCCTAAGCCCAGAGATATAGGGATGCAGTTCTACCAACTCAACCACACGAGTGAAACGTACCTTTGCCAATTATCGGCATTTCTGCACACGCACCCGATCATTATCTATCTGCCAAGCAAACGTTTTCAGAGCGTTCATATGAAACGAAAGCATCCACCGCACCCATTTTCAGGTTTTAACTGCTAATTTCCTCTGAATTCCCGGTGTTATGGAAAAGCTAGTAGACAGTGGTTGAAATGATGGCCAAACACTCACCAAAACTTCCAAGGAAAAGATGAAAGGAATGAGCACTGTTCTCAGGAACAGCATAAAAATACCCAGATTGGATGAGATTTCTGGAATGGCAATTGAGGATTATTCTGAGGCCTGTTCATTCCATGTATCATATCCAGTGTTTATGCAGCAGACCCTGCTCCCCCATTCTGCAATAGATCTACAGCAATCTGGAAAGTGGACAGTCTCAACAGGCCCATGTACAGTGGATATAAAATGTGAATTATGTGTATGCAGCCCTGTTAAAATACCAAGTTTTTGTGATGCTAAAAAAAATCAGTCCACAATAAATAATTTCAAAACTTCCCATACAATTAAATTGCAACACAACCATATTTGGTGCTTCCACTAAGTATTAGTTTAAAGGTGTGCACACTTTTTATACCCACTGTACAATCTTTGTGCTGTGCTTTCTTATCTGTTTCTGATCTTTGATGCTCATGTACTTCACTTTTTTTTCCTGAGCTGCCATTCCCTTTAAGAGTGTTTTTTAGGGCATTGCTTATTCAATAATACATTCTTAGCGGGAAAAGGGCTACCGGCCGCAATGTGAAGTGGCCACAGTCTTATAGATGATGTATGGCTCATTCTCAACTGTGTTTACGCCTTTTTTGGATGTTTTTCATTTAATTCATTAAATGAAATATGTGGAAGAGACGCCAGACAAGAGCGTGGACTAGATCTAGACATGTAAAAAGTGTTTTATTTTACGATGTGTAAGGACAGGGAGCAGACTGCAAGACGTGACAGCTCCTCTAAGACACCTCACTCAAACACCGGGATCTCTTGAATTCAGGGGGACTCGGACTGTAGCCTGCGAATAGCTACAGAGTAGGAAACTGTGGAAAAATTCCCAGCGCATTTTCTTCATGCCAGACTCATGTGCCCGCGCAGCCATGCAAATGTTGCATGACCCATGCATCTGTACCCGAGCTGCACCGTATTTCGTTCAGTTAATTTTAGGTAGCAAATGTGCTCTCTACCTCTTGACGTCCGCTTTAATGTCCGTGCATAGAGGCTCGGCATTGAAAGTGGACACGGAGTTACTCATTCTGCGCGTACACACAGCATGTTTTGTTTCTCTTGCGGTTGACCGTCCAGCGTCACAGTACAAGCTGTACTTCAGCGTGTGAACGCGCCTCACGTGTCACAATGCAGCGCGGCTGTGCTAGTTGGCGGGTCGCCAAAGGGCTTCTCTTCGGCTGTATGAATTATAAGGGTTCCAGCAGCGAGTAACTGTACGTTCTGTTATGGCCTAAGGAAAGTGTGAGAATAGCTTGCGATGCATTTTTCTGCAAAAGTAAAAACCAAAGTTTATGATCACTTTTTAAACCCTCATGCGAAAATAGCGCCTAAATCACCAAGAAACTTATTTTCCGCATTCTGTGCATTCAAGCAAAAACTGAAATACAGGCTATTCTTTTTAAAGAAATAAGCTATTTTATTTTACCACATACAGTTGTACAATTCCTTGCAAGTTATGTTGCTGAACTGCTTGCAAATATTGTACTTGGGCAAATAAAAGTAAAAAATCAATTGCATACGTTTTCTTTTCAAGAATGAGTTCAGTGGTAACTAACATTTCTTATAGTGAATCATGAAATGCACACATATTCACTTTTAATTTATCGACATATGATATGAAATGCACTACTACTGGCGTAAGGGAAAACATTGCAATTAGGCTATATTTACACGAAAAACAAGAAGGCAATACTTGTTAAAATAAGGACAAATCAGGAGATGCCTATGCAAAATTCTGAACGGACTACTTGAAGCAGAACAAATACCTGAAGTAAAGAAGTTCGCGCTTCTTACAGAAACATTTAACGTACGTCTACAGAATTTACTGTAGTCATTATCACTCATCTGCTAAGACATTTTTTTACCGTTTCTGAAAACTATTTTACAACCTACCACTATATAGAAAATACCTCAGTGACACATAGTGATGCTTTTAAAATGCATACTGAAATTTTGGGGGGAATGTACTACTGCCTGATTGTAAGAATCTAAGTATATTACATGCACCCATAGTCCCGTTAGATTTTACAAAAACCCTACGAAAATGTCCAAATTCGGGATTGTAAAACATTGGTTCCATAGAACTGCAGGCTCCAAACTCGCACAACCCCTTTGTTACCTACGGTGAGATAGAGGCAGGTTATATCCGCAGTGAGCAACAAAAGAATAGACGGTGCAACATTACATCATACTTTCTGCTCAGCCTATCAGTGAAGGGTCCGCGTTAAAGGTTACCCGAAATATAACTGACAAAATAACAAAAACGCTGCATGAAATGTTCCTTTAACATCTAGTTACATAACCTCACGGTTACGTTTACTATTTTTGTTTTTCTGGATTAAATATAACGCGGTTAAATTGAGAGAGGGTAGGCGGTAGGACCCAGCATCAGCGGCTCGTTTCCTTTGTCTCGCCAGGCGGGGGCCCTGAATGCGGACGTGCGACTGTACGGCTCACTTCGGGATCGCTAGGGGCAGCGCTGCCAGTTGTTTATCGCATGAAGTAATCCGAGCCCAAGTCAGCATATTGAAAAAATTCAACTGTCACAATGAAGCCAATAATTGTGACTGTAAAAATGAAATGCACACAGAACATAGATTTTTTTCTTTAAATTTGTCAGATGTAAATGTTGTGGGAAAGAACAAATTCTAAAACATACCCTTCACTGACTGATTCAATGATGATTGACTTGAAACACTGTTTCATTCATTTTAACATGTTCACTTCTTAAAATAATAGCTGCGTTGTAAATATTCTAAGTTATGTGCAATGACAATAGTTGAAATACACTTTGTGGCAAAGTCTTAATTTTGCGTTGTTATCTTTGTTTCTTTGTCTGCCTCTTAACACTTAGCAAGTTGTCCACTTTTCAGAGGCTTTTTGCTCGGACATGTTCGGGCAGTCTACGTGTGTTTTTGGGCGTCCCTGGTACTGGGCTCACAGGAACCGCAAACAAAAGTTGGGGGGTCATTTTCAACACCCCCAACCCCCCATTCTTCTGGCTTCAGAAATGTTACCAGGCAGGATTGAAACGTTGCGAACGTGCCGTAAAAGCTGATTGGCTGAAAACCGTGTTGGGGGCGGTTGCTGCACCCCCCCTGGCCAGATCTATATAAGCAGCCTTTGCGTTAGCAGGAGCGTTGCAGTGCCGGACTAGGTGAAGGAGGGGAGACAGGTATTAGCTATACATTGCACTGTTTAGACTTAGGGGAATAACTTCACTGTCGGTTATTAATCACTGAAACTAAATTTGATGATACCCCCTGTCTGCATTAACATCCCTGTAAGTATGCTTGCACGAGCGTTTTCTTTGCCAGTTTGGTTAGCTCCAAGTTACGCTATAGGATGACGTTATGCAGTCTGTTTGCAGTCTCTTGTTAACTGGATCGCTTTGTTCGTTGTGCGACTTGGTTGCATCAGTTTGTCTTTGAGCACCTATTTAAACGTTGTGTTTTTTTTTCTCTGTTTTCTGCTTACAGCATATCGCAGCCAGACGGTAACCTGCGGATTTTTTTATTTTTCATTGTGCAACCAAAGGACCAGTAACGCCATGCCGGCGCAGTGTGCGAACTTAAAAAGCTCCGATAGCAGTTTTTCCCCGACCCCAACGACTGACAGCACTGCGAAGCGCCTGTCCTGGAGTAAACTGATGCAGAAGCTGACGGACTTCAGCGGATCTAGCGTTAATCATAGCATGGACTCCGATTCTGATAGCTGTAGCAGGAGCGAATGCTCAGAATCTGGTAAGGACCGTTCATTATTTCCGATTTAAGCGTTGGGCTTTGTTTAGGGTGGTTTTGCTGTGGTATACATTGGCTATGGTGCAGTAGTGTCGTTTTGCTTTTGCATTTTGATCTGATTTTTTTGCAATAAATTCTCTTTCAGAACCGGCACTCTTGTCTGACGTCTCCTCCTGCGATGAATGTGATCTCTTTTACGATCCCGTGGAAGAAACACTTTGCAAAGAGGTCGTAGAACTCATCGCCTGTAGTCTTATGGACGCTAAAGACAATGCCCTGAGGTGCACCAAACTTCTCATCCCCGATCAGCTGCTGGAGCACATAGGTCAGGAGCTTCTGCACTTAGCGGCCAGTGAGCCTTGTGGCCTCCGGGGGGCGCTCATCGACCTCTGCGTTGAGCAGCAAGACGTTTGCCAGAGTGTGGAGCAGATCGCCGTGGACCCTTACCTTGTTCCAACCTTCCAGCTCACATTAGTGCTTAGGCTGGACTGTGGGGGGCTGTGGCCAAAGATCCAGGGACTGTTCTCGGCTAAATCGCCCTCTGCCCCAACTGTGAGACATGCCCTTAAACTGAGCACTGGCTTTCGGGTGATCAAGAAGAAACTGTACAGCTCTGAAGAGCTCCTCATCGAAGAATGTTGAATTCCGAAGACACTTTGGATGGGCTTGTTTGCCAGTAGATCAATCATGATGATGGACACTACACATCTAGCTTTGACTCAGTTGTGACTCGCGGTGTTCTGATCATAAGCAATTCAACTGTTCACACTTTATACCAGTGTCAGTTGTCAATGGGACTGTTGCTCTCATGGAAAACACTCCAGTCTTAGGTGAAGGGAAGAAGGTGGCCTGGTGCTACAATAATTTTGAGGCACCTTTCCATACTGGGGTAGGGCTCACAGCTAACAGTGCAATGAAAATGGTGCTTCTTTAACACTCTAGACAGTCTACCTCAGTATGAAAACCATGGCAGCATACTTATATGGTGACATTAGCAGTATTCAAATGTGAAAATGTTCATTTTAATTTGTGCTGTAACATCTTTTTTTTATTTTTTAACTTTTGTACTGTAAGGTGACTCATTGTTCTAAAGATGGGGCATGTCCAGAAGTTTCTTGACTGGTCAATTTCAGTATGTTCACAATATAGGTTAATATTTTGGGAACATGATTTTTTTTTTCATTTTCCTATGAATTGTTCACCCGTGCCTCTTAATTTATTTGATGTTCAAATATTCACATTGCACTGTTTTATACTTTTATTAAAGTAAGTATAGGCGACCAATAAATGTCTTTTTTTTCTAACTTTTATTGTTTCTTTCCTATATGAAATCCAGTTACCTATCCTTAACATTAAGACGTATCCCACGATGCGTTTCCAGATATTTTCCAAGCTGTTCAACTCTTGTCTTGACTCTGGGTAAACGCAACGCTTTGTTTTACACTCCAGTTTAGTAGCCGCCACACTAAAGACACACGAAAGCGCCGCATTGCAAAATCTCACATACTAAAAAATATTAGTGAAGACCCGTCTGATACTGTGGTCACCTTAGCAGGCTCATTAAGAATACATGCAATGATATTCACGAAAAATAATCTTGCAGATAATTAAACACAGACTAATAAAACTATTAATAAAATTTTGCCCGATAGTTTTTTTTTTTTTTTAAGCAAAAGGTTGTATGTTTAGGTTTTTAAAGCAAACCGCGAAATGGGTGTGACTTCATTAACTCCCCCCCCCCCCAGTTCAGATGCGTTCCGCGGCCCGTATTACAGCCACGCATGACATGCATCTGACAGAAAATTATATCCGGGGGTGTAAATTTGCCGATTTTTAATTTCTTTTGTTTACTTTTAGCTGTAGGCCCATTTGAGACATACTGCGTTATTAAGCACAAAGTCGCGCTGCCATAGCGTACGCGTGTATGTGCAGGTAGGCCTGGGTAGCGATTTCGCAAGAGCCTTGATTTTAATTGAATGAACCATTTCAGTCGACTCAGTTCTCTCATAAAAGTCATGACAAAGAGTGTGGCACGCATATTTTATTAACCGTTTGTGGAAATGCATATCCAAAGTACCAATAAAGAAAAAAATGTGGGTTGATATTGTCTGCTTTGGGAATTGTTTAATCTTAAATTAAAATACACTTTAATTATCCTATTTTAAAATAAAGTTTCTTTTCATTGACACAATCATTCGAGGGTAAAGCCGTTAAGCAAAAGCCTCAAAGAATTTCGTCATACACAAAACTATGCTAAATTACATTTTATCCCTGCATAGTTAAGTTAAACATGTACAAAACATCAACCACCGGCTTAACTGACTAAAACAGGCACTGAGATTCTTTTTTCACAATAAAACGGACTAAAGTAAGGAAAAATGCAGTTTTCTTTCACAGAATTGATTTCCAATCAAAGACAGATTCTCACAGCGTAATAAATTACTTCCAGATGCAGAAAGCGCTCGGCACTCTAAGCTTTCTCCGCTCAGAGAATTCCGAGAGGCTCACTGACTCCTCAAACCAGGAGAAAAAGTTCATCTGCAAAAGCGGAGTGTTCAACCAAGCAATCATCCACCCCCCACTTTAAATCGATGTTTTACGGACACATTGTAAAGACCACACACACACACGCTCCTGACCACGATTCAAAACGCGCCTTTCAAAACACTTCGAAAGCACCTAAAGCAAGAAAAGTGGCATTTAAAATGACGGTACTTTGTGACTCGTTATTGGTGACAATAATCAAGATAATTAGGGGTCCAAGCAGCGAATATCTTGAATCCGTAATGTTTTCTGTTATTTAAAGAGTAATGGCAAGAACTTCCAACAGAATGCGTTATTCCTCCCTGGGCTGGTCGCCGCATGATTACGGCGGTCATGCTTTTCAGTAGACAGCAGACTGCAGCGTAAAACTCCATCCTGCCAAAGTTCGTATGGCAATTACCCACAAGCCCCTCCTTCCGGAGCGATACAAATAATCACAGCATATTCTGGCTTCCGTTAGCATTTTAGGAAATGAGGAGATTACGGGAGAAGTCCCGGTTTTGGCTATATTCCAGCACACTGTGCTAACAAAACTGAATAAAAACCTGTTGATTTATCTTTTCTGGGGCTCAGAAGGAGACCCAGCAGCTTCTTATTATTTGTTTATTAATAATAATAATAATAAAATAATAATAATATTTCATAAAATAGCAACAATGAAATCAATAAACGAAAAACATCTCGTGAGGAAAAAAAAAAGTAGACAACATATCTTACACTAAAACGATCACTACAATGTTGACTGGAATAAAACGTTCATAGCCTCTCACAGTCTTGAAGGGCATTTACAGGGTGAGGTGGAGTTTGGCCAATTTTGGCGCACCTATGATTTGTGGCATGGAGTGAGTTTTTTTTTTAACCATGTAACATGGTCTGGATTTCAGACAGCTTGGAGCAACTTGGGGTGCCCATCTTCTGTGCCCTCTGGTATAGGTCACTGTCGCCGAAGTACCGAGCTCGATACAGCAGGCCCTCCTCTGCAATGCAAAGAGAGAGCAAGTCATCTTCAGACAAGTGATTCCGAGCGCTGTGCAAACAGATCACAGCACAAAGCCAGTACGGGAGCAGTTATCAAGGTCAGAAAAGTCAGGTTGAGATAACCCGGGAATCACATTTACCCAAGTGCACTGCTCCTGTAACACTCAAGTCACGATATGGGTCAACTGCTCAAGAAAATGAGCAGTAATGACACGTGTGACCTTTGACCGGGGTCAGTACAGTACAGCACTGGTGCGAGTCGTGCTAGCCTGCGTCAGAGCGCGTGTGAAGGTAGAATCCGCTGAGGCATCGGGAAGAGAGAGCAGGTGGGAATCGGGAGGAATGCAGAGGAACCCAGAGGAGAAAATAACCAGAGATACGATTTCACACAGAAACCAGAATGCTCAAAGGAGTCGAAGCTGATCCTTCACGAAATGTTTAAAGGTCATGGCGTCCAACTGAAAAGCATGGCTGTTATGATTCTAATAATGACAGTGGCTCTTATGCATGTCTGTGGACTGGATGGAAAAAAAGACAAAATATAACTTTTAAATTGAAATATTTTGTATATATGGACCTATCGAAAAAAACGAAAACTAAGATGCTACAGTATCCAGTCAGGCATTTAACTGGAAATGGATAGACCCCGATCAATGGTTTATTCACCTAAGACCCTGATCAATGGTTTATTAATTCACTGCAGAAGCTAAGAAAGGGGGAAAGTTAAAAGGCTCCAGATCTGTTTTCCCAAAATGAGTTTTGGAAGAACGCACTGTGCTGTTTCTCCTTCCAGCAATTGTTTCTGAGGTTAGAGATGTAGTCATCCTCTACGTTCCTCTCCACGTTCTTCAGGTTCACGCCGCTGTATTCCTTGGTGAAGTGGTCTCCCACGTAGTAAGGCACCCTCAGAGTCTCCGTCAGCCGTTTGTGAATGTGGCCCGATGACCTGCGGGGAACAGAAGGGCGCATCAACCTGAGGCTCGGTCCATTAAGACACCGCGAGACCCAAACCATGAGGACCTACAGACAGCAAGTTTCTGCTCCCTCCCTGCTCTCTGCCAGATAGTCCACATTTCGGACTGCCTGTAGATTCCCGAAGACCGGATTGGGAAATGCTGCCGTAAACATCATATGACAATAAGACAGTTTTAACGAACAATTAAAAAAAAAAAAGTCAGCATTTTTTTTTCTCTTTAACACAAACACCCTATGAATCCCAAATAAGCTCTAAATAGCGACACGGAACATGGCATCTGTATTATAATACCAGCGAAAAAAAATCAGACAACCACAAAGAGCAGTGACTCAGGGGTACCCTGGATGTGACAGGCGCACGGTTACATAACATCACGGTGAAGCTGGCCGCTGTCCTACCCAGGATCAGGAGGCGGGTCGGCAGACAGACAGAGAGGATGTCACACAAATCAGCTCAAACCGAACCAGGACGAATAATTACATCAACCTTATTCTTTGTCATGCATGGGATGCAAAACGCCACTGAAATGGAAACTGAACTGGCTAATGACTGAAATGACTATCTGACATGATGTAATAGCAAATGATTACTCAGCTGAATTGCATCACACGGGTCATCTTTAACAGAGAATGGATCACGCTGACTATCTGTATACAAGTAAAGGCATAAGTCCTCTCATTATTTTCGCCGTTTAGCGTCACGTCAAACTACACGAAAAGGCAATCGTAAAAATACGTAGCACGTATTACATATGTATATTGAGATAATACATTATCATTAATAATACAATTAACTACAGACCACATAAACTTCAAAGTAGAGCATTAGACTCATTCACTTCCAAGACTCAATGGCCAAAGGAGTTGAAATTTGAATAATACAAATATACTTTTATTTATAAATTGTACATGAAATCCAAAAGAACAAAAACATCATGAGACAATGCACCCACAGCTGCCGGAATAGACTCCGGACCCCTTGTACAGGGTAAGTGGGTATAGAAAATGGATGGATGGATGGATGGATGGATGGATGGATAAGGAGATAATGAAATACTATAATAATGCTAACACATGGTCTGAGGTGGTGGCTTCAGAGCCTTGTCACACTCGCTTGGGGGCTTATAGAGGCACGCGGGTACACTTACGGCCTAAGGCTCAGGCTGTAGGGTGGGTTGGACACCATCATCTGACTGACGGCCGAGACCACCACCAGGATGAGGATGGGCATCAGCTGGACGAACAGGGCCAGGCCCCCCTGTAGGGAGCACGGGGGCCGTCAGGGCTGCCGGCACAAACCCACCCCAACCGCTCGCGAAACGTCAGACGTGTCCCTTACATCCCTCTGCGGCTCCCGCCGCTCAGGCCGCTGCTGGAAGGTGTAGCGCATCCTGCCGTTGCTGTAAACGTGGACGTTGCCTTCCGACACGAAAAACAGCATGTCGGACTCTTCAGAAGGCTCGTAAAGTTACCGAAATCACCGTAATGGTGAGATCTCCACGAGAGTGTCGTTAATCAGGCACAAAATACAGAAGACACAACGTTACAAAGGACCATTATAAAAGAGTGTTTCTGTTTCAGCAGAACTGAAAAGCGGGAAATCAAATACGGGATAAATACAGTCCTCATCCCAACTGCCCAAAGGTAAGAGACAGCCAGGGGTGAAGGAACAGACTTACTTGATGGGAAGCCACCCCCGAAGAACATGTTGAATAGATCTTCGGGTGAAATGTCTGCCTCAAACTCATCAGCGTGGCCCTGTCTGGACGGGTGCGCTTTCTCGCCACCAAACTTGTCGTAATGCTTCCGCTTCTCAGCGTTACTGAGGACGGCGTAGGCATTTCCGATAGCTAAGAGAAGACACGAAATGACCGATGCAAAATGACTTTTATGTACAATACCCCATGGCAGGAGAAAAGAGGACATTGAAATATATTTTTAAGACACAAAGAACAATACAGAGTACTGCACGGTCGTCACACGCGATAGCAGATCAGGTCGACTGACTCAATACTCCCACCTAGTGACGGACATTATTATGAGCAGAAAAAAACTTTTTTCTGCTCAAAGCAGAAAAAAGATTTTACCTTTAAAGGCCTCAGTGGCACCTGGGGCATGATTTTTGTCTGGGTGAAATTTCAGCGCCAGTTTTCTGTAAGCCTTTTTAAGATCGTCCTCAGTAGCATCTTTGTTCACTCCCAGGATCTCGTAATAGTCTTTACACTGCTTTATCCTGCAAAGAAAATCGGGCAGACATTAGGATATGGGGACAGAGGTGGAAGGTTCAAGTCCAGGAAGTAGAAATCCAGACCAAGTTTTTGTTTCAACCAACCAGTTGAGTACTCTGTGACTGTGACTCTTTATGCTCAACTGGCTGGCTGAAACAAAATCTTGGTCTGGATTTGTACTTTCTGGACCTGAGGGGAGACTAACAGAAATGTCCACAAACACAGCACACCCAGATACTGATCCCGTCATGATCAGAGATTATAAATTAATCAGAAAGTAATTTGCACATTCCAGTTTGCTTGTCATTGACACATTAGGATTTCATCATTAGGCCACATTGGACCTTCCACACAAAAAAAAATCATTAGGATATTGCGAACATATATCAACAATTTCTAAAATCAAAATATAATAAAACTGCTCTGCTGAATGGCGGGGGGGGGGGTGGGGGGTGGATAGTTTTAGCTGACG
>JAODJU010000041.1:8870163-8891606 GCA_026776725.1 Gnathonemus echidnorhynchus
CTGTAGCCAAAATAACAGCAAGCATGCTGTAAAAACATTTAATATTACAACTAAATATGGTTATACAGTCTTATTGTAAAAAAAAAACAAACAAAAAAAAAACACTAAAATTATTATTAGAATCACAAAACGTAAAAATCCAATGGAAAATTAAACAGCAAAAGTCTTTTAGGACTCTTCCACCAGATGGCACCACAGGTCAAATCTCGCGTACAATGAACGCCGTGTTCGTGTACTAAAGGGGAAAAACCCAGTCGCACTGCAATTTTATATATAACCAACTAAGTACTCTTCTTAAGATACCACATACCAAATATAAAAAAACTAATGCGTGATAGGGAATACACTCAGGAACTGTGTGCAATTCAGACACACCAATTGCCTAACCGCATGTGTCTGGTCTGCAGGAGGAAACACGGTGAAAGAAAGCGGGATTCACACGCAAAGGTGGCATTTGGGCTCCCAGCCCTGAATGAAATATATAGTGCTGCTTACTGTCTTCTTACAATAAATGTTACACTAAATGTAACTGCAATAAAAATAAATGTGGCAGGGATGTAAGTTGAGAAGCTCATTGACTATCGGTTCAGCCGATGTTGACCTGTTTTGTTATTTTAGTTACGTTGATGAACAACTAAATCAGTACCAAATTATAATGATTAGCGTAGCTATGACATGAACATACAGGCAATTTCCTAGGAAAAAAACAGACAGAAATGCAACAGGCACGTAAAAACGTTGAGGCCTAAAGTTTTATGACATATTGATGGTACCAGTGAAGTAAATAAGCTCATGGGATACCGTAATGGCATGTAACATAATAGCCTACGTCTGGTACGGTGCAGTGTGAACTCTGGAATCACTCTAAATACTTTCAATGTAATTGCTTAAGATGACTGGTCATAAACATGAACTAATTATTGTCAAATGCCAGTCATGTTACAGAAATACAAGAATGAAAATCCGTGACCATCAAAGCAATGTTCACCATGGCTTAAGAGTCGAACTGGCCTTTCTCTTAACCGCTCCTCAAAACTGCTTGTTTAATTAATAGGATCATCTAGAATACCCATTTCAACATCTAATATGTTTACCTTGAACAATGACATCATCTATATTTAAGATCTCAGGAAGACAGCCTAATCACAGAGGTCTAAAAGATCTTGATTACAATCACAGCAGGCAGTATTTGGCTTGTTGGTGGGTTTCTGAATTTCATAATTCATACCAAAACAACAATCGATATACATAATCTATAAACTATAAAGAAATAAACGGTTGAGGAGCCACTCAGCAAAACTGGGGATGCTTATTCATAACATGTTCATAAGACGTTTTGTTTAAAAATATGGTGTGAAATTCTACACCATCCTATTAAATTTCCCAAGCATTTGGGAATATAATCTGTATTAGTTGTAGTACTTCATAGGTGGTGAATTGTCTCATGGTTTTTCGACTAAAGGATTATATAAGATCATGTTATAAATTCTGAGAACAGAGAATACCACTGGCACGTTTTCTGTTACTCCAGTCTGATACCTTGTTTTTTGCGACATATAGGACTACAATTAAAGCGAAATAGCTATTGTCACGTAAACATAATACTTTCATGACTAAATCCCAACGAGCGTTTTAATACTTCACATTCACAATTACACCCGGTTTTGTCAGCAATGGGAAGAAACGCCATGACCTAAATCAGCAGGGTTACTCCCGCACGTTGACACGTAGTGAACTAAAACGATTTACGCTGGAAATGACTGCCCGCGTTTCAACATTAATGAAATGTGGATCTATATGATAGTAGTTGGCTATTGCTGAAAGCAAAATTTGGCTGGAAATGAATCAGTGCTAAAATGTGAACAGCAGATATAAGTGGACCAATGAGCATCTGGGAGTCAGGTGGCATCAAGCCCCGTTCAGCCAATTGCAGCCCTTATAACCTCCTCACCAAAACGACATCAGAGCTTTAGGTACGACGGCTTCGCCGCTGCTCGCCGACAGACCTGCGCCTTCCCCATAGTAACAGCTATTCTCTTGTTATTCCGACTATTATCATTTCTGATACATTTAGCCATTTTTTTCTCTAGTGTGTGCAGACACTCGGAGGACCCACATTTCTCCCATCAAGTAAGTTTCTCTGGATAAAAATATAGTGTTACGTTTCTACAGTACATTGCTGTATTTGATGTATTGATGCATTTGACCGGGTTTCAAGCAATAAAATACAAAAGGAGTATAATTGGGGGAGAAAAGCCCCTGAGGATGCTTTAGGAAGTCAAATGCGGATGTAAGGCTTTCGCTTTATTTGTGCAGGTACGTGCATTTTCTCGCAAATAACAAAATGTCTGCTGTCACTCCGGCGAAGGTTTCACAGTGGAAATAAAATGCGTGAGACACGCAGCCAGGGAGCCGCAGCTGCAGAAGCGCCGCTCGTCGAGGACGTTTTCGACGACACTTACCGGGAAAAAGAAGGGCCAAAGCCGCCGATGCAGATCGTATGGAGAAACGTCATCTTGATGACTTTATTGCATTTTGGAGCCTTGTACGGCTTGTACTTGCTCCCATCCGCTTCAGTTTTGACCTTGGCGTGGTGTAAGTATAGCCTCTTCTGCACTTTAATTTCCCTTATAAATCGACATCATGTCATCCCCTTATCCAAAATGGCTATTGGGATGACTGGTGTGGCGTAGTTAATTTTGCATAGTGGATGGGTATGGGAAAACGTGCCCGGTGACTTGCACAGCTTGTTATATGCTGCGTATGAGCAGCTTGACAGACTGAACCTGGCCGTGATGATGAATCATGGATCGTAATTACAGCCAATGTCATGTACTAAAGTGATGATTTCATACATTCAACATTGAATTATGAAATGAATATGCATCGCTTCCCGCTTGGCTTGTGCGATTTATTAATCTGTTATTCATGCCAATCAGCGAATCTGAGTTCTGCATGGCTATATACAATACGAATAAAATAGGTTTTTTAAGCCGCTGTATTAAGACCGATTTAAATTGGTCATGTGTGCTACACATATAATGCATTGTAGTATGAAAATTCTCCGTGTTGCTATATTTATGAAAATGATGTAAAAAATAGCCACTGAGTAACTGTTTTTCCCCAATGCTGAAACTGCATAACACTCTGTATGGAGAACAATGCACTATTGGATATGCAATAAACATCGCATTGTCTGCTCGGGTCGGTCGGGACTGTGTCCGTCTAACAGTGTTTTGAGCCTCGTTTGTTTTCCCGAATTTGCACATTTTTGGAAGTCGTCACCAGCCGCGGAGGCATCCAGTCGGTTTCTTTTTTTGGGGGGCGGGAGGAACGATCTGTAGTGAAAGGAGATACACAGACTACGAAATTCGGGAAGCGAGCGGGCATGGAGCGCGCTGACGTGCCCCCCCACTGATCACATTACCTCGTTTTCCCCCCCACCCGCAGCCATGCTGTGTTTCTTGATAAGTGCACTGGGGGTGACGGCCGGTGCCCACCGGCTCTGGAGCCACAGGTCCTACAAGGCATCGTTACCCCTCCGGATCTTTCTAGCCATTGCCAACTCCATGGCCTTTCAGGTAAATCCCGCATCGTCTCTGTCTGTACAGCCGGAGCCCCGCCCTCACCCACTACCCATTCGCAGTGTTTTTAGTTCATTTCCTCAATTAGATAGTCACAGTCATCCTTTATATTGATAGCGGATATTTAAGTCCGATAAGCTATTTGCCTTTGCATATTTGCCATTTAACTGGCGCTGAGCTGGATGAGTTGTCAGTTTATTGGGTATTTCCACTTAAAGTATCATTAAAGAGGGGAAAATAATGGTGTTTTTACTGCTGCATCCAAAGGCGCAATTTTGGTTTGAGCGTGGGGTGGGGTGGGGGGGGGTCGAGGTCTCCACCCATTTAGGGGAGAAACATGATTATTGGGGGGGGTTGTATTGGCCGGTGTATTGACTCCGCTGTCTGACTGTGACGCTCTGACGCCGGGCTGTCCACGCAGAATGATATATACGAGTGGGCCAGGGACCACAGAGTTCACCACAAGTACTCGGAGACGGATGCTGACCCCCACAACGCCGTCCGAGGCTTCTTCTTCGCTCACATCGGGTGGCTGCTGGTACGCAAACACCCAGACGTCATCGAGAAGGGCCAGAGATTGGAGCTGAGCGACCTGAAGCAGGACCAGGTCGTCATGTTTCAGAGAAAGTGAGTGTCTCCCCCCCCCGCCTCGGATCAATGCCCGGTCACCTTTATTCCTCTCTAAAGAGATGGAAGTGACTGGGCCAGTGTTGTTGCATCTTAACTCCATGGTTTGCGGGTTCGAATCCCGCCCTGTGTGTTCCTAATACACGCTGACATAAAAAAGGGTACCAGTTTGTACCTTTGCTTGTCACTGGGGCTGTACCCTCAAGGGTCTGCCAATTGTACCCTTAGCTGTAAGTACATGTACTTTTCAATTTAATATACGGTACAGAAATGGACTCTGAGGGACATCTCCAGAGACAAACAGTATTAATGTCCCCCAATGGTATAAAAACATTTTTATACCATTGGGGTACATACATGTTGTTTGTACGTTGAAGATGTCCCTCAGAGTCCATTTTTGTACCTTAAAAAGTACATATACCTACAGCTAGGGTACAGCTGGCAGACCATTGAGGGTACAGCCCTAGTGACAAGTAAAGGTACAAACTGGCACCCTTTTTTCTGTCAGTGCATGCATTTAGGTTCACTGGTTATCTCTAAATTGCTCATGGTCTGTCTGTGCACTCTGTGATGGACTGGCAACTTGCCCCTGGTGTTCCCCTGCTTTTTGCTCAATACTGGCTTGGATAGTCTCCAGGTGACCCTGGTTGGTAGATGGAGGTATATTTCATGCAGTGGTACTTTTCTGTACCACTGATATTTCTTTGTCCATTGAGTTTTTTTCTCTGTAATTGTTACTAAACCATAAGTGACAGATTTTGGATTGAGTGAAACAGTCCCAGTGAATGTGAAATATAGCCTAGGTTGCAATTTTACTCATATAGGGTCAATAATATACTGTCGGGGAAAAAAAGCATACAGCCCTGGTACAGATTTGTTCCTCAAGGTACAAACAACATTAATGTACCCCCAGTGGTACAAAAATGCCCCTTAAACTCTTTCAAATTTCTGTACCTTAAATTAGACTAAAAGGTACATTTACCTACAGCTAGGGTACAGTTGGCAGACCCTTGAGGGTACAGTCCCAGTGACAAGTAATTGTTCCCTCAAATTAGTACTTTTGTCTGACATTGTACAATCTGTTTATTTTGTCCAAAAACTCCCATGCAAGACTGTAGCTTAATTGCGAAACGGTAGACGCCAGACATCCCCATGGATCACGCTGTTCTGTCGGCAGGCACTACAAGCCCTCCATCCTGCTGATGTGCTTCATCGTCCCCACGGTGGTGCCCTGGTACCTGTGGGGAGAGTCCTTGTGGCTGGCTTACTTCATTCCAGGGCTGCTCCGCTACGCGCTGGTGCTGAATGCCACCTGGCTGGTGAACAGCGCCGCGCACATGTGGGGCAACCGGCCGTACGACCAGTACATCAACCCCAGGGAGAACAAGTTCGTCGCTTTCAGTGCCATCGGTAAGGAGGAGTCCGCCGGCACGCCGGCCGCCGCCAAGGCTGTTAGAGTGGGAATATTCCAGAAGGACGAAAATGGGAGAAAATCCAGCGGGTCAGTTTCAGGGAAAGCTGGAAATGCACTGACCTTTTCATATAAGGCTGCTGAGTAATACTGACAGTGAATGTGTACACATCTGCAGAAATGTCGTCGTCTTAGCTGCTGTCTGAGTTAATATACCAGCTTGTTGTAGACTTCCAGGAATTTCAGGCAGCTGAAGGACACTCAGGAAATATAAGCTTAATGTAGCACTGTGCTGTTTCAACATCAGCATGGTAACATACTTAACACATATTACATTTTGAGTTTAAAGATCTGTTAATCTATAGTTTCCCTGTTAACTGGATAAACAGCTTTTTACTTTAGTTTTTTTAAATCACTAGTTCCCTATTTTAGATGGAGATCAAGCACTCTGATTGGTCATGCTTTAAAACAAAGATGTCAATGAATCATAAAACTGCAAATTACTACGTCAAACCGTAAACTCAGTCTTAGGTATAAAGCAAACATACATCTGATACAGGGTGGCAGAAAACCTGGAGCCTAAAACTTAACTTTGCGCTGATTTATTAATCTGTGTCGGAGGCTTATGGATCTGTACTCGGCGTAGAAGGTTGTGGTTTCACGTCCCTTGGCCTAGAGAGTAAATGTGTCCCTACCCAGCCCTTAAACAATGGCCTTAACCTCTGATTCACACTCGCATGTTGCTTTGTCCATGGAAAAATCTGAAATAAGTGACATGTGATGAACTGTAATTAGACTGCAAACCGGTTTAAATTCAAAGTAGGTTAGTGTCAAACAGCAACAAAGTGCATTTATTTCTTCAGCAGATACTTTTGCCCAAAGTGACATACAAGTGTGGATCAGAGAGCAGGATTAGACAGTCCTGGGAGCAGTAGGGGTTAGGAACATTGCTCAAGGGCCCAATGGTGACATCATTCTGCCAACCACAAGATTTAAACAATTGTTGATGTTGATGTATATAGATACATACAGATTTAATATCTGTGAAAAAAATTGATTCCAGTTAGAATTCTGTGTGTGTAGATTGCCTGCATGGGTAACTGATATAGTGTTATGGCCCTGGCCCAATATGAAGTTCAGAGGAAAAAGGGACCAGACGTAAACGGTTTGGGTAAAGGGAACCTAAACATCCATCCTGTCCAGGAAGAACAATACAGAGCCAAGTGATAATTAAGTGGGATATTTTTTATTGGGAGAAAGGAGAAAGAGAAGTAGAACAATATAAACAAAGAAAGGAATATGCCTAAAAAAAACCCAGTATAACTCTTCCCCCAAGCATCTAAATAACACAAGGACCGCAGTCCGCACTATATTATTAATCAAAAAGCAATTTTTAATTACAAGCAAGCAAACAAGAAGAGTGTGAGGATGAGTCCTTCTTGTGTGGGCTATTTAAGGACCACCGAAGGCGAGGTGATTAATTCCAGCTGTAGCCAATCAGCCAAATTAGAACAACTGAAGCAATAACCCATCTTAAGCAAGAAAAACAGAAACAGTCGCAAGACTGTTGCATTAGGCGTCAGTGCGGAGGGTTTACTGTTAACAGACTTGGCACAGTATATTAATATGGGGCGTCTTCTCACTGCAATTGGTAGACTGAAAGGCTAAATTGGCCAATCAGATGATACATCTTTATCAATGTAACCCCTGTTGCTAGGATGTGTTTCATCACTGCTTTAAAACAAACTCGGATGATGATTGAAGTGCATGTTTATTTTCTGAAGATTCTGCTCCTTTCCCAATTCCACTGAGACCTCTGCATGATGCAATACTTTAGTTTATTTGAAATAAATTCATGTATGGTTGGAAGGCGGCTTGAAGGATTTTATCTTTAAATGAATACATTGAGAGAGAGACTGCAGTATTTTCGTTATCTTGTTTAAAATGAGACAGTGGGAGCTGTTATCTGAAAGGCAATATTTGAACTGATGTTAAAAGTGACCTGGGCAGGGGGAGATCAATCGATATTTGATCGACGTGTAAACTGTTGTTTGCTTTTGGTTTCAGGGGAGGGGTTTCACAACTACCACCACACGTTTCCATACGACTACGCGACGAGCGAATTTGGCTGCAGGCTCAACCTGACCACCTGCTTCATTGACATGATGTGCCGCCTGGGTCTGGCCACGGACTGCAAGAAGGTGTCCCGGGAGCAGGTCTTGGCTCGAATACAGCGCACCGGGGACGGCAGCCACAGAAGTGGTTAGGGGCCTGTGGAAGATGGAAAGGGTGGGGGCCTGAACCCCTAAACAAACGAAACAAAAGGCTTTTACAGTATAGGTTTGGGGGTGCTTTTCTGTTGTCTAGCTATAATTATGGCTTCCTGCCATTTCCAGAGTTCTTAAGATTAATAATAGCTTTAAGCATACCTGGGCCTCTCTGTAATTCAGTTTAATTTCTCCATAACTGCAGCAGAATATCCGGTCCGTGGCAATGGTGAGGACGATGATTTTCGGCCAAGGTCACTAATGCTGCACGAAAAGACCCACGTGTGGACGAACCGGACCGGGTGCCGCAGACGATTCAAATCGCGTTAATGTTACCGGACGTCGCCTGGGCAACAGACCAAACTTCTCGAGCTGTGGTTAAGCAGTAATGGAGAAATTAAATTCCGTACTCAAGCAGAAATATTTATTATTATTGCATCACACCTTAGATTTTTTAGAAACTTGAAATGAAACAGGCAAGTTGTCGTGTTTTGGCTTTGTGTGTTTTTTTTTTTTTCTTCCCCAAAATGTGGGTCTCGTTCAGCCAGACACCAAGGAGATTTAATTTATTGCCCTCCTTGTTGAGGTATGGCTCTATAGCTCTTGAGCCTAATGTTTAATAGGATTTTTAAAATTCTACACTGGCAAGCACACTGCTGGGGGGTTAATGAAACTCGGAGAAGTCAGATCTGGATTTACACTTTGTGTTTATCGTAAGCGCAGCTGCTGCCAGTGTGTCGTTTTAACATTTCTGCAGTTTACGATGAAACAGGATAAGCTGTTGATTACCAGTATTTTAAAGCCTTGTTAGGTTTTGGAGCACCGATTGACTAACAGTGATTTCTAACATAGATGATGTCTGAAGTAAATGGTTGTGGGTTGTGGGTCAGACGAGGTTAGAGTGGAGGTGCTGTGTCCTGGACAGTGAATACAGTGCTTCCGCATAGCTTGTTATGCACGTGGCAACTTGAGCCAATAGTAGATGCTGTAATGTTTGGGGATTTATGATGGTTCTGGGGGAAGAAAGCCATCAGGATTTTTTTGGTATTCATGTTTGTAAAACAGAATCATGGGAGAATCAAGAATTTTTCTGTTTCGTGCTCTTCAAATTACTTCATCTTGCACAAAAATACGAAAGATTGCGTCAATTTGCGTTTGTTGTTCCGACTTGGGATTCTCGCTGATCTGGGATGCAGGGCAGCCAACCCGCCTCATGCACCACTGGGCCGTAAAAAAACACACACGTGCTGCTATATGAGAAACTGACACATTAAAAGGAAATCAACACATTCCACGGGAGGACAGGAAGTGAAAACAACTGATTACCAAGGTTTGAAATGCCTAGAGGTGGAAGTTCAAAGGATCCGATCCAAAAAGTGAAAAATGATCACCGTGATCCTGTATTAGAGAAGCAGTTATAGATAGATGGATGGATATATAGATGTAAACATGCCAGACTATTAACATACTGTCATAATATCACTGAACCTATTTCGCTGGCTAGAATTTTTTGGGCCATTTTGCTTGCTAAACAAAGCCCCCCAGCTTCTCAACTTTTTTCAATTCGAAAGGGCCCATAGGTGTAAGAACAGCCCAATCAAATTGGATCCTTCTAGCTTATTGGTGCAGTTCTGCAAGCTTAATTCTTGCCATATTGACTTAAAGGGTTTCATGAAGATAATCCATACTTAAAAGACCTAGATTACTTTGCTCCTTAGCATTCAGGCCCTAATGATTGTTAATTTGTGAAAGCTATTTAGCTTACAGGTCTTTGTGCTCTTTTTAGTTGTCTACAGTATGGGGTGTTTTCGCATGTTTGAGATGATAAATATTAGGACCCTTTTTTGGTCGCCTGGCAAGGTTGCCTGTGAAAATGTTCAGTACTTGGCAGACAGGTTGTGTTCCCACTTGTGAAAAAACACCCAGTTTTTTGGGGAGGGGGGGTGGGGACAAAGTAACTTCATAGTCCCGTTATCAAGAGGAGGATTGGAGCTATTTTTACTACAAACAGGAGAGCGTAGCAATTCCATTCAGTGCTCTCTATCCTGTATATGACTCCATGCCAGTTGAGCCTAATGCCTTATGACTTTAATCCATTCCTGATGTCACATTTACATCTAATGTAGCCAGACAGGTTCTTGTGGAGTCGAGAGAAAAAAAACACAAAAATACAGAGAAATGGCCCAGATTACTCAGTGGGAAACAACAGTGCTTTCGCTTGTTTTGTTTTGTTTTGTTTTTTTTTGTGAAATTTCCAAAAGGAGTGCCAATTTTTGTAATCTTCGGGAACGTGCTGGGGGTGGTGGGGTGGGGTCGGGGGGGTCTGGCAATTCTGCTCAAAACTTTTAATCACAAAAGGTGCTTTATCGGAAAGGCGAAGTCTTAGCTGCAAGGAAGGTGCCCCCTTCAGCGCTTAATGTACTCTGTGGTCACATAACGCCCTTTCACATATTGCTTGGTCACCCAAAGGAAACATCAAAATATGGGGGAGGGGGGGGGTCGATGAGGGCAGAGTCTATTTATAATTTCTAGCATGTCGAAATATGTGTACTGTAGTTCTGGGCAAGATTCAAAAGTATTTTGAACTAAACAATAAACTTGTTATTAAATGAACTCTCGTTGCCCTACAGTTTGCAGTGCAATTCTTTTTTTTTCCAGTGTTCTCAAATTCTGAATGCCTTAAGAAAAAAACTGTTTGGCACATTTTGCAAGGAATATTGTATGCACTGTAATTGTAGCATTTTTTACTAGGTGAGAAAGACACTGTCTTTGTCTGTGTGTTGCAATGACACAGTATTTCTTTTTTAATCAAATAAAAGATAAATAGCCCCCTTTTGTCTACTCTTTTTAAAGTGGCAGTAGCAAAAAAATTTAGACCGTAATTATCTTAATATACATCATGTGGTGCCAGTTCTGACATACTCTGTATAGGTAAGGTGGTCTGACATTTCACATAGTCTAGTAATCAACCCATTTGTCCCATGAAAAAACTGCTTGTTTCACTGCTGGGACACTGCAGAAACTTCAGTGTTTAAATACCGTATTAATGAGCATGTCTTTAACCCTATCAAAACAGACCTGGGGGGGGGCGGAGCCTATGCTGGTAATGAAATTAAAATGGAAAGTGTCAGCCCATAAAATTTTGGATTTTATTCTTGTGTTACACACAAAATTAATTAGCTGTATTGTACTAATATTGCTCATTGAGACCACATGGATTTTAATATGTTATAAAGCATAAAATGTGCATTACATTACTGTGTTAATAAAAGTATTGATAAACAGTTCCCATATTGAATAAAAGGGTTCTGTACACTATACAGTACATTCTTAAAGCTTTATGTGCCACATACATATCATAATGTACATTTACTGTACTGATCTGAAACATGTCTACTGAACCAAGCAGGTATGTGGTAAATATTTAATCATTTAAACATCAAAGAAAGACTTCTGCACCGAAATGGGTTGAATACCTATTGTGTCACGGTGACCTATCACGGTCTGCCAGCTCACCACTCGTGCTCACGGCAGGCTATGCAATGGTAGACAAGAGATAGGGCTAAAATCAGTCCTTCAAGGCTATGTGGGAAATTGGATATGAGGCTAACAGTTTCTCACCGACACTCCTTCTGTCATCACAGCTGGTCAGTATGGCCGTTAACTAGTCCAAACCAAAAGAAAGCCAGCGACAAGCCTTCTGGGTAAGTTCAGGCTGCAAAGTGGGACACGAGACTTGGATCAGTCCTGGCTCAGGAAAGAAACCATTAAAAATGCAATTCGGAAAGCAGGCATAAGAGACTTAAAGTAAGGTCAGTACAGCAAACCTGATGTTTAATGGCTTATGGGATCAGCAGGCAGTTAAAATTGGTGGACTATCCTAACAGCTCAAATACGGCCACCACCAGCTGCAGGTTGGATATCATGCCTGAGAAGATTTACCTATAATGTTTGATGTGTATATTTCTCTTCTGGAAATAAGGACTACTCTGCCATAGCTTAAGGGTCAATAACGATCTAATGAAGCTGAGAAACCCCTTGAGGAAATTATGAAAAGGCCGGTTATATTACAGCAGGAGAACTGAAACTTAGACAGAGGAAATGATTAAACCCACACCGGCATTCAGCAACTGTGTCAAAGTTACTGGGGCAGCTGAAATCCGACATCATCACTCCTGTCTGTGTCACTGGATGACTCCTGTGTGACCAAAAACATTTCTCCATAACAGGAACCCATTCCGAATATCTTTTCTAAGAGGAGGATGCGGTTTGATACTCCTGAAGCGTTCTCCAGATCAGGGGTGGGAACGCGCGCGGGGGGGGGGGGGTCAGATTGCCCCTGGCCCATTACAGCAAAAAAAAGTCGGCATTTCAGGACAGTGCTGGGGGCACCGGAGATGACATTTATAAAGGTTCAGAGGGTGGGATGACCTGCCTATAATCTCAGCTTACTTCTGTTTTAGCACATAAAGCCGCCCTCTCATCGCACAGTACATGACCAGGTCTCAAAGGGCTAGTTTCCTTCCACGGAGACAGGAGGCTTTGTTCCAAAACCATTACAGTTGTCAGTCCTTGAGCCTGTATGACCGGCACACCCTTTGCACTGTCACATGGGAGCTGATAATCTGGTACAGTATCCACCTGACAATTTGGGAAGACACAGAATGCTTGCAGTACTACTGAAAATACACTAGGTGGCCACTCTGTCAGGTACCCCCTAAGAGCCAGTTTTGGCTTCAAAACCCAAAGAACTGGCTCTGATTGGGTGTGTCTTCGTCCATTGCATCTCTGTATAAACTCTAGATGCTGTACTTCATGAAATTCCCATAGGAGGAGCTGCTTCTGGAATGTTAGATCTATCACGTCCGACACTGACAATCGCACCACATTCAAAAATCACTTGGATGAGATGTTCCGCTCACCGGTACTGGTGAATCCTCATGGTCTTGTTCTGGACTAGCAATTGCAAGGAAGAGAAACAAGTAAGATAAATATTGGGAGTGCAAAGGGCTGAAATTTGACGTTAAAACTCTAATATGTCCACTTTGAACCCCACCCTGTGTGTGTGGAGACTGGAAGTTCTCCCTGTGCTGAGCAGAATTCCTCTGGGTGGTTCAGTTTCATCCTGCAATTATGTGGATTGGCATTTCTAAATTGCCCATGGTGTGCTAGCGTGTACTACATAAAGGTCTGCCTCACCCAGGCATCCTCTGCTCCCTGGGATAGTCTCCAGACCCTCCTCAACCCCTGTACTAGATCAGAAATCTGAAAATGGATGCATATTTCCGACATGTTATTTTAAAAGTAAAATGGCTATGTGCACCACCCAGATAATTTCTATGAACAATAGATGACTCGTCTCCTCGTGCAACTTATAAATATATCCTGGAAAGATTATCTGCTGCCCTTGGTGTAGGAGAATCTCTTGTACCCGAGCCATGTTGTCACCAATTGCTGTAATTCTGGTCCTTGTTAATCACAATGGCAAATGCAACATGTGATATCAGCGTTTTCATTGTACGTCTCTTTCGTCTGAATCCTCTAATGAAACAATCTGTGACAGCAGTCACGTGCAAAACTGGCTGATTCTGCACATTTTAAAAGTCATTTTAGTAGAATAAATCTGTACCTTATATATTTTGTTCTTTTACCTAGATTATTGAAAACTATTATTTTTGGTTCAATATAAACCACCAAAATAATGAGGCATGGTATATGAGGAGAATTAAGACTCAGTATAAATTGTACACGGAGACGCAATTACATAGCGTGTCCGTCATAACTGACAGAGGTAACAGTAGTTCTGCTTACTCCTAAAACAGGTAGGAATCCAGCAGCATGTGATTTCTGCGTCAGGAAACGTGGTGTCTGGCCATGTCTGTGTTCCAAAAACGTTTATCGAGGCTAAGGAGTCATCCTCTTGATTAAGTTACAACGAGCGATAAATTAGCTAAGGCGTTGACTCAGGTTTTAACCATATCATTGACACTGGCTGGCGGTTGAAGGTATGTCGTGCGACTAGTCGGTTTTCCTTATTTGTTTTTATTTATTTTGGGGGACGGGGGGGAAAGGCAGTTGCACAAAGTGTTCCTCTCAAAACCAATTGCCACGTATGCTTCTAACACTGCTGCTTGGGTTTACGGAACAGATACCACCCCGAACACATCACATGTGCAAAGGTGTAGAGTCAAGTTTAACTCAATGACTAGACGATACAAAAAAAGAAAAGGCAAGTTGCTCCCCCCCTAAGCAGCCGGGCAGCCACAATGGTTACGGACACACCTACCTGCCGAGGAGGTGGCGAGGCTTCCCATTGGCCCTTAAACGCTCTTGCACCATCTGCCACCCATCTCCAGCGAAGTTCGTTGATTACGTCACCCGGGCTCTAAAAAAATAAAACCATGAGAGGTAACTCTGGGTCAAAGCATTTTTTGGCAAGTTCAACAGCTGCAGCGACTTACAACGTCTGATCCGGAAGAGCCAATCAGCAGCGAGCATGGTGCTTGTCTGATTCACTTACGGCCAATCCCGCGAGGGGTTTCCCTAAATATGCTGCGTGATTTCAGCTTCGGAAAGTGTGTGGCCTGAAATACGGAGAAATTTTATTAGAAATTTCACAACATCCTACCAGAAAATTATATGCCCTGCATTACGAGACATCTACTGTTAATGTGCAGTGATTTTACATAAGCGTTTAATCTTACTTAACAAAAGAAAATATTCAACACTGTAGATGCCTATTGCTAACAGTAAAGTAGTACCTTCCCCCGATAGGCGACATACAAAAAGAAGAGGCGTAAAAATATTAAAATTCTTATTGATTGATACATTCAAACATCTACGGAATTAAATATTAATAATAAATAAATGCATAAATAAAAAATTCGCATGTGTTTGCACGTTATTTCTCTTAAGGATGGTTTTATTTTTTTATTAAATTCTGACATTTAAAAAGCACAAAATAAGTCCCTCTCCAAGTTGCACGCTTTTGCACTGCACCTTGAGAATTGTTAACACGGATTCTATCGCCATCTACTGGACAACATGTGGAAATGCTGTTGAAGCCGGATAGACGCTGTCAATGTCTGGACGTTGTGTGTGTCAGACGTTATAAGAACGGGAGAGGTTGGGCGGCGGTATATATTCACGTTCTTTTATATAATCGATACATGGAAGAAAGTTTACCGCACTTTAAGATCCCAGTCACAAAGACTCGACTGGAACCGTATTTTTAAATCATTGATAAAATATGTAAACTTCTTAGCGTGCTGTTCTTTTTCTATTTTTTTCCCGTTTGAAATTGTATCATTTATTGTTTTCCATATGAGGCCCTCGTGTTTTGTTGTTTCATTTAACGGCTATATTGATCGCATTTACAAATATTTGAGTCTGGTCATTTTGGAACAGTTACAGGCGACGGGTCAGAAACATCAATTTCGATTAAACACGACTTGAAGCCTAAATATGGATTGAATCTAACCAGTCCTTACAATCATTTAGGAACTAGTTTAGGAAGTAGTGACTCCGTTATAACACAAATGAAATACAGCACTTAGTTTTTTTTTTAAAAGAAGACGACACAGAATGATTAGACATATATTATATTCTCGCAGATTCGCAGATCTTGTACTGGAAAGCTTGGTAATAAACAAAGTTGGGAAAATCCATATCTAAAGAAATAACATAGAGCCTACATCTAAAAAGTTGATTACAAAATTAGTTTTTCCAAAAATTACTCTTTAAAAATTACCCCAAACAGCTTGCAGTTTCAGTTATAAATAATTTGACAATTGTTTTTCAGTTTCAGTTTAACATAATTACATGCATTAATGACAGATTGTGTCGGAACAAACACGCGATTTAAACACACCACGAATTTATCCTATTCGACATATTTTTCTGCACACGCTATTTATTTTTCAATAATATTTTGTTCTGTAGTAGGCTGCAGGAATCACTGACCTGAAAATTATATTTAATAGCTGAATTACCCTACAAATATTAACGATTATTTGTTAACGATCGCCCACATATCGTTTCCCTTATAGTCTACTTTAAAATTAGATGATGTCTAAATTCAGCTGTTGTACAATCATAGAAATTATTTGGGTATAAATTCGATCAAAATATATACAGTTAAAATATTTTTTGCAGCTTGTCTCAATTGCAACTTTTTTCTATTAGCGCATTAAATCATGTTGCTTTCTTTTGCATGAAGAACCAGTGACATCGTAAGAAAAATGCAAGCTAAATAGTACACTATGATAGTTTAATCAAAATGGCTGGATCTACAAATGGATAAAGTTTAACGCCATAATAAAATCGATGTTAGGTTACGAGAAAGTATTTTTAAGTAATTGTCATAATTTCGGGTCAAATTGTGCGTTTAATCAAAATCCGTCCATGTTTATATCATTATGGAAAAATGCTGAATGGAAAAGCCACTGCAATTCACGATTTTTAAAAAATAAGTATAGCGATTACATGAATATGCGTTTTATTTACTCAACATATTTTAAATATGGATCAATTATCTGTAAATATCAAAAGAAGACAAGACAAAAATAGCAATTTATTTTACATGGAACATTAGTGTTTTTTAACATTTAAAAAAGGATTAAAGGGAGAATATTGTTACTAAAATTATTAAATTTAGGATAATGAGTGGCATCGCATCTAATGGAAATGTTAACGGATTTGCTTTGGGCCTGTTTTTTCAGGGTAATGTCTACACAGAAACATATAGGCTACAAACATGACGATTGCGATGCACGAACAGGTTGCCCCAGAACAGCACAGAATGATAACCCTATATTTAAATACGGCATGCAAATCATTTCGGCTGGTAAAAACCGGCGCGCTTAAAAGCTAATGTGCAGCACTTTAAATGTATATTCACGTGGTTACGTCCATGATTAAAGTGCAATTTTCGGTGGCCTTATATATAGAATGATTATAAAATGACTATATGAAACCGATTCAGTTTGGTGTGTAAATGAAGGCTTGGAGCAAGTCTTGTGGAAACCAGTGATTCAACGTCTTCAAATTAATTTGTTTCAGGAGTTGGCATGCAGAGAGCTCTTCCCTTGTGTTTTGATTTCAAGAAACCCAGGGTGCCCTTTTGATCATTTAAATCTTTCATGGCTACAATAGTTCTGATTGGCTGGACGAGTTAGAAGGGGAAAATCTTTAGTTAAGCAGATAATCTCTTGTTGGGATGAGAGGAGCTCCATTTCAGACCCCCTCGGCCCCCACATGAGACCCCCAACTTCCCGGGTTCTGCGTGTAGGTATTTATCCGGCAGGCAGACTGTCCGCGTTACGGCATAAAGACACCGACACCGCTACTTCAGGATGCTCATGTATTTGGATGTCTGCTATTACATTTTCATCCTGATGGCTCACATGAAGTCTTGCTGCAGCTGGTAAGATCTGAGGGTTCTTCGCATTGTAATTTCCAATAAATGGCAAATCTGACTGAGCGGCTTTTAAGAGGCACTCGGTAATATAAAAAAACAGCGACTTCAAAGAATGAATGAAGTGGTGCATCGTTTGGATGGGTTTTAGCCGTCCGTCACTAGCGCTATACGTACTGACAGAAAATAAGTATTGAGAGTTCTTCTACCTTTAAGTGCTGTGTTTATACAGAAATATTCTTTTTCTGGGGTTAATAATTCGAGGATGTCGTACTGATACATTGGTTTTAAATCTAGTTCGATATTTCACTCCAATTAGGAACTTGATACAGATAATTCGTAATAAAACCAAACTGTGGACCTTGTTGCAACCTAATCTAACAAAGATAATCAAAGCAAAACCATAGGAAAATCTGCAAAGTTGCTGATTTCAAATACAGGGAAACACTGGCATTAATATTTAGGGTGAGTATTGTGAAAATGGGACACCTGGTAAAATGGGACCGTTAACCTTTGCAGTTAATATATGTGTTTAGTAATGCTTTATTTTCTATTGTATGTCGTGTTCCAGGGGCATTCATGTATTTAGAATGGTATCAAGTTGGGATTCAACACACTAGGAGGATTTTCCCAGAAAGCAAATTTTCACAAAGTGTCCCATTTTACCAATACTCACCATATAGGCCAAATAAATTGTCGTAAAAATCCAAATATAGTTATAATAGGCAAAGTGCCACTTTTATGCCACAAGAAAGAATGTTTATTCTTTCTTGATTTTATTGAAACATAATCCACTATAACATTTTTGGCATCTGTACAGTATCAGTCACAGAAAACTCTTGACCTAAGAGGAAATCAATGCAGAAATAAATTGCGGGCACACGTAATATTACTGATGCAAAAATAACACCAACCTTATATAATTGCAAACATTTTGTAGCTCAAGTGTTGCCTAAATCCGTTTTCTTACTATAATTATATTTTACTACACGAAAGAAACCGCGATATAACTCATGCAAGACTCTCTTAAATCTCACCAACAATTTTCATATACAAATGGAATGCTTAATGACAGCATACTTTTATATGATGACAATTAACATAGCTCTGTTGATAACCGGTACTGCAGGTTATCAACATGGTTATGCTTTGTGCGTATATTTATATTAATTGTAGATAAATGACAAATTGCTCTCAGTTGACAAAAACATTAATATCCTGAACAATGTCACGATTTTTTATTTAAATGTAATGCAACATCATACAAATGAGCAATGTTTTGAAAGTATCCGGCAAATAGTTGCATAATTAATTATTAAAACAAATCAATTAAGTCAATCTCAAAATCTGTATTTGTTCGATACATTTTAAGTATTATATTACAGTTCAATATAACTTGACCAGGTTGTCCTGTAGCTTTATACACATTCTGTATTTTTTTCGTCAAGTTATTTTACAAAGTTTAACAAGAGCTTGTGGTCTGTATATTGTTTCTGCAATCTGATCTTCTACTATGTCTGCTAGGTCGGTGAATAACTTCCTGATGACTGGCCCAAAGGTAAACTTTTTCAAAAATTCTTCTTCCATGCTTGAGGTTAGTAACACGACCTTTCCATGCCATTTCTTATCATCTCTGAACTTGACAGATAGCGAGCGTCAGACGATTTGCTCACATCGTCGTTAAGTTGTATTGATATAAAGAACGGGCGCCGTTACGGTGGGTGGTTATCATCATCATCATCATCATCATCATCATCAGTGTGCAACTAGGTGTGTGGCGCCTCAGTCACGTTAAAGACACTTGAGGAAAACAAACGTATAACATTGAAACAATCAGAATAATTCCCTCATTCACGTCTAAATTAAACTTCTCCCCAGCACGTGCTGCAAATTACTGGTGGGAAATTGACTGCAATTTCTAACGACCGTTCAAGTATACATTCTGAAATAAATGTTTGAACAGTGCACATCTAGGAATTATATTCGTAAGATATGTTATATTGTTGACAATATGGAAATTATTACCAGGTATACGTTCTTGAGTTAGACACTGGAGTTATTCACTGCCTGACGCCGGCGGCTTCCGGTATAGGCTGCGCAACCCTGCATAGGACTACTGGGTATGGAAAATGGAGGGAGGAGTGGATGAAAATTTTATTATTAATAATTCGGATGACGTAAAACAGGGATAACGTCGTGTTATTAAGCATTTAGCTGAGTTTTAACTTTTTTTTTTTTTTTTTATGAAAATCACATTTTCTGCCAAAAGAAAAACTAAATGATCAGCATATCACGCGGGAAACGGGCTGTAGGAAACGTACACGTGAACCTGGAAGTCCAGCCGTCCATGTCATGAATGTCACGGTGGTGTTAGACCTGTGGAGTCTTCCATACAGCCATGTGACGGCCTTTAACCTAATCTCCATCCTTTGTTGGACTGTCATGGCAGCAGGTGGGGGGTGACTTTGTTGTCCCCTTTTTGAATTGCAGGCCTACTTAATCTACTCCAGCAGTGTGGCCACAGGGGCTCAGAGTGGCATCGAGGAGTGCAAGTATCAGTTCGCCTGGGACCGCTGGAACTGCCCAGAGAGAGCCCTGCAGCTGTCCACGCACAGCGGCCTCCGCAGCGGTACGAGCCTGCGGCCCCGCGGCAGCTCCACAGCCACTAGGTGTCACTGTGCCTGTCTTGGGTGCCTTGGCCATAATTTTTAATGACAAGCAGTTGTACTCAATGTCAGTACTATTGACACCACTTTGTCAATGTCCATTACTGATTCCACTCCTCAGCAGTTGGTTAACATTGAGGAACCAGAGTGTAAATCCAAGTCCAGACTGGGATTTTGTTTCAACTAACCAGTTGAGAACTCTGTGACTCTTTATACTTAACTGGGGTGCGTTTCCCGAAACCATCGTTGCTAACTACTTTAGCAACTTACATAGTTGAACCATGCAACTGAATGGTTCCAACTACATAAGTTGCTAATGGGAGCTTTCGGGAAACGCACCCCTGGTTAGCTGAAACAAAATCTTGGTCTGGAGTTTTACCCTCTGGACCTGAACTACCCACCTGTGGTTCCTCAATGTTAACCAGTTGCTGTGGAGTGGAATCGGTGGAGTGAGGGTCTGGTTGTCGCTGCTGGATTGTAGCTCTCTCCGAAAGGGGTGGTTGGCACACTGCCCTAACTGAGGCTTCGCCCACAGCAAACAGAGAGACGGCATTCGTGCACGCCATCAGCTCCGCCGGGGTCATGTACACGCTGACCAGGAGCTGCAGCCTGGGCGACTTCGATAACTGCGGCTGCGACGACACCAGAAACGGACAGCTGGGTGAGCAGCGTAAGCCAGTGTTTCCCAATCCGGTCCCCGGGGACCTGAAGACAGTCCACGTTATTTGCGCCCTTCCAGGGAGCTGGGAGGAAGCAAAAATGTGAACTTTGTGGCAGAGAGCTCAGAGGGAGCAAAAACGTGGATTGCCTGTGGGTCCCCAAGGACTGGATTGGGAAACATTGGCATAAGCCCAACGGATGGTCAAATTGTGAGTAGAGATTTTTACGCTCCACAGGGAGGGGTTACCAAGAAAATTGAGAAGGTTGGTACAGTAGGAAAACTGTGAACAGCGTGCAAGGATCAGAACTATATATATATATGCTGATTTTTTAATGATGTCTCTTGCAGAAAGATAATGATGAAAGATAATTGGACTACAGAGTAATCAGAGTTTCTGAAAATTATGATTAATACCTGAGCATTTAGATGAAAACTGGGGTAAATGATTCATCTGAAGGAATATCATTGTGCCAAAACTTTTAAAAATCCAAATATATTTCTGTAACTGCAAAAGGGGCTCAAGTCCTCAGTTTTTAAGAATCTATTGTAAATGTTGCTGGAACTGCATTGGATAGAATCAAAGTACAATTGTGGCCAAACTGTGGAAAAACTTCCAGTTTTTAGAGATTGCAGAACTTTATTCAACTGTTGATCCAGTTACTTATTTAATTGTCCAATGTATGATACTTGTAGCATTCTTTGACTATTTAAAAACATTACTGCCAATATTCGAGGAAGAACACAAGAACATAAGAAATTTACAAACGAGAGGAGGCCATTCGGCCCATCAAGCTCGTTTGGGGAGAACTTAA
>JAODJU010000041.1:8892325-8902509 GCA_026776725.1 Gnathonemus echidnorhynchus
TGCTGGGGGGGCGGGGCAGGCGGGGCGGGGCGGGCGGGACAGCCTCACCGCTGCGTGTCGTCTGAACTCCCTGGTCCGTAGACAAAGGTCACGGCGACCCTTCAGAACAGCCGGGGAGCTAAAGAGTTTATTTTCCGAACGGGGCCAAGTGGTCGTCTGTAAGAACTCTCATGGTTTTAGGTGGGGCCCGAGATTATATATCCCTACGAGGCCACCAACAGGACGCTGAATGTAAAGTGCCTTTTTATCATTTTTTTTTTCCTAAAAAGAAACACAGCTTACCACCCAAGAGCCCTATTCAAGGCCTCATAGGCAAGGTGCCACTCACCCCATAACAGTGTGTGCGCTGTACCAGAAGGCTCTATTTTCTAGTTTTGAATGTCTTTTATGATAAGGCCTCGACTCAAGATTCTTGGGACCAGTGGTGGAAGCCTTAATTAGAAGACCTGGGGAGGCATATATTGCAAAGGTCCTGTATTATTTGGGTTTTAAATAAGTGTTTAGTTTTTTATTCTTGCAATGAGGATCTTATATTTGTGCTGGTCTTTGTTGGCTGGGAGAAGCCCAGGGGTAATCACTACAATATCATTGAAGTGTCCAGCCTCTTTCCACAGGTTTTGTCGGATCCCAATAGCACCTGGAACATCATTGAAACTTTAAAAAAAAAAAAAAACTTAAAGGCTTGTTTCACTAGTCAAAAGACCTTCTCATAGCAGAACACACACCGACAATGGCCGTGCTTAACACACACTGCCGCGTTTTCTCCTCGGGGAGCCCTTAGTGTTCGAGTCGGAGTAACTTTGCCGCAAAGTATCGGCGGAAGAAAAAAAAAAATCCCCCCCTTTTCATTCACATGACAGCTGTGTTTTGGTTTGGAGTCGAACGATGTTAAGTGGGTATAAAGAAAGAGGAAAGTTTATTTTCATTGCAACTCCGCTCCCGTTCACTTGTTCCTTCACTTCTTCTTTGTTTTGCTCATATTATGTTAAATAATAATATGGATATTAATAGAATTATAAAAAAATCCAGTTTACCATCTGTGGTCACGGTTTTGTTCTTTACTCTAAATAGAGCTCATTATAACTAGTACCTAAGCAATTATTAGTATATTTGCAGGAAACTAAAACACTTTTTTCTTGACTAAACTGGCTGTGGGTGGATTAATGGTTGTTATCAGTTAGGCTTATATTAGCCAGAAAGGGTGAAGTGAGAAACGTCTGAAGTTCTGAAGTAATACAATTAAGATTGACTTCAATGATCCAAGGGGGGGGGGGGACAATTTTGAAAAAAATGACAAATATTGGTTATGGAGCTCCAGTGCAAAAATTTTGCAGTGCACGTCTACAGTCAGATTTTTGATGGGGTAGGTGTCAGACTACGGGGGGGCTGAAGGACTGGGCTTCTTTGGTGTGTCTGCAGCAGACACCCTGACCATTGGACAGCTGGTCCTAAATCTCCATTTTTAGCAGACCACTGACATTTTGGGTGTCTGTCCACGTCATGACAGGCCGTGAAGGGGACCATGAAGCGGACCTGTAAGTGTCACGGCGTTTCTGGCAGCTGCACCACCCAGACCTGCTGGCTGCAGCTGCCCGAATTCAGGGAGGTGGGGAACTACCTGAAAGAGAAGTACCACCGGGCCCTGAAGGTGGACCTGCTGAAGGGGGCCGGGAACAGCGCCGCCAGTCGCGGAGCCATTGCTGACACCTTCAGCGCCATCTCGCGCAAGGAGCTGGTGCACCTGGAGGACTCGCCCGATTACTGCCTGGAGAACAAGACTCTGGGTCTGCCGGGCACCGAGGGCCGCGAGTGTCTCCGGAAGGGCAAGAACCTGCGGCGGTGGGAGAGGCGAAGCTGCCGCAGGCTGTGTGGGGAGTGCAGCCTGGCTGTGGAGGAGCGCAAGGCCGAGACCGTGTCCAGCTGCAACTGCAAGTTCCACTGGTGTTGCGCCGTCAGGTGCGAGCAGTGCCGCAAGACTGTCACCAAGTACTTCTGTGTCAAGAAGACGGCCGCGGGGAGCACTGATGGCGCAGGCCGCCGGAAAAGCCTCCGGCTTGAGAAGAGGCAGTGAAGGAGCCTGACCGACCCTCCGGAACGTCGGCAAAGTGTAAACACTGCCACTCGCCCTTAGTGCGGTTCCGTTAGCACCCAGTGCCCGCCATTCCAGGGCTATAACTACCAGCATGGATTCAATAAGCCACGTCCAAGACAGAGATGTAGATAATGCGTGCAGGTTTTGGGAATTATAGTTACAGTAGAGTATATAGACTCCAGTGAAATGTTAGCATAGTGCTAGTCATGTCTGTCTTTGTGCATTTCCCTAAAAAACAAAGAAAAAGCGTCTTAATTCACTTAAACAGGCGTTGGAAGCAGGTGTGTAAGTTCTAGATTTTCGACTGTTAGTTGCAGCTGGCTTTCCTGGACAAAGAACAGAAAAGACCTGTAACATCAAAGCACATCCAGTATCCATCGACCTTAACTCACGTTTGATATGTTTGCGGCTGCTTTTAGTTAGACTATTAGTTAGCGGTTAGACTGGTGCCAATGACTGGATGGCTGTTATTGTATAATGGCTCTGATTTCTATCATCTACCCTTGTAATATTACACTTTTGTTCCTCACTGGATGTGACGACGACGACACAGGTTTTCCGTGTCTGCCAGTTTCATTAGAACATAACATATAGTGTTATCACGGTTATCAGGAAGACAGTCCGCAAGTTTATTATTTTTTTTTCCAACGGTGGTATTATATTGTATATAAAATGAAGCACTTTGAACATTGTTAATTTATTGCCCATTTGTTCAAGCTTGTGTGTAACTAAGTAGCATAACCTTTTTCCAAGTAAAGAATTCACATTAAGAAAGCCTGTTTTGGCAATTTAATTCAAGACAGTCTAGCTAGATGTTGACATGGTGAAGTGACCATAGCCATTATAATTAACACTGCTTCTGCATTTATATTCAAAATGTGTTTTATGCTTTATAGGGCAAAAATCAGAGCTACAACGAAAACTGTTAACAAACCAATTATGGTTCTGTGATCGCGGTAGCACTTCGTAAAAGGTACAAGCTTTCGTAACCTGCCGTAAATTCACGTTAAGTTTGTCCACATTGTTCACTTCGGGGACAGATAACCTGGGTCAATGTAAACGGAGAAAAGGTTTAATTAAAGTCTTCCTTCCTTCATGCTTTATGCATTTCCCCAACAAATGCCTCCCGCCCCCACCCCTACTCAAAGTTCCTCTAAAAGAAACATCAGGGAAATGGGGGGTGCTGGTTTCTTCACTGTTTACTACAAGTTTAATTAACTTTCACAGGACAGAGGGGAGCCTTTGAGGGGGAACATCAAGCAAGTTGCCCTCGAATCTTCCTGCTTGATGTCGTATGCTAATCTTCTTTTTCACACTACCTTCTCAGGGGAGGGGGGGAAAAATTGTTGGGAAAACTTCATGTTGCCTGCATAGGGCTTCCTGTGGTTGTTTTATTCCCAGCCCACCTATTTGGCTCTTTTAAAATGTCCCTGTGCTCCATTTAACAATGAATGGCCAAGCTAATCAGCCCCCTCGGAAATGTGCCGCTATCGCAGAAGCTAATCCGCTCTCCACCTCCTTTAGTGAGCCGTCGCCTTCAAAAGGACTTTGGGAACAGGCTTTGCAAGGATTCACACTGTTCCCTGAATAGAAGTTAGTTCAAGTATTGTGCCGGGACAAGTGGGTTTTATAAACAAATACTTTGCCCGCAACAAACCCACCTGCAAACGTGCCAACAGAAGACTAGCACAAAACCCGGGGGCCCTCCAAACGTGATGCGATCTGAAAAGGAGATTAGGCCGCTGCGGGCCGGGGCGAATGCGTCGCTGCAGTGGCGCTTTCCGATTATTGGACGAGGATGCACCTAATTTGTGGCCTATTCATCCGGCGAGTTCAAAGTTAAAATACCGTTTCATATGTCTTCCCTTTAAATGGGATAAACGTGGACAAACGAGATGGATAAAAACGGCCGACTAGAGTTCAACGTCTCGCCCATCTTTCTGTTGTTTCTCGTTTCGCTGGCCGTTGGCGGTTACATGACGCAAATGAACGAGTCGGAGTGAATAAATACGAATACAGTATTTAATATGAAAAAAAATGTACAACACATGACAACACAGGCAAAGAAAAAAAATAATAACCGACCATGTGAATACTTGTGCGAGAAAGGGAACGCGGCCATTTGAGCGGGACCACGTGCAAACGCACCGATTCAAACGTGGACCTTCTTGAGCTGTAAGACTCGTGACACGTTTGCATGCCCACGGCACAGCAGGTGCTGCGTGACCTCGCCACTGATGGGTGGGGATGGGGGTCTCAATACGGTGTACCATAAAATACCAATAAGCGCTTCGTTAAGATCGAGAAACGCTGGTAATTAAACGGGGGTCGGTTTGAACCAGCAGCGGCCAAATTAGGGAGCGCATGCTGAGACGATGCAGCAACGCGTCACCCTGCTGGCTTTTTAACTGTCATACAAAACTTCTAATCCCAAGTAATATTCTAATTAGCGTTCAGGCAGAGAGCCAACCAAACGAGAATTTGAAATTACTTTCTTGTTAATGAAATGGGCCAGGCAGCGACGTGACATGAGAACTGGCTTAACGGCTAAAACGCAAAGCTCGTCCGCTATTACACTCCTCACTCGTGCAGAACGAAGAGCCCAGATTTGCATGAAATATATCCCAACACATACAGGGAGGCTCACGGTATTGTGTAGGACTTCGCTGAACTCCTTAGTAGACTCATGGTTAAACTGCTTCTAATGATCTGCTAGCAATGGTGTGATTCTTTAAAAAACAGAACGTGAAAAATCGGTAGTAATAAAAAGACTGAGCCGCACGTGATACTGGTCGTGGAGCAGAAAGATGGAGTGTCGGGTGAGAAAGCCAGAGACCCAAGGTTCAGCACAGCAGCTTCTGTCTGCACAGATGATTGGCAACTGATGATTAAGCTAACAGACGTTAGCATCTATCAAAACAACACTGAAGGCGATAGACTTTGGGGAATTAGCACTGGAGCAAACAAAACAACCCAGGACTTAAAAAATATTTAAACAAAAATTCAGTCAAGCCTGTATTACTCTCAAAGCAGATGACGACAGGAGGCATTTCGGTAAATGCACACATAATGGAGATTAGGTTTGTTTTTTTCCCTTTTTTAAAAAAATGTCAAGTTAATTTAGTTTATTGGGATTTAATTTGACAATTCCGTGCTATGGGACATTCCACCATCCAGATCGTAAACAGATCGTGAGCGTGCGCTGCACGCACCACGCATACTTAATGCTTCCACAAGTTCAGATGGGAACCAGCCTGAGAGGACTAGGGTTCTCAGTGATTTCCCACAATGCCCCTCTCTTCCGTGACCGAGAGGTCACACGATGCATCGATAGTGTCGTTTCCCAGAAATGTTCACCTTCGACATCCTGAAAAAAGACAGTAAGACTTCTCTACACCCTCAGCCCACCCCCCCCCCCCCAAATCCACTAGCAGACAGATCAAACACTTGCCACTGATCAACATGACATTCTTCCTTTCCAGAAAAAAAAAAAAGCCCTTGAACTGCACACGCAACATGTTAGTCATAAAATAACGTCGCGAGTAATATTACGGATCTGCAGCATGTCATCATTTAAAGCACCAAAGCACATTCCAAAAGCGTAGACTTCACGTTTAGAAAGTTTGGGGACCGCTGCCACGGGGAGCGGCAGTCTCAGACGCCCAGCTTGTTGGCGATGGTCATCACCACTTTGAGGATGGGCATGAAGGCGGAGATCTCGCTGAAGTTGCTGCAGCTGACGATCTGCGTATGCACGGCCAGGCCGTGCTGGTAGTTGTGACTCTCGATGCAGCGGCTCAGCTCGTGGAGGCCGGCGAGGATGCTGGGCGACAGCTGCGGGGGGGGAGAGATAGTGTACGGCATTCAGAGCTCGCTGGCGCCCCCTACTGCCCTGCGCTGAAAAGACGGCTATCGTAGGTAAAAACGCTCACCGTGTGTTCCCTCAGCTTGTCATACAGGTGCTCCAGTCTCTTTGAGGCGTCGTCGAGTTTCCGTTTCGTTTGCTGTAGGAGAGATCGGGCGACAGAACCGTCAAACACTGCCCACGCAGGACAGATGAAGGACAGAGACCACCTTCCCATGTGACGCCCACCTACCGGGTCGGCTGCGGCCATCTGGCAGCGCTGCACCAGCCCGTCGAATGTGGTCTTCAGGACCATGTGCTCCGTGGGGATCTCTCGTCGCTCCACCCTCTCAGCTGGGAGCTGCTGCAGGAGCTGAGAGAGATAACGGCAGCCGGAAATCGCAGCTGTTTAACTTCACCTCTCACCTGCTCTCATTCCACTATAAACAACTACAAATATTAAAGACTATTCCTACTTACAATACCAGTCGAAAGTCTGGACACACCTGCTTTTAAAGCATTTGTCTATTTCAGCTGTGTTATTCACCTTATAGTAACAGACCTCAAGGCAACGGAGTAATACATATATTGCAATGACCAAGAAGTGTTCTACATCTACATTTTCTCAGATTTAAAACTCTTCGAAATAGCCCCATCCCCCATTGTGGCGTTCCTTCAGGCAGCTTCCAGATGTAACCACCTATAACGCTTCTCCAACAGTCCAGAAGGAGTTTCTGTTCTGGGCACAAGTTGGACTGAAGAGTAAGAGCAAGGTAGCCAACTGATCCCAAACCAGCTCTATAGGGTTTAGGTCGATGATCGCGGGGGTCAGATCATCTGTCATAGCCTTTCATCTCCTTCCTGGTTTCTAGGATAATACTTGCTACATAACGACCGTAAGCTCACCTCGAGGTTATCTTGTGGAGCAACAGATTTTAAGTAGGGGTGCCCAGACTTTTGACTGGTACTGTATTCCTCAAGAGGGTTGACAGTTAAAAATACCCTTTAAAGAGATTGCTGACTGTAAATCTGTAGTTTTTAATAATACACCACAAATGTAGGGTACTTTGTGCTAACGAAGCCTTCGCGTTAGATATCGACAGAATGTTAGTGGGGGCTATGGCGTAGCCTTGGCTGAGCACCTGGATGTTTGGCTCCTGGGGGGCCCCCGGGGGTGCCTGGATGTGCTCGTGAGCCTGGGGGGTCTCGGAGGGGAAGCCCATGACGGGGGCCGTGATGGGGGCCGGTGGGGTGTAGTTCTCAGACAGCTGCATGGAGAGAGACAGGTCAGGCTCTCCTCACGGCGCTGGGTGGGAGACATGATGCTGACCGCATGACCGCGGTGTGTCTGGGCAGGACCGGCCGGCACGGTCAGTGTACAGGACAGGTCCGGCACGGGGAGAAATGCTCATGCCGTAACCGTCTATAATGCGGCAAGGGTCCACGCAAAATAATTAAACAGAAGAGGAAACGGAAGTCGTGTATTGTAGGTATTTAAAAAAATACAGCAAAATTAAGTTTACATAGATAGACCAACACTTCATTAATCTCCAGAGAGAGAAAGTTTTGATTTATAAGTGAAGTTTTCAGTTACTTTTTTAAAACTTAAGTTTTGGATTGAATTTTATTAATTCATGCTGCAATTAGTCATCGCGGAATCTAATTTCGCTTCTTCCAGCAGACCGGCAGGCTGCACGCTGTGCACGAAGCTGAGTGAACGTCCAATCTGTGCAGCCCCCCCCCCCCCGCCCCCCCCATGCGTGGGAGATGGGCGAGAGCCAGGTGGTCAAGAGTCAGCGGTAGCACATACACCCCCGGCCGCGAGGGTGGCCCCCCCGCTGTACACCAACATGCCGCAACCTTAATCCCCTCAATCACCAAACCTATGGGTTCTTCCATCTGTAAAATTAATTTTACAGGGAGGGATAAGCTGATAAGGTATCGCGATAAAAAAGAGGAAAAAAGAGAACGAAGATGTAAAACAGGGGTCTGGGAATTCCTGGCTAATAGGATTTGTGGCTTAGGCATCCTTGACTTACAATAAGAGCAGGGCGGGATTACTGTGAAGGTACTGCATGAGGACTCAGGAGTGAAACCCCTCCTGGAGACTCAAAGACATTACTTATGAATAGGTATTTAAATGCGTTTTGGGCTCCGGGGTAACAAGACAGGGGGTAGAGGGGTGTAGGCGGGGGTGCTTATCGAATAAATCTGCAATACAAATCTCTCAGTTTACTAGTGACTTCTTTAAAAAATAATCTTTAAAAATTGGCCATTACAGCACCGATGTCGGAATTCCAGGCGCGTTACTAGGGGATCCCCCGCGCCGCGATTCGCCGCTCATGTCCTGTGTCAAAAACGCTTTTGTGTCCTGAGCCGGCGCTGGGGAAGAAAAGGAGCGTGGAGGAGCGGCGTGACTGGGATGTTTGTGCCGGGATACCTTTTTCTTTCTAGGACCTCCTCGCACCGCAGGGGGGTCATTCCAGCCCTCGTGAGAGCCTGCGAAGAGAGGCGGGGGTGGGGCGTGGAGGGGAGGGGAGGGGAGTCGAGGGGGGGGGCGGTGTTAGTGCTCTGACCATAGTCACACAGCTCGCATGCAGACACACCAAAGGCCATGGACAGCCAAAGCAGAGTGTGTGCGCGTGTGTTTGTCTGTGTCTGTGTGTGTGTGTGTGTGTGTGCGCGTGCGCATGAGCCACACGCTTCTATAGGCCGTGCACGCCAACGGAGACGGTTAGGTCAGTGGTAAAGGCTGCAATCGCTGTAAGTCCTGGTCACCGTTGGCTATGACGAGATGGCGCTTCGAAGTGACCTCGGAAACTGGAGCCCACCGCACGACGAGCTCGGCTGGACGAGGCTATCTTCAGGGTCACAAAGTGTTCAGCGTGTTCTAAAGACTACAGTGATCGGCGCCAAAGAAAACCCAAACCACGATTATGGTGCAACTATGATGCAAGCAGTCCTCAAAGACCGATGTGAGAATTAGCAGGTTTCAAGAGCAAAGCCAGCGGTTTGAGCAACAAGCACACAGCCGGAGTCCAATTCCAAGGTACACAGACATGTCATCTAGCAACCGATCAGACCTCATTCCAATTCCCCCTCAGTAAAAACAGACAGGGCAGGTCCCGGACAGGAGCCTTAAGGACGTCCCTGGGGGGTATCTGATCAGAATGCACATACCATCACATTTCTGAGTTTGCGAATTTTCAAGATGAAAAGACTAGCGATTTTAGCTACTCACTGAAGTCCTGCCCTGATGCAGACATTGGAATAGAGAGATCACACACACACACACACACACACACACACACACACACACAGAGGCAGTGACTGAACATGAGGTGATCAGCGTGCGTTTCTTTGTTGGCGTCTGGTGCCCGCTCAGCGTTTCTCAATCCTCAGTTGTCACCATTGGACTCATTGCCTCATGTAACGCAAAAAAAACAAAATCCTCCTGCAGGTCACACACAGACACACAGATCTGATCCTAACGCCATCTATCACCTTCGTCATCGCAACGGGAGTCCAGCCACGGAAAGTACCCTGAAAGCCAAACAACAGACATCTGTACAAGAGAGATACACAGTTCAGAGCAGGCAGGTCTCAGCCCCCTACCGCAGACTCGGTCTACACCTGCCCCGCTGAGGTTCCTGCTCTCCTCATCTTCTGGGATCATAATACTACCATGTGAATTAACGCTACAGTTTGGGGGTCTTTTAAAAATTTTACTAGAATGACCAAGGTTACAGCAGACACTAAAGAATACACATGGTGCCAATCAAAAGTCTGGAGACACATACTGATAATCATTTGTTTTTCAACAAGATGAAGAGCCTAAGCATTCCTCCAGGTTCTGTGCAACAAGGAAAGATGAAGCTGGTCCCTGACCCAAACACTATACTGTAAGTAGCCAACTTGTGGAAACTCCTTCAGGCCTGTTGGAGAAGCATTCCAGGTGGCTACATCTGCCAGAAGTTTTAAAGAAGAGTCTGAAATGCTGTCATCGAAGCGAGAGTGTACAAATAGGGAACTCAGAGAGACTGAACACTTCTCTTGGTTGGGGCAATGTTAGGGCGTTTTTCCACCGCACCAGGTACCGTACTTTCGGTACTTTCAGTACTTTCATAAAGTGCTGAAAGTTCGGTACTTCTTTCGTGTCGGTTTTCCACTGGCGAAAAAAAAATGGTACCGGCGCCAAATGACATCATCAGTGACCGCCCCTGACTGACGGCCCAAAATTAAAACTAA
>JAODJU010000041.1:8914561-8931966 GCA_026776725.1 Gnathonemus echidnorhynchus
GCTCGGCTCGTAATACTGGTATGTTGTCAATGCAGGGACACTGAGGGATGCTCGGCGCTCGGCTCGTAATACTGGTACCTGTTGCCAAGCAGGCAGGATGGTGTGCTGCGGGGCTCCATGCCTGGTGCGCCGTCCTCAGGATCTCTTTCACCCTCATCGTCCTGCAGTGGTTAAAAAAAAAACATTCTGGTAATATCTTAATGTCTATACATCATCAAAACTTTTCTCCTGGACAGGGTTGGGAGCCGGAAGGCAAGACTGGGCTAAACGCAAGAAGGGACGCCAGTCTGTGGCAGGGCACACAGAGGAATACAGACAGAGAACATGCTGACTCCACACACACAGACTGGAGCAGGGCTCACGGTCCTCCAGGTCTGAGCACTGCCGATTTTCCTACCTTCCTTTACCTGTGAGCCAATTGTGAAGAATCTGTGGCCAATCAGAATCAGTAATTATTAAACTAACTACCTGGGACAACTGTAAATAAGGCCTGGATTTGGAATCAAGGTCCAGATTTGAAGAACCCTGGACCAGAGCAGGGGTGGTAATCCTGTTCCACGAAGGGCTAGTGTGGGTGTAGGTTTTTGGGACGACCTCTTAATCAGCCATAAAACAGTGGTTCTCAACTCCAGTGCTGGGGACCCACTGTTTCTGGCTGATTGAGAGGTCATCCCAAAAACCCACACTGGCCCTCCATGGAGCAGGCTCCACAACCCTGGACTAGAGGCAGGATTATAACCCCCCCCCCCCACTCCCCTATTTTTAGAACATTTTCGTAAATAAAAATTATTTCATTCTATCCACCTTCCAATGCCTAATTTCATTCCAAGTAGCATAAATGTCATAACCGCAACTAATAAGTGAAGAATGAAAAATTACATTAGCTGTGATGCTGCAGGCAATGAGAATAACATAAAGACTATTAATTTTAACAAATTACAGCAGTATGTAGTGTGTATGTACCGCAAACAGCTGAACGTATCTAGAGGGAATCAGTGACACAGGGTTATAATCCCTAGAGGTAAAGCCACAGCTTAGTTTGTAACATGGATACAGAACTTTGTATTATGTCTTCACCAGAGACCAGTTTTAATGGTCAGCTGGCTAAGACATAAGACGCAATAAAAATGCTGTTTATGGAGTATACTTTCTTCAGCTTTAAGGTACTCAAGCCTCATTATTTACTCAATATTTTGAAGCGGGTCATTCAAAACGAAACATAAACATAAGCGTGTGCTTCGCATGTATTTGGGACCGGAGTGATCTACCACTTCTTAATATCTGTGATAAATGACGTCACGCATCTTTCATCCTTTTATTGAGCGTCTAAGCATCTTCACGTGGCTCTCATCTCACACCAATACGCTCGTTAAAACCTACCCTTACCTGATCAGCTAACTCATGTAGCCAGTTTCCGTCTACCTTCCCCCCCGAAACTTATTCAATACATTTCACTGAAATGAATAATCATCACAGTATGGAAACTGGCCTAAAACCCTGACTAGCAACGTTTAAAAGTCTCCTGGAAACTTCCCGAGAACAGGCTGGCAGGCCTTCTAGCCCCCACGTCACAACGCAGACACCTTTCCCACAGCTACACTCTTCCCGATAACCACCAGCTACCGAAAGGCAGATACTTTTAGACAAAAGTCGCACGACAGCGAGCCTCTTTTCTAGTAAATACTTACAGTGTCGCTGGAGTGTGCCCGCTCGCAATTCGGCCTGTCTGTATAATTTGTAGCCAGCCTGTACCACCCCGGCACTCCCAATCGTAGCGTTCCGACGTGTAGTCTTTTTCCACTACGGTGGCCCGGAAGGAAGAATCAACCGCGCGTTTCTAAAAGTTAAGCCCAAGCGGATACAAGGGAGGGCACTTTGAATGCTCAATAACGCAATATTACATCTAACAAAAAACAGTTCTAACTTACCTTTATATCTGTTTCAGCTTTCAGTTCGGGAATTCAAAATATTCAAACCAATATGTTTTAAAATACAATTTACATTTACTACAAAATTCTGCAAAGTACTTCAGATTAAAATTCCTGGCCATTCATCACATCCTACATTTTTTTTAAATCGTTTAATTATTTGCTTTTTTAAATAACCAAGATCTTTTTCACTGGTGGTGCAACTGCCTGCCTCATGAATATAGATTTTTAATGTGTGCTTCAGTACCTATTTATAATTGGTTACTATAGCATATGTGACAAAAATCCATTGTTTCATACAACATTTTGAAGCATTTAAGCATTGAGAGCAATTAAGTAAATACTATAATTAAATACTATTATGTAGTTAAGTGGAGCAGTGAAAGCAGACTCTTACATATGTATCCATCCATAGCAAAACTGTTTATCCAGAAAGTCTGTGAAAGCCTGGAGCCTATTCCAAGCAGCGTAGGAAATAAGCCAGGAAAACCCAGGAAGGGATGTCAGTCGATTACAGGGCACACATGCTAGCGATGGCTAAATGAAGCTTCAAGAACCATTTGCTGTATTTTTTTACCCCAATAGATGGCACTGTTGGTTTGCTTTGGGACATGCCTTGAGCCCTTTTTGAACAGAGAGCGCCATCCAGTGGGGTGAGAAAATACAGCAAGTGGTTCATGAAGCTTCATTTGACCATCACTGCACAATGGGCAATCCTAAGACACAAACATACTTCTACGAGTCTTGGGACTGTGGGGAGATTTTGCACACCCCACATACACCCCTGCCATACACATGTGAATCAGCAATGCGATTTACTGAGTCACAGTTCCACTCTATCACATTACATTACATTTTCACATTACATTTTCAAATTTGGACATGGATATTAAAGCCAATATCATCTTATTTTGGATGAAACCAATACGCATTCCGGAGATTTCATATTTAAACTTACTCCAGAACTTTTTGGTTTACACAAAAAAAAAATCAAATATGTATTTGTATTGCTCAGGCATTCTGCAATATAAAACTACTTATACTCTATACTATTTTGCAGTGACATCACATCTAGTTTCATAGAAGAAAGTTCATACTTAAAGTTGTTACAGAACATTTTACTGGTGTAGTTCAGATTAAGTCTCCTTATAACTGGGCTCTTATAGGACCTGAAACAACTACTTTCAGGAATAGAATGTCATGCTCTGAAGTATTTCTTGTGGATTTGAAAAGTATTCAATGTCAGAATACCCACTCAGCCCAAGAATGAAAAGTATGTGGATGAATCATGAGAAGAGCCCTTGGTCATAGGTCATATCTTTATTAGGGTGACAAATATACACATTATATAGAGAAGACATCATAGTTTAGATTTCATAATGCTTCACTTCTTCTGGCTGCTTCTCAGGATCTCCTCCTTTTTCCAAATACAGGTTGTTGTAAGGATACTGCTTTGGGGTCTGGAACAGAAAAGAAACTCCATATTCAAACCTGCTGCACAGGTGCACAGCAACAAGACTGAGAGAAACGCATACAAGCTTAAGACTTCATTTTCAATGTTTGTAAGGATCATTACAGGGCCGGTTTTGTTTGACAAAACTCCGTGACACTTAAAGGAATACAGGGCACGAACAATACCTTGTGAGAGACCAGTCAAACAAGTCAGCCACAAAACACATGAACAATTCAGAAAGCAAAAAATATTACAAATCAGTAATGTTATGTTTCGGCACATAGTCATGTTACTGCAGATCAAAATTAATTTACTGGTTGGCAAGTTTATTTAATATAGACCACACTGAAATTTCCTACAACTGGAACCTGTTTGAGACTTACCACTGGTTGGTAAGATGGGAATTTCTGGCCTACGTAAAACATGAAGAGCATAAACCCAATGAAGCCAAACAGCTGTTTGCACATGGTGGTCCAGTCAACGGGGCTGGGGGACGTGTCCACACGGTTCCTGATAAACATATCAAAATCCCAGTGCATCTAAAAGGAAAACGGACAAGCCAGAAGTGTCTTTAGAACAGTGGTGTCAAACTCCAGTCCTGAATGGCTGGAGTCCTGCGTAGCTTACGGTGCTTTGTCCACCGCACCAGGTACCGTACTTTTGTTATGTCACTTTTGTTATTCTGCTTTTGCCTTTGACTTCCGGTTGGGTACCAGCAGCAAAAATGCCAAACCAGCTGAAACGCTTTCCTTGTCAATTGGTTATGCAAATAGCCTTCCTCGGAAACACAATACAAACACCGCCTCAAAAACAGCTACAAACTCAGAAAACAACAATAAATTAAGTGGGGAAAAAAATTTATTGGGATCTAGTCGGAAGAACAAATGCAATAAATAAATAAATAAATAAAAAATCAGAATGGCAAGAATTTTACAAAATATTTTGTTTAATATGCTAGGACAGCATGCATATAGTGTGCTGTCCTAGCAATGTGATTTTGTTGTAAAAAATACTTGGGCATTATAAAGCAAAAATGAGTTAATAAATTTCTCACAAACCAATCTAGGAGTGATTTAAACAGCAACGATGAAAATTATTGTGATTGTCTTGAAGAACGCACGCAGTGCTCATACCAAAGCGGCAGGGGTAAACTTTAAACTGATTTTTAAACGTATAATAGATAATCTATAAAAGGAATAATTGAAATTGCAAAGCTAGCTAAGGTTTTTTGTTTTCCTATGACAGTACCAATGTTTTAACGAAACAAACTCCATGAGCTATAACGTCCACACAGAACTGAAAATAAGAAAAAGCCTGATCTTAATTTAGCTGACTAGTGATGTAAGAATTACATGTGCGTAACATGTGATGGTGGCATTAATATTGCACATCATCCAGCCCTATAATATACTACAGCCACTTTTCGAATTTAGGACAAAATAGCCCATTTCGGGTTGTGATGTCATTCAGCGCCAGTACCAGTTTTTACGCAAGTGGAAAACCAACACCTTCTTTAAGTACCAAAAGTACGGTAGCTGGTGTAGTGGAAAAGCACCCTTGGTTCTTATAATTAGTTATGTACTTGCAGACTTATCTGAATTGTGGTGGCAGTGTCATTATTAATTATGTAATTCATAGCACAGCTTCACAAAAAAAAAAAAACACAACAAGTTTTAGAAACTTAAACACGACCGTACCGGCTCTCCCCAGTTCCGCCTGAGGTCTGGATGGTCCCAGGAATACCAGGGGTCTCGTTCCTGCTGAGATCTATCAGGTAGTTTAGGGTAATCTCCAAACCTGCAAAACAAATTAATTAATTGATAACCTCAAGCAAATTACCTAGGTAAAAGAAGGACTCCAATGGATGCCAACCAGTACTAGAAGCACATAATCAGTGTCAACTATCTGACAGAACGCAACGACACACACCCCATGCCGTCATCAGGATATGGTTCGTAGTCTTCCACTCTCATGTTGTACTTCTTGGCGGCAGCTGCTCTCTCCTCTGGGGTCCTGGGGTAAGGGCCTGGTAGCACATCCTTTGAAACTCCAGAGGCTACAAAAATATTAAAGAAAAAATATACAAAATCACCCCGCTACAGACCGATGCAATCACCAGTAGTACCAGTGCTACTAGCATATGCTGGCATTGTGAACTGCAGTCGGTAAAGATTTGATTGGTACGCCGAAGCACCGAAATAACCTGTTAAATCACAACCAAAAGGAAACGTCACTTCTGTATAGTTAATGTGTTAAAACAGCCTGTACGAAAAAAAAAACAGCTAGCCGTCTAGAAAAGCGATCCAAGGTTACTCTTTAGTCTTGGATTTCAACGATTTAGTTTTCGAGTATGGTTGCATTTACACACATTTTTACACATAAAACGTTACAAGGGCGGCACCAACCTGCCCTAGCTCCAGCTAAAAACGCCGAAGCGCCATGTCCTCCTCTCTTTAACAAAGTCCGCGTCCAACACCGGACACCTTGGAGTGCCATTTTGACCAAACACTGACAGGGGAGGCGATCTGCGCGTGCGCAAATCACGTGGAACTACGGAATGCAAAAGGGTTCAAGCTTCGTTGAGAAATTTAAAACCCTAATGGGTACAGGTTGTATATGTATTGTGTTCATTCACAACCACACCACTAAGTAAACCGTCTAGACGCAATAAAACGTAAATAAAATATTTGTATTTCATGTGCATTTTATATTCATAGTGTGTGTAACTGCTAAAGAATCACCAGATGTTACTACCTGCTTAAATGCGCACTGATCGACCACCGACTCTGCCCACCGCCAGTTTATTACCTCCACAGATGAGAACGTACATAAAGACACCTCAGTGTCTCCCTGGACTTTTACCTACTTTCACCTACATTGAGTTGGGCCTTGATGCCCTTGAATCCTGCCCGTTTCTGTGCACCAAGGCTGGTCTGTATGTTTAGTTTCCGAGTCTGCCTTGCCTGTAGTAGTCTGTGCGCCCTGTGTTTGACTTTGGATCGCTCTTTATGCAATTCCTGCCTCCACTAAAGGGATTTCGCCAATTGCATCCCGTCTCTGTGGATTTCATATCCGATGAGCGCTAACTAACAAAAATAACCGAGTAATGATTCTGCTGGTGCTTCGGTTAATTATGTGTGAAGGAATATAATATTCATACAATGAATAATAATGAAAAATCCATGTAATATGGAAATTTCAGTAAATTATATATTAAAGCTTGTTTAGTGAATTAGATTTTTAATTAACCTGAGAGGACTGAAAAGAATACAAAAAAGCAAAAGTCAGTTTATATTTGGAACCTGTTGACTTATACATTTTTATAGCATTATCTACTGCTCGGTTTTACTCAGTGGTCCGTCCCTTTCATGTTAGAAAAGCAAACAAATAAATGACTTTCTGCCGCTATATTAGGATTATCGCCAGTTTCGCGGACAACTAAAGGACTTTGTTTTCGTGCCACATCAACCATTCAGGTTACTGAATAATCTTTCACATAAATATTGATCAGCGGCTCAGAAAAACCTATGAAATTTATTAGCAGTTTGCACATAGTAGTGGCACCGTGACAGAAGCATGAAATTGAATTCAGTTTGCCAAAACGGGTAGCATAAAGTTATGCGTGGGTGTTTGCCAGGGGAACGGCGCTCCCCCCAGCGCGCGCCGCCGGTATCCACAGCATTCTGCTCTCGCCCTGCGGCTGTCAGCAGGATCCAGCTGTGAGCGCCTTCTCTTCCACACCACCGGCTCCTGACTTTCATAGCAAATAGACAGGAAAATGGTGCCAGACGGCTGCTTAATGTCGTGCACCGAGAGCCTGTGTTCCATGCTGTTTCCTGAGGCTACCAATATTAGTGAATCTATTTTTTTTTACTCCAATCTCTCTTCCGTCTCTCGATAAAGCCTCAGAAGTTAAAATTTAGGAATGACCTGCCCTCGACCTAAATACAATCAGCAAGGGATCTTTGGCAAGTGAATAATGCGGAACCAATTACTTGTTATGCATTACAATAAAAAATCAACAGCTTGCACTTGGGTGATTGCCAGAACATTCTGATGCATAGAGCATAAGACCAATGTGGAGAGTAAAATGACTTTGTGTATAATACGCTGAAGCAAACTCGTGCATGCATTTGCATGTTTTTGTTTGACTGACACTCGTTTTTCATGCAAAGAGAAACCTTACATTTGCAAGTTATGCAATAATAATAGTAGAAGTTGATATTCAGAAAATATCTTAATTAATTGGGCTTATCCTTAACTACAGCAATCTGGCCTGGCTCAGCACTGTTAATGAATAATGTAATAAATAAATAAAAACAAGAGGCGACTCAGGGTTGGGAATTTGAATTCCACTCCTGCTCTGTGTGTGTGGAGTTTGCATGTTCTCCCCAGGATGTCTGAGATCCCCCTGGGCACCCCTATTTCCTCCCACAGTCCAAAGACATTCCTTTAGGCAAACTGGCATCTCTAAATTACCATTTTATATGTAAGTCCTGTGACGGACAGGGTGTCCCTTACCTTGTCCCCAATATTCTCTGGAATAGAGTCCAGGTTCCCCCTGACCTTGTCCTGACAAGAGGTTGGAAGATGGACAGATGCATTTTGGGACAATAGAGTCACATTGAGAATATTTTGGTTTCAAAGACCATTCAGATTCTTTGGAGTCATATTAAGAATTCGATCAGCCCAGATCAGCTGTAATCATCCAAGGCGGGATGGATAAGCATCGCAAGGGAAGATGTTCTGATAAGAAAGAGATCGAGACATTTTTGCTCATTTACAGCATTTTTTACTGTGATGTATGAACGAGCACTGAAGAAGCTGTATAAAGCCTTGTGAAAGCAGAGTGACACACTGGAGGCTGCTGGGATATCAGGCTCTGAGCGAATGCACTGAAACTTCGAGCGCTTGTCCCCTTTCATCAGGTCCACCCAGGTGCAATGCAGCATTTGCTGAGGGATCGTCACGGTGCCTCTCCCAGTGATGCAACTAGCCTTTCAACGGCCCTGAAGGTCGTGTCTCCAGAGCAGGTCTGCAATGTCTCGCCGCAGCTCTTCAAACGGACTATGAAGCTCGTATCTGCAATTTAGCAGAACCGCAGCAAGTTACACCCAGTGGTAAATGTGGTGCAGATGTATAGCCTCCTCAGGGGGCTTATTTACCTCTTATGTGGAACTCCATCTGCACGTATCAGGAACTTCTCAAAGTTCCAGCGGATGTCGTTAACTCTAATTGGAGACCAGTAGAATTTCTTAATGTCACCAATGACAGGGTTTACAAAGCTCAAGCTGTTCTGTGGGGGGAAAAAACCATGGATAACAATGCCATGTAATAAACTTAAATTAAATGATTTAATTATTTTTATAGCAAAATGCAGAAAGTATATGTAATAACCATACGATATAGATTTTATTAAAAGGAACCACAGTTGTGTATTTCAAGGTACAGCTCTAATGTAATTGTAATAATGGTAATTGAAATTGTAATTGATTACCTTGACACGGAATAATTATCCTCTCGTCGTTTTTACTGCATTAGTGTAGCACTGTTATTGTGACACTTATCTCTCTACCTACCTTCAGGTAAGTGAAGAAAGGATGCTCATCTAATCCATTCACTTCGACTTTCGCAAATACTGGAAACTTTGGGATGAAACCTGCACCAGGCCTTGCATACTTCAGAATATTCAGGGTTTCGTGGTTTGCCTCTAAAGAAAGCCAGTAGGTGCACAGTATGTGATTAATATGTATTTCAATATGCTTAATATAGAATGGCATTCCTAATTATTCAGCACAATCGTTTACTGCTTCTACATTCTTGTAAGTTAATTTGGAAATACATTTGTGCTCCAGTATCAGTGTATGACTGTAACTGACAAGAAGGGGTCAGATTAAATTAGTACAGAAATATTTTTCAAATAAATTTTATCCACTCCAAAGTGCCCCTACCACACCAGGGAATCTATCCCCTACCTCTTACGAAAAAGTTCCATTACATGTGCAATCACAAAGAATGCATGACATTTACAATATAATAATTATCAGTGCAGTCACTAGATTGATAGGCAGCTTTAGTAGAATAAATTGAAGAAACTACTACGTGTGTGTGGATTAGGTTTATATTACTTTGTGGGGACCAAATGTACCCCACAATCCAATAAAAGCTTGTTTTTTGATGATGTGGGGACCATTCATTGTGAATGCAATGAAAAAAGTAAAAATGGCAAAAGTCTCATATTCTGTTTGGTTACTTATGGTTAAGGTTAGAGCTGGGTAGGGGTTAAGATCATCATGTTGGGATTAGAGTTTTCCCCATAGAAATGAATGGAGAGTCCCCACAAAGATATGATTACAAACCTTTGTGTGTGGTCCAGATATACCTTACCTTGTGGGGACCAAATGTCCCCACAATGTGATGAATATCCATTTTTTAAACCTTATGGGACCAGTTTCCTGGTCCCCATGAGGAAAAACTAAATTTTCAAAAAAATAATGTGACTGCAATCAAAAAAAATAAAACTGCAAAAACTCTTGCATTATGTTTGTTTACTTATGCTTATGGTTGTGGCTGGGTGAGCTGTCATGGTTAGCATTAGCATTTTTGCCATAGAAATGAATGAGCGGTCCCCACAAAGATATGATTACAGGACTGTGTGTGTGTGTGTGTGTGTGTGCGTGCGCAGAAACCTTACCAGGTGACTGAAGTCCAAACTGGTTACAGGGGAAACCAAGAACTTCAAAGTTGAGCTCACTGTACATATCCACAAGTGCATTCAGCCTGTGATACTTGAAAAGAGGCCAGTAAATTCAGAATGTTGCATTAAAATGGATGAAGTAAATCGAGAAGCAGCAACACAGCATGAGGCTACTAAAACACAGCCGACAAAACCAAACACATCAGCATGCTCAGGTATGCAATAATGTACGCGGTGATGTAAGCAGACCTTACCTCCTCTACTGTAGCTCCTCAGAAAGTGGCCACATTTACGATAAGCAACACCTTGCCCCTGTAGTTGCCCAGTGGTACAGTAAAACCCTGCAAGGTCTCCACGGTGAAATCATAGATGGACACATTGGCCATGATGGAGCACAGAGAGAGGGCACGAGTGTTTACAGAGCTGTCACTGTGAGTGGGGCACATCTAGCGTGCACACTGGCACCTCTCTGCGTTCACAGATTCATAGCTTGTTGGTCAGCAGTTGTTCTGCGTGACTGACTCCATTGTCCCTCCACGCTGAGGTGAATTTCCTGTGCAGTGGTTTGTTTAAATGTTTGCAAAGGTGAGCGAAATTCACCAGTCATGTGTTTCTGCTCCTTTTCACCGGACAGGTAATGCTAGCGTGTTGCTGGCTTTTATGATACAGCTTGCGAAGCCTGACTTTGTGTGTGTCGGGCGGGGGGGGCACTGTTTGGGTAAACAAACTACTTTATGTGTAACATTCTGGCAAAATCACACTTTTGGGAATGAAACCAGTCAGTAGGACTGGGATGTTCTAAACATTTCCTTCCTGAATGTACACCAAGGTCATGATTTTTATGATAATGCTTCAACATCATAGTCAACAGCAATAACCGACTACCAATACAGACACAATTATTACTGATGAATGTAAATATTAACGAAGCCAAACGACCTCTAGTAATATTTCCCTATTTTTTCCCTGCGTTTCATTTTACATAAATGTGGCGTAGTGAGATGCGGCTTCTGCTTGTGGAACGGCCGGCCACAGAGGGCGCGTTTCTGACAAGCGTTCGGGAACCATAACAAAGAGACACCCGAACCCGGAAACGTCCCTTTAATCTCCAGCTAGCCGACTGCACGGTGCCGAAAGGCTTCTGCCGTCGATAGGCAGGCGCGCCGTTCAGGATCAGGGACCGATTCACAGAAATGGAGGAGCGATCGGGGGGCGTTAAGTATGTGGAAATATTACTTGAAGATTGATGATTGTCCTTTGCCGTTTCGGTGCATTTAAAATGAATAAGTTAATAAGTTGTCTTATCCACGATCGCTCTGTACGAAAAAAAAAAACATTTTCGTAATATGACAACATGTGTATTTCTAGTGCACTGATAGGCAAGATAACATGCAAAACCGCATATGTTGCATCCACACAGAAAACGCCGGTCAGTTTGCTGTTTTTAATGCTGCACAGTGCACTCCAACCCTGCAGCTAGACAACTGCTCACGCATGGCTTAATAAATGTAACTATTTCTACATCATATTCCAATCGGAAAAATTTGAATTAGCAGAAGGTTAATATGTTTTAAATATCACTTTAGTACAGCGTGTTAGATGTGCTCCTTCTTGTGCCAAAAGAGCTACGTAGTTTCATCCGATCGGGGAGTAAGAAGTGTGAACCACCTTCTTCTCCAGGTGCCAGCTCCTGGACCTGCCGTGGGAGGACGTGCTGGTCACCCACATATTCTGCTACCTCCCGCTCCGGCAGCTAGTCAACCTGCAGAGAGTGAGCAAGCAGTTTCACACTCTCATTCAGGTCTATTTGGCTAACTGTCGCTCCTTTGACCTCACGCAGGTAATTTATGCGTTTGCACACTCTCGCCTTCTGCTCTGAATTAGCGATAAGGATAGGGTGACCACCTGATCCACGTCAGGAGGGACAATGTCATCTACGACAGGATTTGTAAACTATCATTTCCAGTTAAAAGGACCTGGATTTCACTTTAGCGCTGAGTTCTGGCTGTATGCTGATCGGTCAGTATCTTATAATCATGCATGTGTCAATAATGTCAATGTGAAACAACTGGAAGAGTCTTTCAGTCAAGGAAACAAAAGAGTAAAAGTACTGGACGAATTGAACAGTTGAGCACGTGAGCCAGTTTTAAAGTAGTTTGTAAAACCTGAAGTAGTTCATAGTGTCCCCCCTGACACGGATTAGGTGGTTACCCTAGATAAGGATGGGTCACGTGGATTTAAACAAGAACAGGCTTAAAAGATGACAAATTAGACCCACTCCATTTAAATAGAAGTTAGCAGGAATTCTACTTGGATGTTTAAGTAAAATTCGAGCTGAGAGTGGCTAATGCCATTTTACAGATTTGTATGCCCCAGGGGAAATCTGCAGTCATCATGTGTACCATCACTTTCAGATAGGCCCTCGGATGCCGAAGGAGGCCTTCTGCAATATGCTGAAAGACAACAAAGTTCTACACAGCCTGGTTCTCCAGAACTGTTCCGATTGGGTGACAGACAAAGAGCTCCTGCCCGTGATTGGCCAGAATCAGCACCTGCTGCAGATTGACATGCGGGGCTGTGTACGGCTGAGCCGGCACTCCCTGGTGGCCGTGTCGCTCAGCTGCACGCGTCTGCAGCGCCTGGGCCTGGCGCACTGCGAATGGGTGGACAGTCTGTCGCTGCGCAGCCTGGCCGACCACTGCCGGGGTCTGCGCTCCATCGACCTGACGGCCTGCCGGCAGCTGAAGGATGAGGCCGTCTGTTACCTGGCCGGGAAGTGTACTGGTCTCAGGTCCATCTCGGTGGCGGTCAACGCTAACATCACCGACGTGGCGGTGGAAGAGGTGGCCAAGAACTGCAGGGACCTGGAACAGCTGGACCTCACAGGCTGCCTGAGGGTTAGGAATGAATCCATCAGGTAACATCGCCCGTCGGGTGTCCATCCGGGTGCCTGTTGGTCCTTCTGTCCCCGCTGTGAACTCAGAACTTATCCAGTGACACTTCAAAATTTTCCCCGTTTAAAGATTTCTAGAATTCTGTACTTACACAGGCTTTTAACCAAGAAGACTTAAGACATTCATCCTATATCAATTTATCTAAATTTCAGTAATTTACGGTTTTCAATTTATTTTGATTTCTGCACAAGCAGCTCCTATAATGTGATCTGGTTTTTTATATGTTATAATAGCAAATAAAGAGTCTCATGTAACAAACAACACTCACAAAATTACTTTTATCAATGACCTTGATTTTCTAAACCATTTGTTAAAAAATTGACAGGGTGAAATAGTAAAATACGTTTTCTTTTTTAAGTAGAACTTGCATAATAAATCTGGATAATTACCAAGGGTCCATGAACCTTTGTCTAACAACTGTATCCCTTAAAGTAAATCAGTAAACCGAAACAAACTGATCACATAAGTTCAGACAATAAATTGCCGCAAGCTGTACGGTGTAATGTTTGGGGATTAAAGGACCTTCTAACCGTGACCTTCTAATAATGTATATGGTTGAATTGAAACTGCGTCTTTGTTCTGAAATGGACTTTGGTGAAGAGAAATATGACCCATTTATTACACTTAGATAATTCTGCTTTATTTCAGTCCTACATAGGCTTGGGCGGTATTTAAATCCTCTTACCCTCATACCTTCCAGATGTAATACTATGGTATATGGTACTTTGATGGTATTTTCAAAAGCAAAATGATTCTGATATTTTGAAAATTTGGCAATAAAATCTGCTGAGTAGGGGCAGGATGTCCCCACGATCAATTCTGCTGATCAGCTACAGCCTCCCCCCCCCACCCTTAGTTGGCACATTTTATTACGGGGGACCACAGCCCCCCCATCACGGCTCAGTGCGTCTTATTGTCAAGATTTCAAAATGCCGTGGTATACTGAAAATACCATGGTATACCGAAAATACCGTGGTATACTGAAAATACCGTGGTATACCATGTTTCCTTATTGTCACCCAAGCCTAGTCTTCTACAATTCTAGACAGAAGTGTCGTAAGGTTCAGTTCATTGTTAGGCAAAGCAGATTGCATGCTTTTTTTGGCTAAAGATAGCCTTATCTATATTAGATATTAAAGTTTTTATTCCTTAACACTGATATTTTTTGTTATATATTGAGAGGTTACTTCTCAGCTGCAGCTTTCTGTTTCCCCACTGTCGTTTACAGGACAGTCGCTGAATACTGCCCCAAACTGCAGTCCCTCAAGGTCAATCACTGCCACAATGTCAGCGAGTCCAGCCTGGGGGTACTGCGGCGGAGGAACGTGGCGATAGACGTGGAGCCGCCCCTGGAGAGGGCTCTGGTCCTGCTCCAGGACGTGGTGGGCTTCGCACCCTTCATCAACCTCCAGATCTAGGCGGGAGCCGGTCATGTCATGGTACCTCTGTACCACTCAGCGTTTTACAGGTAATGCTGGAAACACGATTACCGTAATGTGGAGAATGTCTGTACTTGGCTGTAATGCATATTTGGAGGAATCCTTATTTTCTGCCCCTTTGCTGCCAACTTACTGTTAAGGAATATGACAGTTATTTCAATGGTGAATCTGATCGCCTGATTGGCAGCTAGCTGTTGTGTCATCATACACAGTGTACATTCTAGATTAAGTATCAGACACTGATTACAGATGATCCCTGGGTTACGATGGTCCGTGTTACAATATTTCGACTTCATGATGGGTAAAAGTTTTTTTTTCAATACAATATTTAATAAATTGCATAAAATATTCAACATTTCAATATAAAATACGCTTAGTGTTAATGATTTTGCCCAACTGTAGGCTAATGTACATGTTCTAAGATTGTTTAAGCTAGGCTAGGCTATGATGTTTGTTAGGTTAGGTGTACTGTATTAAAATGCATTTTCGCCTTACGATATTTTCACTTTACGATAAGTTTATCGGAACATAACCCCATCGTAATCTTGGGAGAGCCTGTATTGTATTACGGCATATAATCTAATAGAATGGGGTTACAATGAGTAATTTAATAGGAGTAACTTCCATACATCTGCGTTAACATTTTTCCCAAAACTGCATACATTTTTAAATAACGTCTGTACATTCTGTAATGTGTACATGTACATGTACGTTCCTTCCTTCATTCATGTTTCAGCACTGAATGGGTAGATGACTCCATGTCCAAGATGACCACAGCTGACCTATCAGTGGAGAGATGGATCAAGAAGCGATCACGTCAAACGTATTGTGTATCTAGCGTGTCGTGATACCTGCCGCCTGTTCCCTGCAGTAAATATGCTGTAATGCACCGGCTGATTTACATCCAATCGGGGAGGACTTCATTCTGGCCTCACGCTAGGGCATACTTAAGCCAGCGTAGTAGTTAAACTCTACATCACACAGGACTGTAGCTTTAATTTCAGTACATTAACGGGTAGTGCCTGGTATCTAGTTACTGTGATTAGTGGGCAGTTATTTAGTAAGTGTAATATGGGGAAACATACTTTGAAAACAGTCTTATGTAAAGTTCGCTGAATCTTCAAAAGACTGTGTAATGTGTTTTTGCTGTACCATCCTATTAAAATTATTAATAGTGACAGAAAACATTATTCTCAACCCTGGAAACTCAGGTGCTTGGTGAAACTTTTTCTTTTTTAATTATTGCATTTCTTTAAAGATGTTCACATCATTTTTCGTTTACACATCAATGTTAGCTTAGAATCTGTCTTGCACGAATACTTTCACAAAGTATTTCAGGTCCGCTCTTGATTTTATATGAAGAATGAATTGAAGATATTCAAAAGAAACTGTGCTTCTTTTGATTTAATATTCATGTTGTAGATGTTTTAAGCTTTATGTTTCAGTGTAATGATTGTTTTGTTTGCTTTTGCTTCCAGAACACATGAACAGCTGATGTCATTTGATGCCTGTTAATTTGAAACAAACTTGAATTTCAAAGGATACAATGTGTGTGTAATATACTGTAAATCTTTTTATTGAAAACATGAAAGTAATTTTGAACAATGTAACATTTATGGATTGCGTAATATGAAAAATATGTATCTTAATATGTAACTGCTTGTATAACTGGCTGTGTGTGTAAAGTCTTATTTATGACCAGGATTTTATGTTGTTTGTCTCAATTCATTGCTATTCATAGATGCAAAGACAACTTATTGTTCATTTAAAAGTTTGTTTTTGATACAATGATACAGCAATGAACTCTGTTGATCAGTATGTTATACCTCTCATTGAATCTGTGCTCTTAGGAAGCGACAGCCAGCATTTCAGATATTCTGCCAGCTGACCTAAAAAGTGGAAATATCCAAGGTGTAAAACGGCATTTTGAGGAATTTTGCCTGAGGTCCTCACTTGTTGTATAACTTTAACACTCAGTGTGCACTAAATCAGCGATTCTTAATCCGACAAGTACTGAAAGGGTCGAGAGGCAGGGCTGGAAATGTAAGCATTTTAAAACTAGCAAGCTGTTTTAATCCACGATCAGATTTCCCAGCCCCACTCCTAGAATTAACCTATATAAACGGGTCTTGGGTCTGATAAATGCTTAGTGCAAAACTAGTGAACACTCATCCAATCCAAGAAGCCAAAGCACAGATGCTTAATTTAAAATTCACAGGCACGTCCAACCAGATTTATGCGATAGGCATTGATTGGCTTAAATTACAGATCGCACTGCATGCTTGATTATAGCCTTAATTTAAACCTGTACTTGACATAGGGTAGTGACTGAGCTGGCATGGTAAAAATTGGGTCGTGGTGCAAAAAAGGTTGAGAACCACTATGCTAAATAATGTACATTTATTTGCGGGGGCTAAAGAATATTTTAGGGCGGCACACGTATTAACACTTACATTTTAAGTATTAAGTATTAACATCGTCTTTGCAGCTGTGAAACCTATAACACATTGCTATTAACTGCTAATTATCTAAGATATTTCCTGAGTTTGTGAAAGTATAGGTGTCCTGTCCGGGATACTGAGACAATGGAGAAGTCCTTTTCAAAACCAAGGACTGAAATTCTGTAGTTGGTTTGGTGAGCCCTTTGGGCAGTGATGGCTCTGTGACTGTAGCTCCCTCTACTGGTGTTTAGCATTTATTATCACATGTATTTATCAAGTATGTACAGATTTTTTTCTGTTTAAACAGGCCTATTAAATCAATACATAATATTTACATTAGTCCTGTATTTTCTTTGTTTTTAGTTTGGATGACATTAATGGCAGTATTTTTGACCTGTGAACATTTAAAGTTAGATTTAGAACATAAGAACATAAGAACTATACAAACGAGAGGAGGCCATTCGGCCCATCAAGCTCGCTTGGGGAGAACTTA
>JAODJU010000041.1:8932066-8954541 GCA_026776725.1 Gnathonemus echidnorhynchus
AGTTGTTAAAATCTTATCTAGCTCTGATTTAAAGGAACCCAAGGATTCAGCTTGCACTACGTTATCAGGAAGACTATATCGGTCTATACTTGAGTGACGTGTTATGAATAATCAAAATAAGATGGAAAGGAAATAATGTTTTTACAAGGACAGAAAACACAAAATATTGGATATTAAGGTAATATACTACCACATACAACAGAATGTCATGCAGTTCTCCAAAACTAACAGCAGCATTAATAAAACCTGTAAAATCATTGAAATATGAAATTATAATATTTATCACCACCAGTTATATATAGACACATAATGGATTATAATAATAACTGGTTTTATCATTTCTTTTTAAGATTCATTGTTTATAACAGTTCTAAAGGAAGGTTTTGAGCAATGTGTGTCATGTGTCAAATATGCCCAAATGTCTCAAAAGTCTCCAAAGGCACTTTTTGAAACTTGTTTCATTACAAGACATCACCAAATATGTGATATACTGCTATATCTATGATTTTGGTAGGGCTAAGAAAAACAAAAGCTAGAACAGGAAAATCTATCATATGAAAATGTTCAAAAACATTGTGCATTATCATTATCTAACATTATAGCACTGCTATAATGTGACAAACTAGGAAAGAAATTTATGTACTTGCACCCGATGCTGAATTTCGATTGAGAATAAGACATTAATTGTCATTCATTTTTCATTCATTCTCATAGGTAAGGCTCTCGACATCATGGGCGTCCTTAGGTCCGATCACTCGGGGCTAAACCCCTGAGTATTTTGGCCCCAATGCCAATCTTCCTTAAAAAAAAGTCAAGCCCCAGGTAAACTTGACGCAGCCCCTGATCTTTTCAATAGCTAGAAACGCTCGACATCATCAAAATCTGGCAGACATATAATAAGTATTACTATTCCGATTGCTCTAGCTGGGAGAAGCAGTGTATACGACTCTGTTTTTTCTACCTTTTCTTTCCTGAAACTGATCTGGCTCACCGCTCCATACCAAAGGGGGCTGCCTCCATTGTTGTGTCCAGTTCCTTAGTTTCATTCTCAGCTCGTTTTAGTTTCCTGGGCCCCAGTTTGACAGACACACACACACACACACACACACACACACACACACACACACACACACACACACACACACAGTTTTGTAATCATGTCTTTGCGGGGACTCTTCATTCATTTCTATGGGGAAAACTCTAATCACAACATGACAACCTTAACCCCTACCCAGCCCCAACCTTAACCACAAGTAACCAAACAAAATATGAGACTTAAAGCATTTTTACTTTGTTGATTGCATTCACAGATCTTTGTGGGGACCTGAAAAATTGTCCCAACAATTCAAAATAACAGGTTTCAAAAATCTAACTATATCTAACTACAACAATGTAAGCCATGACGACATATAGACTGCAATAAACTAGATTTTCATTTAACTTTGTTCAGTGTTCGAAATAATTTTAATGGCAATAATATGGCTTTAATGTTCTTCTGTGGCTTTATTTTATTTAACATTTAATATTTAGGCTATATTAGTTTACAGTATTCCGTGATGTAAAATACAGTGACTTTCTGGAAGCGGTTATTTTGAGAAATGGCGCACATGCCGAGGGCATGCCATAAGGGCTGAGGATTTTCTCTGTCTCAGCACCCGCTTGATTAATTAGCTAAAGTAATCGTTTGGATAGAAAATAACATTACCTGGCTTTTGTAAGTAAAAATTAGCTACCTAATGGAGTGTCGCAATAGTGGATTGATTAACCTGAACATTATCTAGCCCATAGGCAAGAAAACCCTAGCGACTGCCCGAAGACACCTACAATTAATTTAGTTAACAAACTTCATTGGAAAAAGTAAAAGTACTTTTGTTTTTGTCCTGCAGATCTTCGCATTTTCTAAAATACATATACGCTGATCGTAAGTCACATCAGCGAAACGCATTCCCCCTTGCGTTTAACATGGACATCTCGCATTCTACCCTTTTAGGACATTGAAAGTTGAAAACTTCCTCTTGGCTGGGTAGGGGGACCCTCTCGGGAGGTGCAGCGTTAACTTCGTCTGGATCTTTGAAACGCGTCTACAAGACGCAGAACAGCCGCAACTATCAAGGTGTGTCTCCGCCGCATCTTCCGTCAGAGCAAAAACGCAAAGATCAGCCTCAGTTCAGCAGACGTACCCTTTTCATCATTTTAAAATGCTGTAAAATATATTAAACGACACGACATATATGCCTACAGTATGTATACGGTGCAATATCATTTAAAGTCGTATATACTCCAATAAAAACACACAACAAAATCATTTTCAAATTCTGCTGAATGAGCAATAAGGGAATCCATGGCGCGCTAAAGTGAAAATATATCGAATATGACAGTTTATTGACAGTTTAAATATCAATGTGCTTTGCAGCATTAGACTTAAAGACTAAAAATATTAAAGATCTTTAATTATGAACTGTATACGATGGAAATTAAACACTGGACGTATATGACTAAATATAAATATGTAGGTATTAAATATCATTTTGATATTTTGATTTTAACAATCTCTTTTTCTTGAACGTTATATCTACAATTAAACCACAATAGGCCAAAATATTATAAGTCCATATGAAATGTGATTGCAGTGGAGAAAATGAGGATTTGTATATTTTAGAGCAAATGAATTATTTTGTGCAAAAATAAAGAAATATGTGCTTTGTTGGGTTAATGTATATAGGTAAGCGTAGGTAAATGCACACATCGCTAGCCACGTCACTTTTGACAGGAGTATTACCTGAGACCAAAAGTAAATAAACAGTAACGAAAAAAAAAAAAACGTTCTGTAATGGGATGTAGGTTTACAGATCACCACTAGATGACAGCATTGAGTTACCGTACCGGTTATACGAAAATCCCTGCTGGTAATTCCCTTTTTTTTTTGGGAGACAATCTGTTACATTTATATAATTTTCTCTAGAGTGATCATGATCTTCCAAGAAAGGTTGATTAAAAAAGAAACTTTTACACTAAATGAAACGCAACGAAAAGTATTTTAGGATTCAATTTACTATAAAAATCCTTTGGTGCTCTAAACTTACGGAGTTTGAAGAATGAGTTACTAGCGCAATTCGGAAAATTGTTTAATTCCATGCAAATACTACTATTATTGGGTTATTATTTGTAATCAATTATTTGTCACAAGACTACAAGGTTAAAAGCCTTAGATATAGTCACATACGCAGGTTTACATGGCTTTGCAAATGCTTTATGTGGGGTTCATTGTACAACATGAAATTATCATATTTTCTACAGAATAATACTTCTCCCCTACATTAAAAACCATCAGCGGCACCAAGGTTTCACTTGTGCAAGTTTGGCAGACACCACGGTCTTGCTTCAAGTCCCCTTCCTTGCCATTACAAACACAAGAGATCCATTTTCCACTTCATGGCACCGTGTGCCCCATCTGCTACTGTGACGACCAGGAGCTCAAGGTGCACCAACAGAGATTTTCACTGGCAGGCTGCGGGCACCGGAGCCCCGCTGCCGCCGCAGATCAGAACGCTGTGCAGAGACCTCCTCTGGAGCGTGCACGCACTTGTTTACCAAATCATTGTATTTTCATTAAGAGTGCTGCCGAGATACTCGTGAAAACTATACCTTTGATGCTGGACATTTTGCGTAGGTCTTTCATTATAAATTCATTGTAAATGTATAGTGATGCGTGTGCACTTTTGTCTGTTTAGTGATTTATTGAAAATGGTTAAAAAGGATTAATTTTAGATATGAACAGAGCCGTAATGGAAAAAACTGTATAATGCAACATGCGTATCAAGCATTTTTGTCGTTTTTGCTGTGTTAAAATAACATAGTTGTCATTAATTAATAAATAATGAACTGAACTATGTAAAACAATATGGTGTAGAATAATCTGTGTGATTAAAAAATAGATTTTACTTTGACAATCAATGATTTTTTTGTTTATTAGTTATTATATAGCAGGAATAGAATAACAGAGCTTTGAATATAAATGAATAGTTTGATTATTTATGTTTTTTTTTTTAATCTTGCCCTAAAAAGGATGATTTCTGGGTGATGTTATGTTATGGTTGAAATAAATGTTTAAGGAATTTTAAAACATCTGTTTTATCTTTCACTATAATAATTTTAAAATAATGTGATAAAAAATTATGGGTTTTGTTCATGTATTTTTATGATGCAAGTTCCAGATATGATTTATTTTGGATGCTGCTGCATACAATAAATTTGTTGAAACTTTTTTCAGAATAAAATATATAAGAAAAGTACAACAGATCGTCTATATATTTTTGTAGGTTTTTTCTGAGCAAAATGTATGAGTTTTTCTTTATAAATGGTGCCAATCCAGCTACTGAAGGATAAATTGTTTTAGCTATTTGTGATTTAAACGGACGTATCTGTAGAGATGTTCCTTGTATGTCAAAAATTAAACGAACCAGGAGTCACAATGTGCAGTTTTTGAAAGGATTCTGCTATTTTAACAGACAATGGAAGAAATGAGTGGCTTCATTTCTAATTTCCTCCCTCTTGTTAGATTCACCAAGCTCTCTTTGGCGATGAGGATAATTCATTACTGCCTTAATTACCTTTTCCTCAACTTCTGACAGTAATACCACAGGCTGTCTACAGAACAATTCTTAATAATGTTTCATTTGTCGGTCGAGGAATGCTGGCTTCTCTTTGTAATTTTGCCTTATTTTTATATTAACTTTATTAAAAATATTACTAGAACTAATTGCATTATGTAATTACACATTTAAAATGAAAAATTCTCTATCATTTCTCTATTATTTTTAGATATTTTAAACTTAAGTTCAGTTACTCTTTACATTTATTTTTTGTCTCAACGTGAACTTAATTCTGCATCTAAAAAAGTTTATGGAATGAAATTATTTTGATTCATGAAAGTTTGCAAGTATTGTTAGCTGACTGCTACATGATAGTTTTTCTTATGCTCCTGTAGGGCTGGAAAGACCTGGGAAAAGGGTTAATAGAATTAGAGAAATGGCACTTTAATAAACTGACGAGTTTAAGCACCATGAAGTGTCTGCTGACTGGCATCAGAGGGCTGTGAGGTGACATAACAAGCGTCCCCATAGTGGCTTAATTAGATTTATTGTGACATGATTAATAAGAACCCATTTGAAGGTTGGTACTTAGTGTGGAAATGCATTAGATTTTTCCCTCCAAAACCTAATTTCGGCCAGACTTCATATTATCTTACAGCCGATTCAGAAGAACCCGGCTGGATTTCACTGCTGAGTCTCTGGGACGACGTCGGCCAAATTTGTGGCATTAACGGGTCGAATGATTAGTGTCCATATAAATATTGAATAAGACAACTTCAGGCTCTGATGGCTTGTGGCCGCCAAACATCAGCAGGTGACAGAAATTCTCTTTGCGGGATTCCTTTCGGAAGTTCAGGGTCACCTACAATATATCTATCACTGCAAAAACTGCCTCTTTCGCCCCCCCCCACCAGAGTTATTGATGAACACGCTACTGTTCTCTCAGAAGACGGACAGATACATGTTTGTTCGGTGGAAAAGCACCCTCCCCGCCTCCAGGTTACTGGAGAAACAGGTACGTTGCAAGTTACACGGTACAAGAACAGGGACACGACGTGAGTCTGTGACCTTTTCAGCCGGTAAACGTAATACTAAGTACGTCAAAGGGCGCAGAGGAAACCGCAAAACAGAAACAAAAACTGTAGTCTTGGAGGAGAGGTTTAGTGAAGCCAAGGCCTGATTTAGAGGTCCAGAGATCCATGTGGCCTGGAGGTGCATCAAGCTATCAGAGCAGATATAGTCAGCCACCTATGAAGGTACTTTGGCTCTCCTTTGGCCTCCAGTCTAGATCCTGTCTCATAGAGGTGCATCGGAAAGGATTCCATTCCCTTATGCTGTGAACCTACTGGGATATAATATCTTAACCAAGGCCACTGCAGGCTTTCTGAGGAGAACGCGATTTTTCTGCATCAGATTTAATTTCTAGCTTAATGCTGGGTTTTTGCAGGCATGTTGGTCACACTTTATTACCAACCCCTGGTTTCTTGATTTCTTATAATATTTGGCAGTGTACTTTAAATAACGTACAGAATAAAATTTCTCAAAAAAATGAATATATTAATTGTTAGTCATATTGCTCTTATTAAATGGAACATTCTGAAAATGATTGCCGGTAATATTGTATTTTTGTGAATGGTAAAACACACTTTTGCGTTAGTTATTGTTTTTCATGGTCTGGGAATTTTAGATGACACTATTTTACTTTGTTAGTGCCAAATTTAACACGAGCAGAAGCAGAGCGCAATAACCCTTTAATTTATAAGAATGTAGTAGGAACCGACATCGCAGCTTAAACACCTCCGGTCATGTGCTACACTTGGCGTATAAAACCGAAACGCAGCCATTCAAAGTACCGTTTTCGCGAAAAGCTATTTGCGCTGCCGGCTTGGGGGCTTAAACGAGAGATTAAAGAAACAGAGCGTCTGACGGCCGGTACAGTAGCGCATAGTAAGGGCTGAGTAAACGACACATGCTTTTGTGCCCCCCCCCTCCCCCGCAGCCAATGAGTTAAACGTGCTCGAGACCACATCCATCTTCTGAAGTCAGATTAGCATTGATCTACGGGGAGAATCAAGAACACGGTTGTGTTATTATATACCGGCGAGCAATTTCTGTTTCAGTGATTGAGTGTACGGGCCGAATTTTGAAACATGGTCACTCTAACATATTTTGTCTTCCTGTCAATAACGTGGCACTTGTCCAAATTATGGATCAATAGCAGCTGATCTTTTTATGCTGGCGTATAATGAAGTTGGTTCTTTTTTTTTTTTTTTAAATCGAAGGTGTGACTTTGCTTCTAGCGGCTTTTATACATATATAAAAGAAAATAAATATAAATATATTTCATCGTCTGTCTTACTTTAAAACTTAGTTTGAGGAAATCCTAAGAATAATGTGAGGGAAAGGATCTTGTTTAGTTTTGGGGCATTTCCAAGACTCTCTTAAGAGATCGCCGTGTCAGCCTACTGTTGGAAAGGGGACTCTGAAAATGAAGAATAAAAAACATCTGTTCTGCTCGTAGGGCTGTCGCCGTTTTGCCTTTGTGGGGCGCTTTGTGGGCTCAGTTGTTGTTGTTGTTTTTTTTTAAAGACCGTCATTTGTTTTAATCTACTTGGTCAGAGGGGGCGAGAAAATGACACTGAAGAAAGCGAGGACGTCCATTCAGCTGTGAAAACCTCATCTTGGATATGATTTCTGCTTTAGCAACTGAACCAACATCCCCTTACCAAAATCCCCCTAAATTCTGAAGCATTTGCATGCAATATTTTATTTGGAATTGATAATTGTATTAAAAAAAGGACACATTTAAATGAAAAACAAAGCAAATATAACAGTCTAATTAAAAATGACAACAAATGAAATACACATGCTGAAAAGTATCGTTTGATGTGTTTTAGTTGATCCGTACTGTTTTTACGCTAAGTATACGTTAAAATACGTTTTCTTAAACAATTATAATTTGTCTTGTGTCACAAAATCAGTATTTCCCGAATGTATTTATAATTTTTCGTAACGGGAACATATAGGCTATAGTAAACTTAAATGAAAAGTGTAGCGAAAATATAATCAATGTTGCGTTCACTGTTGTCTTGTAGAAATATTCTTCACTGTTTTGCTATGCAAAATACATATTTTATGCAATACGTAAAAAAAACTAAAAATGACTGCTTGATGTACACTGTATTATATTTTTTACATCGCAGTTACAAAAAAAAAATTACAAAAACAAAATTAACGCAATATAAATATTTCTCCATAAAAAGTGTTTTTTTAAATAAGTTTTTTATTTTCCAGTAGTACCGTTACTGTATCGGCTAGTCCAGAGAAGGTACCGGAATCTTTCTCACAGCAGTGTGAGACATTTGGTGGTATTTTCCAGGCTAAGGGATAAATAAAACATATGTTGGTGGTAGCTCACATCTCCCAATTACATTGCTTTACTCACAAAAGTTTAATAGCAGCACAATGGTATATTTTCCAAAATCCAACAGGCACAAGTCAAACATGGGTTAAAAGGTCTCTGCTAAAACTACCTCAGTTTGTGAGCAAAATGACCTCATTTTCTAGACATCGGCAAAGGTTTGAAAACTTGGGAACTGGAAAAAAAAAACAAAAAAAACTTGACTGCATGGACGATCAGAGCGAGAGATGGGAAGGGAGCCACACACTCCGGGCTGGCCAGTTCAATGAGACCTCCATCTGGGCGTACCCAATATTTACCACGGAGAAGAAAAGGATTTAGAGTCTGAAGCAGCTGCTGACCAGAGGGGAACAGACACCCCCTCTCTGGTCCCCCTGAGGGTTCATCTCCTCTTAAGGGAGTTTTGGCTCGCCCTGTCACCTCTATCTTGCTCTCTGGGGGCTTTTTTTCACGTTTTATCCTCAAAGGGCTTTTCTGTCTGTTCTGACCTCTGTTAATTTCATTTGGTCTGTCATGTTCCCCTGAATACCCTTACTACGGTTTTTGTCTGTCTCTCCTGATACTGGCATTGTTATCATACCTTTTCTGAGTATCGCCTCTCAGTATTTAACCAGTCTACCAAATTATTTTTAAAGCAAACAGGTCATTTTCTAAACAGATCATTCTGTTTAAAGTTGTGGCTGAGAAATGGTGAGTTCCTGCTAGTTTTTGTCTTCTCCTGCTTCGTTTCCGTCAGGTGTTTTGCCATTCAGTACCTATCTACTCAGAAGACAGAGGACCAGATCTGGGGTGTGAGATGCAGTCACTCCTAGGCAGCTCAGTGGGAGGAGACCTTAATGCCTGGGGAAAGTAGAATGACTATGTGGAGGACAACAAAGACAAGTGCTTCTCACCAAAGAGCACCGGCAAGCAATATGTAACATAAAGGTGCGATGCACAGGTGTTTGAACCAGGAGACGGGACAAGTGAACAATGAAAGACAAACCGCATGCTGATTGTGATGAGAGGAAATGAGAAAGGTCTCTACAGTCCAAGGTTGGCTGGGAACGTGCTCACAACAATGGCAGGAGTCAGCTGGGCAGCACAGAAGATGAGTGAGACATTCCTGAGGAAGACTTCCAAGCCATTGTTGACTTTGTATTTGGTGTTGCAAATTTGGAACTTAATTTTGTTGAAATTGATGTTAACGTTTATGTGGTATATAATCAAAGTTCATGTAGTGGACACAATAAAAATTACCCTTCATTCATTCATTCATTCATTCATTCATTCATTCATTTTTGTACCCATTGCAGGATACAGTTATTATTATTATTAGTATTATTATACTGTCTAGTTAATTATAAGTCATGGCAATCATAGAGATAAATGTGTTGCCTCTTTCTAGAACGTCTTCTCAATGGCATGACCACTGCAGTGATAACTGAACCCCTACAACTTGCCTCTAGTCACCTTCTTCCTCTTTACCTTTAATTTCTCCAACCACTGTGGTCTTTTCCAAAGAACCTGCTCCTCTCATAATATGCCCCCAATAAGATTCTTGGATGTGGTCATTTGTGAATAAAATAAATGTTCAGGCTGGATTTGATCACAAATCCACGTGTTTTCATAGTAATCCACGGTGTTCAGCAATAGACCGGAAACATCTGAATGCTAATTAACAATATGTATGTTTAGCCTGGTCAGCCTCAGCAGCCTCTGTTCATATCCACACGTTTGTCCTTCTGGAACACTAGAAATGAGTAACAAAAATGTCTTTTACAGCATAGCTAATTGGATATTTAGATGACCAAGGAAGTAACTTTATTTTGTACACCACTTGCAAGAGAGAAGTGTCCTTTCTTTGTGCTTGATAACCAATTACCTATTCATTCTAGCATAATAATAACTACAGGCTGAAACTTTTGTGAACTTTTATTATTTGGCATTGTCTAGTGCAGCACCCACAGATGGCAGTTGATGAGCTCCACAGGAAATATCTGAAGAGCAGCTCCTGTTTTGCCAAAGGGCTGCTCACCTTTCTGTATCTTCAGGTCAGCTGCCATTTGTCTTCTGTCAAAGTGCATCTCAGAGTAATTCCTCATCTACACAAGACATTAGTGTCCAGTCAAAACAGGAGAACAGCATGTCAATTCCACTCCAGGCAATCCATAAATAAGGCCGCATTGGGGCAGGCAAACAGGCACCCAAAACATAAAACAATTTACTCTTTACATCCACTTATTGCTTTAATGATAGTAAAAGTGGACAAATGCACTCCAAGGCAGATGGAGGGAAATTAAAGTCTCTGGGTTGCTTTAAGCAAGACTGTCTACCCCCCACTTTGTTCAGTTAGGCTAAAGTGCTCAGGTTTGTCGTGCAAAGATTCAGCCATGATATTTAGTCATCATGTGGCTTCCTAATCTCGCAGAAGTGAATCTTTACTTGTTGCTGTTTGCGGGCGGACTTCAGTCGGCCGTTAAGCTACCTCTAAGTGCGAGCAGTGATTGAAATGTGCGCGCAGGTATGCTTTTCTTAAAGCGCTCTTCCATTTTCACTATTCTTTCTTGAATTTACTTTAATATGGAAAATTAATATGGCTGTGCTTTCTAAAGGAAGAAATTGTAGCCTAAGAGTCTAAAAACGGCCACGGTGTACAGGCTGGAATATATGAGGACTTCATTGGAAAAACATACTAGTGGCTATTAAGTGAAGGATTTTGAATGTAGGTCCATCACTCAGACACGATTGCGGTATATTTGTAACTTAGTGTCATATATTTGTGACTCAGCGACAACGTTAGGCTTTGTAATATAAACATTTCATTGAGAGTTCAGCCCCTTTGACACCAGATGAATTAGCCTAACCTTTTTCTCTTCAAGAGTTGGGATCAGTCATTATGTATGAATAAGCCTTATTGTTTGCAAAAACATCAAGGCTGCCTGTATGTAAATCAGACTTACAGGACGAAGGAATTCCTGACATTAAGGTGACGCACGTCTCACCTCCTCTTATCTGCTTTACTTAATGATGAAAAACAGCGTGGAGCCATTAACTCGTATACAAATGAGACATTATCTATTGTAAGCTATTTATTGACGGCTGGCCCTTTCCCATTGCCCTAAAACACCCATGGTGAAAAAAGCTTCGTAAATCCCACTGCCTTTAGCAATTTCATGCCTCTTTTGTGTTTTTTGGAAATTATGTCATAAGCAACTAAAGGAATGTCTTATAAAATGGCATCCTTGAGAAATCTAATGAAAGGTGTAGGTATTTTTTACTCAGAGTACTGGGAAACATTAGTAAATTAATGTTTACTAATGTGACTGGGTGCAGAAACGTGTAACATCTCTGGTCAAGTTGTGATCTGACTGTGGCTTTTGATATCATAGGCATGCAGATACACTATCACAGACACTGTTTAAAACCAGGGCGTTAGATCAGTGCTTAAATAGATCTGCTGAACTCGATCTTTCAAAGTTTATACCTACAAGGTTTGGAATTACGCATGAATGCTTGAAATTACGCACGATGTTCGTCCATACGGTGGTGTTCACACTGATGATATTACCACCTTTCTGGGTATCAAACTGATTGGAAGAGCAGGTGATGGAGAGGTGTAAGGGTACAGTGTACTGGTGACATGGGACCTGGATGTTCTTATGATGCTTATCGAGGTAGGTGATCTATAAATATAGAGTGTTTCTCCTACGTTGGGTGCTGAGTTGTTGAGAAAAGATTTAATTCTGTGTTTTTATCTCATTGTTTGTGACATTCAGAGGCTGTCCTCATATTTCAGCTTGTTGTGCATCATTTGTATAATTATGCAGCTGCAATATCCTGAAAACCTGGAACCACAGAGCCCACAATGAAACAACAGCATCATATTGTGCAAATACTGCGCAAGTCTCAGATATTAGAAACTCCACTGAAACAGGGTAAAGCACAGTAAAGGAATATCTGATCAGAAGCAAAGCCTGACAAAGCCATTGTGTTTGTCCTTTTTTCTGGAATGTCAAGTTTTCATGTTTACTAAGCTCTGCTTTCATCATTTCATCAGATATGATGGAAATTAAGGATGAAGAAATTCAGACAAAATTATTGCATTCAAGGGCAAAGTCTCCTGGTACAAATATTCGGCTGAGTAACCATTCTTATTTAGACATTTTAAGATTTTTTTTTGAAGAAAAGTAATTAAGAATTAGGTTTTATACCTTAGTGGAGATGTGGCCGCACCAATCATATCATGTGTAATATCTTACAAAAATACATATACACATCTCAGCAAATTAATCTACAATTAATTAGTGCAGGAAAGTACGGAAATTTTAAAGAGTTGATTAGTCAGCACATTCCGGAGTTTTCCAAAGAATGAGCAGTACAACTGGGTTGTGCGGGGGTGGTTTGTGGCTCTGTGGTGTAGGACAGGTTCGGAAGGTTGCCAGTTCAAATCCTGCGGTTAGAAGAGTGATTTCATCATTGGGCTCTTGAGGAGTCCCTTAACCTCGATTGTTCCAGGGACAGGCTGACCCTGCGTTCTCAGATGAACGTCACTTTGGATAAAAGCATCTGTTACATAAATGTTTTGTAAAAGGGGCTGATAATTTTCAACAGCACTGGGGTCCTATAGATGGGCATTTTGGAAAGTGTTACAATTGGCTCCTGTCTGAAAGTGCAATGGAAGGTGCCAGCAGGCAGGAGAACAGCTGACAGCGGAGGCTGCAATGAGAGGCGTGTCGGCAGAGACGATCTGGTGTAATGGAGCTAGGTGATGGCATGAGGGGAGCTGGAAGGCGTCTGTGTCACGGAGAGACACAACGCGCTGGAGAGACTGAGAGCAGGATGCTGCTGGGGGTGGGAGATGAGGGGGGGCTTGGCAGGGGATCCTCTCAGCCATTCCCTGATTCCCGGGTCGCTCCGTTCGGAGGGATGACCTGATTTAGCGGGAACCTGGAAGCCTGTGCCGGTAAGATTTAAGAATGAGATGGTGAATACCATAGGTGGAAAGTTCAAGTCCAAAAAGTATAAATCCAGACCATGGTTTTGTTTCAACCAGCCAGTTGAGTACTCTGTGACTGTGACTCTTTATACTCAACTGGTTGGTTGAAACAAAATCTTGGCATGGACTTCTACTTTCTGGACCCGAACTTTCCACCTCTGGTGAATCCCATGCAGCCAGTTCTTGATTTGAAAACCTGTTTGGAACCCATATAAAGATTACAAAAAAACCTGGCCATAGAGAATAAATCACCTGTTTCTTTTTGCATTTTTCCTAACAATGGGCTACTTGTCCTGCACACTATGGTGAGGTATGTCTGTCCAGTGCGGCCTTTACAATTAGCAGTTATATTAGCGCCAAGGTTCCCCCAGTGCCGGCAATCTAAAGAAACAAGTATGTCATTGTGTGGCACCACTGTTCATGGGTGGCTAGAGCGCAGTGGCTATTACTCTGAGGCGCCTGCTGCTTAGCCATTGTCTGGCAGCAAAGGGTGTTAGCTTTGCTAAAACTGAAGGGAGTGACTGGTCATTTGGCCCCTAGAAGGAAAATATCCCTCACTGGCAAACGCTACACATGACACTTCATTGGCGAGTCAGATATTTACCCAGCGTTCAAACAGTCAGCCTTTGGTTATCGTACCGTGCGACGCCGTAAGGAGGAAAAGGGCACCGCGGAGATTCTGAAGATGCACTCCGTTTCAGGATCGTTCAAAGGCCTGGGATCCTAAAGAACAACCGTGCGACTGATCACTCCTTCGAGGATAATATTAACGCCCGAGGATACAAAAACTGATTTGATTGTGTGACAATACTTCATTGGTTTGATATATATTGTATAGATACATACACACACACACACACACACACACACACACACACTCACACACACACATACACAGACGTATATATATGCATATATAAAAGAAGGTAACAGACAGCAGATATGATGATTTAATTTAAAAAGTATTTACTTACAAAAGATACTCGATTATGGTACTCTGAGTATTCAGTATGCTCTATAATGTTTTTTTCTTTTTTTAATTACCTTTCCCTTTTAATTATCACCTATCTTTAATTATCACCTAATTTTGCCTTTTAAAAATTGATTAGTCATGATGTTAAGTAGTTTGTTGCAATAAACATACTAGTTCCATGCTTCTATCTGAGTCAGTCAGCTTCCTATAATCACATAACTCCCAGTGAGGTGGTTTATTTGCATTAAACCGAGATCCATCACAGTATTAAAAAAAGATCCATTTTGGAAGGAAATAAAGGACAGGCTTGAAGAATTCACATATAGGACGCACAAAGTCTGATGTTTGAGATTTTGTTCATTTTCATATTTTTAATTAACTGAACTCCCCCCCCCCCACCCGTGTTCCTTGAATGAACGGGCCTCTTCTGTGTTTATTTGATGATTTTTTATCTCCCCTCAACATTCACATATAAATTTTTAGGATTTTGGGACTTTCCCATCAGTCTTTTGGTCACCAGAGAAGCATAACTAATGATGACATAACATTAACAGTGGCTTTGTGAAGGCAGCAGCCGGACGTGGTTCTAACCATGCAAGAAATAATCTAGGATTTTATATTCTGCATGAATAAGCATTAGATGTGTTTGAATCAGTCTGTCCGAAAACATTTAATTTAGAGGCACATTTTTTGTTCAGATGGGGCTTTTTTTGTGGGCGGGTGGGGGTGATATATGTGTGTGGTATTTAAAAGCAGTCAATGTTACGCTCTTTTGGGGTCAAATTCTGTGGCCCGCCACAGACCCGGGGACCAGACCAGCTTTCCGTCGAGGCTGTTTTATTTTTTTGTGTCGCACGGATTTTCTTTATCGCTCCCAAACAAAGTTTAAGAGAATGGGTGACACGTCCACGCAGGACCTCTCGAGAACGCCACTTAATTAAACTGACATCCCAGGCCTTTCCTGGACACTAATAACCTTAGAAAGCATTAAGAGCTTCCTAATTACTCCGTCCGAGGAGCATGAGAAAGCTGGTGTGTGAGACACACGGGTAGCCAGCTCTGGGCTGAACCCTGCTGGCATTTAGCCCCATGAGCCGAGCGCCGCACAAAAGACAAAGTCCCACAGGTTACTCATCCCTCTTAATCAACGCTGGTCTGCCTCTTATTCGCCCGTTTTTATGAATGAGACTTTATGACAGTCGGACTGACAGTGCCTATTCACGGGGCCGAGGGACTGAATGAATGCAGCCTTTAATTGGAGAGGGGCCCAGCTCAGGCACCTGGATCGTCATTAAGGTGCCTTTATTGTGGGCCCTTGTTTTAGTCCTGGGGTGAAAGCAGCGTTCCTTTGTCTCGCACGTTGTGGCTCAGAATGTCCGCTGGATCGTCAGAACAGAGAATTCACTTAGAAACCCTTTGTTTGGAAACTGTTTTGTACGACCCGCATTCAAAGCGAAAAGGCGTTTTACAGCTCTCTTTTAGAATTGCGATACAAAAACATATATTTTTACCATATCAGTATCTGTAGGTTTATTTTTATTTAAAGTGAGATTTATATATGCAATTTATATACTCTACATACTCTCTCTCTCTCTCTCTCTCTATATATATATATATATATATATATATATAAAAACTCACGCATACACACTCACACACTCACACACAAAGTTTACATAAATATGTAAGATGTGATAAAGATGGAGCCTTTAAAGCTGTTTACTGGAATTTCATTTTTTCGTGGTTTCTAGGAATTTTATTTTCTTATTAGAGATAACTGCTCTTGGCTCTGCTGCCTTCCCTTCCTGTCCTGATAAATACCGCATCCTTGTTAAGCACTTGAAATGGAACAAAACCAAAGACACCTGTGAGGTTTTGCAGAAGCTACACAGTTTAAAACTTCATCCTGCAACTGTTCACACTGACACACCTGAGACCCTACAGGTCAATATGAACGCCTGAGGTGAGATACACTTCCTCCCTGATGAGAGTTTAGCTAGGCTGCCTTTCCTCTAACAAGACCGAGGTCTGCCTTTCAGTGCTGAAGACTAGCTAAAATCTTCAATGATTCACTGTAAAAGTAAAAAAAAAAAGAACAAAAACAGAAAATGAACTATATTCCCACCGCCATTTTTTTAACCACTGGATTCATGCAACATTACGATTAATAAGAACTGTATGAGAAGCTGCAGTGAATTCTGTGCCATCAAAACATTCAACGCTTAAGGAAAAACGTGCTTTTCAAGATTCCCAATTATTTGGTCAAAATTTTGTTTGTATAAGCTATAAACATAGTCTATAAACATCACGTATAAATGCAATATATAAACACAATTAGGATTCAATATTGAAACGATAAAGAAGAAACTTAGGAGGTCTTCCGCACTGGTGAGGATTTGATGTGGCAGGTGAATACTACTTCCCCGTCCTTTGTCCTTCTCAGACCTGTTTAAATGGCGTTGCAGTGAACCCGTGTCCCCCTGCATGGAAGGATCAGAGTTCAGCAGGCAGCCTGAATCACAATAGGGCACCTATTATGTACAAATCTTTTTTTTTTTTTGCATGTCAAACAAAGGTGTCCAATGTGGAGTCCTCCACTTATGGTGAGCTTCTGAAAAAGTTTTCACACTAAAGTCCTGCTATTCTTTTGAGACATTCAAGATTTTTACTTACTTACAGATAGAAAGCATTACGGATGGTTAGTTGTTGCAATAAACCCAAAATATAACACAGACTAATGTAGATAGTCAGGTTAAGTTGCACTAATTGATGAAAGGAAAAAGATCTTGCAGTATGGCAACATTAATTCCAATATTTACCCACAATCCATCAAAACTTGACGTTGACAGGTGAGCCGCTGCTTCGCGTGGCTCCATGGAGAAGAACTGCTTCCCTGCCATTGAAGTATTTGTTCTGATAATTTAAACACAATGATGCGTGATGTGTATGATACTTCAGTAATCATGCAAAAAGAAATGTATTCCGTTAACAAATGCTTCAGCATCTGTCTTCACTAGTGTGTGCATGATACTTTACATAAATTATTGAATACAAATTTTGTTGGAGCATGTATTCCAGGGATTTTCATGCTAGATAAACTCAAAGTTTTATTTAAAGGAACCAAGGGTCAGTTTATTGTCCTTTTAATAGCTATAATCCTTGTTTTGTAACAGTGGGCCCCTTAACAACCCTCCAAACAGAAAGTCTTTTTCATGAAATCTAAACATGCAGAGCAGAGAAGATATAATTCGTCGCAATAACTGTCATAAAATTAGACAGAAATTCCATCTAAAATAAAATATTTATATGCCTTCAGGGTTTACATATAGTCTGTCTTTTTGAAATACAGAAAACTGTTTTTAATATATAGCCTGATAATGCTTCTGGTGATGATCAGATAGGGTGATATGCTGAATTTTCTCAATAAAAGCTTTTACAGAATCTTCCATAATGAATGCTAAAAATGTTTGCAGCTTTAATTGACTTCCGACTATTAACAGGATTTATTGTAAATGTCTTATGGAGCTGTTAAACAGATCCATCCTGATCTGCAGGACCTGCTTGCCTTGATGTGGCATTTGCTTAATTTGGTAATATAATTTAAATGTTCAAACCCCCTTCTCCAAAATTAGTTACCTAGTGGGTTACATAAAAGTAAATTATGGTATCAATCCATATCGTAGCTACTTTCTTCAATGACCAGCTGTGTAATTTGTCATAAATAAATCCTGTGAGTCTGCGAATCATAGTGCAAAACCATCTTCAGTAGGAGTGAACTGTTGGCTTGAATGTATGATGATATTTTACGGAATTCCTACCAAATTTTACAATGGAGGGAAAAAAACGTCAATGGTCACCATGTGTGGGAACGTGACCGTCAAATAGGTAAAAGAGATGCGTCCGTCCCGCTGTCTGCATTCGCAAGCAAACCAAAAAAACAACAAGAAAAAAATCTAAACAGTTTCTGGCATTTTTCCCTAAAGCTGGCCCAAACAGCCCAATGTGTGTTTAGTACATGTCCTGTTCTGCAGATTAATGACATTAACGAAGGTTCCATTAGCGCAGCGATGGGGGGAGACAGAGGCGTCCATGCGGAAAGCCGCATGACTGAGGCACTGATAAGAGAAAATGAAACACATCTCCATGGACCGGAAGAAGCCAGGAAATGCCGCTCCAAATTAGCCGCAGGCCCAGTTTGTTGTTACTTCATTAGCCCAGCAGCCTCGGGAAAAATGAAAAGGGGGGTTGTGACCTGTCTTGTGCCTAGATGGGGGCCCACAGGAGCGACTCTCCAAACTTTGCCTTTTTTTACCCCCCCTGTTTTTTTTGCCTGTGCGCGCAGACAGGTGTCTGGGAGGGGATGACCCTGGCACCAGACCAAGGATGACAAGATCTTCACCAGACGACTCATTTGTTTTGTTCACAAGCAGGAGCTTAGAGACAGTCATCAGGTAGTGAGCCCCTGCTGTCCAAGAATCTGAAGTATGTCAGCGTGGGACCATCGAGAGTCTTGCCTCTTCCTCAGTTTTGCCTTGTTTCTCTTCTGATTGTTCTGCTTCCGATGCTTGGATGACTCTTATTTCTTCTCTCCTGGTTCACCCTGCCCCCCCCCCGCTTTTATTAGTAATTTATCTCATGTTACGTATGCTGGAGGGTCCTACACACTGCACTTTGACGTTAAAAATGGTCGTTGTAGTACCATGTCCTATTGTTTAATTTTAAGAAAAAGTCTTCATGGGATTTGCAAAAAAAGAAAAAAATGCAACTACAGCAGTTTTACCTTGTCTATTTTATTATCTGATTATCTATATTTATAACAATGAAGATAACTGCTTTATTACTTGTCAGAATTAGGTACCTGTTTTCTGAGTTAGATCCATTGCATACTCCATGTTACTCCCATATAAAGTGGTACCTCAGTATACATCCGCTTTGGAATAAGTCCAACTTAGTATACGTCCTGTTTGGGCGCAAAAAATTTTTCTTGGTATACGACCTTTGTTTGGAATACGACTCGCGTGCTAGAACTTGTTTGGGTCAAAATGAGTCAGGACAACATGCGCTACCCCTGTTTACCTCTCGAGACAAAGTCACGACTGCCCACCAGCGTCAGTACTCCAGTTGCTACCATTCAGTGAACAATCCGTGCTATAACTCTCTGTGAATTTTCATGTAATTTTGTGTTTTTTCATGTAAATTTTTAGTAAATTCATTAACCATGAGTTCTAAGAAAGTAGACTCCTCTCAGCAAGTTAAAGTGAGGTTAAATTTTCATTTATTTCATCTAATTGCTTTTGTATTTATGTATTTTAGTATTAAGCAGTGTTTAAATTATTTTATACAACCTCATCAATGTATAATATGTCAATAACAATAGGATTTTTTTTCATGAGAACGGATTAATCATTTCCCCTTTATTTCTTATGGGAAAATTTTTTTCGGTATACGTCCTGTTTGGTATAAGTCCAAGGATCTGGAACGGATTAAGGACGTATACCGAGGTACCACTGTATGTGCATATCGATTCATAAAACTACAGTATGTATAAATCTTTTTTTTTAGGATTTAGGTCCCTTTAAGTGATGGTGCATCTTTTCTAATATCACTTAATCGCTTTTCTTATATAGTAAACAATTTGAGGCATAATAGGCCGTTGTTGGTAGTAACTTCACTCAATAGGCGGCTCCTTATTTGCTGTCAGTGCCTTTATTAAAGTCTACAGTTTCAGACCCTAGAACCTACACTATTGTACTCTCACCCTCCCCTGGCTGGGTTAACTCCTCCACTCCTAAACTCACAGCAGCAGCCTCACAGAGGCGCCTACACCCTTCCAGTCTGCTATCGGTAGAGCTCCTGTATATTGAGTTACTTTCCTCCCTGTGATTTGGAAAAGTTTTTAAATGTATTTGGTATTAAGGCTAATCAGCAGCGCAGAGAAACAGACCGTCAGTGAGGCACCACCATTCAAAATAAGTAAATTACTTTGAGTTTGAGTTTTAGGGAATTAGATCCCCACTCTTTCCTTCCTGCAGTGTCAGAGATAGCAGTAGATTAGCATCACCTACAGTATTAAAATATATGTAAAATGGGAACCAGTTTTTCATATATAGCTTAATGATGTTTCTGTCAATGACCAAGTACTGCAATATATTAAATTCGCTCAGCTTTCGCCGAATCATTCTGTATAAATGTAAAAAATAGCAGTAGACTGACATCGCCTACGAAGGTCAACAAATCGGGCACCTGAAGAAGGGCATTCTTTTTAACCTCCATAAATGGGCATGAAGGTATTCAGGGATATATGCATTTGTGGGGGTAATAGAGTCCCACAAATGAGCCTGTGTTTAGCTATCTGCTGGTCAAGGCTGTGGAAAGTCCTCCTAACATCCTGCCGTGTAGTTAGCACCACTGCTGACGACCGAGGCGACTCCCCTAAGGAACGCTGGCTTTACGGTACTCCGTGCCTCACAGACCAAGGCCACGAGCCATTGTGTTCTGTTTCACCGGCGGTGCAATCGGTCGGTAAAAGACAGCAATAAACGGACTGAGTTCACATTCTGCTTCTCTTCCCCCTTTTGTCTGAGGAAGCCGCTAACTCAATAAAGGAAACGACTCACACAGTGCGTCACACACGTTAATAAAATAAGAATAGTTTAGCACACCTCAGACTGTAACATAAGCTTAACATATACTGTTTTATATAGTCGACTGCTTGTAATTGCATCACAGGTAATTGAATACCTTGTTTTATTGCGACAAATGCATATAAGTAATGCACTACATGGATGCTTTTGAGAAAAGTAATGTGGTTAAAATTCATCAGTGTTGCATTCTTGTACGCCCGTATTTGAAGTAGTATTTTAAGAAGTGCTTATATCCACTAAAAATCCACTAAGATCTTAGCTTGTACAAAAACCATGAATCAAACTGAGATTAGCTGTAATGTACAGTACTTACGAATTTTTCAAATATACACTCAAATATTTCAAATATACACAAATTATGTGCTTAATACTGTCTTATGGAATAAATTAATGTTTTCCATCAGTTCTGTAGATTGGATTTATTTAAAATCCTGAAATGTAAAATTGTGGCAGTATATGGACAGTTTTCTTAATAACCTGGATTTTATTATATAATATGCAATTAATTATGCAATACCACACCTAAGCCTGTACAATGAGACAACTGTTTAAATAATATTTAAACAGCTATGCATATTTTTATTATTATTCACCCAGCAATATTTCGCAAATAACCATGTGAACAAGATTATACAGTCTGGTGTATATTTTACTGTGTCTTAATACTTAATAAGTAATGCTTAGTAAACACCGCGACAGCTTATGCTAATCAGAGAGCCTCGCTTGCTGTAGAACACACACACTTATAGATGTAAAGAGGAATTAAGGAAATCCACAGAGACACTATAAATCCCACACATACGGCAGACGACGCAGAATCCATAACCTGCGAATCAAATCAAGCCTCCAGACTAATTCCCGAAAGTTATAATTGGTGTATCTCTGCAGACGGAACCTGCTGAAATGGCACAGTGAAGCTTGGCCTTTTTCTTCGCCCCTTTTTGTGCCAAAGCTCGTCACCCGCAAGGTAGTCGGTGGAGGGAGAATGGCTTGTTGGGTGGTGCAGTGGGCATCGTTTATTGATGGGCACTGGGTGGGCAGCCAGGGTGGACCGAGTACCCAAAAAGAACATGGTATAAAAAGGAACCTGAGTTCAGTTGTCCTTGACTAAACAGGAAACTACAGATGCGTTCAGCTACGCTTCCGTTTCTGGAGAAACGTATCTTCATGCCAGCCGGCAGGTCATTGGTTATGTCGCTTCGAGTGGGATTTCGTGCCGATTTCTGATGGATAGCGTTTTTTTACATCGGCAATTCTCTCATTCATTCAAAATTGCAGCTATTATCGTCGGTGACACGTTTTGACCAGTGTTTGTCAATTCATTTGGATTGTTGGGTCTCATTTTATAAGCAAATAGCAATAATAAAGTGCCAAGTTTTCTTAAATATAAACAATGCGTGACAGTTACGCTGGGTAACCACAAATTATCTCACATCTGCCTCAACAACAAACAAAACAGTTACGGGTGACATTTATTTATATAAAACTGATTATAATATGATTATTTAACATGAGTTTTGGAATGAAAAGGACTGTAGTTTTTGACGCAAATAACTTTCTTCTCTCCAGCTAAGGACACAGGGGCAGGTACACGCATCTCCAGTAACTTGTGCTTGCTATCATGCTGAGGACTTGGAGAAAAAAATAACCTTTTAACTCACGAGTGCAATTGTCGGCCTCTTATGCAGTGTGTCCCCGACCACACAATAACATTTTATGTTCTTGAGACAAGAGTCACTTTTCTAATCTTATTTCTGGGGCATAAAGAGAGGTCTTAATACCTCTTGTTTTCCCTGGTACTCACAGAAGAGCTATTGACATGCTCAAATTGAAAGCAAGGCTTTCAATGGTGGTCTGCTTACCCCCC
>JAODJU010000041.1:8957833-8981792 GCA_026776725.1 Gnathonemus echidnorhynchus
AGTGTAGAAGCAGACCTGGAAGCGAGGGGGTGGCTCTGGCTGTTTCCTGAAATCGGATTAACAGCCCCTGTACGCTTGGGTCTGCTGGGGAATGGGCCTTTGCTTTAACCAGGTCCAAGACCACCCAGTGGACCAAAGAGGAGACGGGGGATTGGGTGCAGGAGCGGTGACAGAGACAGGCTGGAGATATGGGGCAGCCCCGCTCGGGGATTTGCTGTCGCTATGTTTATGAAACATATTTCTTCGCTCTTTTATGGGGACAAGGGTTCAAATTCGAGTAAATGCCTGAAATTCCTCCTGGGCTCTATTCAGGTGTATCAAATTTTTGTCACTTGACCTGGAAGGAATTGTGGACACTATATGAAGTCTGGGACCTTACAGTTTTTGCTGAGGAACCACCAAGATGCATTAAAATTGCAAATATATATATTTTTCATTTGATAATTTTATTCTAAAATGAATTAAAATTAAACAAAATGAAATACAAGGACATAGCATAAAGATATAAAATAATTATACCCAAACTGCTGAATTGTAAAAGAAAATACAGCTTTTCAGTATGGATGAGAAGCCGGATACTGTCTGTGATCAGGTGCATTTCAGAGCGTGGATTTTATGGTCTGTATGAGAAACACCTTTGCCCAGGTGTCTTTGGTCAGAAGCATGTTACTAAAACTGTCTGTTTTTGGGTATGTGATTTGTTAAATAAACATTTCAAGTGGACTGTGTTTTGTTTTATAACAGCTTAAACGTACTACATAAATGAAAATGTAAACCAAACATGCAATAATATGCAGTACAGTCATACAGTAAATGTATCATGCATTGAACATGCAAGTGTATCACATAACGTGCTTGCAAAGCAACTGTGCAACTGACATGCGACGGAGGCAAATGACTGTACCTTTAGACAAATTCTAAATTAAAAGCTTTATATACGGCTGTTTCTGTGGCCCATTTTTAGACACACGTAACAGAGTTGTGACATTCCCGGAGTGCTTTTTGACACGTCTCTGTTGACATTTTCAAGAGGTCTTGTCACCATTGCTCTATGTATAAATACACAATTAGAAATTTTACTTAAACGAATGATAGACCTATAGTGTTTACAGTGCTAATTACCACAGGGTCTACATCATGTCACCATTTATGAGTTATATTTACATATGTACTGTATATGAAGTCTTTCTGGTTCATTTCTGTCACCTTAGACACGTTATATTGTTTTTATTATGGTTGGGGAAAATTGCTAGTATTACTAGATATTACCGGCAATTATGAGTAGCTAAAATTGCTGCTCGTCAGCCAAAAATCAAATGCATGACTTTAGATTTTTAACGTGCAATAAACATTTGTCGCTGCAAACATTGCGCAATAAACAACCATTCTTGCAGCATCTGCGATTTCGATCGTCGACAAATTCTCCAGGAGCACGCTACTGCGGCCGCCCCTTTGATGGTGTCAGGGCGATTTCAGGAGAACGCTGAGGGGCCTCGAAAATGAGTTTTTGGCAACTTCCTAGGATGGGCGCTTCCCCGGCAAGCCACGGAGGCTTTGTTAACATCGCCGGTTTAAGCTCGCGGCCTTTCAAACAGCCCATTATACCCAACTCAGTGGGGCAGAAAGTGAAAGAGACTTTTCTGCCGTCATGTGGGCATGCCGGCCTTATACACTGCTCAGTATTAGATATTTGTGAGTCATATAAACAGAGCAAAGGGCTGTGAGGCCACTCCGAGAAGTTTTGATAATTGGGAGTTACATAAGTGCCTAAATCCTCAGCGGAGGATTTAATTTTTTTTTTCCTATTGTATATTTTGAAAAGCTGAGAAGACCTCACAGCAGAGGGGACAAATCCTTTGACATAACCATTCTGCGGAGGTTAGGAGAAAGCGAAGTCCTGCAGGAGAAATCCGGCTAATTGCCTCCTGTGGTGAAGTTTTTTTTTTTTTTTTTTACCCCCCCCCTCCCGCGTTCACGGCGCTTTAAAAATTAAATTACAGCTGTAATTCACTGTGGGGATGCGCACCTCAAATCGGGCTGGTGGGGGTTAGGCGTACTGCCGGGAATGACAACGGGGCCTGGGGTCGGGCCGTAGGTCTTATGAGGAATCAAACATTGTTACTAAATGGGGGGTGGGGGCTGCGAGGCAATGTGAAGAGGTTCACGGCGAGGCAGAAATAGAGGCAGAAACAGAGGCTTTGAGCTACGCTGTTGACACAACGTCGTGCTTTGGAGTGATTCCCTTGAAATCTAGCAGAGCGGGGAGCCTCTTCCGTGTTAAGGCGTGAGCCGCTTAGCAGGACGTGTTCTAACGCCGCTTCCAACATTAATGAGACACGGGTATGGGGGCGGGACGCATGTGTAAAGCCGCACCAGCCTCCAGAGCGAGATGTAACCTTTTTGTGAGAAACCAAAAACGAACCTTGTTTATCCTGAAGTGAAAATATGCGGCAAAACATGGCCGATTAAAATGGAAATGTTTGAAAAGACCTGTAATCTCGTTTAGTCACCTACACTATCATTAAGACATTTCGTAAGCAGATTCTGAAGATTGAGCAGCCTTTGACTTGGGAAGCCAGAATAAACATCTGATTGGCTTGAGCACATTTCAGTTTGAAAACCTATTATTGTCCTTTAATGTTAGGCCACCATTACCCAGAATTCACCCGCTGCAGGTTCACTTCCGGGTGGGAAATGATCATTTTTAACATTAATGCTTCTTTTTCTTTGTTACAATAACAACAACAGAGAAACAGTAGTAGCAACGATACTAGTTTCGGTGCCTAAACAAACATGATTAAAAAAAGGTTACTTCTGTTTGTAATAAAAAAGATTCAATGTTTTAAATGCATTAGTGAACACACTGACATGTACTGTTCAAATCCAGAATATATAGATGTATAGATGAAAAGATTCAAAACCATAATGCCTGCGCACAGTTAATAATACAGATGAATGTCCAGTTTTCATACAGGAAGGAATAACTAGCTTATTGCAATCATAATTTTTCAGAGTGCATAGCTGTCTGCTAAATTACATCTCATTTAATTCAGGTTAATTTAATGAGTGTTTATAATTTGATTAATGTTTAGTATTGCACATCAGAAAAGTATAATGCAGTTTATTAATCTGGTCAGATTGAAATTGATAAAATTATTTGTGAAGTCGGGATATGAATTTGATGAATGTAGCCTATATGACAGAAAGGCTAAAGAAAGCAGGATATGTGATAGATATAGATTTTAAGCGATGTGCTGGGCTTTACTATACCTCAGGTATGGTCCTTAGGTACGATATATCATTCAAAGCAAAAATAGGTGCTTGCAACAATTACTTTTGCTGCATGAAAGTGGCCCACGCACACCCCCTTTCATGAATGAGCGGAAATAAGTTCTGCCTCATGTACCCCCCCGGTTAAGTGTGTGGAGGTTCCCCTTTACCCCTCCTGGTTTCTCTCCCAATTATAAAGTGCCAGAGTCTCCCCGTTGCGAGCGTAGCCCTCGGAGCTGCCGTGGGGGGTCGAGTGCGCATCCCCCTCTCTGGCTGTCTGCCCCCGGTCGCCCCAGCTGTGAGTGTGTACAGTGTGTAAATGCGAGGCAGGCTGGGCAGTCAGGCATGACCCCGGCCGCAGTAGCACGACGCTCAGAGCCTTCGACCGAGCTCCCTCCCTGCAAGTTGGCAAAAGCTCGCAAACAAGGATTTAGGTCAACTTGACACACTCCCCTCTTTAATTCCTTCCACAAATTTGATTTGTTGTTTATTGTTGGCCGGACTGCTGCTGGCACTGCTGCTTTTTGAAGCCCCCCCCCCCCCCCCCCACCATCTCTTTTTTTTTTTTCGTGAGGCAGCTGCACGTCGCTTCGCCGAGCCCTCGAACCCGGCGTCCGCGGGTGCGCACGCTTCAGAAACGAGGATGCCACGACCGGACTGCCTGTAGGAAATTCCCAAAACCGTTAATTACAAATGCTGGCTACTTCCCGCAAATTAAACGTGCCTCGTCGGAGGATTACTCCTTCGTTACCCTTTGTTTGTTTTAGGTTACAAGTGCGCTAACTCGAAATCCATACCTTAATCCCGAGAGTAACGTGTGCACACTGAGCCGGTGCGGAGGGTCTGGGGGGAGCGTTTTGTCACACAGGGGGGGGTTCCTGACTGAAATTCCCTGTCCCATTGGCTTGGCAGGAGGCTACCAGTTAAGCATTTTCATGGTGGATTTGAAATCAGATTATATACAGGTTCGCTCAATTGACTTAATGGATTTTAAGAGACTAGATCCTATTAATGAAGTGGGTGTCCTGAGGCACTGTCCCCACCAATGGCAAGCTAATCTGGCATGCAAATTAAATCCAGCCTCAATATGCATGCCTGTTTAATGTGATCCATTACACTCTTTTACTTGTTTATATCTAATATTGTAACAGAAATAGGCTTATAAGAGCTCAGGCCCACAGAACAGAAAAGTAATTACTTAGAAAGATGAGGTTTGTTTGGGTCTCTGTTTGGCCGTCTCCCTGCAGAGAGGCTCTAATTCCAGCGGAGGGAGCAGTGATATTTCTTTTATTTTCCTTCCGGAACGTCTGACTCCTGCTCTCTCCCGCTTTGGCCGCCTCCCCTCGCCAGGGATTTCGGCAGGATTTTTAACTGGCAGCCAGGCAGCCAAGCTTGGGTCTAATCCGAGAGCACCGTTGATTTTTCTACAGCAGGCCTCATCCGCTTTTGCCGAGAGAGAGAGAGAGAGAAAGGGGGCGAGAAAGAGAGAGCGAGAGGGAGAGAGTTAAAGCATGAATCTATGTGCGTGGAATGTGTTTCTGCAGTTGCCTGTGTTTGTTTACTCATAGTTCCTTTTATTTTGCCTGTTTTTTGGGGCGGAAATGACTAAGCATATTAACCTTCTACACTCATTGTTTTTGGGGGCATAGTCTCCATTACTTAGTTGGCAAATGTCACAACTACTGCTTTCGCTATTAAAACACAGCGCTGTTACACAAGTCTCCGTTGGCAGTTCACCTCAGAATTCACTCTTTTAATTTGCGTTCCCCTCCTCTTTGAAGATAAACGGCTTGTTGCGGAAAGGAGTTTTGTCTGAGTCATAATCAGGAACATAAACATGCTGAAGGGCAAATGTAATGTCTGATTGTGGGCTCTTAGCAATCTTGGCTCCCGTACCTTTTCTGCAGGTTTCTTCATGCCTGGTTAGCTTGGAGTCAACTCTGTTAGTGTCGATGAGGAAAAGGGGTCATCAAGAGGCTGGGTTCCCCCACCCCCCCACCCGAAATTTTTTGGGCAGGCAAACTCGCATTAGCTTCGAGCACTGCGAGCGCCGTGAATACCTTCTGCGCACCAGACTCGTGCGATCGCATCGCAGCAAGGGAAGGAATACAGAAACAGCGGAAGATTCTCAGAGGATACGTAAGGTGACATTCTAGTGTTTGTCATCATTCCGGTATCGGGAGAAAAATCGAAGGTAAGGGGAAAAATGATTGTTTACTTCTTAGGTCAATAACAAAAGGTGAAGTTCTGATTTGTCCCCCCCCCTATTTTTCACTCAAGTTAAACAGCTTCCAATAGTCTCTGACACTTGGCTGTCCACAGGAACATCGGGGACAGAGAGTGTGCACTCTGCCCCATACACACTCCTCCCAGGACATGGCTGTTCACCACTTTGCCATGGGGCACGTGCTGCCACCTATGGTGACCAGCACGGACTGGGCACGTGGCATCCTCCCTGCCTGGTGCTCTCCAGCTTCCTGCTGGTTCGCAAACCCTCGGAGGCTCTTAAGAAGCAGTGAGGCTTCATAAGGCTGATCTTTTAGCTCTTCCCTCTGCAGGATGACGACATTGCTGTCCTCCTCCTCCCTCTCTTATTTGCCTCATTATCGAGGCTAAAGTCACAGTGTAAGCTATGGGTCATTTTCTGTTGACAGGAAAAAATTAAGCATGCTATTTTCACGGTCATCTGACGGCCCGCTAATATACAGCAAATGCAAGAAAATGGAACTGCAAGGAAATTCGTTCTGACCTCGACAATATTTTCTCCACTCGACAACTCTTTTAGCAAGTAGCGTTACATACGAGAGTGGCAAAATGATATGCCTCATCAGAGCTGGCTTGTTATGAATTTATGTAACTGAGCAGCATAAAATTTTCAACAGCCAGCAGTCAGCTAGCATTAGCTTAAGCCACAGTTATCTAATTACAGCAATACGACGATATCTGTTGTTAGCGAGAAGATGTTAACCTTCCAAAGTGTAAGATAATGCTAATAGATTAAATGAATGTGACAATACGGAACACACTAACTATATATTGCCTATCACTGTCTTGTATAGCAGGTTTTCAGTTGTGGAATAAGAAAAGAATAGCTAGCTAGATGGATAATACCTTTCTTAGCTTGGTATGCTAAAAAATGCTAGCCTGGCTTCTACAAATGTATGTTAAAATGAAACTAGCATGTAACCAATTTATTTGCTACAATACATTATTCAAGGCAAGGATTTGTCATACTAATGCTTTTGCAGGGCTTTTTCTCAATTATAGTGCACTTTGCTGGCTGATTTTCAGCATGTGCACTATCCCTCACTGACTTGTATGCTCGCCCCAGTGATTTTAGACACCTTAAAGGTTTATTGGTGTTACCGTGGAGAAGAACCCAGACTAACACCTTCAGCTAACTATTCACAAGAGGTTTACATCCAACTGTAGCGGGAGGAATGGCACAGGTCCAATTGGTTCAAAAGGTGTATATTTTACACCTGTCTATAGCTCTGTTCTGAGCCAGGCATTGCAGTAAGACCTGCAGCCAGCTGGTGTAATGTCCCCTAAGGTTTTTAATGATTGAGGTGATAAATATATCATCTGCCAGTTTCAGCATGCAAACGTTTACTGATATTTCTTTTGACAAAACAGCTTAATAGATTAATAGATTATTAAGCCTTTTACATACATTGCATATTTTATATAAATTGGATTTACAAAGTTTATTTTTGATAGCCAGGATCGTTGTTGCGAACATAAAATTTTAACAGTCAAAAATGGGAAAATGGGTTGCTGAAATACTATATGTCTATTAAAAATTAATTTTTATGATACCCAACACCGCTTACCTATTATGGCATTCAGTCAGCGTATTTCTTTAGTAAACCTGATTTTTGTCGTATGTACAATTGGGAACGAGATGAGTGGAAGATTGACTTCCAAATGACCAACAGCCATTATGAGTATTTAGGTATGCCATGTGGGCTGGTTAACGCTCCGTCTGTGTTCCAGGCACTTAATTATATACTCCGAGATGTGCCACACAGGTCATGTTCGGTCAGTGTTACCGTGATTGGTGGAAAATTCGTGGTACATTAAGGTAGAAGAATGTGAATTTCACAACACTACCATCTCCTTCCTCGGATGTGTTTGGTACAGACAGTCTACAAATGATCCCATGTAAGTGTAAACGCTATTTTGGATTAGCCTGTTCCATCCTCAGTCAAGGAAATACAAAGGTCCATGGACTTCACTAGAGGTTTATTCACTAAGAGCTTTATTCACAATTTTAGGTGAATAGCTGTCCCCGTCTCTGCATTCACTAAGGGCAACCCCTGGTCTTTTCAAACGGACAATGGTAACTCAAGATGCTTTTGACTTCTGCACAGTGTATAGCATGCATTACGAAAAACTCTTAGGGTTTTTGCACTGCCAGAGAAGTGTCCCGCTCAGGATTTTGTGCCAACCTGTGACATTAGTGGAAGATGCGGGTATCCAGAGTGGCATAAGGACATAGCTAAGCATGGAAGGCTGTTCAGACAGGAATCCCCTGGCAGAGACACTACATCAGGTTCTCCAGATCACCATGCAAAGGGACCAGGCACTCGCTGTCTACCAGGAATCCCTTGCACGGCCAACTCAAGGGCAAGTGGTGACAGCACCCGGCCATGGAGTATGACGCCAATCAGCACCTCACCAAATTAACAAGTATCGATAACATTGAAGCTTACCTCTGTACCTTTGGAAGACGGCTGAAAGACCTAGGTGGTCATGGTGGGACTAGGCCAGAATTCATACCTCATATCTCATGGGGGAAGCTCGAGTAGCCTAGCGCTGCTTTCTCTGGCTCACAGCTGAAAATCATAAAGCCTTGAAAGTGGGAATCCTCACATAGGCTGGGTGCTACTCATGACTGCTGTGTAATGCTTCCATGAATGGTTGCATCAGCCCAGCTAGCCAGCCAGGGCCCAGTTTAGTCAACTCCTTTGCTTTATCAACCATTGGTTGCAACCAGATGCTACGCTGTCGCAACAGGTCCTCAAACAGATGTGTTAGCTGAACATTTTAATGATATTCTAAAAAGGATGTTTAAAAGGGTCATAGCTGAGGATGATCTCTTTGGGATCTGGGAGGTTCCCCAAGCGTCCACCAGGTTTCCTTTTTGGAAGACGTCTCTGGCTGTGGATAAGGAGGCCTGGAATCAACAGCTGTCTCCGTACTGTCCAGTGATCCAAGACAGTGGATTGAACGTGTCCTCCCTTTTCTAAGGGAAAAAATGGACCACGGCAAAGTGGAACGTGAATGGGTATACAGACGACTTACCCAATCCTTGAAATTCTAACAGTTAGACTGTGTGTTGTTTACTGTACCATCCTCCTCCTGTAAGTTCCTGGCCTCTCGGCAAGCACCATTTACTTAGAACCAGTAACTTACAAGGTTCGACACCCTGGAAGGTGCAGTGTGGAAAAGCTATATTGTATAACATCCAGAGAAAGTGGGTAGAGCCCACTCATCTCATGTTCATAAGAAGCACTAACCTTGTCCACAGATAACACCAACCTAGAAGAGTTTCACAGTCCTGAACAGCAACAGGACATTTGGGAACTCCTCCAAATATACAGAGCCATCTTTTCGTCTACCCACTGATGGACTCACATTGTATAACACCCCATCGACCCACAATTTGGAGCTGCAGTACTATCAGCCCTGTCAGATCATGGAAGCCCACAGGGTTCAAATCCAGAAAATGTTATATCTCTGCATTAAAGAAAAGCCCCAAAGTCCCTGGTTTCGCCTGATATTGCTTGTACACAAACCCAACGGCACCCAGTGATTTTATAACGATTTGACAATGCAAACTGAGCGAGGTATCCAAATTTAACTTATCCTTTGGAGTCCATAGGTTCCTCATCATCTTCCAGCAGATGATGGAAATTATCCTTCGACTGTATCGAACCTATCCACTGCCTGCCTTGATGATATCATAGTCCATGCTGATAGTTGGGTTGACCACTCCATCAACGGTGCAGGCTGCTTGATTCTATTCATTGAACTGGGTTACCCATCAACCCAGACAATGTCATCTTGGCCTTACAGAAGTTTGTAACCCTTCCTGAACCTTATGCCTGCAGAAAGGAGGTACGGTACGTTACGGCTGAGTGGGAGGTCTTGGGTCTCAAGTGGGCCGAATAGGAAGTGCAGAATTATTTCCTTCATCTTGGTGACAGATCATACGCTCCACTTCAATGGATGTCCAAGGTCAAAGATAGCAATAGTCCAACGATGTACTGCCTCTGGACATTAATTATCCAAATCTTAGGTCCCCTACCTCCATCACTCCTGAGGACCGAGGCATCCCTTCTTGCTTCTCTCTTGTGGCTCACTTGGGGGGGAGGTAGCCCGTTCATAAAATAGCTCCCTTTAATTGCAAAGAATTCCATGTAAGGAATGGTATATGGGCATAACTGGGACAATCAGCCAGCCTCAAAAAATCTGTGCATGTCACTGGTAGAACAGTGTAACAGTGTTTCCCAATCCGGTCCTTGGGGACCCTCACACTGTCCACGTTTTTGCTCCTTACCAGAGCTGGGAGAGAGCAAAAATGTGAAATGTCTGGAAGGGAGCTGGGAGGGAGTAACAACGTGGACCGTTTGTGGGACCCTGAGGACCGGGTTGGAAAACACTTGGTATGGTTCTGAATCTGAGACCAAAACCACGACACAAGATCGTGAACCTTTATATTGCGGTTCCATCTCCCGGATCCCCTCCAACCCCTTGCTGCAGGTGCAACCCGTTGAGCTCACATTGTGTTACTAATGTTACCAAGGTAATCTTTCATTTCACAATTAATGCTATAACACAAGTGAATCACAAAATTATTATTCTATTTTAAGTAAGGGCAAGCTGTATATTTTGTATATTGCACATTACAAGGGTTTTAATGGTACATATATTTGTCAAGTACAGTTACTATTTTACATGTATACATTTTTGTATTTTCAAATTACAAATTACTTGTATTGTAATGAAATACAATAAAACTTAGTTACTTTTTATGTTCTGACTTTCTGTATGCCTCAGTACCTATAACCTGGACTGAATTTGGAAAGAATGTTTTGTGTTGGGCTGCCTACTTTACTCAGAATACATTCCACTTTTGATCTTGATTTTTAGGCATGGCATCAATTTTAAATAAAGTCCTTAACCAATACTGGTGTTTTAATGTATAATTTTGCAAGCTATGTTTCAATGGTTTGGCTCCAACATAACTATTTCATTTACTACGGTATTCATTGTTACATTTATTATAGTTGCTGTGTCTTTGGATGGTTTGTGACTCAGTGCGTTAAGCCTCTGTGCCTGTGATCAGAAGGTCGCTGGTGAGAGGCCTGGCCTTGGTAGAACAGTCACATGTCTGTGGGCCCCTGAGCAAGGCCCTTAACCCCCAGCTCCAGGGGCCCCGCATGCTGGCTGACCCTCTGCTGTGACCCCAAAAGCTTGAATTCACCTGCATGTGAGTCTCATGGAGAGCAAAATGAGGTAGGTGAAGGGAATGTACTTGCAAATGGCAAGAATCCTTTAATTTCTTATACAATTTTTTGTATTTTGGTTTTTGCCCGCAAATGTGCTAATATTCTTGATTGTTTTCACTAAAAAACAAAGATCTTTGATCTACAGCAGAGGGGGGGCAATCTTATCCACAAAGGACTAATGTATATGCAAGTTTTTGGGCTAACCTTTAGGTCAGCTGTTCAAATCCAGGTGTGAGGACTCTTTAGCCAATCAGTCCTCTAATTAGTAATCTAATTAGGGAGTTGCAGTGAAACCCGCACACCCAATGGCCATCTCTGGAGATTGCTTCCCCCTGATGTAATGAGACTTACTAAACTAAAACAACATCCGGTCCATAATCCAGTTCAGATGTTACCTTTCACAGGAGTCGTTGTCCTCATACTCTTCAATTTGTAATCACCCACACCTGTACTCAGTTCATTAGTCTATTTTAGATCACTCAGCAATGCTTCTTTTTAAAGTCTTGGATTTGGTCACGTTTGTGTTTCATAGTCTAGGCATTTTGGTGCCTTGTTTCTAGTTGGCTTAGTGGTTTTTGCTTGATCAGATTTGAGATTTGAGTTGTTCTCTGGTTCAGCTCTTTATCTGTTTTTACAATTCTCTCCCATGGCTGGTGATATAGAACCTTTCAGTAAAATGCTTCACAAGGCCAGCTATGCTTATAGAAAACAATAATACAGCACCGAAAGAATATGAATATTTTTCTGATTTGGGGGTGGTCTAATGACACGCAGAAATCCGCTGATGGATTTCGCACATCTCCCACTGTCAAGTGCGATGCGTCATACGCTTACTGCCGAGGCAACCTTGTCATAATCATCCCACCAAGGGTTCAGGCATTTTCATCAATCTTTAGATCTGTCTTTAAAGAAGTGACAAGCAATAGGAAATACACCTCTTTTGTTTTTAAAAAAAGTTATTAAATTTTTGTGGCGTCTAATGTCTGAATTCAGGCTTGCTGAGGAACATTTTAGGCAATATTTGAACATTCCAGAATTAGTTTTAGAACAGAGCAGAATAGTAGCAATTGACTAACTATATGTAATAAATGCAATCTTTTTGTCAAAATCCATATCCAACTTAAATCTGAAGTATGTACGTAACTATGTACATCTAAATCCTTGTTTATATTTACACACACAAACATATACATATGATCTATTTATTAATATTTACATGAATTGTTGTATTGTTTTTGCACTCTATCTTGGGTTTTGCACTGTTATGATTGTATCTGTTAACTTTGTTTCTTTGCAGCTGTTTCCTACTAGCTTTCGCTGGGATCAGAAAGGTATATTTATCTATGCATTTGCAAGGAAACCAAGATGTATGCACACTGACCAGAGTTGGAAATTTTGTTTTCTGAAAAAAAATTCATCCTGGGAAATCACCAGAGGATTTGTTTGAGTTTGTTGTGCAGTGAATGAATTTTTATGAAGGACGGCAATAAAATCCATCTGTCCGGCCTACCCTTCGTCATTCCATATTCCAACTGCTTATCCAGTATGGGGTTGTCGAGAGCCCAGGGTCTATGCTGGGAATAAGACAGAACACCCAGGATGACATGTATATGATAAAATTCCCATCACCCATAATCCATGATTTCCCATGACTCCTTGCGGTTTTCGAAAGGCAAGACTAATTCAGGGGATGTTGCCAAATGCTAAATAGGAATTGTATGAACATTTACAGCTGCTATCCACTTGCTAGGAAATTAAATTATTATTCATTAGGAAGAAATGCTATATAATATACAATTGTGCTGCAGAAAATGAGGGAAAGCCTTTAATTTTAATGGAATTCCCCTATAATCAATTATAGAGTAATGTAAAGTGCAGTTTTGCTGCCTGTGGCACTAGCTTACAGACATCATCAGATAATACACATCCATTCCTCTGAACCGTGTGGGCATTGCGTGTCCTTTATTATAAAGTTTCTAATACAGCATTACTATACTCATACTCATACTCATTCATTGAGTATTTGAATTTAATAAGCTTATCTACCACAGATAATGCTACTTTTTGATTTCATTTTATTAGTTTGCTTTTTTGATTACCACTCTTTTATAGGCCAATAAAGTTTACATTTCGAAATGATATTTTGTTTATTTCAGTATTTCTGTTAGCTCAGTAACATCAAAACTGCTGACCTGGGTTGTATTATTTGAATCATTTTAATAAATCATTTTAATGATAATACATCCCTCTGATAAAACATCATCTTAACTACTCATCCTGACCATCCAGACCTCTGTCTCTCTCCTTACTCCTATGCTGTTCTAAGACTCACTGAAAATATGCGTTTTGTTCACCTCTCTCGACCCACTCTCGGCTCACCTACACATGTACCGAAACTTATGCAATCCCAGTCCCTCAGCCATAACAAATCCAGGCGTCGGTTTTACATGTTCTCTTTTTTCCTTTGCTCAGTAAGAATGACCATTCCTAAGAGGCTGTCTTTCACGCCCGGACACAACGCCGCTAAAACAACGACATGCCTCCTAATTCCGAAAAGACGACAGAAACGGCGGCCCATCACTGCACATGTGGTTCGGCGCGACCTGCCTTTGAGAGAAATTAAAAAAGACGTCGGGCCGAATATTTTCCGTTTATTCGACACCAACAGCCCGGCGAATATAAATAAATAAAGCCTTTCGCGACGCAGGTATGCTCGAGCGTGTGCACCTCATTTCAAGCACAATTAACTTGAAATGGAGTGCTGCAGGATCAATAGTCCCCAGTTGATCCAGAAGGTCTGTCACTCTATAGAAATGGCACACATATGGTAATACCCCGAGCTTAACAACAACTTAGAGGATTTACTGTTGCCGTTTTCAGACCAACATGAATAACAAACAGTAGGCCACCCCCTGGGAGCCATCTTCCTTTATTCCACCTTCAATTAATCTTTAGGGGGGAGGATACCATTTAAAATAAATGTCGGGGGTAGGTAAGGAGAGTACATTGGAGTTTGCTAGGACCAAACAATGCTAAATAACGAAGGTTTTTTTTTTTCTTTAATACTACTACTAATTGCATTTAGAGGTTGTGAAGTTGACTTAAATACAATGATGACCACCATTCTGAATCTAAATTTGATAAACTGCAAAGATTATTGCATCTGTGTTACATTCATGTAAAATTTGCTATCACTAGTAAACAGAATTTCAGTAGTAAACATATACACAGCAGTAAACATCATGTTTTTCAATCTCAGTGAAATCAATAGACTACCTCCACAAGTATATCCAAGGCTTGTGCTAGTTTATAATCATGTTGTTGACTTTGGAGACCTTTAGTTTAGCATTTAGTTTTTTAGTCATTCTAAAGAAATTTCAATATAATGCATTTTAAGAATACGAACAGCTCATGATGAACAATTGATGATTACATGCAAGTCATTAATTGTCTTTGGAAGTTCAGCCAGTGGCTTAACACACCCTTTTGGTCTCTCTGTATAGTGTATATATACATATCAAACAGCAGGACACTGCATGTTGGTATTTGTCTGCCAAACTTTTGAAATCCCAAATAAAGAGATACGACTTCTGGTCTGAGACTGGAACAAAATACCGGAAATAACTGGCAGCCGGCTGCTTTTACGTTTTCTGTTAAATGTTACTTCTGGACTGCAAAAAAAGGCACAAATGAACCGTGTGTGCTATATCAGACTCACCAGTTACAGAAACTGTTTCTCTTTTTATGGTACAGAATTGAACTTTTGATTACTGAAGCTTCATTAAAATAAAAAGTACACGCTGTGCAGGCATATTGTTCGGTTCGGTGATAACTTCCTTGGTTTGACCGTGACTTGTTGAGGGGAATATAACGAGACCTCGTAAGATCAGCTGAAACCTTTTGAACGGTATGCGGCGTCGGAATGCTACTATGGAAACAGAGCTGAGGTACCAGTTCCGCAACTTCCTGTTCATAAGAATTAGTGAGTTAAACTACAAGTCAAAGAGGGGAAAAAGTAGCGTTCTGCATTATAAAATATTCCCTGCCAAAGTAATGAAGTTTTCTTAAACTAGCTTGGGGCCAAAAATGGCCTTACATTTACTGTTGATTCATCGGGGAAACACAGGATGCATGCTGTAATTTGTGAGAGAAGCGCTCAGGTCGAGAGCTGCACACAACATTAACACAACACCATTCAATAGCGAACTCCCATAGTTTCCCAGTGGCCTGCCGTGTATGATGGCTTTTTCTCCAACTGAGCTGTTAATTAAATAGCCTCGATTGAGCTGTTGATTGGAAGAACCACATAATTCAAATAATGTTAAATGTAACACATTTAAAGACTCCCTCTGCGTTTTCCACAAGTTGAACCGTCAAATGACTAGCAACTCTCCTAAACTGCCGGTATTATTGATACAGCGATGACGCAAACCAAAACTACTATAGCTACTTTTTTTTCAGAAATCTTTGTTTTTATTTGTGTGCTCTGTTTTATTTTTTTTTAAAAATGAGGTAGCAAACGGAAGCATTGCATATTATAAATTTGAATAACACATTTTTTTTTTCAGATCTGCAAGAAAATGAAGCTGTATATTGATATGAATGCAATAAGGACTGCATATCAAGAAGAGCAGTGAATTGTCCTCTTCCCCTGATACTGATCTTGTTTTGCCATGGGGGGGTCTTGCGTTGATTTGTTTGTTAATTATTACCGCACACGCAGAATCACGTCACAATGGATGTTGGCCCACTGTATAGGGGGGTTTGTCTCTAATGACCGTTTTTTCCATTTTGGAATCCATTACCAGTTTTCCATAGCGCTCGGTGTTTGTTGATACAACTTTCGGATGTGGGGTTGACGCACTAAAGCAATTTCCCATTCGCTCCTCGGAGTGCTTTTATTAGTGTGACATAAATTGCTCTTATGAGGTTCCTCAGGTGCCTCTGATGGGGGGGGGGCGGGGGCGGACGGCGACGTTTGTAAAGAAAATAATATGTGATAGCAGCGGGGCTTCGTGCTCCATCCTTAAAGCCTCAGCCTTTATCATGCAAATAAACGAGAATAGATGGAGTTGGGGGGGGGGGGGGAGAATTCCCAAGCTGGTGTTTGGACAAAATGCAACTTTCTTGCATCTCAGGCTCACGGTGAAGAATTTATCTGGAGAACTCGGCTGTAATTTGAAAGAAATGGCAGTTGAATTGGGGGCGGGAGGGAGCGTCTCGCCGTACGCCCCCCCCCCCCGCGTCCGGGGAACCTGGGAAGCGTCCGCTGGTTGCCGTGTTTCAACCTGCAAGGCCTATTTCAGTCAATATAAGGCGTAATACAGGCTGATTCCCCTGCCGCCAGCACTTCTCCTTGGTTTTCGGAGAGGCAGTTCATTCGCCTGTGTGTTCATTTTATTTTAAAGGGCACATCAGTTTTGCTATAATGCTTTCTAAAATCCCCTCATTATCCGTAAGTGTGTGTGGGGGGGGGAGGGGGGTAAATAAATAAAAAAATCAACTAGAGAGGCTCTACCTTGAAACTGACAGCTGTTATTGTGCTTGGATATGCCCTGCCATCTGGCGCTTACGCCAGGCAGTGAGAGGGGTTAATTTTCGCTGATTTATTCGGCTGCCGCAGCGCCCTGGAAGCCGCCGAGCCAGTGAGTGTGTACAAGTGCAGAACATGTCCGCCTCCGGATCTCGGGGGGTACTGTTGACTTTATGAGTCCGAGTGGTCATCGGGGGACGAACGGCAAACGGGCACCGCAAGGGATTCTCCATTTTCAACCAGCGTAACGAAATGTAGCAATTAATGTATTTGTAGCTACGTAAAGACTGTTACTGGGAGCCACAAGTCTGTCCCAAATCCATTGTCAGTTCTCCACTGAATGCCCTCAAAAAGCAAAAGTGTGATTTTGAATGTAAATCCAAAAAACCTTAAGTTCATTAGTGGCCAACTATATCATGGAAAAACATAAAAACAACGACATATTCACTGCTTTATATATTTGCTTTTAACTGACTTAAAGCTAAATTGATTTTATCATTTTGGTAAGACTGTCTAATGTTAAAAATGATCCTACAAAGGTATGTGTGTAATCACTTCTTTGACAAGCATAATGTTTTGATTATAGTTAAATTGGATGGATAATTTGTTTTGCAGATGTTGAAATACAAGAAAATAATGGACACCTAATATATGACTGAGTGATTTTCCATAAATGATTTTCTAATCTATTCAGATTTGTGTTCATAGATACAGTATTTAACATGTATTTAACGCCCTTGGATTCTGGAAACTTTCCAATAAAACAAAACCTTTCTAATAAGATTTGCCCACAGATAATTGAATTATGCATTTAGCTAGCTAATTACTGAATTTCTGCAAAACACTTAGAAGCGCGTAATAATTCTCATATCAGCATAAAGCTTAAACTTAATTAAGCTGTGATGTAATATGACACATTTAGTAATCCCATTTTCAGTTTTTCAGATAGGAGTAGTTCAATATCAATAGTGTGTGTGTGTGTGTGTGTACGTGCGTGAATGTGTGTGTCTGTATGTGCACGTGTCAATCTGACCACCAATGTAAATGTTTCCAAGTAATGGTGCACAAGATGTGTATCAGTAGCCTCTGGAGAGGACAGGCTCTGTTGAAATTAATAGGCTTCCTGGGGCTAAATTAGCAAGGGTGTAAAATAATAGTAACCATCGGTGAATTGTTTGACAGACAGGGCGGAAGAATCAGAACAGCAGGTAGTTATTATATGAAGTGGTGGAGAGGGACGCTTTGAGGACCTGGGGTGCCACATTGGAAACAACAGTTGGGGTTATAAATACATGCTGGAGAGTCTAGAGTTTCACAGTCTGAGACCGCACTGAAGAACAGCATGGTTTTGTGACATTGGAGTCTTTTTCCAAAGTAGGGTGTGTGATTTAAATCCAGGCTGTTAGACTCGTCATTGTGACGGTACAGAGCGTGTCTGGTAGCAGCACAGATTTACGAACTGACAGGCATCCAGTCATGTAGCTAAAGAATCTCACGAGGAAAAAGTTCTAATTTAGAAACTTTGGTAAATAAAGCCTATTACTAAAATGACTAAAGACTCTACTGAATTGGTCAATAAAGTGTGATACAGTTTGGGTCTCACTGTCATTATTACAGTAAAATTAAAGATAATTAAAAATAATGCATTCTACATAAATTCATTTTATATCAATTTTCATGCATGTGCCATTTTTTATTTTAATATGTTTTATTGGATTTTAAGTATTATGGAAATTGATGGAGGAATAGATTGGTTTTAAAATTATACATTTATTTTTTTTTAGAAATATGCAGTTGATTTTGACTTTCAATTTTATTGATATTTACATTACAATATTACAAGATATTTGATTCTACTGGAGTAACACAAGGTTCTTTTGTACGAAACAGCCACAGGAACACATATCACATCAAATTATTGTAAGCATCATTGAGACATATATCATAATATCAAATATATGGCGTTTCTACTGTTCTGTTGCAGTGTGGAACATTATAATTTTACAGTCTTCTAATTTATGGGTTATTGGGGAAATTAAGGGGTTTGTAACAGACTCAACAAGTAATTTATTTGAAGGAGCATTTGATTTTCACAGATAAAGTATTGTATTAAAGGCAATGTACATTACCTAAAAATGTAAATGGGAAATGTAGTAACTTTTAGTTTTTTCTGTATATGAACCATAAAGGTAATTAATTTACAATTATAAGCAGTAATTGTAGCTGACCAAGTAATGTCACCAATGTACACAGCATACGCATTAGGCACTATTCTGTTTAAATATGAGTAAATATAATAATGACGTGATATTTTGTAACAAATGGATAGTCATGTAAAAGCACTACTCAAGGTGATGTAACATTTATGACTCTAGAATGCCCAGCTATAATATTTCATATAATATAATATTTAAGACAGAAAAGTGTGCCAAATTTTTCAGATCATCCAATAATCAATAAATAAATTAAATAATGAGCAAGCTAGTTTATCAACCGGTCTCATACCGTTCATATACATGTGGTCGCCTGGAGTCCGTCTACAGCCGGAATGAATGCACTTTGTTTGCAGACTTTCAAAACACCCTTGGTCAGAAAAAACATCACATATGGGCACTCATTTGCCCAAAGGGTTAATGTTGATGAAGAGGCAAACAAATGTACCCATAAATAGGTGCTTTAGCTGGAAGAGAGGGCTTTTATGCTACCGCTCATTTAGAATTCTGCGGAATGTTTAACAAAATGGTACGACATACAACGCTGACGGCAGGGGGTAAATTAGAGCTCCGAGATGAATTATCAAACAATTAAAAGTCCCAGACTGAGCCAAAAAGCAAAACGCAGAATATGGATTAAAGATACCGTGATTTCCCCCCAAATTTTATTTTGGATGTGTGTCAAAATGCATATTCTAATTTTTAATTGTTCAGCCCTATATATTTCTTAAGCTAGATCGTACTTTAGCGATCTATTTGGTGAGTGAGGTGCCATATTGGTCGAGAGAACTAAAAAAGGTTAATTTGGTTTTGTTACCATATGGGCCCAAAAAAGGGAGTCAGCGTTTAACAAATCAAATCAACTATGTCGACAAAATGTTGACAAAATGCTACAAACCAACATTATGTCTATATAATTTTAAACCCTTTGCTGCCATCTGTTCGGCTGACTAAAAACATTCTTTATTTCTTCTTTTGCTGTTTAATCTAGTATTATCTCGCCTTTATTCAATTAAAATAATGTCGCCATTTGATCCTGCAATAGGCTGCAACTTCCCCTAAATTACTCCTTCGACTGCACGTTAACGTCTTTTGTTTCCCCTTAACTCTGGTACCTCCTCAGTAAAAGTACATCAAGAAGCTGTGTCTGCGTACTCAGAAGCAATGCCTTCCTGTTTGCATAGTTCGAGAGGCCGCCTAGAGGAGCAGGCTGTCCTTTCCCTGCCTCGCGGCCTGACCTCGTGATTGCAGGGCGCCTCCGCCAGCGATAATAAAGAGGTCAGCGGGAACTGGGCCACGTAGTGTGCTGAGACTGCAGTGAACTGGTCAATAATCTATTACCACATATCACCCACCACAGAGTGACAAATGCCCATCAGAGAAATAGGCCTCCAGAGGTCAATGGCGGTCTGGTGACCTCTGACGCGTATGAAAAATACCGCAGTGGTCGACCAGTGCGAGCTTTGATCCCGGAGAAGTGCCTTGCAGTTGCCTGAGCCATTTAAGGTATTTCATGTTATAGCTGGAAAGGGCCAGGACACAATGTATTAATTTGCATCCCCGTGAGGCAGACTACAGGGAGAAAAATGCAAGCGAAATTCACAATTCTTTTTTCAGGGATACGTTTCTTGTGATGCTGGAAAACGTAAGCTGAGATGACGATGTCATTTATACACATTTAATAGTGTACTGTTTGGAGTGCAAAGTGGAAACCATTTAATGGCCGTGTCTGATAGCCCAGTCCACATTTCTCCCAGTACTATGGTATGTTGTGCGCTAACAGAGATTTTGCCAAAGATTAACAATGAACGATACTTTCCCTAATTATCATTTTGCTCATTGGTAAGGAAATCTTATAGCTAATTGGTGACACTGCTTGCATCGACTGTCCCTTCAGGACCAGGCTGTGATTAGAGGTTTTAAAATGTAATCATTTATCTATCTTGCAACCTTTTATCTTGGTCAGGGTCTCTTGGAGCATATCCCAGAAACCGTAGGGTAGAGAGCAGGAGTGCATCTGTGACAGGATACAAGTGCATTGCAGCATTTCTCCATGCACATACATAGTCACACGCAGTGTTGACAAACCAAGTCACGTAACTGCATGTCTTTGGACTGTGGGAGGAAACCAAAGTACCCACAGGAAATCAACACAACACGGGGAGAACATGCAAACTCCACACACAAAATGCAGGTGATATTCATACCCCCGGCCGTGGAGAGTACAGTTTGACCCTCTGAACCAGTTCCACCCAAGATGCAATCAATTATCTGCAACTATATGATCCATAGGTTCAAATGTTTACTTGGTTCTGCTTTTTATTGTATTTACAGGAAAGAAATAAGAAATAATTCTTCAGCTTGATGCTGGTTATGGTATCTACATCAGCTTTAGTAACAGTAGGCAAGGTCTGTTCTATACCTCATCTTCTTTATGGATCATGGCTCCAGTAACAATGCTGCTTGATCTCCTTGGTAGCAGCTGGTTGTTACTTGGCTGAAGACCCTCAAGTAGCCCTCAGGAATGGCAACATGGACTCATTTCCAGCTTTCCAGTTAAATTTGAAACCCCAACGACCATTTAAAAATTTGTTTTGTGGCAGGTCTTACATTGACTTGATTACAAACTTGCTGCGTTGCCTTTTGCCCAGTTGTGACATTGTTGCTTAGTAGAAACAGAAAAATCCTGCATGACCTTGTAGACGTCTGTCGCTTTGTAAAACTTCCCCATTACTGCTTTGCTGATTAGTGAAATTGATCTGGACATTACATTTACTGTGGTATCATTAGGTGTCCTCATGTTAATCAGATTCCTTATTAGTAACAGTACGCGCATGCATTTTAATTCAAATGTTATGTCTTTAGTCAACCATACCATTACTCAGTTTCTCAGCACTGGGAGGTTAATGTTTGTCATTATATACAGTTTTCTGCATCATGAAATGGCAATAAAATTCCACCACTTCTGATTGGTGGGAAGTACGAAATAAGTGTGTGATGTCGTTGAGATCGTGAGTCTTGGTCTTGGGTGCTGTGCCCTTGAGAAAGTAATTTAATGGGAGTCGTGTCAGAGTTGAAGTGTCATAATTATGAAATGCTTCTGATAAAAGTACTTGGTCGAAAACAAATTACTATGGTATCTGTTAAATATTATTATTAATGGTTTTGAGGTTTGTGAATGCGCTTTCTGAAACGGGGCCTTATTCAGGGGTGCAGTCGGAGATTCTCCGCTAGGCGCTAATGCCTGCCAGGCTAATGCGCACTGGCCTATTTACCTTATTTGCGGCTTGTGAAATATGTCGGGTTTCCTCCATATGTAACGTGCATGTCTTTGGGATATGGTGCTTGGAGCTCCATGGGTGGGGAGAAAAGACTAGAATCGACAAAGCAGGTCTCTTTAGATGAAGTCTGACGGGCAAAATGTCACGCTCTCGCGCCACCTCACCATTTAAATCAATTAATTCGAGGGCACTGAAGCGATTCCTCTGCCGTGTTCTTTTCTATTCATTCTTTTCCCCGTCTTAATTTCCTCTCTTCTACCTTCCTGCTAGCTCGATAAACAGCAGTCAACATGACAGAATGTTTATCAGTACGGCTTTATATTTCTTTCCACAAATCATTTCCTGTTTAGTGTTCGGCTGCTATTTCATGGTCTGTAATATCTATGGTCTAACACACCACAGTGGTGGAGAAGATGTGTGGAAGTTTCTGGAACCTTCTGTTTGACATCGATGTGACCGAGAGAAGAGATTAATTCTTAAATGCATCATGCAGAAATGCAGGATGAGTTTCAGGGTGAAGCATTGCTATAAAAATATACTGTGCTTGCTGGCACACAAATCCCTGAGCTTGTAGCGCGGGGGCAAATCACCGAATCATTTCCTCTTAATAAAACCATGAACTGTATATAATGCAGCTGTAATTTAACTTCCGGTCGAGCTATAAGAAAGCTCTTGATTACCGAATGTGAAACACTTTGTCACAAAAGAAAAATGGTAGCTAGAGTAGATATACGGCACACAAAAGATGGAAGGATGGTCAAAGAGGGTCCATCAAATCATTGTTTATTTGAATCGCATCTGGGCTAATTACAGAGCTGTGAACGCTAATTCTCTGTGGGTAATGGAATTTCACAGAGACCTGTGCTTTGATGTACCTGTGTTCACGATGTATTGGCAGACCCGCACCCATGTAATAATGATAGGAATGAACACTGGCCATTTTAAGTAGTAAATCAATAGCAAATTAAAATTTTAAGGTCTGAAACTCACCATCAGAAAAACACATAATTAGTTCCGAGAATTCTTACGGTACACAGTGAAACGTTCAACATATATTAGATTATTAAAGCTTCTAAAACCAAGCCTACGTGAAAAGTAACACATACGCCATTACTCTTAATCAGTTGTCTTCTCGCAGAGTTTATTTCCACCCACATAAACATTTTTTTACAGCAGCAGTGTATGTGATGTCAGAATAGCAAGTTTAATAACCTTTAAGTTGATTCATTTTGATGACGGCTGTCAGGGTGTCTGTTACTTATATCGCAAAAAGCTTGAATTAGTAATGACATCATTATTATAATGACAGACACAAGGGAAGGACTATGATATGTAGCTTGGACGACCTGTATACTGACACGCAAGCTCGCGTGGAGAAAACACGACACTGCCATTGCTAAATCGTTCAAATGGGCTGACTTTGAGGTAATGATGCATGGCTGTCTCACAGGTATCCTCAAATAATGGATCTTAGAGTCTGGTCTTTAAATCGTTATTAAATATGATTATTCTGTTAACTAACCTAAATGAGAATTTGTGTGTGTGTGCACCAGGAACAAATAGCATAATTTGATTTGAGTAAATTAAGTTCCACAGGATTTCCCGCTAACTCCCAATGTTGGGTCGTTTTATTAGCATACAAAAAATTTTATCATTAAATTGATATTGGTCACGCAAACATATGGAGCGCACAGACACACACACACACACACACACACACACACTCAGAGGGCCTCTCTGCTGCCCCGTATGCAGGCTGTTGATGCATTAGAGCGCTATGCACTGTACAGTGAGAAAAATGCACGGTTGGGAAGGTTACTTAAAAAAGTCCCAAAAACTGGCAGTTCACCTAGCTTCCGTTTCTGTTAGGTAGCGAACGTATTACTGGAACTAATGGAGACATCTAGTCATGAACCGGGCGAGGGTTAGCATGCTGGAGGTTAGCATGCTGGAGGACGGTCTTGCGCTGAGGCGCTGACGTTCATATGCAGTGGGAGGTTGCCCTGGCCACTGGCTGTAGGTCTCGAGGCGGCTCACTTGTCTCCGCTTACCTTCCTTGGCTCAGGGGTAGCTGCTATTTCTAACGCTCGATGTCCGAGACGAAGAGTAACAAAGTTTGGCGTGGTGCCATGTCAACTTATAATT
>JAODJU010000041.1:8990997-9002595 GCA_026776725.1 Gnathonemus echidnorhynchus
CTCGTGCCACTCCTGGCTGCTGCGTGGGCCGGTCAGGGTTGCCCGCGACTCCCCCAAGAGGGTCTGCTTACCTCCCCCTGGGACTGAGCCACACTGTGGACAATGGCTGACCAATTGACAAAATGGTATGGTAATATCGCTGACCTTTGTTTAAGCAGGACTGCTCCCACGTGAGGAGAGAACACTGATTCCTGCCCAGGAAGGGCATTAGGAACCATATTTGATGACAACTGGCATATTGAGCAAAACAGATATTATTCAACAGCAATATTTGTTTTGGTAACGCTAAAGGCCATGTTTTTAGTAATTTATAAACACACTCATAATACCTTATAATGCATTATAACTAATAAAAAGGCATAACACATTATAGCCATGTTTATTATGATTGCCTTATAAAACTCTTGTCTATAATGCACTATAGATACCTTTATAATACAGTACAAAGTATCCTTAATGTTTATACCGATCATTATAATGCACTATAAAGGTTTCTATAGTGCATTATAGATGAGAGCTTCATTAGGCAGTCATAATGCATTATAAACATGGATATAATGTGTAATGCCTTTTGATAAATATTTGTAGTTGTGTTTATATATGAATGTCTTTATAAATGACTAAAAACATGGCCTGAAGTAAAGAGTTTCCTTTGTTTCTTTTCCAACTGCTTAGAAATAGTATAGTCCTCATAAATGTAAATAAAACTGGGTTCCCGATTATAATAATTCACAGACACTTTGTGTAAAATGTAAAATTTATTTCCAGGGTTTTCTTTAAGCCTGAATGCGCTCGCCACGGAAATGTGCTTGGCACGGATGGTGGCACGGGGATGCACCTGCAGCTGAGGCGGTTGCCGATGGCGACCGGGAGGCGTGTCCCGTCGTGTGGCTTCCAGCAGCCCGTTTGCTCCGAACGGAGGTCAGTAAATAAATCCGCGCGGCGACTGCGGCGTGCGTGCGAGGCATGCGGCCGCCTCCGCCGCCGGGCCGTGGATTTGGGCCGGTGTTTTCTGGAGCACATTATGGCATGCAGGAGAGCATGGGGGCGCTCAGCCAGATATGCCAAAAACCCCCTGTTCCCCGGTAAGGGGAATTACATGACCTTTCTCAGCTCACCGCAACCTCCTCATTATACACACACCAGTGAGCCCCACACTCCCAAATTCTATCTTCCTGTGTAGCTGATGGTGGCGCCGGGGGGGCGGGGGGGTGGGTGGAGATCATGCTGAACAGCACGTACTGCTTTTTTCATTAGTGTCTAGGTCAACTCGAAAATGATTTATCAACTTTCAAAAATTTGCAGGTTTTTAAATTTTAGTATTACTTGACGGACGATGAGCATAGCTACGCGGAATGGCTAGGCGATTTTGAAATAGCTAATTCTCTTAAATTGAAACGTAAAACGCGTCTGATAATCACAATTAAGTACGAAAATATGGGGCTCTGTGGATCTCGTGAGCTGACCCTCGCTCATATGCGTCTGCTTTATACATCTGTTGAGATTTTCGAGTGGGTAGTGGGCAGTGGTGGGCAGTTTCCTTGCCGGGGGAGGCAGCCAGTGCACTGATTCAGGTCTCATCAGCTCGGTAGATTATCGCAGCGGAGGTCATCTCTCAAGCTCCGCGAGCAGGTCGGAGATCTATAAGCACTTTCCTCTGAAGGATTTCTGAAATTAGGAGAATGGTCATCGTTCGCCATCGGCGGGGGCCCCGCTGGAGCCATTAGCATATGGAGCAAAGCGTGTCATTAGGGCGCCGGCCCGCGGAAATCGGCCCATGACACCGCTGTACCCTCCGCAGGAACCAATTAACACTGTAAATTCACTCGATCCCATCCTCAAAAAGCAAGGCCTGGCAAAACGTCGCCGTCAGGACGACCGGTGGGGCAAGTGGGCTGGGGGGGGGGGTTGGTGGAGGATGGGGCAGGTGGCTGGACCCCCCCCCCGTCGTTAGTGACTCCAGCGGTAGGCTTAAGCGGCCTGTCCGCAAACTTCCTCCAGTCGACTCTGTCTCCTCTTCCTCGGTCCCCGCATTCATTTTCAAATTAACCTCCTAATAGACCTCATCTGTCCACAGAAAGGCTATTAACTAAGGATCTGTTTTCATCCGAGACAGCCAAGTGGAGGAGAGACCCTGCCCCACGGCCCTGCTACTCGCAAAATGAAGAGCAAAACAAAACGTGAATAAAACGGCAACAAAGGGACTTCATTATATATAGTTAATTGTCTCCTGGGCTCTAGCTGCCCTGTTCCTGGGCAAAGAATTAGAAGCCCTTAATTGCTTTATCACCCAGCCCTGTGATTTCCAGCAATCAGGCTGATTCTATTTAATTTAAGTGCCAGGAGATGAGAGGGAAACTCGAACCTCTTACCTGCCCCGGAGTCCTGAAAATGAGCATGATAAAGGAAAGTCTAAAATTTCTGTGTTCAGAGCCTGTGAGCGAATGGAAATCAATAGCATTTGCTTGTGACCGGAAATGACGTTTAGCCCTGAAATATTCGACTCTGTGGCTCAGTAAACCCACGTCCATTGGAGATTTAAACACGTGGTTTTGGGACCCCTTAGGACAACTGTAAGTGCCTGGGGAGTTTCCTGGTGGTGGTGATGTTGCAGGGTGGGACGGGTGTGTCATAAATTTTGATCAATTAAGAAATTTCTGTGCAAGCCTTTAGAGGTGGAGCCGTGTTTCTCAAGATGTCAGTGCAATTAAAATCCGTCTATTAATTAGAAGTGTGTTATTTCATTAGGATAATAGGATTAGCATTCCTTGTCTATAGCAGTGTTTTACATGGTCCAGGTCTTTGGGGAAATTCTTCTGTACTAATAATTAAATAGTCTGTCTTTAACTGGCTTTGTATTTGAGTGGACAAGTCATATAAAGTAAATGCTTATTTTATCCCACTAAGGTTTTATGAATTGTCTATTTTTCTTATTTTTCCAACCCCAGAACCGTGATGTGATAAGTGATTAGGTGTTGGATGGATAATACATCCATTTGAATCAGTAGCCAAAAAAGCTATATTCTGTAAATTTCACATTTTTATAATCGCTATGGACTTACCTCTATTCATCAGTTTTCCGTAATGAATTTGTGCGAATGAACCGATGCAGAGATGTTCGGCAATCGTGATCAACAAACCCTCTCTGGAATGAGCGAAACTTTGCTTAAATTAAAAGCAGCAAGGTGTCCATAATGCAGCCCAATGCTAAGAAACAGAAACCTAATCTAACTTGCTCCTTCATATTAACACTGTCAGGAAATTCAAGGCTCCTGGCTTTTTTCCCTTAAACTAGAATGGACAATTGATCATTGTCACATGTACTAAGTCCTTCTTTCTCTTTTGCAGAAAAGAGAGAAAAGTTGCTTTACTGCACAAGAGGTATGTCTGTCACTTGTATATTACATTGCTGTCCATCTGAGCTCTTCAGACTCTCTTTGCGTACTACTTTTAGGGTTAATAAGGTGTAATTTAAATCCAAAATCCCTGACAGTACATTTTCCAGCAGTATGGCTTGTAGGTTCTGCATGGTGGTTCGGATCAAAGACTGGTTATCTCTGATATTGAGCTGTTCTAACCTCTGTCCACTCTGATTAAATGCAGGGTGCTGTGAATTTCCTAGTTAATCAGGACTAGCTTTCAGAGGGAGCTCTGGACTAGGAAAGTGAACATGCATTGGAAAAAGTAAATAATTTAAATGCTGTAATGAGCACCATTGCAAACAAACAAAAAACTAACAAACAAACAAATAAAAGTAGGGTTGTGTGTCTGGGCGGAAGCAACTTTCTAATGCCAGAGATGACTGTCAACTTATCTGACAGTTTCTCATGAGTCGGAGGATGACATCAAGTGACCTTCAAAAGGAATGGGAAACATTAAGTGCAGGTGTGAAGTGCACTGCTAGGACAGTTCGTATCAGGCTCCTAGAAACAAGACTCAAGTCCCAAAAAGCAAGGAAGAAGCCCTTTATCAATGAGAAACAGAGAAGAACCAGGCTGCAGTTTGCAAAACAAAATATTATTCATAGACGCGCACCCATAAATTTTGAAATGGGTGAAACAATACATTGTGCTGTGGTCTCTTAATTTTTTCCAGAGCTGTGTGTGTGTGTGTGTGTTTGTGTGTGTGTGTGTGCATTATGGTCTATCAAATGAGAACTTGCTTTGAACCAAGCATGGACAGACTCTAACAAAATCATATAATGGTATATTAATAATGACAATGCTGGAGTTGTTTTGTAAATGTACCACATTTCATTACCTTCAATTAATTAATGATCTAAACGCTACCAGAATAATGCCATGCATATTATACCCTGGCCAGAGTTCATGGATAAACAACCTGTCATTTGCTTAGTCCAGCTTTTTACAGTGTTTTACAAGGCTCGCATTAAGTGTGCGCGGGGTGTGTTCTGAAGGTCGCAATTCTGCAGCTATGTTTATGAATTTCCCGCAAACCTACTGAAGTGACCACGTAAGGATTTACCCTGCAGCCGGATGGGTTGTAATAAACAAGGAGGAGAATAAGGAGTCAGCAAGCATATTTTACACAAGCACAGTAGATTCCTGGGTAATTGTTTCAATCATTTCAATAAAGTTCTGTATATCATTACTGACAGTGTCATGTTGCTAGGTGCTGCTCCTCACCAGTTCTTGTTTTCGAAAATGTAGCTTGGCTTGTGACGCACGTTGACACTCCTTCATACGGTGTCCACTGCCTCGTGCCCTTTGTTTTATGGGATATGTTCCAGGCTAACTGGAGCCCTCTCTCCTGCATGAGAGCTTGGAAGACGGACGACATTGACACTCTGCCCTTGATTTTGCTCCTGCAGTCACTCTGGATACTTACAAGACATATTCTGCCCTTTATTTAACACGAAGCTGCCAACTCTCACATATTTGCCGTGACACGCTTTCAGACTCTCACACTAATGCAAGAAATCTTTCGGCAAATCTTTATCAATCCATTATAGACCTAAAATTAGCTACATCGAAAGCATTGGGGTAGTTTGCAAACCCTACAGACTATTTGCAAGGTAATGAAAGTCTTACATACATGTAAATGCGTGTGTTTGTGAGTGCAGGCTTGTCTCAAATTGAAAATCTCAAGCGGGCCAGCTGACCGAAGTTGGTAATCCTGCTAATGCACATTTAATAGATAAGTGCAACCAACATCAAAGTGTAAATGTCTCAGGACACCGTACTGCTGAAAACTGGTGAAAAATGACTTGGTGTAAACTCAAGCTCAATTTCTATAATTATTGACAGGGCAGCAGGTTAAGGCTGTAACAGCTGGATTTGATTCTTGCCAATAAAAAAATAATTGAGAAATTTCTGGATATTCCCATATCATGCCAAGGAAGCGCAGGCTACTACCCTGAAAAAGTGCCTCTCGCAATGACCGATACTGGAAATAAGATCAACCTTTTGACTTTCATCTGGTTGTTACCCGGCGGTTTCATCTTCTAAAGCTCTGTTTTCAGCCATCAGAGGAGAGTTTAGCAGTAGGCCGAGTCTTGTGGAGGTTAGATTGCCAGAGACTTCAGAAGTGCCACATGAATACACTCTAAAAGTGTTTTAATTACCTTGTCAGATATAATGCAAATTAAGAGAGGAAACTTTGACCTCGAAGTACCTCAGAGAGATAGAAACTTTGTACGGCCACAGATTTTCTACACATGCAGAACACTGGGTAATATATTAAAATGTGCACATGTGAATTTGTAAGGCCCTTAGATACCCTCTGCACTTTCCTCAGAGTGACTGATGTGCTTGGGCATCAAATACCTGCACACCTGATGCATAAAATAAAACATTCCTGCTCCAACTTTTGAACAGTTTTTGTATTATGTTTCTTAGGAGGAGATTTATTTCAGAGTGGGTAGATGAGATAATGTTACAAGGACCTGGCCAAAACGTGTGACAGACCCATCTAAATTTAATCCTGGCCAGTTCAATACCATTTTTTTTTGCCCGGGTTTGCTAGTTCTTGATTAGAATGTTGACGTTTTACTTGGAATTAACCTGATTAATGTAATTCAACGTTAAAGCCCGTACCTCAGCATTTCACATGATCAGGAGAGATGGATTAGGAAAGAAAGGTTTCAAATTGAATACACATCTCCCTCTTCAGCCTGTTAATTGTGCCGTTTACCACTACCTGAGTCACTGACCACTGCTATTTAGTCAAACTAATGATGATGCACAGACGGACTCTTCCCGAGATAATTAAAAAACGTTCACACCCTGTTTTCTTGCATTACGTTTTTTTTTTTCCCTGTGAACTGACGTATGCACACTCTCAAAAATATCGAACTTGGCGGTGTCTAGGAAGCTTACACTGAGTCCTTAGATCAGTCTTTCGGCATAGTTTGCAGGAAAACAACTTTATTTTGAAATCTATCCCCTATCACTCATTACTGACCCGTGCAGATCTGACTCTCTCTTGGTCTCCAGCTTCAACGCCTTGAGTGAACTTCTAAAGTCTCTCTGGCGCCATCTGTGATTGGTATCACATCTGTGACGGGCCCGTTCTCGTCATCCTTTTGTCCCAAAGACACTGTACAATTATGACAATAAATAAAGACATATAGTTGTCTGTGTATTGCCAGAATCTGTGGTGCTTTGAAGCTTCGCTCACCTAGGCCTCCCATGGTCCCCCAGGTTCTCTGATTACACCCGGGGTTTACAATATGCCTCGGCCATTTACCCTCCTTGTCACACTTTTTCAGTGGCGGCGTGACCCCTCGGAACACCTTCCCACGTCCCGTTTTGGCGGGACACTGGAATATATACGTGAATAAATGGGGCATCTTGGAATCTTCCCGACACCCGCTTCCATTGATAAGAATGGGATCCGTGGTAATTTATAACGCTGTTAGCGGGGTCGCTCGTTCCTCCCGTGGAGGTGTCTGTCACCTTTGGTGAAGGAGGGGCCCGCAAGCGGCACTGGGAGAGCTCTGACTCTGCTTTACAATTCCATACACATGGCTGCGGGCTAAGTGACATCAAGCCTCATTATTTTCATCACATGCCACATTTGTAACCTGTTAGCGGCTAAATTGTGATAAAATAGGCCCGTGGCCCTTCCCAGCTCCTCTCTGTGCTGGCTGGACTTTCCCCCCGCGCCGGGAGGGTTAATTGGCTCACCGTTGCAATGGTCTTTTCGCCCCGGCTGCCAGTCCGGGGCCACGTGAAGGGGAACGAGGCGTTCTTATTTCTCATCGAAGCGGCTCGACGCAACAACCGACCAGCGTGTGCTAAATTAGCAGATAGCGGAACCAACGCACTGTGACCGGCAGTGCTGGTGTTCGTCGTGGAAGCGGACGACTCGAACCAAAGGCCGGAGAAAATGAATTTCTTAAGAAAAGAATCTCTTAAGATATCTTACTCAAAGGGGTCATATATTACACTGTCTCTGCTTTTATTGCCTGCAAGATCTACCAGTTCATTTGATGAGACTGTACCGCCAAACCACAATGCACCTGTGTTTTAACGAAGAAAAACCTGCACAACGGGTTTAACACTCAGAAATACCAGCTCGTTCTGCCAAAAGTGCTGTGGGCTGGAGAATTTAGAATGTGAACACGTGCCAATAGCGTTACATCGCTCACAAACAAATTACCCATAATCCTTTTGGGCAATGCATAGAATCAGCCAATATACATTAATTTGTCTGTTATAGTGACTTATAATTTAACTATCAAGTTGAAATCAGTTACAAATACAGCCCCCTTGTATACTACGTGATAGAAGTTGAAGGAGGTGCTAATTGTTGTTCGACATATTTCTAAACCTTCAGTTAAAAACTTTTCTCCCCAAAAAAATGAATCTCAGTGTACACTTGTGCAGTCGGAAGAGCGATTCGTTCTCGTTTAGTGGTGGATGATGATAGACACTGAAGCAACGCTTGTAAGTGCATGTAGATCTGACAGAAAATGCGGTTCTGATTTTTAAGAATGAAATCTCTTTTAAGCTGTACTGAAACCCAGGGGCGAAAGAAAAAAAAATAATAATAATAAAATGAGCAGCACAGCCGGTCCGTGGAAACTGAGGTATGGAAAGGAAAGCAGTTTTCAATTTATGCAACAGCCAGTCCTGAGCATATGCTGAAATAATTAAGGGGGAAAAAAATCTCTCGCTTGCGCAAACTTCCAATTGCCAAAAAAATAATCTGTCTCAAACAAAGGAAAGACCCCCATGGAGCCTGGGTCTACAGTTTCTGTCATATATATTCCTCGGAGGATTCAGATGACAAAACACAGAAAGTTGTTTTGTCCCTCTTCCTGTCACATTACACCCCTTAGCCGGAATTTTTTTTTTCATGTTGTCTCGCTGTCTGCGCTGTCAGCCTGTAGCCTGGCACCTGCTCTCATGTTCCTAATTAGTCTTATTTAATTAATTATATTCGGCAGCACATCTTCTTATCTCTCGTTCCTCTGCTCGTTCTCTCTCTCTCTTTTTTTTCCATCAACTTTAAACTGGGTGTAAGGAGACCTGGTCTTGTGCCCTAATAACATTGCCCCGGGGAACTTTTTTGACCCTAGTTCCGCAGTTTAAGTGCCGAGGCGTTTTCCTGAACGATGTTCATTGTGCATAATAATGATGTTTACTGATTGGGAAACATTACTCAGTGCCATATGCTTGTCTGTGCCTTATACAGTCCCGTTGTGTTACAGTATGGTGGAATACAGTACAATAGATATTACAGGAGCCGAGAATAAAGTTTATTACACTTAACGAAGCCGTTACTGTAAATTAGAAGAGAGTGTTTCTTTTTCAACTTTGTATCTTTTTCTAATTTACGACTGTTTATTGTTTACTTTTCAAAGACTGTAACAATTTTTTGTTGCATGAAATTAGTTAGCAATACCCCAACAACAGATACATTATTATATTATGTTGGAGGCTCTTTGCTCAGTTAAATGTTTTCTTCTGAATGAGGAGACTCGTGCACTCATTTGGAGGCTCTCTAAACTGCCTCGTTTCATGTCAGCAGAATGACGGACATTTATATAAATTCTATTCTTGGTTTTGCTAGTTCATAAGGTACAGCTAGCTTTGTTTAAACACTAAATGAACCATGTTTCAGCAGCATGGCTTTCATAAGGGAAAATCTGAAGAAATCTAAGGATCGAGATAGAGAACAAAACATTAAGTCAGTCTTGGAGCTGACAAAATGTCTTCTTCTTTTGGTTAATAAGAATAATAGCTTCAAGAATAAGACATCATTTCACAACAAAAGGTTAAATGTACCAAGGTGCCCAAAGAACCTGTTTACAGAATAATCCAATAAAAGAAAATAATTCACGATCATTTTTACTTTTGCTGTGAAATGTTACCCCATGGCTACAAAGAACCTAACATACTCCACGGGAGATGTCAAGTTACCTACATGATCATTGTCTACTTAAGCAACCTGTAAGAATGGTTAATGCAAATAATGAGTAACCCAAAGAAGATAAGAGATGTCCACGTATTTACTGGGTTTTGTTAGTTACACTAGGATGTGACACACATTCAGTCATAAAAATTTAAAGGCTACAAAAGTTTTTAAAGCATTGTATCATTAATTAGCATTTTGTTACAATAATATCCCAAAAATCATGTAAATGCAGCTACAATTAGCTGCTAGCAAGGGGACGTGGTGAATTGGATTTTGCGGACGCACAAGCATCATTCTGACAAATGTCGACCATGGCGTTCAAAACCAGCGATCAGATCTTCACTTGTTAGCATGCTAGGAATCATCAGAGCTTAACACTGATAGCTTGATGTAAATTAAGCGACGCTGGAAACCCTGGATACCAATTTTTTTTCTTGAAGACAGTCTTCAATTAAGCGCAGATGTTCACAACAAAAGCTGACATAACCATTCTTATACAGTGTTCATGATTATTACACTTAATAAATATGGGTTGGATAAATCATCTGTCATAGAAATTTTTGAGTTTTGTTGAAGGTTATATTTTTAAAATTTCTTAACAGTGTCATATTCAATGCAGGCCACGAATGAAACAATTAACACTACAAAATAGCCAGATAAAACAGACTTGATGCAGTGATAACTGTATGAAGTTTATCTGATTCTTTTATTGTTCTGTACCTAAATTAAGGAATTTATACAAATGCAACCATTTATGTTTGTTTAAAACGTTTATATTTTTGTCTTTCACAAGTAGATTCAAGACCATAAAAATATTTATTCTGAATACAGACTTAAAAAAAAACCTCTTTTTCAACTCTGCAGTTGACTCTGCATTTGTTTAAATTGTGATAGTTGACAAAACAGTGGAGCTCGACACTGCAGAGATGAACTGAATTTAAGATGACTGTTAAAATGACACAATTTCCTAATGTGTGCAAAGCGGTGTGTTGGTGCTGCAGATTTATCTCGTGATGCAGCTACTGGAGTCTCAGGAGCGTGTGATATGTTATAAACCTCTATTATCACTATCAGCCAATGAGATGGCAGGGCGAGGCAGGGGTGTGGGACCTGGGGGGGTGATGTGTACTCCCCAATATTTAATTTGGATTCATTCACCCTCACCACAAATAAATAGAACTTTGTATATAAATTATTAACTTGCTGCCCCCCCCCTCGATATCAAACTCTCTCCTACACCATTTTGGTGGGATGAAGTGTATTGCTATTTTCTCATTGAGAAGCTGCATTATAATTTGAGCTTTACTTTTAAACAATATTTATTGCAATTTAATTAATTATAATTATATAGTCATGTCAAAGTTTTGTCTAGTCCCAATAGTTGGTTGTGGTTGACAGAATAATTATTATTATTATTAAAGCCGTATTTACTCATGGAAAGCATTATTTAACGATTTCTTTTGCCAACTAAAACTTAAGTTACAACCCTGTTTTCAACCCCCCAAAGTGTGGATGCTCTGTAAAATGCAAATAAAAATAGAATGCAATTATTTGCAAATCATATAAACCCAAACTTACTTAAAAATACAACAAAGATAACATATCAAATGTTGAAACAGAAGTTTTATTTTTTTTAAAGATAAATATATGCCCAATTTGAATTTGATGTCAGAAAATCGTTTCTAAAAAGCTGGGACAGGGGCAACTGAAGGCTAGAGAAGTTGTTTAATGCTAAAACAGAACACCTGGTTGAATATCTCACAACTAATTAGGTTAATTGGCAGCAGGTCAGTAAGATGATTGGGTATGAAAAAGCCCCCCCCCGCCTCTGAGCAGTGAAGATGGGGAGAGGGTCACCACTCTGTGAAAGACTGCGTGGGCAAATAGTGCAACAACTTAAGAATAATGTTCCTCAAAGTAATATTGCAAAGAATTTGAGAATTTCATCATCTATGGTACATAATACCTTAAAAAGTTCAGAGAATGGAATGGAAATCATGGATGTCACATCCTCTGGGCTAAAGAGGAGAGGGACCATCCAGCTTGTTATCAGCAGACAGTTCAGAAGCCAGCATCTGTGATGGTATGGGGCTGCATTAGTGCCCATGGCTTGGGTAGCCTGCACATCAGGGACGGAACCATTAATGCTGAATGATGTATACAGGTTTTGGAGCAACATATGCTGCCATCCCAACAATGACTTTTTCTTAGGAA
>JAODJU010000041.1:9006069-9025672 GCA_026776725.1 Gnathonemus echidnorhynchus
GTGGGTTGGGGGTAGAGGAATAGGGTTGAGGTGGGGGGAGTGGTTGTGGGGGTTAGGAAAAAAAGGATGGGGGGTTGATGATTCTGCCTTTTTTTATCCACTGCATGTTTCCCCCCCTCCCCAGTTTAGGCCCTTAACTGGAAGGATGAGCCTCTGTCAAACTGGGGAAGGGGATTTATTCTGAGTTTTCAGGGTTCCCTGGGTTGCAAACAAACAAACCCCTTTGGCAGGCCACGCTGATTAGACCCTGCCTTTGTCTGCTTTAACAGATCTCTACTTGATTGGGCAGTCAGGTCAGCGCCTCCCCTTGGACTTCTAGCCCTCTCACGCGATGCGTGACAAAATCACATATCCAGACGTATTACATTAGTGTTTAATTGCGCCATGTATCACCCAATAGCCATTAGAGGTAATTATTTTCTGGCCAAAGGAAAATGAGTTTTGGCTGAGACTGGAAGTGTCCTGATTTGGCAAACGACAAGCCACCCAGTCAATCGTTTTGGCCGAGTTTGGTAGTCACCTGTGATGATATAACTAATAAAAAGGTCATTTGTTTTGTGCGGGGAACTTGCCGCCGCCCTTTCTTTGAATTTGCATGACAGAGGGGTGGGAAAAAAAAAATCTCCCCCGCTCAAGCAGAGATTGTATTTTGTTCAATCAAATCAGTGTTCACTCATTAGGAACCTCCTCCAAACTTCTGTAGGTGTCTTGTGGATGGCCTCACACAGCAAGAGTCAAAAATTACCTCATAATTACTATTCAGTCACCATAACAAGCAGGGCTGCCCTACCGACACCCATGATAGAAGAGGGGGGAACGTAGAAGTTGATGGATACTAGATATTCATATTGTATATTGCCATATCCAATTAGATCTAGCACATAAACCAGCAGATTATACTTCTTTCTTAATGTCAGATACCCGCATTTTGATATTAAGACATTATAAATTAAATAATCACTTGGCAATACTTTTCATTTCAACCTGGGAAAAGAGAGACAGTGTTAGTCAATTAAACAAGATGCAGTCAAAGCATTTTGTGACTGATCCAGAATAACTCATTGCAACACTAATATTGAGTAAATGTAACACAGAAGCATTAAATCATTAAATGCAGTAGTATTGTACAGCTAAATTAAATTGAATAGAATTGTAGAGTATTGTCAGTTTTCCATGTAATGTTCTGGCATTCAACTGCGGCTAATGTTAAATAACCAAGGAATGTTTTGATGGGGGTGCAATCTTACGATTTAACTGTTGTGACCCCCCCAATATTAATTTTACAGGAATAATGGGGGCTAGGAGAAACATGCCAGAGTCATACTGAGACCCCACTTTTTGAATGGATACGTCATTCTCTCCAGTCATGTTTTTGTAGCTTAAGCTGAAGTTTTATGCGTTGTTTTGAATGCAGCTACACGGTTGCTTTCTCTTTTGCGTCCTCGTTTTCCAGTCTTCATTTCTAAAGATTCACTAACTGTATTCAGCTATACTTACCTTAATGATGGTAATGCCCTTAAAATATTTAAGAGTCATGGTCTTGTTTTCTTATGTAGACAACATGCAGTCTGAAAAATGACATCATTTGCTGAAGTGCGTTACTTTTTAATAAATTGTAGTTGCTTAGCCAAGCATGTACGCCTCAATTCCTTTAATTACACTACATATACATTATATTGTCGTTTTAAAACTATCGAATCAACCTAAAATTAATTATGTTTACTTAGCATGGTTTTTCATTTTGGTACCTTGACAATATAGACTTTGCGTTACTTGTAGTCTCTCCATCAATGTGAACGTAACGCGAGCGGAAGGCCACACCACTAAAAACTTAAACAACAGTACGCTTTCTTTGGGAATTTCATAATTAAACGTCTGCCTAATGAGGTGTTGTTGACTGACAGGACAAAGATACCCTTTCCCCTTCTGAGGATCAAATATGACAGAGAAGATGATGGCAATCACATGTATGCTCAACAGGACGCAATTCTGACAGCTCGCTTTGTCCACGGGAAATTCTCAGAGCGTCCTGTTTGTGGTGTGTTTTCAGAGGTGGGAGTTTACAGTGCAGAGGAGTTTAGCGTTCATTAAGGGCGAGCTATCCAATCCACCATCATAAGTATTGTTTGTAGCTCGATGCCACACAGAAAAAGTTAGAAATTTGAAGAGGCCGACAATGGAAACAGCTAACTCGACATAAGTAGCTCATAATTATTACTTTCATTTTAATACAAATCCAGGGTTGCCAGTTCTCATGCTTCTGGCATGACACTCATGCTTTCAGACTCACACAAGAAATCTTATGACTAATCTATATTATTCCATTATAAACCTAAAGTCAGCTAGGTCAAAAGCGCTGGGGCAGTTTGCAAACTCTACGGACTATTTACAAGCTAATAAAACTGTTACATACATGTAAATGCGTTTATAGACTTGAATCGAAAATCTCATGCCAGCCAGCTGACCAAAATTGGCAACCCTGCCTAATTTAAGATACTGTGTGTATTTGTGTCTTTCAAAGCACCATAGATTAACTCATAATTGGAAAATATGGCAGCGATATTTGAGGATAGTATTTGATTTCATTAGGATCAAAATAGCTACTTTTTTTTTTTTTTTGGCCCGTTAATTATACGTTTCTAGAATAACACTTGCCCTAACCTTGTGTCACTTTAAAGTGCTTAGATGTGGTATGTTAATTACGGCCGCTTTTGATGAGCGGTAGCTGGTGACACACATCAAACGATAAAAATAGGGAGTAATTATTGCCCCAACTTAGAGATACAAGCCTCGGACAGATATCACACAGAATTCCTCAGGGTCTCTGGCATTGCTTGACGTGTCCAGATATGCAGATTACCACTGATTATAAAATGTCATGAATGTTTTACAATATCTGCATTAGGCATAACCTTTTTTGCATGTGCATGTGTACGTTTGTGACAGTAGATAATGGGTAAGAATGGATCTCAAAGTACAACCTGAATCGCTTCAGTGACACCAATCAGCTTTCCGTAAAAGCTTTTGGCAGGCAACAAAATAGAAATATTCATATTGTGTTGAAGAAGGATGTTAACGTTGAACGCCTATTTTAAAAAATAAGTTAATATGCTGCTGTAGCATGTATAATGATCAACGGCGTTAAACAGCAAAGACACTGGTGAGGACTCACAATTTTGTTCCTCCCTGTGACGGTTTAGCAGGTGGTGACCAGCATTTATATCTCAACCCGTGTAAATATATCAGTGGAAGTTAACCAAATTCTTTTATAATTGTATGATCATTTGATGGGCAACATGGTGGATAATAAACAAAGTGATACAACAAACTTAGTTTTGGCTAAATTAATTCTCATTTCATGTACTTGGATACATATCAAGTTAGTTTCAGTTTCGAAGAATAACAATTAACTGTTATTGAAAAAAGATGAATCACAGCAGATGCATTAAACCAGCAAGGGAATTTCAAGAAAGACATGCAATTTATAATCTTATCAAATTTATGATACATAGATAAAATGTAATAACAGTTCGTTAGAACATGAAGTTTATTAAAGAATGCAGTATTGATTTACAAATGTCATAGCATTAAAGAAGTATGAATAGAGTAAAAGGCAAACAGGTAAGCATTGATTAGGTGCTTTTTTATTTACAAATGTACGGAGACGTAGCTTTTCAATAGCAGATAAATTTAAAATGTTACTATTTATTTATATGATTTCCTTAGCTTTAATATCAGAAAAATATCCCCGTAGTCCTGCATTGCCTGGGTGGATGGATGGATGGGTGGATGGATGAAGGGAGATTAGTTGGCTGACAATGTAAGATAAAAATCATGCTTGTGAATATTTACCTTCCCACACAGAATTACTTCATATATCTTCTAATCTTTATTTCACCGAAAGATCTAACTATAGCATAAAGGAACAATTATTTCTTTTTTGAAAGTAAAGGCTTCTGTTTTAAATTTAGTATTGCTGTCTGAGGGCACCTTTCATGCCACTGTCGTTTAAAGCAAGAAACACAGGCATGTTCAGTGTTTCAGCAAAATCTTTGCCCTGTAGTGCCAACACAACACCGTTAAAATATTTCCACTACTAGGTGTGTTTCCTGTACCCCGAACAATGTTTCATAAAGACCTTACATTTTATATGTAAGGTGCATTACATAAAAAGAAGGTCAAATATATTTAAATATTTCATATTATACACTGCATTACATAAGAATAACGGCGATAAATTTGCTCTGGGTTGCCAAACACGCATCAAGTATTTTGGTCAAAATGTACCAAAAGTTTCTTAAAATAAAATTTTATTTGTCTGTTTGCTGCAGGTGTATTAATTCTTTTTGTTGTACCACTGGTGCTCAGCTCTTCCACTCTGTGATGCTGTTCAATATTCTGGATCAAAACCTTGAGAGGCTTTGTCAGCACTGGCTGCCAATCATCTGCTGCTCCGCCAATATTAATTTTTAACGTCTAACATCTGTCAGCAGTTATAGTTTTACTCAACTAACAGGTCTCAAAACCCGTAACTGTTTACTAACATGCAGCTGGCCATCGGAAGAATTCAATACACAGGACCTGTTTTGAATTAATTCTAAATAATGAAATGAATACTGTCTCTGGAGAATTTTCCATTTCACAAAGCAGTTGACCAAGATCAGTGCAACTTTTAATATGCATGATTTTACGTATTATGCATACATCTTTGCATCATGAAAATATTTCTTTTTTCCATTTACTTGTCATTTTTTGCTAATGTTAAATATTATTTTAACGATCTTTTTGTCATTTTACTGCTGTATTCCATTTGACTGCTATGTAAAAATAGTATTGACTAAATACACATTTTTTTATTGAATTGAATACATAGAAACAATTTTTCAAGTATTGGCTTCTTGAAAACATTGGAATACATCCATAGCTATAGCTAGAGGTCACATGCTGCTGGTCGTGTAAGTGAGAACAATGCAATATTTTCGTAACAATACAGAACAATAGAATTGTGGTGCAAATATGTATATCGCTTTGTGTAGCAGATTAATCATATATTGAACTGACACGACATAAGAACATGAAGTAATAAATCCTGGCCATTCTTGTTTTCCTAGCTAATGTCATTCATGAAATAAAAAAAGAAACCTGAGTGAAAGATTCCGTAGGCAGCACGTTAAGATGTTCTCCTGTAAGTTGGATCCCTGTCCAGGTTTATAACGTTCTCCGTCAGGAAAGATACGGAAGAGCCATGCAGTTAAAGGATCCCACGTTCCATGCATTTAGGAGACGTTTCATAATGAGAGCCCATTTCCGGAGCCAGGCAGGCTGGTAATGTGCACTTAGATGAGACAAAACTGTTATTTGCTCCAAAGGATTTCATCGCAGATAAATCTGCGTAATTGAAATCACATGCCGCACTGACATGCTATAAGTATGCCAAAGCCGTGCTGTAAGCAAACTGAGAAGGTGGTGGCGGCTAGGGGGGTTGGGGTGGGGGGGTGATGCTGAGCCAGGGACATATGGTTTTATTTCCGCAGCGGAGTGAGAGCTAAGAGATGATACGTCGGTCATGGCAGGTCAGCCCGCGTCGCCGGCCGGCGGGGACCACTCTGTCGTAGCGCCTCTATCACCTCGCTTGTGTCGTAAGGACGTCATGCTCGCTCAGCTAGCCACAAAAGCTCGGCGTTCCCCGTCTTCAAGCCAGGGCGGATTTTGAGCGGGACACGGCCGCCGACCCCATTGTCTTCGCCACGTGGCCCTTCCTGGAGTCCGGCGAGCGAGTTTGGCGCGTAGTTAAGGTGACGGAACACGCCGGAGATGCCCTCCCCCGCATCCCGTTAAAGGACGAAACCCGACGGAAGATCCTCACAGGAGGATGCCTCGGTCCCGTAGTCTTTCTGGAGGCAGACCAGTCTACGGACAGCTCCCCTCAGAGTGCCGGGGAGGCCCGGGGAATGACAGGGGCTTCTTGTGATGCCTTGCTGATGAGAGCCAATCAGCTGGCAGTATCTCAGGGGCGCTTTATTTATTTATTAATTTCTTCCCCATGCTTTCGTTTTTTTTTTTTTTTGTCATCTGGCAGGCTCAAGTAAAGATGAGCTTGATTGACAGATGCATTCAGATTCACAGTTTATTGGTTTCTGCGAAAGAGCCAGATATGCCAATTTAGACAGGGGAGTGACAAAAAAAGTTTCCATCTAAATGGAATAATTTTACTACTGGGAATTCTCAGCTGGGGGAAGAACGGCGGAAAGTGTTTTTTTTTATATTTTAACAAGGGCTGAATGACAAACATATACGACAGTTAGAGGTTGACAGAACAGCGCCGTTTGATGCTTCACAGGGGAGCTATGAAATAAACAAAAGGCAGGGAGACTGAATTTCAATCGCGGGAGGCCTGCCTCCAGTAGGAGGCCTGCCTCCGGTAGCAGCAGCAAGTATCGGGGCAGCTGCAGCCGGAGACGCCACAAGTCGGCCTTAAAGGCGAGACTGTAGCCGAACCTCCTTGATTCTGGAGCACAGCTGCCGTGGATTTCGGCTCTTTATCTGGTGTCCTGCAGAAAGCTTTCGAGGGTTTGAGAAGAACCAGGGGATGTGGTTAGTGTTCTGTCGGGTAGGTGGGAGGTGTAGAGGTTCTGGCGGGGGGGGGGGGGGGGTAGCCAACACGGGGATCCTTCTGGTGCATGAAACACAGCCAGTGCTTCCCCTTTATCACCCTGCAACCGGCTTCAAATTTCATTTAAATGTCTGCGAGATCTTTGGGTCGTTGCTTAAGGTGTTAGCGATACAGCTAATAAAATCTGTGAGCTGTTAAGGGAATATGACTGAACTGCATATATACATAGCACATGTATTATTAACCTCTTAAATGAACTACATAGCAGCAGCGTAACCAAACAAATCAACTGACAAAACAAATAAAATAAACAAATACAACCAATTTAGTTTCTGAACAGACGAACAATAGCAAGTACTTCACCCCACTGATTACCAGGGATGTACAAAACATGTGTATTTTATCCAAGGGAATAAACAAACTGTTTTTTAATTCCAATAATTAGCATATTTATCTGTTTATGTAGCTCCCCTTATATATGCTTATTAGGTAAACAAATGTCAAAGCCACAAAATGTCTGGTCAATTGTTTTTCCTCTACACAAGTTCCACTTTGGGTTTCAGACACATTGTTAATGTGTTAGGTAATGAGCACTAGAGACGGATAGATTATAATAACTTTTATACCAATTACCCACTGAATATCAATACTAGCCATACAAAGAGAGCAGAATGTGCTGCAGAGAGGACTTCCTGGCCAAGCTAAACACCTTTCTCTGGAGCTGAATGCTAATTGCATTCAGACACAGCTCTTAAATATTTCTGCTTTACAAAGCGCCGAAAGGTTCAGTATTCAGTTTGCTCACTGATCCAGATCATGAAAAAAAAACACTTTTCCTTATTCTGACTGCGGGCTTCAAACATATGATATAGTCTGTATCAAGTTCATTTATTTAACTAGCGCTTGTAATTAAAATTCAATTCATCGTGCTTTGCATAGAGGCATATATTACATCCTGCTGTTTTCCTGCTCAGCTGGTTTCTACATTGGACAGGATTCAATCAAATCTGCACCAAATCTGTCCTTAAACTTGAACTGAATGACTCCTCTTTTTCAATGAACACAACAACTTTGGTCATGTTCTTAAAATGTCGTAAAATGCCGCCCAGTTTAATTAGTGTGAGAATTCCATCCAAAAATGATTTACTCGGTATTGCATGCCTATTGAGTATTAAGTGTAAGTCCCCTGAAAATGTTCATTATTTTTATGGTCTTCCAGCATTTTTTGGATTAAAAGCAGCTCATTGAAACGGGAGGATAAACCTTCTGTGCCCACGAGTCTATGAAAAGATACAGCTGGGATCATATGATCTACACACCATGATCTCCATGCTAAGAGATTTACTGATGCTTTCATTGCTGATTAAAGGAATGAACATATTTGTCGTGGAATTCCATCCTCATTAAACACAAGGGGCAGCACATTACCTTGACTGTACCGTGGTGAATTTTACCTTGAAAATATACGGTAATATTTTGTATTCATCACGTGACTTACATTTACATGCCTAGACACAGCAGTCAAAGGTAAACATTTCAATCATCCATTACTATTCAGTCCAGACGTCTATAATTTATATTATTTTAGGAAACTTGGTAAGAAGCCTGGTGATTTAATTATTAAAATTAGCAGCCACTTACCTTTGTAGTTCACTGTCATTGCCCACAAGTTTTGTTGATTCTGGAAGATTATTTTGGATATTATTATTATTACCATGAAATTATGTAATAACGTGTGTTACTATGTTACACTTGTACATTATTATTATTATTATTATTATATTGAGTACCAAAATCTGTATGTTATTCATACACAGGCACACTCATACAAGTACCCAGTCAAATATTTAGGATTAAGGATGTTAATAACAAGTGACATGAAGTAATGCAGCCGTGTTGACATACAAAAATTTATTTCTCATGTGCACCAAAAAATTCGAACAGAACTGGAACAATGATTGAAGCCTCGTGGCTTTAGTTATAGACCATGGAAAATCCTTTTTCAGATCTGTGACACTTGCTTTGTATCATTTTTACAACTGTAGGAGACCCGATCCTTCAAATAAGCTCTGCAGTCATAGCTTCCTTCGTCTCTTTTTTTTTCAGTTCAGGTAGTCAACAGTGGTACCCAACTGTCAGATCCAGAGTTCAGTAAGAAATATAGCAGTTAATAGTCAAAGTGCAATATGATTGTTACACATTTCCTGTTTCAGAGCAAGGGGGCTGCAGTCCTTGGTAGATTTTGTGTTTTTTTCCCATTTTTATTTATTCATTTTTTTCTCTTTGCCATAAGATTGTAGGAGTTATAGGGTCACCCGATTCAGATGTAATGTTCACAGTAGCTTTAAAAATTATACCTTTGTATAGGAATTTACTATTTTGCAACATTTTTTTCAATTCCACAGGGTGTGCATGTATGAAAAAAGCATGCAAATTGACCACAATTACATAGGTTGAGTGATGCCGTTACTATAACATCTAATAGTCACAAAAAAGTTTTCGCCGAACGTGAGGCAGGAGGCCCCCCAGGGGGCCCCACTGGCCACATCAGCTGAAACGTAGTCACACTTCACAATGAACGTGGAATGAAGGTCACAATCAGACGACGGTTGTGAAAACAGCCTTAAGAATCAGAGAATGAAAATATTTTTGATCACACCTAGCAAGCACATCGGCAATTTCCTCTCACACCGAAAGCTGTAGTTGCGTCGGTAAAACAGTTGAGTCCAATAAAAGAAGATGGTAAAGAAAGCCTTTTTTTCTTCTTCTCGATTTGCATAGCAATTATAAAAAAAAAAAAATTGGAAGTAAACAAATAAAGGAAAAAAAAAGTACAGTGTCAAACGTACAGGTGAGGGTGAGTAACACGTTTGGACCGGAGATTCTAATGGCTTACGGGTTGGTTCCATGCTTTGCCTTTTCCTAGAGCATGACAGGAGTTTAGACGAAAATAAAAAGCTATGCTGTTATTTCTCCTTTTCGTATCTACAAACGGGACGAAGCAAACTGGGATGACGCTGCGTTCAGGATGTAGCTGTTCTTTCGGTATATACAGAGTGGACGTGTCCTCGCACTCCACACAAACCATTCTACGAAGCAGCAATTTGTCGCAAATAACATGACATTAAATAACTGTAAGAATTCACCAATTTTTACAGGTTAATATGCATATGATGATCGTTTTTTTTTTCCTCTGCATAATATTACCACATACATTTTCAGAGTTGACTAGTTATTTTGTTTTTTACTATAATACTGCTTGTACAATGCATACACATACTGTAAATAAAATATTAACACGAACTAAATCTTTGGCAAATGCAGTAAAAAGTACATTCACTTTACATTTTAGGAGCAGTATGAATGAAAAATGTTCTCTAAAAAGGTTTCCCCCAATTCCTTCTGAACTATATTAACTACTATTTAGGGAAAAAAAAAATGTAATGAAGCTACGGATTGCTTTCATTAAATGGTCTCTGTAATAAATAATTGTAGCATTTTATGGAAAGTTGAAGGGGTTCCCCGGAGCCTTGCATGTTCCTGTTGACTTTCCCTTGTGAAATACTATTCTGTGACTGACATTACAGTGAAGGTCAATCTTGTATTAGCTTAAAAGAAAGAATAGATGAACACAGTGTCTTTTAAAGGCTATCATGGCTGTTCCTAAAGATGGTATGTGTCCTTTCTTGAAGTTGCATGTTTCCTGCGTGCAGAAGGAGACTGTTGTGTTTGTGTTTGCGTGGCGCAGAGCCTGAGACTTCAGCATTGCTATCTCTCCTTGTCGCTCACAGACACACGCGCAGACGCACATTTGCGTGTAGCGCGAACCAAAACACACATGGGAAACTGAACACTGATACATCTCGGTACGTTAAAAGTTAGGTATAAAAACTGAAGGTCGTTTGAGTCATCAGGAACTTAGAGAAACAGCACTTTGGACAGATGCTTCGATGCACGTACACTGCGTATTCATGGACTGGTGCATTTAAAATACTCCTAAATTTAAACACAGAGTGGTATTTGTTGGTATGCCTGTAATGGGAAATGTAACCTGAACACGAACTTCCATTTTGTCGCCTTTTTAAGTGCTAGCTCAACCCAATTGCTGTAAGTAACCTTTACACTTGTTTATTTTGCTTGACAATTTTCCATGCTGTCCCACTGCAGGAAAAGGTAGCAGTCTTAATTGAATTCTGCATGATACAATCCTACAGTGTCAGACCCTCAGATAATAGTGCAAAATCAAGGACAAATTGAATATTGTAAGGACTTGTATCATTTGCTGTGTCCCAGAAATACAAAAACGACTGAAGAACAAAAACAACAAAAAAAAAAAAAAAAAACCAAACAATTCTAAATGTTCCTAAAGACCTTCGTAATAACAGCAACAGTAATACCAAAAATTAATTTAACCAAAAAATTAAGTATATATTTTGCTAATTTAAATTCGGGTGTGTGGAAGACCACAATGCTCTGTGGTTTCCTTTCGTTTTCACACATATGTTCTTTATACATCTGATTGTGTATCACAGGAAAAGAAAGAATGTCCACTTATCGTTTTCTGTGGCATTGTCAAGAACGGATATGTTCACACATGCTGTTCTGCAGATCAGGAACCGATATGGATAGAGTCAGCGGAGGAGAGTAAAAGCACCAAACTGCAGCCCACTCTGATGCTATTGTCTTCAGCACACGACGCTCTCGGTAAACCAGTAAACCATGGAACTGCTACGAAACCAGGAGGACCTGATGCTGAGTGAGCCATTATCGTGTTCGAGACCGGATTCTTCGGGAAGGCGAGATCAATCAAGTGAAGGAACGTGTTGATCCATGACGAGAAAATCAAACTAATAAAATAGGAGAAAAAGCCACGTCACTTTTTTTTTTTTTAACTTCGCTTTCTTCACACCATGTTTTTCTTCATTTTTTATAATATATATATTTAGAATCTCTCAAAGTCTTTCTGGAATTGTACAGTCTTGCCGATGGGAGACTAGGACTTGAAGTCAGAGGGGTCAGATTTGTGTGGAGTCGTCGGGTGTCCCTATTAGTCCGTCCTTCTTTCTCTGAGCAAGAGATGGGATGTTTTGAAGCCACTTTCCACTTTGACCTTAACGCTGTTCACACCGGTACAATATGGAGGACAAAAGCATCGTCCTGTAGTTTGATTTGGTTTCCATTGTAACTAGTGGCGGTCATAGGCAGTGGCAGCAGTGGGTGGAGCTGAGCCTCTTGATGCGGCACTATAATAATAAGGGGAACCTAAAAGTTAACAGAAGAACAAGCCAGTTGAAAAGACACAGTACGCAAAAACAAATAAGCCCAGCTACTGAAAATCCACATCCCTGATGGAACAGCCCTTCAGGTCGTTACTCAGATCACTCAAAAAAGGGCGAATGCAACAATTAAACATTGGGGCAGCTATCAATTGTAATTATTTCATCGTATTAATTTTATAATCATAATTCAATTAGAATGTGGAAGGTACTAAATCCCACAGATAATTCCCCGATTGGGAATTTTCACAATTAACTATTAAGCTTCTCATGTTAATCATAGTACAAGCTTCCCCAAAACTGATTCTGTGCAGATGAGCTATTCGCAAATACTGCCGCTGCATGTCCCTATATCTCTCTATCGTACGACGGATTCTTAGCATATTTCCAAAACATAAAACACTATACTATGTTGCAGAAATACCGCTATATAACTGTGTAATGCACTTTCATGGTATGCAGCCAGCTGGTATTCTGTGACGATATTTTTTTCAGTTCCGTTATGATTATTTTCATTGTATGACACGCTAACGGTTTTCATGTAATGAAGTGCATTTGTCTGCCATATCAGAATCCACGGGAAAGCTGGAGAAACCCAGTGTAGGACCAGCGCAGAGTGAGTACATGAGGAATGATACTCACTCAATAAAGCCGGGTTGCTAAACCGCCAAGCTTCATTGTACGTTGTGTACTGTGGATGACTGTAGGGGTTCCCTGAAAACTCGCTCCCTGTGGAAAGAAAGAGAGCCATTTAGTGCTGCGAATCGGTCAAAGCATTTCGGATACGAGGAAAATATGACACCATCATTCAGAATTACATAATCTGACGCTGACTTCCTGACTGTTTTGTACAAGTCACAACGCCACCAAGCCTACTGATCGCGCCATTTTGAAATTACGTAAGAGAGGCTCTGTTGATGTTCCTAACAGATACCCTCGGAGACGATTGCTGCTTTTTCTTGCATATGCGTGCCGGTTGTCATTAGCTACTTCTCGCTGTAAACATCAGCCAAAGATCTGTGCTTAATCGCTTTAACCACTGAGAACCGCCCTCCCCCTTCTGCTGCATGTGCAGTTTAGCACCTTTCGCCTGCTGCTTTGATTTCGTTTTTTGTGGTTTTTATATATATAAAAAAAATGCTGATAGGCTAGATCTCGGAATCCCCCTCTTATCTCCTTTACTGTCCCCATCTCATTCTCCCTCCATTATACAAGCCGTTCATTTTGTGAGTGCCTGTATACTGAGGTGAGCTCTCGTTCATGTTCATTTAAAGAACCGCAAATGCATTTTAATGCCTAGAAAATGAGTCAGATTGGCTATTTAATAATTTAAATAATTTTTATTGCTAGCTATACGTGTTTGCGTATTGGGCGTAAGCAGATCTGCGAGAAATGAACTGCATTGCTACACCTTGTTGTAATTCATACTTCATCAGCCTGACTGATTTTATCACTTTGGTTATCTTTTTAAGCAAGATTTCTGCTTGTTTTGGATCATAGTTTAAAGCTTTTTTCTGCTTCATCTATCCTTGGCCTGAAGCAGCCAGATAAGCCCCTGGGGGGTCCCTCTTAGAAAAAAAACGGATGCTTGTATGGATTTTTTCTTCTCAAATTCTTCTTTTTTTGTATGTGCAGAATTCCAGTTTGCAGGAAGTAACTCAGACTATGTCAGTGAGCAATGCAGTTGGTCCAGCATGTTTTTTTTTTTATGAGACAATAAAGGCAAGATTTTATATGAAGCCAGTGAAGAATGGCTTAAGGTTTAACAGTGTTTGGGGCCTGTCACTAAATCTTAGTCGGTCTGGGCCAGATGAATGGGAGAGCCCACAAAACCTATAGCCTTAGGATTAAGAGGGTTTTCCAGGTAACGCGTTACTGTGTGTGACTGATGAAAACGAATGTGCGATAAAAACATATTTGATGTACTTGAAAAGGTATGTTTTCCAGCTGAATTCACTCTGTCACCAAATTGCATTTCTAAATAAAATGTAATGTTTACGACAGAGTGAGGATGGCCAAAAGGTCGTAGCTATTAGATTCCTCTCACTTTACAGTGGATTTAAACTGTTTAACTTATCGTCTCACGCAATTTAATCTTAAAATCATGCATGGCTTCTAGTATATTTTTGCCAGGAATTTATAGCGCAAAGCTGATTCATCTATCAAAATTTTCTTCGTTTATTTGTCTAATCAAGTGCTGGTATCCCTTCATCCTGGTGACGTAAATGCGACCGTCCGGTTTGTCAGGATGTCAGTGCCCCTGGGGCGGTTTTCTGCACATGTTAGTTGACGGAGGGAGGGAGAGGGAGAGAGGGAAGGAGGGGGGGCCTGGTGCCGTTTCGGGTTGGGGAACGGGCCCAAGCAGTGGGCCGGGACGTGATCCGTACGGCTGGCACTGAAATCCTAGCCGGGTCCCTAAGAGAGACAGTGATTTAAATATTTACAGGCCTCCCATGCCTCTGTTTTGTGACCCTTAACTGTTTGCCGTGAACCTGAACTGCGGGTTAAGTGGAGGAGAAAGAGATACGTGCCGGGGCCGGAGGGACGGCCGCGGACAGTGTTTATCGACGACTTGTGAAAGTGCACACACAGGGGGATAATGAGCTGTGGAACCCGAGTGACGCCGACAGGATCTGTCCTATCTCCGAGCCTCTGATCGGATATCGAGCACATGTAATTTCCTTATATACACCAGGCCGCGTGTGCAGAGCCCCCTGCCCCCTCCCTCCCCCTGTGCTTCCCCACAGGTCAATGCCGCTCATCCCAGCACGTCCGCTCACTCCACTAATCACTGTCCTGGTTGGCTACGGCGCGGCCTATCAAGCGCGACATCATTAGCGTGATCGTCGTCGCGCCTCCAACCAGCGTGGAGCCTTAGATGTTTTGGTAATTACCTATTTTCAGCTGAATCGCTAAATGGCCGAGCTCCGCGCTCTTTGCTTTACTGAAATGCCTTTGAGGAAATGGACAAATCTGCTGTCGACGATTTGCTGGAGTATAGCCGATGTACGTTCTCCGAAATGTACGTTCATCCAGATGCTTTCTAAATGTCTACCGTGCTACATCCATGTCGGATATATAAAATAAATTAATTCTATTGTAAAACATCGTTTTCACCTTAGCTACCTTGTTTATTGTAATATGCATGTTAAAATATTGTTCGAAAAGAATGCGTTAATTAAATCATGCATATCAGCTTCAAATGACTGGATAATATTCTCTCTGAAAATGTATTAAATGGCGAAATATAGTAATTTAATAATAAATGAAACGTCACGTACCAGGAACCATTCCAGCAAGTGTTGAGGTGGGATAGCTGCCCTGTCCTGTAGGGGGCACATGAGGGGGGTACCCAGGTAGGGTTGTATTTGCCATGTCTCGACCTGGAGAGAAGACAGAAAGAAGGATGCTGGTGTTTAGGAGTCGCTCAGTGCAAACGAAACACGCATCCCAAAGCTGTGGAGAGAAACAGCAGCTAGAGGAAGCCGGAGGATGACGGCATGAACCCGCGAAGCACATTCCCCAAGCAAAGATGGCGTCGGAATCCAATCACTGCTACCATTCAGACAAAGTCACGGAATCCTCCTGGGCGGGCAGTGCGAACAACCGATCGCGCTTCACAAGTGCGCAAATGGATGGAGACGTGACACTAGCGTTCGGCATTGTTATACAAAAGAATATGTGCATGCAACATAAAATAGAAATGATCACAACACACACATATAACCCAACACATATATACCCCCCCCCCCCAATGAAAAAAAAAACACTTAGTTATGACAGCTGACAAATGGTGGCAATTTTCGTAATTTTAGTTTTAGGCCTGATTCTGTCCTCCGGCAAGGTGACTCTGCTTTAATTATAAATTAAACTATCAATTAAAAGTACTGTTGAAATAAAGGTGGTGAGGTACAAACAAACAATGCCAGCGAGAGCTGCTTAGTCAGTAGTTCGTATGGCTTTCCCAAGTCCCAATTAATCTGACTCCAAAATGCTACCCCCCAATTTGGGCCTGTCTTAAGAGTTCGAGTAAACCCGGAATAGCATTGCACGCTAAGCTCCATGGTCACTTATTCAGCTGCCGTAATTGGTACCGAGGGCTAACTGTCCTACTCGGGGGGCTTGGCTTTCCATTTGCAGCGCCCCCCCCCCGGCCCCCCCACTCAGCCAAACCCAGGGATTCAGAAGCCCCTGCAGTGTTGTTAGTACCGGGTGGGGGGGGGTGACGCCGCGGGCCATTCGGAAATGCATCGCCGAAGTGGACATTAACAAGGGGCCTGAATGCGGAGTCTTGACAGATGCAGATGTGCCATGCGACCGCGTGAACTTCGGACAGACGTGCGGAGTGATGCTGCACATCGATCGTCCGTATAGCGCTGAAATAGTCAGGAGCGTTTTTACCTAAAACTAGCAGGAAGGCAATCATTCGGAATAATACCTCGAGGACACAAGCCTTGAGTCGACACGCTAAGGTACAGTATGCTATGGGAAATTGCGTACGTTCGGGAATTTCTCTACTAACTCTCACCTTGCTTCTATCTATAGGGAGCGGGGTACCTGAACACGGTAGCCAGGCCCTGAAAAGTACTTCCGGCTTCAGTAAGGGTGTACCTGCAAGGATAGGCTGGCTTGCATACTGCCCGTAGCTGGGGCCGTTGCGGGCATAGGCAGTGTAGCAAGGGGTGGAGGCGTCTACTGACACAGTGGGCTGGAATGGCTGGTGGTGCGCTAGGCCAGAGCCCGCCAGGGACGAGGGAGTGAAAGGGGCCAGGGACGCCTCGAGGGGCTCCTGCTTTACACAGACCGAGGATGAGTGGGATTCTGCCGGATGGAGCACAAACAAACACACATACAGTGATGACACACACATACGCACACACATGAAGGAAAAGGGGGGGGAGAAAAGGAGGAGTGAATGATGAAAATGGCCGGCAATGACGTGCTACGCCGCAAGAATCTCCCGTGCCGCGTATGAAGGGAATGTCAACAAACAGGAGATGGATCCTTTTTTTTTGCTTAATATGCGTATGTGGCGTATACAGAGAGGGAGAAGATCGATTCGTAGAGGAGATGCGACCATGTGATCGCCTTTTGTCACAGCGATTCGCTGGTCCAGAGGCCACTAAGCATTAGCGGAGGAACGACCAGTTAGAACAGGTGAAACTGCACGGAAAGGCGGATTTGCTGACGGAGGTGTGGGGCGGGGGTACGGGGCTAATTCGTACTCCATGGGGGGGGGCGGGGCTAAGCCTCGCACAATGCCCACCGAGCCCTTAGTTTAAAGGCTGTGTGGACACCTGCCATGTTTTGGGCTGGAGCACCATGCTGGAATCCAACCCCACCGCTGTCCTGGGGCATTCCATTACCCTACCAAAACAGGGGTTTCTGGGGAAAGAGTAATCTTTACTTAAGGGGCACTAGATAAAGTATTCTGGCGCAATGATTTGCCAGCCCAAGTCCCTGGGCTTCCTATTTAGCCCAGAATCTGGAGGTAGCATTTCGGGGGGGGGGGGGGGGGGGGGGGGCGTACCTCCTTTGGTGGTGGGTACCCTTTCTCTCTGGAAGTAAATTACTTAAATTGCATTTATTAGGCCTGCCAGCACAATTTACTTTGCTGGCTTTTCAATTCAATACGCGCAAACTACCAATTTCAAGTCTAACTGATAGAATGCAATAATTGGAACATTGCTGACATTAGCAATGCATTTTAAGCACTGAATAATTAGTTAAGAAGTAGTTTTTTTAATATATGTTAAAATATACAGTAAATGGATAAAATGGGTATTTGGGTAGTTGAAACGATTGCGCCCTCTGTGGTAGTTTAGGGGGCTATCACAGTGGAAGGCATTAAAACAAATATCATGCTTATTTCGCAAACGATTCCGTGTGAGAGGCTAAATAAGCTAGTCCTGCCATAGCAGCATTTCAAAACTAATGCGTTGAGGTAAACAATCTACTGAAAAGCAAATTCCGGAATAATTTCGCTGATGGGCCTCGGCCTCTTTCGACAGCCCCCAACCCCCCACCTCCCCCCCACCAAACTCTGCCACGTTTTCCTGAGCAACTCAAGCGATCAATGTGAGCACTGTTACTGGCGCTACATGTCCTCTTTAAATCCTCTTCTGTTTGTGAGGCCTGTTGGGAGAGCTCTCAGTACGCCATGATAGCCTCATTAGCTGCTTCCTAGCCATTGTTGTTTTACAACAGAATTGTGTGTAGAGATTCCTCATTAAGATAAGGGTTTCTTTATACTGTGCCCTTCTGTGACAGCCCTCTTAGACATAACGCCTGAAAATCAAGCCACTTTACTGGCCTCTTTCCCACACAAATCAATTCAAAGGCCTCTTTTTCCGTAGTTCTTACAGGGCAGACTTCTCGGCACAAACCAACGTGGTTTACAAAACTATGGCAACACATCCAAGCAAACCCCAACTGACAGTCTCTCTTCGTAGTATTCTGATGAATTTGTACCAGAATATAATTAAGGATCTGAAGGCCATTTATGGTTGATCTTGCATTAGCCGAAAAATATGCTACTGTTGTACAAGCAAAAATATATGCAAAAAAAATATGAATAAAAACAATGTTATGGAATATAGCAAGACGGATAACAGGGATGGAAGAGGTCTTGTGAGAAACGGGGAATGTCGTTCCCACGGCACCCTGCTCAGAGACTTCCAGACAGGCGTGATCACCGACCACGCCGACCCAAGTGGTACGTTCGAGATGGCTGAACTTTAAAACCACTGAAAACGGTGGCCGCTTATTGTCCTGGAGACGAGTTAACGCTTGACACAGAACTGTCACCTCCCCCCTCCCCGATTACAACGACAGAAGATAAACACGCGCCCGGGAGGTCTCGGGGTAGCTGCAGAAGCTCGTTTCCCTGTTCCTATTTCAGCGCCGCTCGTCACAGCGAGGACCGAATCAGAAGTGACCTTCATCCTGCTTGCCAGCATGACAAAGTCCCCAGCAAGTGACTCTTTCAGTGGTTAGAGCATTAAATTTGCCATGATGGGGACACCTTCATGTTCATGACAACAACAACAAAAAATCTTTGACCTCCAATTTCTATATTCGGGATGCAGCAATTCATCACGAGCCAAAAACCCCCACACGCTAATTAATTACAACTAAGTAAAGAATGTTTGGAGAGCCAAATTGCTTTAATTCCCCAAACACAGAGTGAAAGTCATTCATTATCAAATGTGTGCTCAAAGGTTAGTGTGCTTTTGAGAAGACGAAATAAACATTAATTTCTGCACTGGGCTGGGTCTCCCCCGGTGAGCGGGCAGACAAGCAGTTTGTCAAGAGGGCACACGTCAGGAACCTGGGGTTAGGGGACTGATTGTTGCTTGGTGCTCACTGGAGAATAGCACGCCCTTCTTCAAAAATAGCTCGGACCGGGATATATTTCAGCCCCGGCGGACGCTGAGTGGGCTTATTATTATTATTTTTATTTTTTCCTTCTCCCACTAACGCCCAAGCCGCCTCCTCTGCGTCGGTAAAGGCTGAGGTGCGGAAGCTGGCGTCCCTGCTGGTGCCTTCATTTCCTCCCGAGGACATTCGGAAGCAGGCAGGAGGGCGCCAACACCTGCTCAAGTTATTTTTTTTTTTTCAGCGTGACGAAGGGGTGCCCATTGACACCATACCATCCCACTGGCACCAGGAAGGCCAGCTTTAATAGCCCCGGTGGGGGTGGGGGCATGGGGGG
>JAODJU010000041.1:9035988-9052054 GCA_026776725.1 Gnathonemus echidnorhynchus
CCCCCGCAGATGCACTCACACTCTGCCAGCACCACCAATAGTCGGCAAGTGTAACATGCTACTTTTAATTTGCAATAACACATGACAATGGCAGATTAATGGCTCTTATGACACCTGTGTCCCTGAAGCTCCTCTTCTGGAGACCCGGTGTACATAATGCATGTCACACTACATTATCTCAACATCCTTCTTGTAATGGGGACCATCTTTAAGGGCACCGGCGGCTCACAAGGAAGAGCTGAGTCCGGCAGACGTTCAGCACAGCACCGCGAAGACATCAGGACGGACGCCGAAGGCCAGGCAGCCAACGATGTCACGACGCTGCGCGTCTTGTACCCGATCCTGTACGTCACTGATGACGGTCCGTTCCTACCTAGCCGGCGCAGAATTTTTTTTTAGTTATTATGACCTAATGAAGATGAGACCTGCCACACCAAATGAGCCTAAGGTAGCCCCAAGCTACTGTCCTACTATGAAATTTAAACCATGTATTAACTGTCACGAGGCCTCCCTGATGTCTCTGCGTGAAATGAGAACTGCGTTTAAATAACACCCAGTATTTTCAACAATTGGCATGAACTCAAATAAGCAGGCATGAAGTCTTCATCAGGCCCTGATTAGCTTGACGGCAAACAATGCGTGGGGAACGGGGCGCTCCGGCACGACGCGTAACACGCATCACCGCTAACTGTCCGTCCCTTCCGTAGCACGCCAAAGAACAACGTGAAAATCAGCCTATTAAAATAGTTACGCTAACATGGTTACTTGTCGTACAAAAAATGATTTGTTGCATGAGTTATGTGTCACCCCATTATTAATTATATAATTATATAGACCGTATAAAAACCGTATATATATATATACACCACATTTAGTGTTGCATTGAAAGGCCATGCATTAAGAATATGAGCACAATGCATCGTCATTTAAATATTTAGCGATGCAGTCGCCATGAGAGCAGCATTCCCCATTTAATCTAATGTAATGTATATGGGTTGTATTATACTCATTCAAGAAACCGCCTGTTAAAGCCTTTTGTGTCCGATGCACCTGTCCCAGGCGTCTGTGAGTCCCATCTTCGGGTTTTAGGTGCTTACTGTCTGCCTGCTGTCTGTCCGCGGGTAAGTCTACAAAGATAATCCACGTCCTTCCAAAGCTGTGGGCTTCCGCTGAAATGGAGGCCAGGTACTGGAATATATGCAAAACTACCCATTTAGCCAGATTTTAGGAGCGACGTGCCACAGATTCGCCAATTATCAGAATGAAAGCCTAGTGAAAACAAAAGCCAACGTCGCAACCTCTCAGCCTCAGTGATTCCACACCTTCCCTCCTCATGCTTTGTTGCTGCTACATAAGTCTCATTAGAGTTGATGGCTCTTAAGCAGTTCCATATTAATCCTCCCTGATGACTGGACTCTCGGAGCTTTAGGGCTGAACCTGGCCAAGTTGGGGAAGAAAACAGCAGACACTGCATTCTTTACGCGTACGGTGGAGTTCTCCTGATTCCTGACGTTCCACGCGATTCATCGCAGAGCTAGAACGTCGTCAACATGCACTACAGCCTTCGCCCCATGTAGACCAGGCAACATCTCACAGATGATGCCTTCACACGGAATCCAGGTGTCTGACGAATAACCGAACAAACCCGGTGTTTGCAAATGTAACCTACAATATTCTATTTACCTCCCGTATAACTACAGGGGAAACAACAGCATTAAAGACTGGACTAGCTTACCAGCTGAGAGGACAAAGGGGGTCTTACTCTTACTGCTAACATTCCCTAAGTTTTTCCCTATTTATTTATAGATTGTCTTACTTATTCCTCCCCCAAAATGATTTTTACTCGCGGTGGCCTGGTCTACCACAGTGCTGTCAATGCACCTACTCAATTTTTCACTGGGGAGATGTTTATTCAATGGCATTAAAAAGCCTATTGCTTACAGAACCTATAATCTATAAAGCCCCTAGGCTGCCTGTATCCGCTCACCAACTTACTCAAAAAGAGCAGAGGGAAAAAAAATGCTTTTTGAGTTGCAATGTCTTGGGCTGACCTGATTGTTTGGCTGCATCATCTTGACATGTAATTATCCTTCTCCTCTTAATCAATTCAGCCAAGATTAATTGCTGAAGACAACTCTGGAGGTCAAATCATGAAATCAAAAAGCCTTTCATTGGCATTCATGCATTATAAATACAGTATTTGTATATTCATAAATGTTAATTTTCTTCCATAGATAAGTTATGGGGAAATTGTCAATAACTCCTTTAGCGAAGAGCTGTTCCTTTTTTCAATGTTTATCAAGTACGTTTCATGCAGTTGTTAAAAAAACAAGTTCAGTGTATAAGCCCAACCAATACAGCCGTTTAGGCATCTTTGCAGAAAACGGAGCGCGTCTTGAAATGGATTATGTAATTGCGTCTACACCCTTTCCAAACTGTAATTCACAAATAAGTGCTCTTTCTCTTTCCTTACATTCAGCATTCCTAATACATATACAACTTTCATTTCTGATGCATAACAATTTCAGTGAATCCACTGATTATTACCAAGGCACACCTAAAATTACAGTTCCTTTTTATAATATTACAATGATATTACATCAATTCCATCTTGATCGTTCTCCATCGCTATAGGTGGAGCATGGAGCTTAATACAGGGAGCTAGTTGCAGTGGTTAGATGACAGTCTAACCAAAAATCAACATTTGAAACAAGCACAGTAAAAATTCACTTTTCTTACCATCCTCTCGTTTCCTCTTTTCGCCATTCGACCGCGGAATACCCAGAATGCCATTGATGGAGTAAGAACCCACTGGATCATTGGAAGCACTGGAAACAGGTGGGGAGGTTGTACTTGGTACTGAAAGAGTAGTGGATAGAATGAAAAGGAGACTCAGCACAGCTCATCACCTGAACAAGACCACTCAGGATACAAGAGTCTACTTATGGCCACAGCATGACCATGATGAATGTCCGCCAAACCACGAAACTGTCGCGTCGTCTTCCATATACACCATAAATAAACGCTAATAGTAAAAAAATTAAGACCTTCAACAAAAGCACCTCACTTTTGAAAATAAAATTTTAAAAACATCAGAACTTATTGCCCCGCATTGCTATAGCTGGCAATGACATGTACTCAAGAAGAAAATCTATACATATATTTGCTTTTGGACAATTTTATTGTCGATGCGTTGGGCTGTAAAATCTAAATGCACTTGCATGTATATACAAAGCAAATTAAAATGACAGAAGAAAGGCTCCATACCTATGGTGTGGCCAGGGGTGGACAGCGGGGTTCCGTCTGGCGATGGATGAAATGGCTGCTGAACTTTGGTCCGAATAATCCTGCGGAGTAATCATAGTAAATTTTGTATCAATACCATGACTAGAACCAACATTCTTCCAATGAAGCCTTTCAATGTGCATTTGGAAAACAGTAGCTATACATGTGGGTAACTGTGGAATATTTATGGGTTAAGCCTACGGTTTCTCAGCTCCTGGGTTTGCATTGGATATTTTGAGTATATGTAGCACAAGGCTGACCCTAACAGTAACAGGAACCTCCCTCGAGCTGCTAATGCGATCTAGCTTCTCAAATGCTTTTCATACAGCCACTGTATCTTTTAGGTGTGATTTGGGGAAAAGACTTCATTGCACTTTTGGTCTGAATGATCTTGCAAACAAAGCATGAAATCACATCAATTCACCTCAATGATCAGCTTCACTGACTCTACCTGGTCCACACTAATCAGCTCCCTCCTATCTCTCCCCCATTCTTTCTTGGAGGGGTTACACAGGTTCTGGAGACTCCTGACTCCCTGCTTCCCAGATCAAACATCTCTGTAGAACCCAATACCCACAAGTGCCAATGCCGATGAGGTTTTATTGATCAAGGATAAAAAGTTGTGGATTAGTCACACAGGCAAACAGATGCAAATAGAATGCTATAAATTACATGTGACAGTAAAGCAATAGAGGCTTACTGCCTTTGCACAAACCTACACCAGCATTAGATTCCTGTAATACGACTGGCACTTGACAAGACAGAGGCTGCTGTCACAATAACTTTGGAACTCTGAAAGTATTTACCGTATATGACACAATTCCTGCTTTGAGCTGAAATTTAAGATGGTGGTGATGGATCAACTTCACCTTAAATACCCCATAATGACTGGGTGCCTTCCGCATTAGCTTTAGATTGTCCGAAAAATACAAAATAAATTTCACCTTAACGAGTCATAGAACATTGATCACTATTCGTAAAAAACTGTATTCTGCTTCAACAACCAGTAATGAATGTTTTATAATGATTACGATGTTAATATATTACATTTATATATACTCTGTACATCATAGTTTATTCATTCCAATTACTTTGGAATTCCCTAAGTCTCTGATTACATCGTCCTTGTAGTAAGGTGACATAAACTAACACTTTTCAGAAGACACATATCAATATTTTATCTCGATTTCCATTTCTCTCCATAACAATTATTTGCCCCCCCCCCCTCCCCGAGGTTTGTGAGCAGAATATATTTGGGGAGTTTATTTTGTGCTCTTAATATCGAAAAAACAATTTGGGGGGGTAGATTTATGACTTGTTGCTGGAAATCCCCAGAAGAGATATCAAAACTGCTTTACGTTTCAATCAATAGCATTGAAAGCCAATGAAGACCTTTTTCCAATGAGAAAAACAGTAATATTTGTTTACTTAAGCCCTGCTGTGACGAAGAAACAAAGTAGAAGCCCATGGCAGTGTAACCTTTAATAATTAATGCTGAGAAAATGTGTTTAAAGCTAGAGCATCCTCTTTGGTCCGCAGACCTGAGGTCAGTTTCCTTAGCCTACAACCTTCTTGGCCCTCATACTGCATTTGCACTCTTTACTGCCATAGAACCCTAGAGCAGAGCTGATGCTGATGTGAGAGTGTCAGACCAGCTTCTCTCGATATACGTCAGTGCAGCCGACATGATTCTGTACATCTAACAGGGGAGACTGGTCTGTGGGTGCACTCTGAAGTGAAAAGGACTGTTCCACCTAAAGACGGCCTTTATAGTCCTCTCTTAAATGACAAAAGGAATGAAAATAATTGCTGATTTTTCCGCGGATCTTTAATGACTAATTGATAATCAGTTAACCTGTGGTCATTGTAAAATCACATTGTATAACATCATCCTCTGTAATGCCAACTCATACACATGAAAATATAGCAATATATTTTTTTCCCCCGCTTGGCACTCATTGGCACTGAGCCAATGTCAATGTTTAAAATGCAGACTTAAAAATTTCACACTGATATGTTCAGATGGAAAAAAATGTATAATAATAATAAATAAAAGAATTGTTTTAAAGACAAAAATAACAATGAGAAATATTCTACAAGTACTCAGGCATGATATCAACTGCATGCCTGACATAGTCCAGTAATACATTCAAAAGCAGCATCGATTTCATCCAAAACTTCTGCCAACTACTGTGCATCTTTCAGAAGCCAGCCTCCCATTATAAAATGACAAAAGTCCCTGATTAATGGAAAATAATCCATTCAAGCATTTTCATTTGTGATATTTATTTTTTATTTATTCAATATTTTCTGTCAGCTAGATACACTACAATATTAGTTAAACGTAAATAATACTACATTTAGATAATAATAACGATAATAATTTTCACAAAGACATGGAGTACTTTCTGTCACGCATGGGTGTGGATCTTCTAAGATTAGCCTTGACAAAGTTGAGAAATAAAACCGCACGTTACAATAGATCAGTGGCTGATTCCATATAAGATATATTTAACAGAGCTCACAGTTCTGTGAGAAGATTAAAAAAATATCCTTCAACTTCTTATGGTAATAGAAATACATTTCTTTGTATTTGCATTTTAATTTCCCACATAAACAAAGGCCCGTGAAGTGCTTCATTTCTAAATAGCGAGCTTGAATTTAATTATAGAGGTATTTTAATGCCATTAATGCACATTTTAAATGTATCACATACATGTGTCGGAGCCTGCTCAAATTGCCCTTTTTTAAGCAACCACGGTGCATGAAATGAATTTTTTCAGCCTTTCTTTTTCTTAAAGATGTCTTGTGTGAAGCTGCCCGCGCTCTCCCATCAGCTCATTAAAATGTAATGCAGATACCGACTCTATGGAACAGTGCTTCCTAACCAAAGTTCATTACTGGTGTTCTCGGCTAGGGGGTTCCTCGCCGCCGTGTTTCGTCTTTCCTTTCTTGCCTTCCTCTCTGCCTACCCTTGTCCCCTCTGAAGTGAAATATGAACGCTCTCAGGCCATTTGCCGCCGCGGCTCTTTCCCGTAAGCGGCCCGCCTCGCAAAACGGAGCTCAGAAACGTGCCGTTTTACCGGGGACGTTGCCTTTTGCTGACGTGTCCCAAAAGCGTCAGATTTGACGTGCACCGCGACCACGTATAAAACCGGTGTGCCGCGCGTAGCACGTGCTTCGATGTTTGCGCGGTTCCGCGATTTCACACTTTTACTTTCTCAGAGCGTTTCATTTCTTACCGGTTGTCTGTTTTATTGCAGTTATTACACACTCTTAATTTTACGACTGAATCCAATGGTCTTGTACAAACTATGTAAACTACCCTAATGGCCAATAAATTAAAGTTAAAAAATTGAAATGTAGATATGCACACAGGCCTACTTAAAATTCAATAAACTGAAAAATCAAATCAAAAAGCATATTATGTATAATATATTTAAATCGAGGTTCTGCGTCTGTTTCTTATAGTTATCTGAAGTAGTCTGGTCATAAATAAATTGAATTTGCTGCTCCATTTTTGTCCCGGCATGTGTTTATTTGAAAACATAACTGCAGTAACACAGCTCCTTCACAATATCAGAACGTTCCTTCCCGACGCTGCGCCACTTTTCCCGGTCCCACTGTATCTGATTACAGAGTATTGATCGGTTTTCATCCAGACAGATGTGATTTTGGTTCCCTCAGTCTCAGACCTGCTGCTGACGGTTGAAAGATTTGGGATTGAATTGCACAACTGAGACCACCCTCGGCGTGGAAAAAAAACACACATTTAGCTTTTTTCGTATTTATCATAATAGAATAATCCCACGCCAAGGCACCTGCACACAGAAGCGCGTTCACACCGCTCGTTATTTTGGTTAGCCATGATACGTCGCCAAATAATGTATATACATACATTGAAATTAATTTCCAATATCATTTTCTAAATTATATATGAATAATTAAAACCACCTGACCTAATCGCTAACAATTTAGTAATTAAAAATAATTTGGCCTACTAAAAACATTTTACTGGTAATCGCATTTCAATAAATACTTCGACCTAATTTCAATAATTTTCAATAATATACAATGGTAATACTTAGTCATTACACTTAGGATAAATGTATAAAAAGTAAGCAGATTCATGCCTCACTAACGCAATATACAAATAAAACACATTTAGGTAAATTTAGCACACAGTGTTATTATATAGGCATATAGGTGATATTTCCTGTAAGCGTGACTTTGATCGCTTTCATTAAAAAATATAATAAAGTGACGTGAGTTCTTATTTTTAAATATATTTTTTACTCACGTACTTCCAGTTGAGGTCAAACTTTTGGTAGCACTATAATCGACCCATTGCCCCCCCCACACACACACTCAAACGCACGCACTATGAATGGTTAACAACTGGCCGAACTCAAAATGTAAGCGTACAACTTTGATCTACAACCAGTGTACTGCAGATGTATAAACGAAACTACGATAAGCTAAAGTACATTTGTTTTACCTGTTGATGGATGACACACTCGGGACCGTGTCATTGTCGCAGATACCTTCTGCCAACAGTCGGTCTCGTATCTCCCAGGCGAACATAGTAGGATTCTGCCGTTTGTAGTCTGCGATTTTATCCACAACCTTAGGAGTTGCGACTTTTGGTTTGGACCCTCCGATTACTCCCGGCTTAATGCTTCCAGTCTCGTAGTATCTGTAATGAAAACTAAGGAATGTAAATATTGTTTGAAAACTAATTGCAGGCCTGGTTTATGCGATGTCATTATGTGCCGATTAATAAAGTGCCGCGCTTTAATGTTTTTGTTCTGTAATTAAGTGTTGATTCCACGATTGATGTAGGCTATATTTGCCTTTATTATGAACTTGACGCAGCGCCTGTTTTTCAACTGTAATTAAAGTAAAATAATCAGACCTATCAGTTATGAATTACTTGCAGTTAAGTGACGGATTTACTATGGCTTTACAACAACTTACAAGACAAGGTACCCATACAAATATGAACAGGATTAACTTCTTTGATACATTTCTGAACATGTATTTTCTGCAATGTGCGGTCAATACAGCCGAAGCGTTGTCTCGATAGATGTATTTCGTTTAGTCTATGCAAAATATGGTTATATTGAAAGAAAAACATGGGTAGTTTTCTTAACTGCTGTTTAAGTGACGCTGTGGCCTACGATTTGGCTTTTTAATGTCTGTGATTTTCATGTTTAAAATGTAATTCATCCAAATAACTTTATTGGACTGTTTAACATAGATTTTACTAAATATAGGATGGGATACGGACACTTTATTTTTCTATATTGCTGTATAGGGGACATGCCTCATTGATATTATTATCTAATATAAAGATAGATATGTGTATGAAATAGGCATGTGAAAAAAAAGGAAATAAGGATATGATGTATGACGCAAAATTCTTATTTCTCCTACCTGCCAAGAATTTTGCTGACGCAGCCATGGCTGACCCGTAGTTGCCTCGAGATGTCACAGGGTCTGACTCCCTGGTGCGCGAGCTCTACAATCCTTTGCCTCACCACATCAGGTAGGGGTCTGCCATTCACAAACACCCCGCCTAGCTGGTTTACACCCCCATGCCCTATATGGGAGACAACAGTACATAGAGAGAACCATAACATTACATACATTTTGTAGAGAAATTTGTTCAGGTTCTCTAATTAGTTAAAGATGGACACCGTTCACGTTTGATCCGAATGCATTTAGTTAAAACAAATTCTTGAAACCGTCGGAGGTATTAGCCATTTGTAAGACTGTGGTTCAGAATTTTTACATGTTCACTCTATTACGTCAGAACAAGACTTTAATAATAATTATTTTTGCACTTACAGAACATTATCTATATTCGCATTTCTTTAAATATTAAATTTGGATTTTAAGGAAATACATTTCTGTGATATTCTTATACATAGATAATGATTACAGTCATTGTCTTATTGTTATTACGGTAATTATGTGTTTCAAAACCCAGTAAGTCCCAGTAAGTGATTTTTATACACTTTTCTTTTTTTGTAATATTACGAAGCTTGCTCACTTGCAGCAGGAAGGCATTTGTTTTATTTCTTCTTCGTGCCAAAATAAGGCCTTTTTCACAAATTCTCCCTGAAAACTCCCGTGTAATACAAACAGCTTAGCTTAGTTTACGAAAACACTTCGATTGCATTCATTTTCTAAATAAATGATTAAAACAGCCGAAGACGTTATAGATTTCGGGTTGAACTGTAATAAAGGCGCGTTACATTTTCCTCCTATACCAAGCGAGCCAAGCACATGTCGCAGGTAGGTTATTAAGTTACAAGCTGTTTAATTTTCCTTGCGCAATTATTATAAATAATTAAAAAGAGCTTTGATTACTCATATTACAAATTATTTAGAAAAGGCATGATTAGGAATTAATTATTTAAAAACCCAGTGGAAAATGGTTATCTCCTTGAAAGCCTTGATATCGTGTTGGGTCATATTATTACTGCATCCTAGATCATATTTTTAAATGAATAATCTCGATAATGCAAACCACTATAGCTCGGATTTTTCCAAATATAGGTATAACAATTACTATTCGGTTTAAATTTACACTGAGTCCACCTCTATCCATTTAATTGTATTTTCCTTGCATAGTTACGGTGTGAACGTTTCACAAATTTATCCAGAAAGAAGTCATTGAACACGGGGTCTTTTTGAAAAATACTAACCTCTTCGAATACTCGTGAATATACTCCATGTACACGCTACATATTTGAGCATAGCTTAGTCAATATAACCGTTTTATTGCAAGCTATAGAAATGTATATGGTTAGGACTAAATATTTCATAGCATTTTGCCTGGCAAGAAAATATACGTTCAGTATTAAGCGCATGTATAAATTAATATATAAAGAGAAACAGCGTTTTTCCTAGACTTACATCATCGCATCGATGTACACACATGTCGTTTAATAATTTGCAACGAAAAGAAATTTATTTTACCTAATAGCTAATACAATATATAGGCCTAAATCGGTGTGTCAGTTTTCTGAAGGAAATTCGCATGGTGTCCTTAATAATGAACTCTACGAAACCGTATATTTCATCTCAGAAGCTACAGAATTAAATCGTCCTAAGCCATAATTAGATCTATTATGGTGGTATTTAATGCGTAAACTCGGAAGCTATCATGGCTTATGGAAAAATAAACACATTTAACTGCGCATAAGGTAAACATCCACATCAAACTCCTTTACTACTCACGGTGCATCGCTGTGAACGGATCTGCTTTGCAGTGAATATCCATTGGATAGCAAAGAAAAGAAAGATAATCAATTGAAGTCGCCGTTTCGCCTTGGTAATGTAGCTTAAAAGTCAAAGAAACAAAATTTGCGTTGAGACTTTTAAAAACGGCGTTTGCTTTCGGAGGCAACCGATCAAAACGTAACTTCTACAAAAAGTTGTCTTGCATTAATCAGTCCGTACAACGAAGATATAACAGTGGTTTGTCAGGTGAAAAACATGACCGACACTTCTTTCAAATGCATTTAACAATTCGGCATTCGCAAAACATGATTCGTTCAAACGTTTTATCGCATAATGACGAGATAAGACAACGTATTATCAATTCGTCTTCCTCTGTCCTCTATTGAAACTGCGGTAGAAATTCCTAGATCCCGGTGGCCGTAGCTGGCAGGTCGCGAGCTGGATCAGATATGTACAAAGATGACAGCAAAAACATGGAGACACCAAAATTGTCTTGTGGTCCTCGGCTCTTCAAGAATAGGATGTGCCTGCCGGAGTCTTTGGGTTGAGAATGAAGCCCCTCTGCTTGTGTGTCCGTTTCTAAAAGCTGCACCCCTCCTCGGGTCCCCCTGGCTTATATGGATGACTTGTCAGACAAAGGCAATAGATTCCAACACTTTGTGATTCGCCAACGCAAAAAACTGGAGCCCAAATGAGGAGGTTCCTTCATCTGCCACTTCGAAAGGGGAGGGAGATGAACAGGGAATTGATTTACAGTTTGAGATAAGCGTTCAGAAGAAATTATAATAATAATAATAATAATAATAATAAAACAAATCACACAGGATCATTTTTAAATATATATTTCTTTACTAAAATAAAAACACTTGTTTCATGGTGTTAATTTTGGACAACTGGACGTTACTTTTGTATTTGTCGTTATTTCCTTCCGTTTTAATATCAGCAACATAAACGCCAAATATAACAGTGTCATCGCCTTAACAATAAGGCTAAAATTATGTTACAAGCACCATTAAGACTAATGTTTTGCAACGACACTAGATCAGGAAGAAGAGTTTAAAGAACACTGGAATATTTTATATTTTCATGTGTATAATTACCTTAATGAAATATAGATATGCGTCTATTATAAGTCAATGACACTTATCTTCTAAGCAAAGGAAATATGCCTTTGAATTACGAATATTCGAACCAATGTGGAAATGTATACACAACACCATCGAATATGGGAATTTTAGATGTATAAGCATCGGGTTCTAATACTGCTAAAATCACGACTTTGTAAAACATCTAATTACGATTTTGTCTTTATCGTCAAATTTACCGCTTGTAGGAAATAGAAAATAGTATTTGCTAGTTTCCACGTTGACTTCCAGTTCTGTGTTGTGTATGGTCCCTTTCTGTAGATGGCGCTCCTTCGTTTCATTTATCTCACCTCTCAGCAATAAGAGTTAAGGAGGTAAAACTGTCACAAGGTAACTCCACGTAGTAGTAGGTCTGGTAAGATAAATACATTTTTTTTTCATCTTTAACTGGCGACCTGAATTAAGGTTAAATAATGCTATTACAACGATTAAAAGGGTTTTATATTTTGTAACATTAATTTCATGATATAGTGTATTCTAATTCACCGATTTAACTATTGCGTACAGCTTCTCAGTCATGCGGTATAAACATGTTTACATGCAGTACGCTTTTAAGTAATGTCAATATGTCAATATAGTAACTGCAAAGAATATAGTGAAACTATTGTTAGCTTTCATGTACACATAGCATGTACTTACTATGAAGTGTATTTAATTCTTGGTAAAATTGTTTGGATTGTTTGGCGATGGGGTGGGTGGAGGGAAGCAATTTCAACATATATGATATATTACCCCCTAAAATAACAGCCACCTATTTCTTTCTTAGGCAGATCAGAGATCCTTACAGTTTTCATTAACCTTTTACAGAAGGAAGTACCCCTTATTTCCACTTCAAAGGACCTACACGTGACTTCAAAGAAAACAAGTTTTTGGTAGTTTAAGATAGACCGTTCGGCTTCACATCCTTATATTGTCGATAAAGTAATGAATTGCGCACTGTTTCATTCAGACCGTGGTATGTCTATTAGTCACATGTTAAACTGTTTGCTATTTTCGAGTTTCTCTGCAAAAAATATATCTTATATATTTTATGTATAATAATAATAATAATAATAATAATAATAATAATAATAATAATGCAACCATTGTCGCATTTTAGTTTATTGTTACTAGTGGTTGATTTTTTTTTTATGATGAAAGCAAGCCAATTGCAGTGAATAAAATAAAATAATGTATTCAAAAAGCTCTTCTAAAAATCAACCATCACCTCTTTAATCCAGTCAAAGGGGGCTGCCGTTATTTTAGTTTATTTATATATTTATTTTTATTTATTTATTTGTCTGAGGTTTGTATACTCCTAGTGAAAAAGCCCACGTGCAGAAGGTTTGAACTTTGGATTGTTGGGTGTCTCACAGGGAAAGGGCGCCGTGTCTCGTGGTCTGCCTTGTAGTCAGGTTTGGGGATGATTTTTCTTTTTGTTACTGTTTTTGGAGGGAGCTTCTGGTACAATATGTAGCACCATAGGCTGTAATTTCACACCCCACTGCACATAACCCCTAAAGCTACTTTTTCTATAAGACCCCCCAATTCTCTTCCCCTCTGCCCTGCTGCACTCTGCTATTTCTATATTATTATTATTATTATTATTATTATTATTATTATTATTACATTGGCCTGATCTAGTGCAATAATAATAATGTATTTTTAGTAGATGACTACAAACGTTCCAGTTAACCTTTGTATTTGTAACGGTGCTTTCCTCAATTTAAGTGCATCTGCCACTGGTACGGCACGTGCGTAAAGTCTTGGGCTCTCTGTTCGGTTCCTGGGTCGACATATAACCCCGCTTTTTAAATGGGGGCCAATCCATTCAAAACCGACACTGGGTCAGGTCCTCTTTAACAGCTATTCAGCGAAAATTAAACAAAAGGTTAAATCACTATGCGCTCCCAATGCTTCAGTTCCATGGTTGGTCTCTCATTTATCAGACTACTAATTCTGTTGCACTTATCTGTCGCGATATATAGTTAATACACAACTGACTGCTTCACAGTTGATAACTGCTTTAATTCATTAATATCATACACATATCTGGTGTACTTTTGGAAGTGTTTTCTTTTCACCATAGCCAGACCTGTAATAAAAATAAAAATGATATTTTTGGACAGTAAAGCATTTTTTCTTTAATTTTTAACCCTTTACTTGCAACTTTATGTGTGGTTATGAAAAACAGGTTATTTTAATTGTTATTTGTCTTTCTAAATAAATTAATCGAGTAAAAGGTCCGTAATTGTCAAACTGTTTTGGTTAACACTCATGAAGTGTTAATATTGCTGTATTAAATATTAATATTATTCTAATCTGTGCAAACACTGCATTGTTCACAACTTCCCCTAACATTCGAAATTAATTCAGATTTTGCTGTAAATATATAAAGATACATATTTTAGATTGTAGATAATGTATTTACTACAAAGAAAGTAAAGTTACGTTTAAAGTAATTTATTCTGATAATAAATGAAATTGAAATATGGCAGCTGTAGTTTACTTGAACTATGAAAACAGTTGTTCTTCTATATTCTTATTTATAGTCACTTATATATGCGTACATATATATGTGTGTGTATGTCTGTATATACAGCAAAACTATTTTAATAGAATGTTGACGCCTAATTAAAAAAAATGTTTGCTAAAGTGACAGAAAGCCATTTGTCTTTAGCCTCAGCTGCTAATGGCCTGTGGATAAGTGGAATTGAGAGTGAAGGCAGTGGGGGAGAGAGAGAGGGAAAAAAAAGATAGGATGGAGTGGGGATCTCCTAAGATCGGACGAGCTCCGGAACCGAGAAGCTGAAACCCTTCTGATCTACCCACATCCATTCGATCATATAATCTTTCCAACAGTAGCAAGTGAGGCGAACAGTCACGAGCGTCCAATGCGGTAAATTCGGGGATTTCGATTGTTTTTTCTCGAGCCTCTGTTTCATGTTTCCATTCACCTTAATATTATTATGCCAACGTCACCAATCGATATGGCGTTTCCCCCCTAGACCTGTCGTGCTCATCAGTTGGAAGCTGGCATCATTCGTTGTAAGTTGAATATCAAACCTTCCAGAGAGATTATTTGTATAAACCTTTTTTTTTTCCTGAACTGTTTGTCTGCACCGTATAAATGCTGTAGTAATAGCTGTACAGTAAATTATGTTTGAAAATGTTACACCTTGGTTATTATTAAAAACTTTTCGTGCATGTGACAAGAAAACAATGTAAAAGGGGTAATCTGTGCTTTTTATTTTACGTGAAAGAATGTTATTTTTACGGAATTTGTTTTATTAGTGTTTTTTGCTCATTATTTTCGTCGATAACTTACGATACTTGTTAAGGTATTAACAAAACATGCAGGGTTTTGTAATGTTTTGTCAAGGCCACTGGCCCTGAACTTATTGTGATCTGTTGCAAAATTCATATTGGTCGATACGTTAAAAACATTACATAGCTATGCATGCAATAATTAGATCGTTATATTTAAAATGTTCAGAATTGGGTGTTTACAAATATATGTGACCCATTCTCTCTGTAAGCTGCTTATACGAGAAGACACGTCTTCAAGTTTCGATATTATCAATATTTTTATGCATGCATACAGATATTCTGTATTAATAAATGCTCTCGATACAAACCGGTACCAAAAGCATGCGGTCTTAAAACTAACGCGATAAACTGCTACAATTGTTCCCAAACTATGGGGTCTCATTGTCTGAGTTTAAACCGACGACGACTTCAAAAATATTAATTATTAAGGAGATTTTAGCGTTCTGGACAACACAGTGTATACATGGCTTTTTACTTAGAAATTAAGTTAAATTAAGACGAATAAAGAACACTTTACGAGGTTTATTGCTTGTAACAAGTACTTATATATGAAATAAATTCAGATATTTCCCTTGTTGAGTAAATACATACAGGTTCTGAAAAAAATGTTTCAGACGGACGTGGTCGGGGAATGTAAAATTGTACCCCAAGCCTCATTCTATTAGCTACGTCCTTTGATTGCATATTCATGTAGTCTATAGGGTGAACAGATGGACCATCAATTTAATCTATCCTCAACAGCATCAGAGATTGATTTTGTACTTGCTTTTAATTTTGCAATAATTAATTAGATCATTACAACTGTTTTTCATTGATCTTCCCATTATAAACCTAAAATTAAACTGTGAATTACAAATAATCTATGTTTTCAAGTAGGACAATTTAGGAGCGTGTACACAATAGAAAGTATGCCAAATCACCTTTATATCGTTTCATATTTTGCTCTAAAACTTTCAACAAAGCAGTGTTCCTTGCTTAAATAATCTAAGAATTTACACCGATGAGTTTCCTCTGTCTTGTATTCTGAGTTGGGGACTATGGCCTATCATGACGGTAAAAAAAAAAAAAAAAAAAAA
>JAODJU010000041.1:9059470-9077720 GCA_026776725.1 Gnathonemus echidnorhynchus
ATCTTTGTGCTGTTCAGCTGTTTTGCAGTTCTGGAAGATAGACCATAAACACAATATTGTTAAAGCGGTCCTGCTTTTAATGAGTGCCTGCTTTGTAGTAGTATTGGTATGCTGTTGTATTGTAGGTGTGTCAGTACACGGGTCCGGCTCTCAGCCCGAAGCTCCGCATGAGCAGCCCCCACATAAAGCTCCTGATCCTCCCGCAAATGCATCCTGTCACCTTCAGTGGTGTAATGATCATGAAAATTGTGACCTTGATCTATGGAAGGCAATAATGTGACGAGGTAGTTCCCCCCCCCCACTCACATACTTTTCGACTCACACGACGGTGGACTCATGGTGTGGAGTAAACTGAAGGAGGGATCCAAGCAAGATTGTTTAGGGGGGGGGGGGGGGGGCTGTAACGGTGAGGCCATCGCTCTGCCGAATTACGTTCGGCTAAGTCGTCGTGATTAAAGTCCATCTCCATGCAGATTGAAATGCTGGTAGATGTTGATGAAAGAGCTTTTCCGATATCAGTAGAATTTTATCGTTTCACTCCCTTACATTAGCCTGCTCTCAGCTCCTCCATATCACTCTGCTTTTTGGATTAATGGTCTGGTAAACATATTACGCCCCATCCTCCTCGGACCTCGGAAACATCAAGCCCATTCTAGCGGGTGCCTTCAGATTGTGCCACAATCCTTGCAGCATTTACCTTTAAATAAGCTTTTACTTTTTCCCTTCTGCTGTAGAGGGATCATTTGTGCTCTGAACACTGTTATGGTCTGATTGTTTGGTGTGATTCGTTTCTCACTTAAACACTACATCACTGTATTATTATATTTAACTAGCCATTAAATTATTGTACTTTTGACTTTGATATACTGTTGTGCTTGAAAGGTATCTATTTTGTTTTATTAGAAGTTTGCTACAGTTCCCCATGAGTGAAAAACTTAAATTTAGTTTTTGGTTATTTGGTCACCATTTTCATAATTTATAACAACCAATCCTGTGTCATGTAGACTTCTTGTAGCTTTTAAAATGATATCATTACTATACTGTACAATGAATAATTAAAGAAAATGTTCCACTGATGGCTGCTTGCAATAATGTAATATTGATTAAAATTTAGCGATTGTTTTTCTCAAAAACTCTAATTCTTCTTACGATAGCTACTTAATATTTTAAGCAGAGAAATTATACAGACTTATGTGAGATATTACTGCTTCTGTACCACTTTGTGTCGACCATGGTGGTTCTCTGTCAGCTCGCTAGTCCTGTGAAACAGCATCTTCCTTAAGACATAGTTCTGGTGGAGTGGCATTGCACAAGCTCCAAACAGCCCCCAACGAAGTAAAAATCCTCGGTACCGGAAAAGTCAGGAGGCGCAGACATCACCGCAAAGCCCAGCTCGCAGTTTGGGGGAGTCTGGGCCGTGGCTGCGACATTCTCCGATCCTGCCCTCGCCAGCTTTTCATATTTAAACGAGCAAAGGTTTAATTACCAAATGATGACAGTGTCATATGGTGCCGCGATGGCGCCGGGCGCCTAATGAATGCAGAAGAGCGAAGGATGTGCAGGAGACACTGAGTGACAGTGGGATGCAAGAAAGCAAAAAAAAAAAAAGAGAGAGAGAGAGAGTGAGAGAGAGAAAAAATTGCCAGAGACAGTAAAACATCTGTAATTTGCAATTCGCTGGTGTTCAATGGTTGCTCATGGATTAAAGATTTAAAACTATTGTCTGGCAGATGGAAGAAGGAATGAGGGGGAGACTCCAGAGCTGCACATTTACATGTGTACATCAGCAGTCTCGGGATAATCAGAGGGAAAAAAATAAGCTGTCTCCATTACACACTCAGGGCAATGCCTCCATTACCAGCTTTTCCAGAAGCACAAACATTAAAAAAGGCTCTCCCATTTTTTAAGATGTATTTAAATTTGCAGGGACAGCTTGTAGATTGTAACAGCTTTGTACGTGGTTTGCTCTATCTATCTTGATATAATCAGAAGACAGTTCTGAGCACCGAACCTGGATCGGCTCACTTCGGAGTTAATTGCACCGCGGTATTGATATGCGCTGAGATATAGCAGTAAAGCGGGGCCAGTTAGTGTACTGCCAAGAGATGTACATGCTTAACGTTGCATGAAACCTCACTGAATTACAACGTATTCATACTTATTTCCGACCGGTGCTTTGTCATTAAAATTCAGTCTCTTGGACGTGTCTGACCAAGCCCTGCGCGTGGCTTCTAGATGCCTGACGTTGTCTTAAAAAGCCTTTCCGAAGAATTTATTTCGGTAAGTTGGCACGCCCACCCTGATGTTAACGCTAATCTTCCAGGAAAGCTTTATTTGCATAGCTAGGTGTGTGATATCCACCAGCAGCTTGGGTTAAGGCGACAGTCCGACGTCTTTATCATGTAGTGTGTGTACCTGCCCGCAGCTGTTCAGCGGAGATGGGGGGAGCCAGAGTTGGCTTGAAGTGTCCCAAGCTGCCCTGTGGACCCCATCTTAGAGGAGAGAATGGGGGGCCGTGGGATTGCCTCGCGTGACTCTGTGATTTTAACGATCACGCCTTGCTGTCGCTGCCATTCTGTGACGTAACTGATTTGCCCCACTCCGTTGTCCCATTGCAAAAAAAAAAAACTGCTCTAAAAATTGTTGGATTGCAGTGTAATATGGCCTGAGACACTCAGCTGCACCTGCATTCCCCCCCCCCCCCTCCCCCAGAAGCACCTCTGCAAATGAGAAGACACCCAAGAACATCTAAAACTCTACTTCAATTATGCTAATCGCTTTGCTGCCCCTCGGAGATTCTAATGTGTCAACACTGTAGCTTTGGCATATCGGTGTACCTGTAAGGTGCAAATTATTATGCCATTCCGAATGCTGATTTAAAACAGACACTGAATGATTAGTGCTTCAAGACCATTTCCTGAACAGTGATATTTAAAAACTCTATGAGGAAGCAGAAATTAAAATACTACCAATTTTATTTCCTTATTTATACAAAACAAAGTTTAAAATTTGCATCTTATAAACTGTTGTGAGGGGTTGACGTCCCCGTCCTGGGTTTTTCTCTACCTTGCGCCTGTAGCCTCTGGGATGGGCTCCGGACCCCCCACGACCCTGACTAGGACAAGCGATTACATAAGATGGATGGATAGATGGAAGGATGGAGGGATGGATGGATGGATATTATGAACTCAAAATTTGGATAACTTTTATTTACAACTAAATATAATTAATATAAAATGTATTTTTGTTCAGTTCCTTATGCCACGTCTAAGAAGGCGGCTCATAGCTCATCTTTATTCCCAGGCCCTCTGACTGTTGAGCGAGTCCCGGGCGGATTTCTCAGCCTCAGCCCGGAATAACATCTGTCATGGTACCTGCCACACTCCACCGTGGTCAGGGCGTCAGGTGAAGGTGCAGCTTGCTGTCCTCCTGACATGGCACACATGGGTACCCCCTACAACAGCATTCATTAACAGGCAAATGGGGCAAGAACCCAACACATTGAGCGGAATTTCACAGGGATCGTCCCCCGCCAGATTGCCCGCATATCAGATGTGACATCACAAAGCCAAGAAAAAATTAACATCCCTAATCATCTGCCAGGCAAAACATTATTCTTCATGATCCGAATCAGCCATGCCTGCCCCTTGCTTGCGGCAACCCTCCTCTGTCGTCGGGTTCGAGACCGTGAACGGTTATTTATTTATTTGTCCATTTATTTGTTTGTTTGTCTGTTTGATCATGTAGCCCTCAGCTAAAGAAAAATGGTACGTTAGCCTCAAAGTGAACAGGCACATAGCTGGTCAGGCTTGTTGGGAGGCAGAAGCTGGGGTGGGGGGGTTGAGGGACGCATCACTGTGCGCGAAGCCTAATGCTTACTGATTGGATCTCTTTGCTGAGAAGTGGTACGATTTCCATTCCCCCGTAGCACATGTGTGCGTCCGTGTGTTTGCGCGCCTATCCGCCTGCGTCTCTCTGTACGTGTGCCTGCACACGTGCCGGGGATTTCCCGCGCTGCAGTTTTCCGCATTTTCCCCTCTGGCCGATGTACTAAAAAGTGACCCAAAGTAACAACATGTCTTGTAGCCTGTGGATTATGACAGCCAGTGGTCAGTGGAACTTTTTTGTCATCCAAGAAAGAGCCTGTGTTTTTTATATTTTTTTATTCCCGCATTCAGCTGTCCTCGGGTCGCAAAAGATAAACGTGAGTCGTCGTTAATGACGTGAAATTTTATCGCCGTAAGTCAGCATCATATACTCTGCATAGGAAAAGTCCGGCATTTTAACAAAAGACTTGGAGAAGCCTGAGCAGAATTGCCTGTTTAGTTAAAATTTAGCACAGGTTTCAACACACTGCAGAACTAATGTTAAAATGCCCAGTTTGGTAGCTAAATAAAAGCTAATGCTGTATGCGACGTGTCACCCATAGACACTTCCTTCAAATCTTGATTGTAATCAGATAATCCTGAAACAAAGCACACAGGGTAAGTGCTTGTACCTCTCAGACAGCCTGAAGCAGAGGGCTCTAGGTAAACTGGTGAGCTGTTTTCATGAAGGCCACATTATGAAAATTACAATAGCTGCATTGTGTGCTTTGATGCCTGAACTGTGTCTCTTCTCACCAGAAGCAGTCAATTTCGAATCAATAAATACATTGTTTGCCCATGAGGATATTTTAGTTATTTCAGCATTTGAGCTCATTTAGTGCCATTTTTTTTCTTCTCTCTCTGAAATGCTTTGCTGACAAAATACTTGTTATGTTCTGTGAGCTGCAGCGCGTACGAGGTATCATGGCAGACCCGCCTCTGCGGCGTCAGAGCGGCCTGCCGTAAATGCACTTTGGGGAGAGGCTCCAAATGAGCACAAATGAAATATCCTCTCAGCCAAATTATGCATTTATGTGCACCAATAACACGCGAGTGGTACCGGGGGCCGCTGGCGAAATTAGCTGTGTTCAGCACGGGTGCTGCCTCGGTTTGGCAAGGCCCCGGGGCGACAGACTCTTTGGTCCCCCCCCCCCCCCCCCAGCCCCGCTCATCCAGGGGGCGACGATGCCCCTCTAGAGCAGGGCTCCACGGCACGTCGGAACACCCGGGTAAGCAGCCGCCTCAGCTGGGGGCCTCTCCCTCACTGCCAACGAGCCACCTGGATTTGGGCCGCTCCCCCCCCCCCCCCCCCCGATTGGCGTAAGGGGCAGAGGGCGTATCGCTGCTGTCGGGTGACCGCGTAGACCCCACCACCCGGCGCTTTCGCTCCTGTCGGCCCGCGTCTCCATGCAAGCTCAGTTCACACCCACCAGGAAGCGCCAGGCGTTTGCGGGCTTGAGTGCTGGAAGGAAAAGCTGATTCACCTGCCCAAAAGTTAATCGATACCAGGCAGCGAATGAGCCGAATCAGCTCATTTTCTAATGTCTCAGATTTCATATGAATTAAGGGCTAATCAGGTTGTATGATTATTTGTCAAAATTAGAAGGAAGCCAATGGAAAAATTAGCTGGAAAAATTTTATTAATTCAAAATATAGCCAGCGACCATGATGGATGACTTCGCATCTGTATTTAGCATAACTTTTTCCACCAATCCGAAGGGACCTTCCTGAACAGTGTGTAGTTGCGGTGGCCAAAATGAAGCATGTTGCAACCGCTACAGGAAAACACTGATAAACTACATGTTGGCTAAAGCATTATGTTGTTGGTTACTGCTGTTGATTTGCAAAATATGTATTGCGAGCTATATTTGACATTTTTTAAATGATCTTGTGTAAAAATATGGCTGCGTGAGTTGGCTTGGAAGTCAAGTTCATAGCCCATTGGATTTATCTATATCTGGAAACTTTCTCGTACTTCCCGACGTCTCAATTGCCCTCCCTGCCTCTCCGTCATGAGGCTAAATGGCTAACGAGGAAGCGCGGACTTCCTGCGTGAAGAACGTACCGGACACGGACGTGTCCTGAATCCTTGCTTCACAAACCATAATAAACTCTTTAACATGAACGGAAAGTGAAGTGGGGAAAGATCAATGGGAGGAGCAGAGGAGCTTGGCAGATTTAATTAATTACTGCATATTAAAATGTTTGTTTACAGAAATGAACTGCTACGAGAGGTCTGATGTTAATTAATTTAAAGTGTACTTCCCCCGCTCCCCACATCGTGTCGACAACAGCAGAGGCAGTCCTGTATCAGGTAGGCCCGTGTCGCGTTGGATTGCCGTCAACCGCTCTGAGGTGTGTTTCGGGGAAAAAAAGCGTACCACACAAATTAGGGTGACTGCTAACATGATTGCATATTAATATTCCTAATTAGTATTCACGGTAAATGAAGCACAAACTAAGAGAGTCCTGCTTTTTCAATGTCAGTACTTGACCTGGCCAATTTTTCGGTTTACCTCATATAACACTTTGTTATTTAGTATGAAAACTTAAAGAGCGAAGCGATCGAATGTTGCTCGATTAGTTCAACAATACAGTCAGACATCAGTATTTGTTAATGATGTTTAAAAAGCTTGATTTCTTTTCTAAGAAATTCAAATATGGTGTTCTAAACGTGAGCTAAAGTACATCTCTTTATTTGTATAACTACCTGTGGAAAATACTTGTATAGTGAAACATTTAAGTAAGACATTTAAGTAAATACATTTGTTTTTTGTGACATACTTTGCCGTACTGAAGCACAGTGATTTTAACGGGTGTTTGAAGCCGCCTCTGTGAGACGTCAGAAAAAGTTCTTCGGAGCTTTAAGTGTTCTTTGATTCCGACAAATGGCTTCATCAGTTTAGCGGGAGAGTCAGGCAGACGGCCACGTGTGCAGTGTAACCAGGAGTCTCAAGAGGTCTCCCCTGGACAATGATGTATTTAAGTCCCTCCAGAGGTCAGATGGACTCTGTCCAGAACATCACCTGCAATCAATAGTGTTGGTAAACTAGGCACAACTGAGTCGACGCGCAGGCTCCACTTCTAAACACACACTGAGGGAGCAGCATGGCCCATTGCACAGCTAAAACTGCAAGGCGGATGGCTGTAGATGCTGCTGTTTGATGGGGCTGTTGGCCCGGGGGGGGGGAGGGGGGTGGACTCCATAAGCGGAGGAGCTCTGTGAAGGAGACAGCAGCCCTCCTCCGTCCACATCCTGTTCTACGGCGAGGGATGTATTTGTGGAGGATGAGGCCGACATAAGAGAGATACTCAAGTGGAGGTTGAGTCCTGGCGGTTATTACTGACACTGATGGACCTTCTCAGCAGCCAGGAAGCTTCTTAGCCCCAAAATCTCCACTGTAACCTTTTCACGGACTCCCTTCTTGTTTTATTTTTTTTTTTCCCCTCCAGCAACATCGGTCACAACTCAATTGTTGACGCATGAACTCTTTCCTGTTGTAGTCTAGTGCAAGGAAAACTACTGAGTGATTATTAGATCGAGTTACGTAACTAAAATTGCACCTTCTGTGAACGAGCGTAAGATGATGATATAGTCGCGTCATGCTTTGAACATGGTATGAAAACATGCTCTCTGTAATATTAGCATGTTGAGTATTCGGGGGACTGAGATACTCCTGCTTAGGAGCTCCACATGATGGAGTCTCTGTTGGCCCCTGTCAGTCTGAGCCACTAACGCGCTAACAAATGCCCGTGACAGGCCTTGGAATATTTATTGTTTTCGGGGGGTTGCTCGGTGAAAAGGGGGCACAGTTATGGGTCTTGCAAGACCCCCTTTTAGGAGAAACTTCAGACAATGAAGGTATAAAGCTTGGTGTGTCTTCCTTAAGTGGGTTTTGAAGAATTGGCATAGTCATGTGGGCGGCGTTTCACATCTCTCACAAACAAATGAAGCCCCCGCAGCCTCAAAGTGAGATTGATATCTCCTTCTGAACTTCATACAAAACACTGGTATTCTGAATATTGAGAGAGGTGCTTCTTCCTCCACCCCGGGGGCGGGGGGTGGAGTGGGGGATGCTTGGTGTGATACCTCGTCCCTCCATTTTCCATGGGGAGGGAAATAAAAAAAATTGCCCTGTGGATTTTTCAAGTTCATCAATATTCACTCGTTCATCGCAAATCCTGGCAGCTGAAATTCCAAATTGTATTGCTGGATGGATGTTCTCCCTTTGTCGCAGTGAGCGTGTCTGAAATTGAGTTCAAAATTAAAATAGAACAATCCCCAATTTTTATGGACTTCAGTCACAGCCATACATTTCACTTAGTGATGGAAAACTTTTCAATTTGCAGCTCGAGTCTTTAGCACTATCGAGCCATTAAATAGGTCAAGGATGAATGTACCCTGTATATTCTACTCACCGAATGAGGTGACAAATAAATAAATAAATCACTGTTGGCTGAAGAAACCAGCTTGTTTTGATTCACAAAGAGGAGGAATTAAAAACCAGGTGTAGTAGTGGGGGTGGGGGGGCGGGGCAAATATATCACCGTTTTAATTTATAATTGCTATCTGCTTAGAGTCCATGTTATGACATTCCACAATTAGCTAATGGAAAATAAAAAAATTATTTATACGATGTTGATCGCAATACTGTTGTGTGATTCATTCAAGTGCTATATGGAGCTCCAAAGCAAGTGATAATATATCTGTTTCCACTAGGTTTATCAGTCAGTGAGCCCAGTAAATGAATTGATTATATGATTCCTGATGGACTTGGTCATCCTCTGATCTGATGACCTGCCACTATATGGGTCACATAACGTGGAAAAGCCAGCAACACGGCAGCAATGGAACCCTTGCTGGTCTGCTTCAGTCAATACTCACGGTGTTTGGCTGGGTTTTTAATTGGTAGGGAAAAAGAACATTATTGATCGACAACATATAAGCATTAGCGTAAGCTGGATAGTTTATGAAGCTGCTTCGAGCAGAGTTCATTCTGGGATCTGTGGCATTTTGTCATTATTTTGATTTTTAGACACATTGCATGGCGTGTTCATTTTGAATGAAAGGTTTATTCCTAATACATGTATACATGTATGAACATAATCAAGAATGCATGTGTTTTAGCATTTATTAGCAAGTTTTGGCCTTTGTTTTTGTCCTAAATGGGAAGCATTAAAAAGCAATAAAATCCTATTTTTAGAATTATCTTCTCAACATGTTGATGGAAGCTTTTATGTAAAAAAAAACTAAGAAAGTCGAAAGTCACTGTTTTAATTAGATTTACGTAAGTATAGGTTAATGAAGATATAATCATATAAATACAGGAAATAGCTCACTAATCCTTGTCAGGAAGAGTCATGCCAACTGGACAGTTATTCTGTTAATACAAGAAATATACAAATTATTGTCAAAAAACCGACACAGGTGCCCTACACATGAACACTGGACATTATGCAGGAGATTTTTCTGGAATTTAATGGGCTTGGGTAAGCTGTTTGCTTTGTATCATACTCACATTGGGTTTGAGCAAGACAAGCATTACTGTAATCGCTTATGACATAACATCGCTTTTTTAATATTAATCATTTATCATGGTCTTTGCTGTTGATTATTTCACGGAAGATTAGGAAGTCCCAACATCGTACGAGAACTCGGCCGAAACCTCGCGCAGTTACGTAACCCAGATCCGCTGGATAACCGGAATAATTTCACTTTCCGTTCCAGACAAACCAAAGTGTCTCGCTTGATCCTGATGTCGTGTTTGTGCCGCATATTCATCATGACGCACGTCACCAGATCGGTGGCCGTGCCTGAAAAAAAGGACAGCAGTTCTATAATGATTAAACTGAAAGGTAAATCAATTATGAAATAGTCACAAAAGAGCATTTTGTCATAAAATGTTAATTAGGAGGGGTTGCTGACCTCCCTTTTGGCATCCCGTGTCCCCCATCTGAGCACCGGGGGACATGTCCAGTGTTACCACTTAATGACGATAACATTACACACTCACTGAACATAGTCCTGCTTTTGTCTTCATTCACATCGAAATGAAGTTCTTCGGGCCACATTTATCAATCACGGCGGGGCTCCAGCTGTTCGCTCGTCTTTGGCCTGGCTTCAACAGCCGTGCTTACAAATTGTCTCTGAATAGCATGGAGCAGGCTCCCCCCTCTTTTGTCACTGTCTTCTGACAAATGTTTTTTTTTTTTTCCTGCCTCAGCCTTTCCCAGACATATCCTTCCCTACCTTCTGCTCTCCGCTATTAAAAGAGGGTGCTTTGCATTCTTGTATGCATGATAGGTTCACCAGGCTGGTCGGCCAGCCCTCTGCCAGCTCTGTCGGGTTTTGGTACACGCACAAATATACGGTGTGTTTCTCCCTTACGCGGGCTTAGCGCGCCACCAAAACATTCATATTTAATTAACGCTTCACGTAACTTTATTTAAAGATTTTGTTTTGATGGCTAGCTATTTTTATTTATTTATTTATTTTTTTAACGAGTTTTGAAACTTGTCACTCGTACGCTTCCCCAAGCATCTCCTCATATACAAAAAGCCTCGTCGCTGTCTCCAAAATTCACAGAGTGGAATCGCCGCGTGAGGTTAAAAAATAATATATAAATAAATAGAACAGGTAGGGAAAAAAAGTGCTACAATGGATAAAAAATGGAATTGTCATGGCAGAATGGATGAATCGTACAGTTTCTCTTTCGTAACCATTTCAGAGGAAATAATTAAGATAGATGGCCAGATGAATTAGCTGTCTTCCAAGGTCAAACGTTGATTGCCTTATTACTCTATTATTTCACTGTTGTGGAACTATTACCACTGACACTTTTTCATGATATTTTGTACATCCACGAAAAAAGAGAGCGAGGGAGAGATACAAATTGATTGTTTGGCGGCCGAATCAGTCATAGTCATCTTCGGCGGATGGATTAATGGGTTTGATGGTTGTTGCAGGTTCAGGCAGAAAGACTGGCTGAAAACATGAGAAATTGGTTTGAGCCCTTGGGAGCTGAATCGATGTGAGTTGCATGTAAGCTGTTGTGATATTGTTTGGGGGGGTAGTAGGTGGGATAAGGTGGGTGTTGAAGTTTTGCTTCTTAAAGATGCATTTTGTTTCTCTATCCAAACCGGACGTGAGGTCTTACATTCACATTACACAAAAGACTTTTCATTGATGGCCAGAGGGCCTCTCTTATTGTACCGCTTGTTTTCTAAATGTCTGAGTCCAGAGATCTGGAAACATTTGCACTCAAGACAATTTATGGTAACTGACGCTTGCTTTGCAAACACAGAAAGAAACGTGTCTCAAATGAAGAAGTTTAAACATTTTAGAAGATGATCTTGTGAAATATGTAGGCAGAGCAGAATGCATGTAACTCATATTGTTAATATTTTTTGTTATTATCTAGGGGATCTATGTGATATTTTCCCTGCTTGAAGTGTTTTATAATTTAGAAAGTAAATAAAATGAACAGCATTCACATGTGTTCCAGATTAAAGTCAATTACATGCCCTAGTATAACAAAGTCAAACTAATTTATTGAATCTGATTACATGAAAATGGATACAATATTTACCTATAATGCAATCACATTATACATACATTTCTGCTCAATTCTTAAAATAATAGTCCTTTATGGATCAAAAATAACCGCTCAGCTTCATCCACTGTGCAAGATGCAAAGTTTGGGCTGTAACTGCCTTGGATGACATTTCAGTCCTTATTGCTTGGTTCCCACCATTCCAGGTAGTACTCAAATATTTAATTCTTGTCAGTGCATCAGAGAAGACCCTCTTCACAGATTAAAGAGGTATGGACATAGTTTTTAATTCTGTTGAGTGTCAAGTGATTGTGGTAGCTGGCAGCGTTGGGACATTTTGACTGGATGATAGAAGGATTTTGCTCACAACGTTAGTTTATTTTCCCTCGTTATTGAATAAGTCTCGCGTTTTTCATCGGAGAAGTAGTGAAATAGCAGTTAAGGAAACCAGTCATTAAAAAAACAAAAAACAAAATGACGGTAATCGCTGCAATAAAACTTACGACAGGCCCTGTTTACGTAAACATGCTTGGCTACACAGTATTTAGACTGCTCTTCTGGGTTTCCTGGTGAATTAAATCTCTTTAGCCGAGCCCGATTCATACAGACACACGCGGAAAGAAAGAAAATCTTTATTAAGATCCTGTTCCAAGTATGACCTCAGTTTATGGATTTGCCAGTTATTTCAACGGAGGCTTTAATGTTCAGAGTATCTTCACAGCAGCTGATCATCAGCACTGGCACATATCAAGCAAAGAATCCAGCGGGCACAAAAAAGTGTGGCTTAAATCCCATTTTTGATTGCCAGTCTAGCAGACTCACCGTGACTTTTGGATTATTTTCCTTCACCATCAGATGTTGTGCCAGATATGATGAATTCCTATTTTCCCGTTTCCAAATTCGAATTCAGTTCAGATTAATTTAATGTTGCAGCGATGGAACTGCAGAGTTAATTTGATTCCAGTTACATTATTCTGTATCCATCTACATCCAAGTATACTAGCATAAATACTTGATGGTAATTGCAATAGTATTAGAACTCTAATTCACAATATTTGTGGCAGTATGAGAAGACAGATTCACCTTATTTTCAACAGTATTAGGAAGCACTTTCACATTAAGTGTTTTAATGTCAATATCCCTTCAAGTCATAAAAGTCAAATTATCTACCTAGGAAAAAGGTGTCAGCAAAAGTTTAGGGAAAAGGCACTGTGAATGTATTTAATGAATAAGCAGTAAATTAAAATTAACTGGGAAACACTTTCACATTAAACTGACACTGAGCAAGAGAGTCCCTTATAATTCTCATATCAGCGTGTAATGTGGGGAAACTTCTAGTTAATGGTCCTTAAACAATGTAAACAAGTTAATGTATTACGATGAATGCAACGTCAACATTGGAGTGTCAGTAGGTTTACATATATATTACACCTATAGTATCCGCCTTTTAACTGGAGCCTGGCTTTGGGCCGGTTAGTGATTCATCTACATTAGGTGTGTATTCCCCCATAAAGCTATCTACTGTGCACACAGGTACACATGTGAATGTAGTCTCTCTTCTTCCCTGCCATTCCTTTAAGCGAAAGGCCATCTGTTATTTGTTATTAATTGAAACGATTCCTGAAACATTCTGTAAGAGAACCTCACCAGCCTCACCAGCCCCAAGAATTTAATCAGACCCCCACTGTAATTCTAAATATTTGTCATATGTGCTGATTGGGGTCAGTGCCTGAATACTACGTCAGGAAAACAAGAGCTCGTTTAATGATTTATTACTAGTTCAGCCACACATATCATTATGTTTATGAGTTTATTCGTTTATTTATGAGTTTGTTATGAGTTTATTACTTTTAAAGCTAGCTGTAATGCACTAGTGTTTTCAGGAAGCAGGCGGGGGTAACGACTGCCAGTATAAAACATCGAGTGTGACGGTTTTATGACGCCACATTCATATATCCTTAATTTGACAGTAGATATTGGTGAATCACACACGTTATTGTGATCATAAAAGCAAAGTGAACAAACGGGAGTATTTCTTGTAGTAGTTTGTGTTTAGATTTAAAGTGTGATCCGCTTCATCCGAGAAGCTGACGGACAATTATTGGGGATTGTGCATTTTAGCTTCCTGGCTAATGTCTGCCATCTCCACTTTTTTATGTCTTGGGTAATTATTTCTTTATATTGTCTCTTCATTTTCTTTGTAATTACCTGACATTACCGACTGCAATGAATGTTTTTTTATTTTTTTTATTTTACTCTATCGTAGGAGTTAATATATGCTTCAGTGTTGCTTCAGTCATTAAACAGCGTTTCACAGGGGAATTTGGAGTATGGCTACAGAACTGAGATTCTGTCGGCGGGTTTTAACTTCCTGTTTTCTTAGTCACAGGAGAATGATAACTAAACAAGAATGATGTTACCCCGTAATGAGAGTCAAGTAAAAATGGGTTTCCTCATCATTATCAACAGCAGAGCTGGAGTCCATTTCTTCTTTTCATATTCCCTTTGATGATCAATTAAATCTGAATGGAGGTGCTGCTGTATGAGACTCTCATAGCCACTTCTGCTTTGCCAAAAAGGCACAAATCTATTCCCTGAATGTCATTCACTCAGAAGTCTCGGAATTGACATGACAAAGTTTGGAAAGAGCAATTAAAATGCAGCCTACTTTTAGATGATCACAAACCTTTTGCAGATTTTTTAAGCAGATTGGGTTCATCCGACAGATGAAAACCATATATGACAATGTTTGATGATATTAAGTTGCTACTGTATGTCATGCAAACGTTTTTCTCAACTCAAAGCATGTACGTGTGATCCTGGGTAAATAGATGGACAGCTTACATAAATTTAAATACGTATGTATGCTCACATGCACAGAAAAGCACATGAGGTCGTATGAGCGGTGAGGGTACAAATAAAATCATCTCAGCTAGAAAGTTTCGTTTATTTGTAGCGTTCAGTTAGGAGTGAAAATGCACGCATAACGGAAACCACTATTTGCAACATAAATACTAAAACAAAAGGTTCGTATAAATAATCCAACTATCACAGACAGATATTGTCATCAGTTTTCCACTGGCAGGCATGTTACTAACCTGATTGTGTTTTATACGATTGACAGTTATTGGAAGTGCTGACAGAATGCAAAATTGATGTGACCTGGTATAACTGCTATTTGATCTACTACTCACCCAATTAAGCTCATCCAGGTTATTCTGTTCTGAACTCAATACCTAGTTTTAATACACACTGTGTTAAACAATTTTCACATATCAAAAATAACATTCAGTACTTTAATCAACAGAAATTATTGGAACATTCGTATCTTGCTACCTATCTACTTTATTGAAGAGGAATAATTTACTCTGAAGCATACACATTTACCCCAAATACAAAACACATAGGTCAATACAGAGCTTTTGCTAAGTATATAGTTTAGGCTAGTGGTGCAAGTATAATTGATGAATTAAAATTGTTCAAAACCACGGTGCCCTCCTTAAATGTGGCTACTCTGGAGTAGACGTTGATTCATAGAAATTTTTATAAAAGCCTTGACATTTTCCATGCATAAAACAAATGGCGAGAAAGCTGACCTCATAGGTCACTGTATTATTTTTTTGCCCAGATTGTGTTCAGTAATCACATTTTTAGGAATTATAATGAATTCATTAATTCACACTGCATTCATTGATCGTCTGTTGAACACACAAAAACCGATTTGAAGACAGAACTGATTTAACGTCAGATGTTAATGTTTTAAATGATCTTCGCAGAGGATGACACTGCAAAAATATCACGACCAGCGACTCTTTACAGATTAGAAATAATATGCTAGATAATCTTATTACCAAAAATGCTCCGAATTTTTCTTGAATGTTTCCATATTATAAATAGAATATTAGCTTGTGGCTACATTTCCGAACGTTATACATTAGATTTAAACAATGGTAAGTAGTGGCTCTACCTATTATAGCTAATCCTTGCTCTATTAAGTAAGGAGCGTGCTATTGAGTTTTGTAAAACCAAAAAGCCTGTGATTGACTCTCTCCATCGGAACGTTTTAATGAAACAGGGTCCCGCTGGCTATGCTAGGCGGCATTTTCTAATACTTCCGATTAACTTCGTAGCCTTGTTTGCGTTACTCGTAGGGTTCCCCTCCATGACTCGGGCCGCTGCCTCCCCTTCGGTTTTCCAAGGGCTGGTTTCCCGCGCCTGAGCGGATGGAGATGGAGCGCTGTGCCGGTATCATCGCTGCCAAGGCATTGGCAGGCTCCATGCACACGCTCCTGGTTTCCCCGTAACAGCCTCCGTGTCTGGCAATCAACCACCAGGCTGGCTGGGGCGGCCCGGAGGTTGAACCGAATGAAGGTTACAAATGTAACCACGGTTCTATGAACAGAAGCCTCTGGCGTTGCTCGAAATCACCGCTTGTTCTGATAGTTGTAAAAGACAGTAACGCATCAGACGCAGTATCCGTATCGGGAAAAAACAGTTTTGTGTACAATTCCCACAGATCTTGCGTGAGGCGAAAGACATCAAATATTAATGGATGGAAGCTGAGGGGGCTGTTAGCCCTAATAACCGTGGCCGTTGTCGTAACCTGTGAACATCTCACAGATGAATTGCTTACTGTTTTTTTCACTTTTCGACATAAAACTGACATATATCTATACTGTGTAGGGAAGGTTCCGGCAAGTCAATGGAACTGTTAAAGATCCCATTAAGACCCAGTGGGATATCTCATAAATGTGTAAGGATAATCATTGGTGTGTATTACTGACTTTTCACGCAAACTTGTGCTGTGACACTATTTTGAAAATGTGTAATTCGTGCACCGGCCATTTGAGCAGAACTGCTTTGTTCAATTCCTTTAGGGAAGAGTGCATAGATAATCTAAAGAGAGTGATCATTGTAATGGAACTTACTGAACTTTTATCAAAGATCCCGTATGGATGTTATGTAAATAATAACCGATATTTTAATAATTCTTAGCAGGGATAGAGCAGAAGAGTGGTTAGACTGCTGAGCTAAGTCAATGTTTAGTGCTTATTGACTAGAGTATTTGTAGTGCAGATTTGAAATAACACACACACACACACACGTTTGTAATTATATCTTTGTGGGGACTCTATTTATTTTTATGGGGAAAACTCAATTCCCAACACAATGACCTTAACCATAAGGAATCAAACAAAATACAAGACTTTTGGCACTTTTAGTTTTTTGATTGCATTCACAGGTCTCTGTGGGGACCTAAAAGTGGTCCCCACAATGTCAAAATAACAGCTTTTTATCACATCGTGTGGTACATTTGGTCCCCACAATGTAATATAAACATAATACACACACCGACACACACACACACATACAGAGTTGACACTGGAGACGCCTCCATATTTCTCGACTGAAAAAAAAAAAACAAATCCGATAAAAGGACAGCACAACATGTAATGTAGCTCGTCTGCCAATTCCAGCCTTTTGTTTGTTCTCTTGTTGCAGAGGGGTGGGTCATTTGGCTTGGCAAACATGAATAATTTGCATAGTCATAATTTGCATAGTCATAATTTCATTCTTATCCTACTTATCATTTTACTTAGTGAAGTATTACCATCAAATTATGTGGCTCCAGAGTAAATCTCATGCTTTTATGCCGTTATGAAAATTTGTAGTAATTACCTTTATTCCAGTGATAAATGGTTGTTCTGCTTGAAAAATAAGTAATTTATGCAATATTTGCCCATTTTTTTACTTGATAGATAAAACGTCTCATTAAAACAGCTACAATTATAAATTAAAACTTCCAAAATAATGAGCATTTGCACTTGTTTTTTGTATTAATACAGAAATGCAGATAAACAGCAACATAGTCTGAGGGTGGATTTATTATCAACAGGAACGAACGGAAGAATGTATAGGTTTACATTTTGACTGAAGCGCAAATTATACACTCGTCTCGCAAACGTCGGGCGCCCAAATTAGGATAAAACGGTCAGAAAGCACGTGTCAGTGAACAGACGATGAAACGTTGCTCCTTTTGTTTTCTGCGCCGTTCACTTGTTTTACGCCTGAGCTTTTGACACAAAACCCTGATCACCTTCCAAGGCTGCTGGTTGTCAACTGGGGAATATATAAAGATAAATGATATTATGTTAAATTCCACTTAATGACAAATTTTTAATTTTCAGAACATGGTCATTTTCTGGCTAGTGAATCAAGTGTAAGGAGCTAATTACATGAGAATCTGAGCAAAAATAACTCCTCATTTTCAAGGATAATGGAAGAGAAATGTTGTAGATTAATGGCACTATTTATCTTTTTTAAATTTCTATCTTTCTCTGGTGATAGCTGTGCTCCCCAAGGAAAATATTCATAAAATGAAATTGAAGTCGTAACTTAATAGGTTATTAAAATTTCTGAGTGCATATCACTTCTCCTTTCGCAGCGCTGTAAATTTAAATTGAAGTTTGTGGCGTTCAGAGTCACCAGCAGAGTTTTTATGATGGCACAATAGAGGAGGAACATGCATCTTTGTCAGGAGGTATTTGCTATTCTAATTTTATGGCAGTCCAGATTATCAAAAAAGAATGTCACGGCGCGGGCTGCTGACAGCACCTCAGCCTTCAGCCATGTGTTTCCATTAGGGGACGGAGCTGTCCAGGGGTTTGTTCGGCCTATTATTTTCTATTTCAGTCTTTTATCTTGATTTAAAGTGAGGCTTGCTGAATATTCCTTTCCTGCCACACACACACATGCACACATATATATATATATGTGTGTGTGTGTGTGTATATATATATAGTGTATATATATATATATATATATATATAT
>JAODJU010000041.1:9087654-9099558 GCA_026776725.1 Gnathonemus echidnorhynchus
CTTTGGTAGGAATCCTATTTGGTTTTTAGGAATCCTATTTGCTTTGGTAGGAATCCTATTTGCTTTGGTAGGAATCCTATTTGCTTTGGTAGGAAACCTATTTGCTTTGGTAGGAATCCTATTTGCTTTGGTAGGAATCCTATTTGCTTTGGTATGAATCCTATAGTATTTGCTTTGATAGTCACTTGTTATATCAGCCCAGAAGTACTATGCTGCTAATTATGATCTGGGCAACATGCTCTGAGACACGTATCAGTCATTGACGTTACTCCTGACAGATCTGTCCAATCACAGAGCAGCCAGGGCTGGTTTGGAGGTGTGGCTTCCCCTGATACATTGGCTTGTAGGCTTTGAGCTCCTGGCCAGTGCATTTAGGTAAAGCATCAAATATTGAAACATAATGTTTGCAAGGATAAAAAAGACTATACATTTAAAAGCTAATATTCTGGAATATTCTGGAAATGTATAGAATACACCAATATATGCCAATTTATGTCTTTCGTTAAAGTACCGTTTAAAAGCAAATGTGTTGTCGCTGGCAGCATCAAGTTCTGATGATCTTCAGCATCATCATCATCAGCATATTGCTTAGGCTGCACATGCTGTGGAGGTTACTGATGTTTTTTTAATGAATTAAGAAATATTGGACATGCTCTGTAACTCTGAATCTGAGAATGGCCAGACAGAGCTGATTAGACACTGAGAGGAACCATCAGTGGTGAATGGGGGTCTAACAGAAGCATGGACTAAGCACTGTGCTGAAAACGTGGGAGGGAAAACAGGAGTCTGTCCTTAAAATACGACAAGTTTTTGCTACCCTCACAGACATGGACAGTTTCAAGCTTTTAAAAAGCCAGAAAAATTACCGGAAGAATTAGATCCTATAAAAGGATTGAGCTAATTCTGTTGAACCATCAATAGAAGCACATAATATGCATTATTTCAGATAATGAAACATAGAAAAACAAAAACATATCGACTGTCATTAAGATGAAGGAGCGCATGAAAATCAACTGCCGTTAAGTTTTTCTCCAGTATTTCATATATTGTGTAAAATGAGCAAGAACTAAGGACCACTTTGTAATGCTTACGAGTCTCAAACACTAATGAGAATCAATTCAGATTTAACAAATGTGATTCCCACTAGGGAGGGCACGGAAAGAACATTAGATAGTGTGCCCTGTGTGTCACACACACCATTAACGTCATGCCACCTTAGCATAAACACCTCTGATGCTGTGGCCTTGTCTTGTTATAAAGCTCTTTTTGGTTACCTCAGTATAATCCCTATTCTGACAGAATGCATGACAGTGACAGTGAGTGACTTTTTTGGATGTAGATATTTGCTACACATACATTATATATTAGGTACTTGCTGCTATATGCACAACAACATATTTTAAAATATTGATACACGTGTTCCTATAATTTCTCAAATTTAATTTCTTGAATACAATTCCAGTTGCATTTCCTTAAACCGTATAGATATGTACAATAATGGCACGAGATCAATGAGAGTATTGCTTCTGTTATAAACTCAGCAGATATTAACCGTCAATTAATTCACTTCAGACGTTATTGCAAAGTCCTTGTTAATCAAGCCTTTTCAGCACCAGAGGAATTAGTCTTACTCAGATCTGATGATGTTGATATTAGTATCAACAACAACATTTCTGACACTGTTTTGGTCCTTAGAAGAAGACAAAGGCAGAAAGAGGACATTTCTTGTCAGCAGCAGAGAGACACACACTATATTAAGAATAAGTATATGGAGGACCTCGTTTCCATTTTAATTGTAAAACAGATAAGCACTAAACACTTCTAAAAGTAAATGACTTCTGAGTAATTACTACCTATTACCTCAGTTCCTGAGGGAGCCCTTTACGGAGCCCAGATGGCTACCAAAATAGGATTTAGGAGGAAAATTGACAACATTATTCATAGAAGCATTATCAATTACCCCAATATCAATGGCGGTAATGCTGAATTTGGGAAACAGGGAAGGTTTCTCTGTCTCTCTGAACACCCAGAAAATTGAGCGAAGAGAAATTTTGGTAGCAATTAGTATGGAAGATTTATTTAAGAAAGCGGTGCATCCGTCCCTTGCTTATACCACTAAACTACTAAAGATACATTTTGCATGCAGTGGATAAATATTTGCTAAATATAAAATCCCACAAGCGAATGAAATAGAACGGAACTCGAACCAATACACGATTCATACTGCGTAATGTATGAATTAACTGTCGCTTTAGTTCGGTGACCGGCTGGGAGGAGGTGCTGACGCATCGGAACATTTTTCAGCTGAAAGTGATTCCTGCCATTGTCCCATACTGCCATATGTAGAATAAAGTGACCCAATTTTCCATATGCATTACTAAGATAATTACTTAGAGAGTCCATTGCCACCTTCATAAAGGATTATAAATGATGCTCTTGAGTCAATAGAGGATTATAGCAATCACGCTGTGTTGGCAGGTGCTGTGTTTGCGTGTTTTGTAGTGTTCCTCAACCCCCTTTGTGAAAATTAAAACAGAATGGCTTAGAGCATTGGGATCTATTGAGATGGAGGTACCCCAATGAGGTTCTTCAGGTAGGGAAGCACGCAGTCCCATACAGCCAGGGTCTGACTGCCTGAAACTCCTTGTTAGAAATTTCAACGTAAGTAATGCTCACAATGAACAAAAGGAAAGAGGCATCCCTAGACCGTGTCTTGGGAAGATAACATTGTGTGCGACATTATTAAGTATTGTGCAATAATTTTACATATAAGCTTCCAAGCTGTCAAGTATGCAGAGTATAATGATTATATTCAGAGATAACAGTTTGTTTATTTACAGTTTACTTCTGTGAGGCAAAATAGTGTTCATTAGGCCTATAAATTTATGCCCGACCTTAGTTCAGTTCATTTTAATTCCATCGAAACCAATACAATCATTTTGTCCAAAGCAATAACTTTTAATTTTATCATTCATACCAGTTTATCTTGCCCAATAATTACAGAACTCAACTGCCATGTTTGTTTGCTTAACCCAAAAGAGTCTGCATTCATGGTAATGATTTGGAGTGTAATATAAACATGACCATATTAAATGAAACACATCAAATAATACTGAAATTCAGGTTACACAAAATACAGAATATAAACTGAAGTAAAAAGATATAGACTCTTAGATGAAGGAGCTCTTAGACAATCAGTACTGCTGTGTTGGTGTTCATTCCTTTGGCCAAGGGACCAAAATAAATGACCAAAATCACATACTTTTTGCAGTACTTAAGGGACCCAGGTAGAATAGTATATTAAAAGACACCAGTTGAGCAACCTCAGTCCGCCCTCCATGCCTAGACTTGTTGAAGCTTATTCTAGCATCACAGAGATTATGACCATCTTAGTCCTGTATCGATCTCCTTAAATGTACAAACTAAGCTAACCTTTCATCCAACTGAACCTTGGAGAGTGAGACTTATACAACTTATACAATATTTATAAGCATAGAGGGAAGCCCTGTCATAACTACATTTGTAGCTTGCAAAAAAATGCCAGTACTTCCATATTTCTTACCCTATCAAAGTTCTAAAGTTTTTTGTTAACCTAATTAACATGCCTGCAGTTTAAATGAAAAATACCGAAGCTGTCGTGACAGTGATATATTCTACATAGATCATCGTCTGTGATTTTGACTTGCTAATTAATCAACATTATTTAAGAAAAAAAAAAACTCTTTTTAATTAGTTGATTGGTCCAGCTAACATGCCAAATTACATTCCGTGTTTTGTATATATGCATTTACAAATGATTTCTCATTGTTCTCATGGGGTAGGGGGCTACAACAACTAGAAGTATAGACTAACAAACAATGGATGTCATTCACAACACTGTTTTCAAGCAAATAATGGTGTTGTTTAATGTTGTCTTTCTTTTTGTGGTTCAGATGGTTGTACCTGAAACCTCCCCACATGGTTGTGGGTTTTAATCCTGCCACATGTCCACCCCATGTTTACATAAGTCTACTCCAGAGTCCAATATCATTTAATTAAGGCGAAACAGTGAATATCTGTGTCCAGAAACTGGTCCCCCTGCCTCATGCCCACGCACCACGAGACTGGCTGCAGACTCACCCTGACCCTGCGTTAGATAAGCGGGTGTCCAAGATGGATGGATGGACGGCAACATTCCTGTGCTCATTTTCTGACTCACAGCTATAGAAGTAATGCCACGGTCACCACAAACCGAGTCATCTTCATCTGGACAGACCTCACTTTGTAACACTCTGCTACGGAAAGGCATCTAGATGGATTTGAAATCTCCGGAGATCCGGGGAGCCACGGAGCCGGGCCAAGGAGAAATCTAAGGAAGGAAAATAAAAGAATGTCGCAAAGTGCACTGAGAAAAAAGGAGTGTTCCGTGGAAGCTCATTAGGCAAAAGGCTCTGAAGGCTGTTTTTGGAGCTCGCCAGACAAAAGGTCACAACATATTACATTTAATAAAGGTGTATCAGGAATGGAATGCTGGCTGAATGATAAGTGAGTGCAGTCGGTCAGCATTCCTGTGAATGCCATTTATTGCATAGGTTGAAATAAATTGTTCACATATAACTGCGGCCCTCCAGATAATAAGTATGAACTTATTAAATGAGACCATTGACTTGGTTTTTGGAGATCTCATTATAAGCAGGAGACATTACACATTTATAGGCATTCGGCTATCCTGCTGCTTACGTTAACTCTTTATGTGTTTTTAACTTTCATTTCTCAATGGTCTAGACTTCTATCCAGTAGACCCGTGTGCCCTCTACTTCCTGGAACAGGCTCACTGTGACCCTGTATGGGATAAATAGTTTATAGATTGATGGATGCTTTTAAATACTTTAAATTGTTACAATGTATGGTGGAATGAGGCTCAGGATAACAGTTTGACTTTTTCAGTCCCATCTACATAGACTGTACACACACAGACGCAGTCTGCAGTGGTGTAGTGTATACAAAACAAGCGCATGGTGAGTGAACAGGGTGCCTGCCCTTCAGGTCAGACCCCACTGCTAACCAAGAGTGGACTGGGGAACAGTGTGCAAAGTATCCAAGGAAGGAGACTCTGAGAAGCTTCTGGTTTGCAGGAAACACTGGTGCTGCGCATCAGGCATAGAGGGAGCGCATTAATCTAATGCATCAGCAGGTCCGCATTTGTTTTAATGCAAAGGAGCCTGCACTGCATCTCCCAGGGAAAAGAGGCTTAAAAATTCACTCTAATGATAATAAATGACAATGTTAATGAGTTGTCCAAACATAACAAATGGAAAGAATTAAACACTTAAAACAAACTCAGTTTCATTAAAATAAAATAAAAAGGAAAAATTAGTTTTATGAAGGAGCTAACTTTGCGCCTGAAAGTTACTGATGAGAATGAGGATGGATTATCAAGGTTGTGGACTGGAGCTCGTCGTCAGTGTGGTTATGTGCTTATTTATTTGGCCACGAGCCTTTTGTTTTGTAAATGTATCTATCTGTGTTTTGTTTTGTAAGCCGTGTTCACATTATACAGCTATTATTCCAGTTTCACTAGAGGTCAGATAACGTGAGATGCTATTCCCCAGTCTGGCCACTCTATATGTCGTCCTCCATGTTGTGATGTTTTGAATCTGACTGTAATATAAGCGGTCTTCCTTGAGACTTAATTAATTAACATTTATATAACTTTTATCAAGGTTTAGAATCCCATTAATCTCCATGTCCTCACTTGCCCCAGTGGTGTTACTAAAGAGAAGCGATCAATTTGAAAGTTGTCACTGTCCAGAACGTTGAAGAAAACGGTAATACGTGTACCGGGTATTCTCTTACCGAAACGACCTTGTCTGTGTAACAATGCTGTTAGTCTTTGGCCTTGGGCATTGAAACACACTCTCAATCACACCCTGTAACCTGTGCAGTCAACAGCTTGCTGTGGCGCGACTCCACTGTGGTCTCAATTTGTGTGTTGACTCAAACTGTTATGACTCGGCAGAGCAGCAGTGAATACGCTTCCCCTAGCTTGGGGTTCGGTGACCTTCTGAAAGAGGCTGTTTGAAGCAGGTTTCATCATTGCCCATCAAGGCTATTCCTCTCTCTCTTTTTTTTAACCCTCATAGGATTTAAATAACCTTTAAAAAGTATTGTGTCTCTAGAGAAAGTTGCATGATGGAACATAAAGCTTTACACGTATCATGTGATCATGATTTATATAGATATATTTGTTGCCTCGTTATAGCTGTTAGCATTTGCATAAATGCTGACAACGTAAATGTGTCGCAATCTAGATTAGAAATGATAGATCTGGAAATCTAAGGAAGAACAAGAGGATCTTGGCTTGAATTTAAGCAAAGGCTCTGTAAGTCTCCATCATGGTGTTCTAGTAAGGTCAATAATTAACTGAAAATGGCAATAAACCCAGGAATGACAATTAGCACTGCTTGTGGGCGGGCTATAGGAACAATGTTTCCATGCAGTCTTGGGGCAACAGAAGCTCCGGGTGTCTGAAAGACCTCAAGCCAGGTGGTCGCAGGAGACAAAGCAGGATCCCGCAGGCCTCAGATTTCGTCGCATTTCTCGGTGTCATGTCTGGGTAGCTCAGTGCAATAGTTGCCCTATGTTGACTAGCTACTAAAAAAAAAAAAAAAAAAAGGAAAACGCTGCCAATCTTACACTTGTGGCCAAAATGAACCCTCTGATATGGTTTGGGAATGAAAGGGACATCCACAGGCACTAAATCATCCTATAATCAGCGTCCTATGCAGACCCATCCATGCATGCCGAACACTCCATTCTGGAGCGGCCGGCACGCAATGCTTCGACTGACCCCATCTGTATACCATCTCGTCTTGCATTATCTGTAACCTATAAAACTCCTGAGCAGCACAAAAGAGTTAATGATTCCTTTTGTTTTGTTGTAGGGAATGGGACCAAAGCAAATGACAACAACAAATCCATCAAACTTAGCGGCGGTGAGCACATCAGCAGTTTTTGCCAGCCCACTAGAGGCCTGAAATGCACATATTGTACGTCGGCCCCCTGAGCAGCAGGAGTCCCTGGGAGTCGCTAGCCCCTTGGTGGCCAGAGAGGACTTGATAAATGACTAGAGCAAACTTCTCTGTCACCAGCGATGGAGGAGCTCCTGCAGTGAGCTACATCATCCTAACAACATTATTCTTTTCATGCTTGTTGTCGATACTTTTCCCCCTGATTTTTGTCACGAGCTGCACAGGTTAATTGGAGTGCTGAACTCTGAAACGGTGGGGGCGACACACAAACATCGTCCTCCCGAGAATTACATACATATACTCTGTATCTATGTATCGATTAGATTCAAGGTTCACAGCTTGGATATATAATTGAAATGTACAATATCTATGGCCATGTAATAAATGTAGCTTGAGAAATGAGTTACGAAGGCTTGCGAGATAGTGGCATGGGTGCGCCAACAGTGATTTCCGAAAGGGCTAATTTAAATGATCTAGTAGCAGATTTGCTTTCGGGACTGCATTAAAAGCTTTGGATTATGGGGAGGTTCACTGATCCTCGATCAGTGCTTAAGAGCATGCTTGGTATAGCATCATTATTTTTGTTCACACGTTTGGCTTTTTGGTGGGCTTTAAAAAGATCGTCTGGCGAAAGAGAAGCTAAAAATATTTCCTGAAATTTTAAGCTGTTAAAAAATAAATGAAGCTGTTTTTAAAAAATATATTTTATGAATGATAATTTCACAGAGCCATCACAGCACACTATAAAACGGGCAGGGAGGAGAAAACTGAAACATTTTCCCCCTGTGACATTAGATTGTTTTATTAGATTAACATCATACAACAGAGCACGATATACGAAAAGGTATTAAGCTACTATTTTGTACATCTACAGATTTTACCTGCAGTTGATTGGTCAGTTTAAATCATGCAGGTTGTGATCATGGGAAACACAACATTTCTGTTTACGTTACTCTATAGTTTATATTGTGTATTTTTGGTTTGACTGCCTGGTTGTTCCGCCTGTCAGATAACAGCCAATGAGACGCAACCAGTTTGTAAGCAGTCTTGAGATCTCAGTATAATGCTGCAAAATATGGTAAGAATGAACTTCATCGTTTAGGCTCAGCAGAGGTGGACATTTCAGGTCCAGAAACTAAAACTCCAGACCAGGACTTTGTTTCAACCAATCAGTTGAGTACTGTGTGAATGTGGCTCTTTATGCTCAGCTGGTTGGTTGAAACAAAATCCTGGTCTGGATTCTTACTTTCTGGACCTGAAATGTCCATCTCTGAGGCTCAGCTCTTGGAGCTTATGTGGCCAGGTATTGATCCAGCTGTGGTAAGGAACAGTACTGCATCATGCATTATTTCCCAAGGAGTCATGATCACCTGGAAAAATACCCCTGTTTCGTCAATATTCCTATGTCCAACATCAGGACTTTAAAACTTTATGTTTTTAAGTGCGCAAAGATATGTAATTTATTTTTCTGACAGTTTAATATTGGCAACTAAATGAATAAAGCATTTTATGGATGCCTAAAATTTTTTTTTTAACTGTTGTTTTTTATTTGTTTTAAAGCAGCTATGTTTAGCTTTTATGCTTCAGGCATACTCTGCTCAGCATAAACAATAGTACAAAGGTTGTTTTAAATAGTCTACAGTAAACTGACAGCTCTGATGATGCCCATCTTAACATTCGAAGGACCTGGCTTCTACACGGACACCAAAAACGTGTGCTGACCGCACAATTAGCTACGTTCACAGGCTGACCGCACCTGGAAAATTAGCTACGTGATCAGGGTTGGTTCTGCTTAAGAAGACTAAAATCTTTTTAAATGTAGTTTTTAATATTATCTATAAATGACAGCAAAACATAACATAAGATCCATACAAATATGAAGCTTTTAGGCCATTTGCACCTCCATGCGGACGATTCGTCAATGCATCAATCCCAAAATACATATAAGCAACGTCATCTCCCGGTCTACTGCTGCGTGTTGACTTCAGATGTAACACCGAACAGATGTTCGACACGCTAATGCTCACTGGATGCCAGTGGAGCTCAAAGACGATTTGATCCCCAGTCTGCGGGCCGGTGTGCACCCAGGACAGCGTGATGGGGCGACGCGTCGCGACGCATGCGCGTCTCCAAGAGGCGACCGGAGGTCAGGGTGGAGGATGGCAGAGGTGCAGGCAATTATGGCAGGATGCGCTGGCCTGTCCTCATATGGGAAGGCAGGAAAGACAAAGTGTGATTGCCTTATTGACAGGTTAATGAAGCACAAAACAGCCAGACTATGGAGAGTGCTAAGAAGCATTGCTAAAAATCATTTATTAACACAATAATTAAACGTAAACTCCCCTGCCAAATAAGGCACGATAGCTTATTATGCATGATATTCCATTTTGTATTATTATTATTATTATTATTATTATTAGTAGTAGTAGTAGTAGTAGTAGTAGTTGTAGTAGAATCGAAAATTAGTCTCCTGTAATACGGAATTTTCTCTGTAGAACGTTCCAAATGATTTCCCCAGGACAATTAATAATGGGTTTTGAAATACTTGTGTCATGTTGCAATGGTAATGCCATTTAGACTTTGCTTCCATCATAAATAAGAAATGAGTATTCTGAGCTTCTCTTATTTAAGGCCCAAGCTTTGAATCTAAAAATTATGTCGGTAAGTCAAACACATGAAATATGCAAATGTCTGAATATCCATCACAGCACAGTTCATGACAGAATGCTATTAATTTTTCGCTAGTTGCTACTGCGTTACCACATGCATCACCCTCAGCTTGCGAATGATTATTTTGGTGTTTTGCCTCCCAGTTGACAGTGCGTGATTTTCTTTGCTGTTGCATCTTGTTATTTTTTTTCTAAACTTTCCTCGTCTGGAGCGTATTAATGGTCCTTGATTGAAATTTCATTCGGAGAAACTAAGTGAAATACATGTTGTGTTGTTTAATGGAAAAAATAATTACACGTCAAGCGAAACAAAGCACTGAGTCTGGTAACCAGGGAGAGTGACTATCAACACAAGTGGGCTAAGAGGTCAGCTTGTTCTCTTCTCAACACACACACAGACACACACACATACAGTTCATATATTCCCATCATTGTGGACACTCTTCATTCATGTCTATGGGCAAAATCCTAATCTCAACTATGACAACCTTAACCCTAACCCAGCCCTAATCTTATCCATAAGTAACCAAGTAAAATACAAGAGTTTTGGCTGTTTTAGTTTTTTGATTGTATTCACCGATTTTTATAAAATTGAGATTTACATTTTGAGGACCCGAAAAAGCTAAGCTAACACAAGCTTAAAAGTAACAGGTTTTACCCCATCGTGGGGACATTTCGGCCCCACGATGCGGTGAATACAAACCCACACACAAATGCACACATACACTTATGAAGTCTATTAATATAATTTGATCTATTGAATTTTCACATCAGTGGAATTGCTGTTTCAAAAATATATTTTAGTTTGTCCTGTTAGCTTTGGATCTAATACTGTTAAAATAAGCTGAAGGTAAGAATTAAGAATCTGATTAACGCTGGTTTTATAATTATTTGTTATACATCTATCCATATATCTGTTTTTCATAACCACCTATCCAGTTCAATGCCACAGAGGAATATTCTTTTGTTAATTGTTAAACAATACTTTGTGATAATGCTTAGATATCATACTTGTTGTCCCTATTTTTTCAGCTGCCTGCACAATTAATCATTAGTTATGATTAGAGTTACTAGATACAAGTCAAATACTAGCAAGAGATAAAAAGGAAAACATTTTAATTGACACACTGCAGCATTTAGAAAGTTAAATGTTTATATAAGGTGAGTTAGTCAATCAAAAACTGAAGCGTGCTTAGCAAATGCTAATGAACATAAACTCTGGGGAACTTAAGAACTAATTAAGAGATTGTAATGATGCTTTTAGCTAAGTATTGTACTGAAGCAGCCATTCAACTCAGGTTCAAACTAATCCAAAACTCACAACAAATCTGACACCCCAAAAAAGCTTGATCAACTTATTTAGCTGCTTAAAATACAGGTTATATTGCTGCTATTTACCTTTTATTCAAAGAATAAAATCCAAAACTGTGTGCAGATGGGGCACCATATTTTATTTTTAAATGTTTGACTCCATTCTTTGCTGTATGACACAAATGGTGATGTCATGCTCTGAATTATATTATTGGTCTGAGTTTCACCTCAACATTTTTAAATGAATCTTATTAATTTAAATATAACAAGCAAGCACAGAGTGATATTTTACAAGAATTGTTTACATAGCTTCAAATATTACTGGGTAATGTAACATACATTCCTGACATAATATTTATAATTGTTGATGTTAAGGGAACATTTGTTGTGCTTCGTACTATATAAAACAGTTCACAAACCAGGTTTTACAAAGAAATAATGTGCAATAAAAACTATGTACCATTCAATAATTCCCATTTAATTTATCATTCAAACAATGCTAATGCTTATAATGAACATTAATATCTAAGCTGATCCATAATTGCTTAAATATTTTTGTACTGATTTGAATAGGAATTCACTGACTTAACTATTAAAAGTGGTATTTTTAATTTGTTTTTAACACTTGGCAAAGCTGTTTTGTTTTCAAGAGCAAAAACACTGGATGAGACTTCAAACAGCCTTGTGCTTTTAGCTTGATGGGTTTTGCAGACAAGTGGAAGAAAAAAATCAATTACAAAAGAAAAAAATCAATTACTATAATAAAATAAACGAATAAGGTACTTTGGGGAAGCCAAACAATTTTCCCCACTTGGGTGTCCATCGGCAGCGAGACGTAGACGAAACGCGGTTCTGTCACACGGTGCCTGGCATCCCCCGACACATGGGGGGGGGGGGGGGGGGGGGGGGGGGGG
>JAODJU010000041.1:9137174-9157752 GCA_026776725.1 Gnathonemus echidnorhynchus
CCCCCCCCCCCCCCCCCCAAAAAAAAAAAAAGGCGAAAACCAAAAAGAGCTTTGGTTTGCTCTGTAAACAGATACAGGAATATTGTTTTGTGCCTCTACCACCCAATACACCAACAGATAGGAGAATAAATATAGACGACCTTTTTCATCCTGTAATGATACATTACCTATTTTGTTTATATTTTGCATCATTATATAGTGAAATACTCAAGTCACATAAAAAAAGCTAAAATATGTATAAACTTACCTTCTGCCTTACAAATGGTAAATAGGCAGTAATACTCTCTATTAAAACATAACTTCTTAAGAGACATAATTTCCATAGAAAAGGAGGATATCAGAGAGGATTTGCCGTGCAAATCACATCATATCCACACATGGTGAATGAACGCACACACATAAAGAATTAGCATTTCCTCCAGTGTAACAAAGCCAATATGTTCACAGACGTAAGGCCATACCAAAACAAGTCCTTTACAAGCCACTGCCCCAGGGCCTAAGACAGACTCCTGGGACCCAGACGGGGACCAGAGCCTATTTGTTCAACAGAATTTGTTACTTTGTCACAGCAGGCCTGTCAGCGCTGAAATCATTTAAATGTACAATCCTGTATTTAAGCCGACTGTCTCTCCAAGAACAGAAGAGCGGCAGTCAAATTTATGACCAGACACTTCGGAGGTTAAACAGTTGCAATTCGAGACACAGTTGCACTGAATCCCATGGGAACTGATTTGCTATTCCCAAGAAAAAAATAACAGTAAACACAGTACTTGGTCATAAATATTCCGTTGGGCTCCAATTGGAAATTTAAAACCTATAATCCCAATTTAGATTCCATAGTTAATGAATTTTTCACAAAGCATAAAGATTTTTTTTTTCTCTCTTACTTGATATACTCAGCATTTCATTTATATTTCCCACTTTTTTCTGTATACGTAATAAAATATAAATACACAAATAATAACACTATCAAAAACTTCTTTAAAAAATTCACCATCATTGTGACGATGGGCACACTGGGACCAATAGTAATAAAATTAAGAGATAAAATGGTGCCAGGTTCCGTCTTTCACGACAGTTTTGTCAAAGTTCTTGTTAGCTGTCAGGGCAGAGGGCAGGTACTCTGACTCAGCAGGTAAAGGGGTGCGGGTACTGCACCTTTCAAGGTTCACGGATTTTCGGCACAATGGGACCACATGTCTCCTAAACAGAAGACCAGCAGCTCTCATATTTAAACAGACTGGGGGGGGGGTCGTCCCTGTGCAGTCCACATGGACACAGACAACATTGATCAATAATGCATTTTTTTAACTCCGCAAGTGGAACAGAATACATAATTGTGGTGAGTAAAATGAAACAAAAAAAAAAAGTCTGCAAACTGTTCTAATACTGAGTTCTCATAAACATAAAAGCAGTTTGCAAGAATATAATCAATGATGCAATGAGACCCACCGCATTGATGAGAGCCCATCATTGCGGATTATTTTCAGTGAGTAATGGGACCCCACCAAGGCAGATAATGAGATTCAATAACATATTTACTGCATTTGAGACAAGAAAAAAAGAGGCTTTGAATACCTGCAGAGACTTAGGCTTCAATTACTTCTAGACTTCAAATAGTCTGCAGTGATTGTGATTACCTTTTTTCATATAAACTTAGATGAATAGTAAGTGGATAATGTGCATTCGCATTCCGTCCAGCTACACGTCAGCACTCATATAGCCTGTGGTAGTTTTGTGTACAAGTGACTGATATATGACAAGTCACTCCCACGCTTGATTTACAGTTTCAGATTATAACAAAGGGACACTCAGCTAGCAATTAATTAGGACAGCTTAAGTAGCTGCTGTGCTTCAACTCAAAGTCGACACCACTGGGAGATCATTAACGGCTGACGCTAATGAAATATCAATAATAAAGCATCATTTTCAAAGTCGACATTCATATGCTATCTACCCCCTCCCCCCCTTCCTTCCAGAAACATTTCCGTCAACAAGTAATGTTTAAATGGAGTTGAAATAAGATAGATCTGGATTCTAATCAAGATTTACCAGAATGCATTGCAAAATGTCTTTGAGCATATATGATAGTATTTATGTTCTGAAAGAAATGTAATATTTCTTCTCATCATGTAGATGCTATGTTTACTACGCTTTATGATCCAGCAGGCTTGTCCCTGGTCGCTTGACGCCCCACGTGCCATGAACTCAGAAGGTGCCTTGTCGTTCTCTTACCAGCGACATCAAACTGTCTGAGACCTCAGCGTTTGTTCTACTGCATCGTGCCGTCAGATTACCGGAGGCCACAACTTGTATTGAAATCTTCACTTTGTTATGTGAAGGAAACATCCCTGAATCAACAAGTAAGTGTGTAGTACTGTAGGTGAAAGGTCTGGAAATGCAGTACAGTGAGAGCAACACTGTATTAATTAGAGCAAAATTGGGTATGACCATGGAAACTAGACACAGATGACAGATAGATAGATAGATAGATAGATAGATAGATAGATAGATAGATAGATAGATAGATAGATAAAGGTTAAATACTGCCCCCCCCTCCAAAAAAAAAACATTTCTGCAAATGTAAATATTGCATAAATAAAACAGTAGCGATCAGCACTGTATGTTTCTGGCAATGCAGAATCCCCATGAGATAAACATTAAGCAAGATGTACAATGGCTGGTGGTCTGTTGATAATAAAAAGCACATCACCGAGACAGTTATTAGCAGGGATCCTCCAGAAAATCATATTAACAGTGAGAGTCTGTAAGTGACAGAGATTGTCCTAAGTGCAGAGACAGCGGGGTGTCCTCTTTATCTCTAATTCATATCAAAATCGAATCACCACGCTAAGATCTCATCAGCATTACTGCTCTTGTGCTTACCATCCTCTCCGCTGTCCATAGGTTTCCCGGGAAGCAGAGCAAGACCGCATCATTAACATGTGTCATGTTGTTGTTTTTTTTTTTTTTTTTTTGTTCTCCTTAATGTTTTAAGTGCTTATATATTAGTCAATGTGGTGCCTAAACTTATGCACAGGCTGTAGCCCAGGGGCCAGGGGCCGATTTTGCCCCCACCCCCCCCTTTCCACCCCACATCAAAATTATAAAAAAGGAAATGTGCATTATTTTATTATTTTATAGTGCAATCATATAATAGACATAATGCTGTGCGGTCAATACCAAAATTATGATTGGCCCCTGATGGTCACCTCAAACTGCGTATCCTGCAGTGCCACTGTCAGAGCCGTGCAATGTATGGGGCCAAAGGAATTTTTTCCTGGTTGTTACACTGGCATTTCATACTGTAGGTAGGGCCCCAAAAATGACACCCCTAAGTTCGACCCTGGCTGCAATAATGGCCTGGATTCAATATGGCTTTGAAGCTCTGCTTTATATTAGCCGCTTAAATTAGGAGGACTTAGTGGGGCTTATAGACAAATAAATAAAAACACCACATGCCAGTTACCACCCTTTGCACACAGTCCTGGTCAAAATTTTCTTTTCATTGAACAGTTTTTCCTTAATGAAAGGTTTACTTTCCCATAATGTGTACGTACTTTAAACAACTGTCCCAACCTTAATGTGTGCTAAGAAGTCAATACGTCCTAATTATTACCATTACTACTGATGGGCAGCATGGGGTTTGTCCTTTACACAGAAGGCATTTAATTCTCTGATGCACAATTCATGCATGTTTTCTGCACTTCCAAGATGCCCCCCGAGGATTAACAGCTGTATTAAGACACATTGATTTTTTTTTTTTTTTTTACAGCAGGGCACCAGAACCTCTTAGGCTGGAAGATGAAGGAAAAAAAGCGAAGCAAAGTCAAACACATAAACTGAAGGGACCAGTGAAGCACAGTCAAAAACACAGAGACTTAAGGGACCAGTGATGCAGAGCCAAACACACAAAGGTAGAAGAGTCCAGTGGAGGAAAGTTAAACACAGAGTCTATAGGGACCAGTGAAGCATAGTCAGGCACAGGGACTGAAGGGACCAATGAGGCACAGTCAACCATATAGAAACTGAAGGGACCAGTCAGGCCATCTCCAGTGAAAGGTACCTATTTGCATGAAAAGCAGGTTTACAAGAAATGCAAAAAAAGAAACCTGGCCAGCTGAAGCCAACAGGAGCATCATTTATGTTTTCTAGAACATTAGCGTCTGGGCTGTAACTTTCCAGTAAACCATATACTGTGGCTCCCCTCACCGAAGCCTGGGGTCCATGACAGCATAGGCCTCACCATGGTCCAGCGTCATGAGCAGAGGAGGAACTTCCAAGTCATTCTGGGGATGAGCCACACTGTACAGCATGGGCTTCAGCAGCGACACATGGAAGGTTGGCGAAGTCCAGTAGATGCAGAGGAGCTGCTTTCAGAAGGTCACGGGTCCCATCTGATGGAGAATGTAGAACTGGCTCATCTACTTAGAGGCTACTTTGCAGCTGCCTGGCAGATGGAGGTTTCGGGCAGACAGCCATACTCTCTGGCCAGGTTGCAGAACAGGTCTTGGGCGGCGGTGGTGTTCGACTTGGATCTTTAGTCTGTGGGATTGGTCAGCCAAGCATTGATGGGCACACCGCCACACGGTACAGGTCTCTCACTACCATCCCTGGACCACCGGGACTATGCTAGGCTGGGAGTCCCAGGGGAACAGCAGCGGGTTTTACAGCAGAACACACTGGAAAGGGGAAAGATTAGTATCAGCTTGTTCTTCGAATGCTTGACCCAAGGAAAGCAGGGAGTCCAGTGAGTGGGTTCATCAACACTTAGCAGCCAGAAGGTCTTTGTAACTACTTGACTGGCCCCTCCATCAAATGATTGGTCTGTGTACAGCAGCTAGAGGACAAACTCAAAGAGATGATGAGTCGGGCACAAAAGACATGGAAGACCCTTGCGGTGAATTGCGGCCATCTATCAGACATGATGTCTTCAGGGATGCCATAGAACCAGAAGATCCAAACCAGGAGGATATCTCCTGGCCGTCGGGAACCTGGGAAGGGGTATCATCCAACACATTTTGGAGAACTGGTCCACCACTGTTAGGATGACGGAGTTTCCCTGGGACAAAGGCAGGTCAATAATAAAATCTAGGGCAAGGTGAGACCAAGGGCGTCCAGGTGTTGGGAGTGTTTGGAGGAGACCCGCGGGTTTCACTGTGTCTGTCTTGTGTTGGACACAAATAGGACAGGAGAGCACAAACTTCTCCACCCCTCTCCTCCAACCAGGCCACCAGTACCAGCGGGCTAGAAGGCATGTGGTGATGGTACTGCTAGAGTCCACGGAGCTTAGAGACATCGGATGGTGTCCAAGCAGAGCATGGTGGGCACATAAATCCTGCCAACAGGACAGTTAGCCAGGGTGGGTTTGTTGCGCTGGGACTCCTGGATTGAGTCGTCAAAATCCCATGTCACAGGACTTATACAACAGGATGGAGGGAGAATCGAGACTGGGTCTTCTTGCTCGACTGGCTGACTGAATTAATGGGAGAGGGCATCAGCCTTGAGGTGAACAAGAGGGCCCACCTGGTTTGCTGGTGGTTGAGTTGCTTAGTGGTCGGTGAGCAAACCTCAAACGGGTGTGCAGTGCCCTCGAGTTAATTCCTCAAGGGTCAACTTGATGGTCAGCAGTTCCCAATTACCAATGTCATAAATTCATTCAGCTGGGGTCAGCTTTCTAGAAAAGACAGCACATGGGTGACTCCATACCTGGTGTAGGAAAAGCACAACCCGTCTGAGGGATCCACCTCCATGAGAAAGGGTAGGCCTAGGTCAGCCTTTTGCAGTTCTGGCGCTAAGCAGAAGAGTTCTTTGACATGTCAGAACACTTCCTTCCTTGGCGTCCATTTATCGTGTTGGGCTGGGACTGGTCATGGACAGCCTTCGCCTTCTCGTGCATCCCCACCCCCTTGGGCTAGATCCTGTAACTGAGCAACCTGAGTGTGTCTCAGTGGAACTGACACCCGGGCACTTCGAAGCTGTTCCAGGGCCGAAGGAATCAAGGGTAGTGGTTCCTGGCGAATGCGAGTAATGGCTCTCAGGGCTCGACAATCTATAAATAGCCAGAGGCCCCCTTCCTCCTTCTTAACAAAAAGGAAACCTGAGGAGATATACAGGAGAGATGGATGGAAGGATTATACCTTGTGCCAGGGCCTCTTTGACGTAGGTCTCCATTACCACCTCTTCCAGCTGGGATGACGCAAACCAGTGTCCTCTCGGTAAGGAAACCCCCTTGATCAGCTCAATCGTGCAGTCAGAGGTGGTGACAAGCTAAACACCTCAGATTTGCTGAACATGTCCGCAAAATCACGGTAGTCCCAGGGAATCTGGGTCTCACCTTCAGGTACAGGACTCTCCTGAGAAGAAACTTGGCACGGCAGGGTGACACACTTGGTCATGACACTGACTAAGATCGCAGATCGCCTTCGACCCAGCCCACATGTGGGTTATGGAGCTGAGGCCATGGGTGTCCCAAAATTACCCCATCTCTGCCAGCCAGGAGAATGAGGAACTGGATGTCCTCATTACGGGTAGCTTCGACCATCAAAAGAAGCTGGGCAGCTGTGATGGGAGCTCAGTCCACCCCATGAACTGCAAAAGGAGAACTGAAAGGCTCAAAAGGGATCACATGGAGTTTCATCAGCTGGACATCTATAAAATTCCTTGTGGCGACCAATTCCAACAGGGATCTCTCCACCAGCCTCCCCTGAGCCCCGAACACAAATGGGCACAGACACTTGCTTAGGAGAGAGCGAGTGGACTGGAAACCTGGGCTGAGGGCATTGACCTGGGGCGGACAGGGCAGGATGTAGTGGTGGTGCTCCGAATGGGTTCTGGATCTAGCAAAGGGAGAGCAGGCAGATTGCAGAGAGTTTCAGACCGAAGCTGGGATCGAGGGCACTCCGAAATGACGTTGTGAGCAATTGACAGCTGGATGTTCTTATTAGCAGTACAGTATCTGGAGGCAAGAGGATGGCCAATCCAGCTCAGCGGTGAATGTGTGGAACTCGAGGCTGAAGTCGGTCACCACATGGGCTCCTTGTCTGAGGTCCAGGAGACGATCTCCCAAACTGCGACCCACCACGGGATGGTCAAACGCTGGGCTGGGAGCACCCTGGAACGCCACTGACAAATCGAGGATGGGGGAGATCACAAAATGTATGCGATCTGCGTCACCATAGAACATTTTGGCGTGGTGGTTAATGTAGAGTCTGCAATGAATCAAATACGCACAGCAGTGATCGGGACTGGCTCGGCGATGGGAATCCCAGAAGTAGCACATGGGGGGTCTGCTCGGTAGCGGACTGGCCGCTGTGATACACTGAGTGCAAGGCAGCCCGGATTATCAAGGGGACATGTCAGGTGTGGCTCCTTTCCCAAATGAGTTGGCATTCTCGCGAGGGGGGCGTGACAATTACGAGTCCGCTTGGACTCCTGCAGCTTTGTTTTCGACAAAATGTTCAGTATTTCACATTAGAAAACCCCCAGGACAGAGATGGTGAGCTTAAAATTCCATGCCAGGAAGCACATAACACAAGGCAGGGGAAAACCTGGATGGGTGCCAACCAATCACAGGAAGCATACTCACGTACACTACATGTACGTAAGAACATAAGAACGTAAGAAATTTACAAGCGAGAGGAGGCCATTCGGCCCATCAAGCTCATTTGGGGAGAACTTAACTAATAGCTCAGAGTTGTTAAAATCTTATTTAGTTCTGATTTAAAGGAACCCAGGGTTTTAGCTTGCGCTGTGTAAAGAAGTGCTTCCTCAAATTCGAGTTCGAACCACGAGTTCTAGTATTTAAACTAATATTGAAATAGCCATTTGGCTGAACAGCATCCAGACCTTTTAGAATCTTATATACCTGGATCATGTCCCCCCTTAGTCTCCTTGCTTGAGGCTAAACAGATTCAGCTCAGCTAACCTCTCTTCATAAGACATTCCTCTAAGACCAGGAATCATGTATGTATGTAGAAGAGTGAAACAAGTGAACAAGTGAAAACAACTTCTTAAATATATACTGTAGTTTTGTGCATATAATACTTTTCTTTGTAACTATACACACTACACCTGTCAACATAATTGCTATGTAATAACGCAAAACCATATTTGTGATTATTATTAATAATCAATAAAACAATTATTAGCAGTAATCGTGTCTTAATATTATCTGTTGCTGTTTAAAAAGAGTTTTCTTCCAGACAAAATCAATAATGATAACTCTTAAACAAACGTGAAGTAGACATTTTTACTGATTTGTTACTGTTCTGCTGTACTTGTTAATGAATTTTTAATATCCTTAATGACAGCAGAAGAACGATGTAATTAAGAAAGTGAGTTTGGAAAAAATGCTGACTTAAACTTTTTATGAGGACTATTTTAATGATAGTTTAATTGGAATTTATACATTATCCTAATGAACAGATTGCCTTTAAGGAGGACATATCCCTTACCAAGCTTAAATCCAGTCCTTACTACATCCATTTAAAAAAATTTATAAGCTAATTCCTAACGTTATAGTACATTCTTACTTTTCCACACCCATGAATTTATGTCCTAACAAAGTTCATATTCAACTTTCATTTAGAATAAGCCATTAAAAATCAAGGATACTTTTGAAGGTTCTGAGATTTCTTATTAAGTGATGGTAACATTTTGCACAGGAAGAATACTTTGTTGTTTGGAGTTATATTGACAGTGTGCCACTGGGTGATGCATTAGGAACAAGAGAAGGAATCGGATGACAGTGACCTCACTGTTAAAGGTTCTTCTACCTAGACCACTCAGCGGAAGTCCAGCTCAGGATGTCACTCAAGCAGGAAATCCTTGCAGGCATCAGTTGTGTTTATCAGTAGCTCTGCCTTTAAGGCATTAGTATTTGATAACCTTCTGTGGAACTGAGCATACTGATGTACCTGATGCATAGTGAAGTGCTCTTGCAGTCAAATGGCAGTATCCATCCATCCATTATCCAAACTGCTTAGTCCCCACTGGGGTTGCAGGGACTCAGAGCCTATCCCGGGGGCATCGGGCGCAGATGGGAACCAGCCCCGGGCGGGCGCCAACACACCGCAAAACTGCCAGTATCTTTTCCCTTATTTTCTACACCAATACCGCAGTACCCCTTTCCAATCCAGTGAATAACGATACCTTTTTCTGATGCTTTATATTTTCCGTTCAGCGCAATCCTGTCCCACACCATGGCACGTCTGTGTTTACAACTTGAGGCATGTCGTAGGATCGGCTGCTGTTTGTTTGTTTTAGCTTCTCAAACAAACTGATCTGTGGCGTTGACACTGCAGCCACTGGGAGAAACTCACTGTATGATTTATTGACAAATTGGGGAGAAAATGTACATTTAGCCATAGAGGGTTTGGGCAGGTGCATTGAATTTGGGATTTACAAGTGACACCACCACACATGCCGCCCCACCTTCCCGCCCCCAGAAACCCACCCCCACCTGTCCCCCTAACACGGTGGGGTTTATGGAGTGAGACAGAGGGTCTTTTCCTTGTGATTAAACAGGCTGAAACCGACCATGCATGGAGCATTATAGTCTTCTGCATTATGTATTGGGGGGGGGCGCGGATGTCAGCAAAGGTCAAGGTTCTGAAACCTTTCGGTGTCGTATGAAGATGTGAAATAATCCTGCGCAAAGTCGAGAGGGAGGAAAGAAGAGGAAAAGCAAAACAAACAATTAAATAAACATTTAAACTGATTTTTTTTTTTTTTTTTGCTATTTTAAAAGAAGCAGAAAAGGTATGTAAACAGCACCCCCCCCATCCCATCCCCCATGTCTTCCCAAAGGCTTATCTCTTAAGAGCTGTTTGAGTTAGGCCTAAGCGTTAATACACCATAGCCCCAGGAATAGCCAAGCATAAAATGAAAGTGAAACGAAATATAAAAACACTCTTTGGAGGAGGCAGGGAAAGGAGGAAGAGAGGGATGAGGCCTTGAAGCATATCAGTCAACAAGATGTACTGTACATATCACGGCCCTTTTGGGAGGCTTCTAATTGGTATTTGCCTCATTTGTGCGTCTCAAAGATAGCCTCATCCGAACGGAATCCCGACAGAAGCTTGTCTGTGGGCTATAAGGCTTACGGGGTGTTTAATCTGTTTGAGATAGACCCTACATTACATTCAAACTTTCCAGCTATTTTGATCTCACTAAAACGGTTTCATTTTAATTTTGTTTACAGAATGCCCAAAATGGACAAATATTTAATTTATTGTTTTTTTTTTAGACGACTGGAAGGAATAAGATTATGGTCAGGGCACCTTGAACAGGCTGGATTATGCTGGATGTCTATTGGGTCAAAGTGCTAATATTAATTCAGCTGGAATGTACGATGTCGAAGTGTAACTATGTGATTTGGCTTGGAGCTTACAAGCAGTTTGCTAGGAATAGGGTTTTAGTCTGGTGCCTTTTGTGCTGGGCTAGTGTGTTTCGTTTTTTTGGGCTCTAGGTTCCACCTCTGCAGGGTCGTAACTAACTTCTTGGTGTAGAGATTCATTATCTCCAGTGCTACTGTAATACCCTGGGCTCTGGTATGTTCGACTGCAAAGACTTTGGACCTTGGAACCATAATGTCCTCGTACATTTAGGGCAGATTGGCACTAGACAATGAAGTAATATTATTTAGGGGGGAAATTAAGATTGTGTCCTCCTGGTAATTTACCTACTGGACCTTGTGAAGTGTGAATCAATTTGTAAAGGATAGTTAAATCTCTATAACAACCTCCCCTTTTTTCACACTTGACTGTCCTACATCAGCTATTAAAAATGAATGGGAAAAATGACATCTCGACTTGCGGTGATAATTGAGAGAAAAGCATCTTTATGAAATGTTCTTATGTAGACCTTCTTACCCTAACCTCCAGTCTAGGGATGGTGACTTTGTGCCCATCTGTGTAAAACCCACAAAGCAAAGACGGCCAGATATGGGGAGTGCTTTAAAGCTGATATCGCTTATCTAAATGCTTTATCATAACCGAAGAAGGAGGAGCCTCGATTTTATTGATTTAAAAAAAAAAGAATCCCAGAGGCACTAAAACGAACAGGCAATGATTAATGTCCCTTTCAGAAAAAGAAATTATATGGAATAAATTAAACTACTGCGGCAGCAAATTGAAAAATAAGGATGTAAATGAGCTTTGAATACTTAATATCTTATAAAGAAAAATAGTCAATGAGGCCCAAAAATGATGAGGGATTGCCAAAGAAACATAATATTAACTCTAATGACCTAGGCTAGATTTTCTGTACTGTCAAAATTTACCTGTCACAACTGATTTGCTACCCGGGGAATGAAAAATGGGGGACAATATATAGCGATTGAAAGAGCTAACCTTGTTCACTAGGTAAAATACACTGGGATAGCAGCACATTAGGGTCTGAATGGAGAATTAAAAAATCTGATTTGTAACGGTTCTGTAACGCACTGTGGGAAAATCCTTTGTTTTATTTGCACACCTGGCATACAAACTGAGGTAAATATACCATAGGAAATAGCAGAATCAGGATTCACATACCACTGCAATCAGAAATATATAAAAAAATGCTGTAACTGTATTATTAGTAAGTATTACAATCTGTGGATGTAACTCATCATATTAAATTACCACAGAAAAGCCATTTTTATAATAGCCATGAATATTCTTTAGTACTATCTTTGTTTGTCACAGTATGTGATTCTTTAATGGCATAACAAATGAAAAAAAAAAAAACAAGAATGAAAATCTTTAGGGGTATCCTCGGTCTGTCTTCTGGTTGAAAGCACTAAATACACACAGCGCCAATCAGCCTGGTGGGGACAAAATGGGGGGGGGGGGGGGGATTGGTCCAACAGGCCCCTTTTTGAAATGTACAGAGACTCTACCGGGACAAAACAATGCTAAACAGATTCCATGCCCCCCTACTCCAGTGGTAAAGTACAGATAGTTGTAACCGGGGGTTACATCAGAATCGGGGGGGGGGGCGGCGGGGTCCCTGAATATGCCACTCTGTGCATTAGATTATTAATTATCACATGTATTTGTGATCACAATCGTCAAGATGCAGTAAGTTCAATTGTCTGCATGTTGTATTATCACTTTAAATCAACGCAAGATAAACTAAAGAAATGTGATCAAAAAGTTATTTTTAATTGATAGGGCTGTTGTGCATATCACATACTTAAATAGTACTTGAATTTTTTAAAATATAACATGTAGGCCTAAATGACACTTAAAAATGCATCAAACTGGCTTATCACTACAAGTAATATTCTTGCTTACTCATTCGTAATGTCCCCTTGAAAATGCATTAAAATATCAAATTATTCACGGATTGCTTCTCACGCGCGTCTTACCTCTAGCAAAGTCTAGCTAGTAAGTGAAGTTCTGGCAGCAGTATGATAAGCAGAAGCGAAAGGCTAAATACAAAAACACAGGACAGAAATCAAGATGTCATATAAGGATATCTCATCCAATTGGGAAATGAATGCTGGTCAAGGTACTAATCAAAATTAACATTAAAGCTGATAAAATAAAATAATTTTTAGCACAAAACTGACTTATTATTCAACTATTCACTTTGAATCTTCTATTAAATTTAAGACATTAAGAAAAAAGGTTAACGTTGAAGTTAAGAGCTGCACTCTGGCAAGTTGCAATTTGGACATGGGGGCGGGGAGCTGGGCTCCACCAAGCTCTGTCTCTGGTTGTAATCAGATAATGAAAGTGACCATAAGTGCTGCAAAAGTAATTAAATGGTATAACAGTATTCCAGTATAAATTCATTCATATATGTATACCATTTGAAAGGTCAGCTTTCTAATATACAATGCCTGAATTTTGCAGCAATTTTCAAAATGTATTTAATTAAAAGCAGAAGTAGCTCAATCTATCATTGGTTCATTTTTACTTATTGATTTTGTTGCTTAATTCCTGGTTTCCTCCATTATACATGGACCTTGTGGGCGTACAAACATGCATACATCCAAAAACACACCACACGTGTTTTTGAGGTTGTATATCCTTTATCAGAACCAAAAGGCTAGATGTGTTCAGGAATCTTGCATATATTGACACGCAAGTGATTTGTGTGTTTAATATGCAGGGAGAAAGCCAGATCTTTTCATCCTAATTGGAGGTTCTTCAATTCATCATGATTTCACGCATATGATGGGTGATGCGATGGAGAAACTGTCCGGTTTTGGATTTAGAGCCGATTTGAAGGTCTGATAATGCACGAAATTTCATTAGTGACAAGGACATTCAGCTCGGGATTTTCTGAGGATTCCTTGACTGTTTTGGATAGCCCACATTGCTCTCTCTGCTCACCTGTTCTACATAATCAAAACTATATCAATCCTTTATAAAGGACTATATATAAGTTTAATGATGATCAAAGGAATGCCTGAGATTTGGAGGGGGGGCACCTTCCATTTGCGTCCCCCCAGCTGAGACGTTGTCCAGGAAGCAGGAGAATATGTTCCAACGCTGCAACCTATTACATGCGATGGATGTTCCGGGTGCGGGTGCGGGGGGGCTGTACATTAAGCATCGCTCTCTCAATCGGAACCTTTAATTATGGGCCCTCGGTATCAGTTACAACTTCTCGGCACAGATGTTAAACCCTGTGGCTGGATTGCCCTAGCTTGCCTAATCTTACTGACACAGAAGGCTTCTTTAGAGTTCAGGCCTTGGATATTACAAGATCGTCATTTAGTTTCCGATTACAGGTAAGCTTTGAAGTAGCGAGAGACACACAATCTAGCTACATATATACCGCATGTGTAAACGCCCAAGACTGTCATCTTATATATTATTTTTTTCCCTGCTGTTATTATTTGTGCTAAAAAAAAAATCAGCACATCCCAAGAAGGTCTAAAGATGCTATAAAAATTGCTGAGGTATAAAATCGAATATGCTTAAAACTGTCTGTTCAGGAATATCTCGCAGGCTGGACCAGCTATACGGTGAGGGAAATCACAGCTCAGGGCTGGCTGCACTGTAAATCAGAGTCCATCGCTGCTTGTTTGTTTACATACCAGGCTTTTTACACTGGTCTCAGGAAGGCAGGAAGCTTGTGTACTGCCTGAGCTATTGTATGGCTCATAAACCTATAGGGTATGATGTTTGCGCCAGACGCCCCCCCCCCCCCTCCCTGGCTCGTACGCTAGTGATATCACCACAGCTCCACTCCAGAGCCTTGAAATCATAGGTGCTTTTGGTCTTGCCTATTTATGGAGTATGGAGGAGTATGGAGCTCTACATAACGAAAAAAAGAGAAACAGACCAAGCTGAAAGTCATGCAAAATGTATTTATTTAATCCATATCCTGTTAAAATTGTGATTTTTTTTTTGCATGTGCTTTGTATATTGGCTATGTATGTATTTTTTGTATGTAATTTATTGTGCATGATGTTTTGTGTTTTATCTTGACCCTGAGTCTGTAATAAAGGCTTGATTGATTGATTGATTGATTGATAATGGCTGTGAAAGGAAGGATACTGCAGGGACTAACTTCTGTGAAGCGTGGAGCGGCAATATCCAGACTGATTTCTGGAGGACGGGTGACGTGCACAGTCTCCGTCTCACACTCCAGCTGCTCATCAAAATGTTGCTGGTATTAATTAAGCACAATCCCAAACCTCCACAAACACACAGGTGTTACAGCAGTAGCACTTAAAGTTCTGACTAACATACATGTCTGTGGCATTTTCAGACAACAACCCCCTTGTTACTAGTGACAATGCGTATAAAATTTTGCAACTTTAAGAAAAACCTGATAAATAATTTTGTTAGTTTACAGAGACCTATTAATCAGGATTCTATATGCTTAAAATTATATTTCTCATCCTGATTTACTTTCAAGACTTGTATCAAAAGTTAAAACAGAGTTTCTTAGTTAAAGTTATATCTTTATACCACCTTGGCTGTTGTGTATTTTGTTCTGCACTGCTGGAACCTCACTCCTTTGGTTGTGTAAGTCACAGTATGTCTGCTAAAAAGTGCGATAATGTAAATCCGACTTACTGTTTATCATATTGAAGTTTCCCATATAAAACAGTTGGTAGTGATATAATGAACCCTCCTTTGTATCCATCCATACATCCGTCCATCCATTCATTCATCCATCCATCCATCCATTCATTTTCCAACCATTTATCCAGCACAGGGCTGGGGGGTCTGGAACCTATCCTGTGTCCAGAAGGCACAAGGCAGGGGAACACAGGATGCCAGTCTAACACTACCCACACAGACACATCACTAACTATGTATAGATGCCAGTTCTTCTAACTGCATGTCTTCGGGGCTGTAAACCTGGGCGACATCATCAGGAACTTCTGCCATCATGAATGGGTGTTTTTTTAGCAAGAAGTGTGCTTAAATTACTCAATACAGTCATAAGTTAAAATTAACAAAATTCTACAGCTTTGGTTCTGAAATGATTTCAGAATCATATGTTTTAAACAACATAGAAAAATAGAATCCGTCGTTATTAGATTTTTTAAAGAAATCTAGTAGCCTTATTATTGAAGAGAGTATTGAAAACGTGGCCTATATACAGTACAACATTGCAGTAATGCGATTAACTACCATCAGAGCAGAGGAGACAACTGAAAGTTGCAATATTTATGGTGGCCCAAAACAATCTAGCAAAATGGTTTTGTGATTTGAAGGTTATTCACTCAGGTTAATTTTCCCTCTCTCTTAAAATACCCTTGCTTGTCCTGTCCTTCATTAATTCCTGTGCTTACTCTTTAACCGTCATTTCATTGGTGTATTTACTTGTCTATCAGATACAAATACGGCCAGTTGCTAGGCAGACATGTGGTTCTGAATGGTTTGTAGGCATCTTTGTTTGATGCTCGGACATCACACCAGGCCACGAGATATAGGAATAGGGCTATCAGAGGCTAGAAAACATTATCTTCAGTATAAAACATGTGGCATAAGCCTTTTTGAGGATTTGACTAAATATTATACCTTGTTTCACTACCCTTAAAATATATGAATTGCATAACCTTAAGTTTTTCGCTGTGGAAGAAGGTTTTATGTCTGCAGCGTTAATAGCACTACCAATCCTTGGCAGCGAGTTCGCCAGGTTATTACCAATATAGCACAATTTAAAACAAAAGGCTAAGGCTCATTATACATTTCCATTGCTACCGCAATTCTTGAAAATGATCATTGCTATGCTACTTACAAAATCTTATCTATTACCTCATGCATGGTTTTGTTGTATAATTTTTTACTTTGTTACGTCGGATGTACATTTGTAGATTATCGGTAGCCTCAGGTAGCTGGTCTTAATCAAGGCCGCATGTTTGCTATCCTTAAAGTGTAGTGCGACCTAGTAGAGGCCTGCACGGAGACCCTAAAGGTGTTTGTTTTCTATTTTTTTTTTTTTATGACAGCATTGTTCACAATGAATTTTTCACTGGAACTTTCCACGGTGCAATAAAAGCAAGGGCAAACTATGCCTTAGGAATTAGAGATCTCAGAGGGGACGTTGACTCCGAGTGGATCTTCCCAGTGGTGAGAGAAAAGCCTGAATGAGGCAGCGTGCTTTCAGGCTGAGCCAAACCAATATGGCGCTTAAAGAATGAGAGTGATGAAGAGGTTTTAGCCCAATATAAATCCAGATCCTCCAGCTACACGTTACCCATTTCAGTATTTACTAAATACTCAGGTGCCCCGTAAGGTCTACGAGGGGTATCAGATTTTCTGCATTAGCTCAGCGTGATTGTGAGGCTAGTCACAGACGCTTCTCAATTTACGTGTTTATATTTAATATATTCCCGTAAGCCTCCCAAGCTGCCAGTCTTTGTGTTAATATTGTAGTGTTAGCAGTATTCATTATTTCAAAGGAGCACTTAAGTGGTTAAGTTTAAAATACCAGCATATCAATTAGCTAGCTTGTCTGCGTATTGTCTTGACAGATGCACAATGGCAAAAGAACTGTGGTGTGTAGCCTTGTGGTAGTTTACATACAGTATTACACATAGATAAAAAAATATATTGAACACTTGTTTAACATAAAAAAAGGAATGGAAGTCACCTGGATATTGGGATGAACTGTTTTTTTTTTGGTTTACTTCATCCTAGATGGATAACCTGACACAATGCGGATACCACTGCTGATTTATCGATCCTCTTGCTACCCGCCGTAATGTTAATGCCTTGTCAATATTCCTTCTGACAGTAAGGACAATGTGAAATGTTGGTTATTCGCCTGTCATGCCATTTAGCATGACGGTAAGGACATGAACTCATAACCTGAGCTGACAGCTTGCGTCCCATAAGAGATCTTGCTGTTGTACCCTAAAGCAAAGTACTTAACCTGACCCGTGCTCCGGTAAAATATCCATCTGTCCAAAAGTATTAAAAGTGTTGGAGTACAATGTTATGGGGGTAACTTATCACATTTAGGGGAAAGATACAGCTCTTAAGGTAACCTTTCGCTGAATCTACGTTGGAATTTATGTCTTACGTCATTTTCATTATCACTCTTGGAATGGGGGGGTGGTTCAACGTAAACTACATCACTCATACGAAAAACACACACGTAATACACATGCGTGCGTGCGCACAAGAAAACAAGCCCACCAAAATATGCATACAGGCGAACCAATTTTGTGTCAGAAGATTCTAATGTTCTGTTCAGTCTATCACTTGGCATTTTAATGTAACAGAATCCAACACAGCGACGTGACTCACCAGCACGGTACAAGAGGAGAAAACTTAACTGAACAGACCTATGCATTAAACATATTGTAGAATACAGTGTAACATTCATCACTGTCATGGGTAGGGTTTGTATAAATTTAAATGCAGTGAAGCATGCTGTTTTTTTCTTAGTCTCCCTGTGTATGTGTGTATAATATCAATATGAAAATGTTCAATTGGCTTTTTTTGTTTGTTTTCTTAGTAGATATTTTTGTATGGTGTAACTATATTAATGACACATAACTGCATTTTACGATGGGAACATTGCGCGATGGTCCTTTCTGATTTGTAATATCTTTTGTCATAATTTGAGATGACTGCATCAGTCTCAGGCTCTGTTTAGCATACTGAAAGCCGCGTTATTTCCGAGGCAAACTTTTTGGGTAGCTTTTAAACTTTGACGCCATTTGAGAGAATATGCATTGTAATATTGAAATCCATCTGAATTTTGTTTTACATATTTCTTTGTTTTATGGACTATGTGCATTTCATAAATATTATACAATGTGTAACTATGTCCACTCATCAAAATGCTCAGTGAATTACGCTATATTTAGTTTAATAAATGCATATGTGGCCAGTAAGAAACCACAAAAAAATTTGGTTATATTTTTTATATTTAAGTCTTCTGCAAATTTTAACTTTACATCAACTTGTCATTTTACACTGAGGTTTCAATGTTTTCATACTGGATCAATTTATCCAGGTCAGACGGAGCTAGCTTAAATAATAAAAAAAATAAAATACAAAGAAATTCGAATAAAAGAACCCCTTAACAGCATCGCAATCAAAGCACGAATATTTATACTGCTATTCTGACTGGAATGCAATACAGAAATGCAGCCGCCTAATAAATCACTGCACTTTAGCGGCCCTCATCTAGCTTCCAGTGAGGCCGGGCATTGAAAGTAATTGGAGATCTGCTTTTAGCCAGTGACCACGGCGACCACATCGACTCTAAAGTGAAGGCCCCTAGAACACAATAGGAATCCGAATTGGAATATGTGCGAAGCGCTTGTCCTGCAATGTAGGCTGATTTAAAACACAATCATGCCTTTAAGTGTGGAATGTATCGGGGACTGGAACATGGTAATGTTCGTGCCTGACAGTTTATACATTAAAATAAATTACCTAACCTTTCCAACTTCCAGTGACAAAAACAGGAAAAATGAAAGATAATGGGTTATTATTCACTGAAGAATCCTATACATAATAATGATATCATCAATAATGGCTGTGATACACCAGAGCTCCTGCGGCTTTTAAAAAACATTTAATGGAATTACTTTTTTTGAATCATCAGTCCTAGTCCAGTCCCTAGCTATTCAGCTGGAAAAAAAGGCAGAAAAAGGGAAAGAGACTAAAAGAGCGAAGGAGAGAGAGAGAGAGAGCAGGAGAGAGGGAGAGAGGGGAAGAAAAATGTATCATATTATATTTCTAAAAGTCTTACCAACCAGCGGTCATGAGTCAATTTGCCAAATAATACAAGCAGAACCAGACGAAAGAGGCACATCAGAACCTGCTTAAAGTGCAAGGCAGTAAGTGGGCAATAGACTTACAAAGTATCGCCGCACTCATCTGACAAATGCAATGAACAGCATTATCCTTCAGAGGCGAAGCTGCTGGTGGCGGATTTGCTCTTAAGCCCTCCTGCCCAGTTTCCAGCGCTGGGATCGAGGTTGGCGGTCAGGGTATGCGAGGGAGATGGGAAACGCTGCTGCGGGGGGAGCCTGGCATCGCCATGGGGGGGTGAAGGGGGTTATGCGGTGGTGTGTGTGGGTTTGTGTGTGCGTGTACTGGGGTCGGGGGGGGGGGGATGAAAAGCAGGGGATCTCCTGCCTGCCACCTGCATTTTTTTTTTTTCGTTAAATTTTCGTAACACAAATCCCTTACAGCTAGGCGCGAAAGAACTTCTCAAGAGGCACAAACAGCTGGCCGTGTGGCTCCGTGCCCCGCGTGCCCATAAATCGGCGGCAAAGCGCCCGTGATGAGGCGACGTGATCAAGCAAATGAAATATCTGAGCTTTGCGGGTGTGTAATTTACGCACATGCAGCTTGCTTTATTGTCCCTGCACAGCCACAGCCATACATTGCGTGTCCGAGGCAATTTGCCGTCCTTTTTGCCATTATCAGCTGCGGTGCTGTATGTGTGTGTTTGTGAGTACGACAGTGTGCCTCTGAATATCAGCTGGTGTACAGTGTGGAACATCTCCACCCACATTAAACTGATCATCATTCCTCTGTAAATAACATTCAATTTTTCATACCACACAGTGCAGAATTGTTGCTTTTGAATTTTATTTTTGTTCTTTTGTACCACAAGAGTTATGAGAAGAACTGCACATACGCAAATAGTCCTTTGATTTATGCATCAAGAAATTCCTAGAACACATTTTGCCCATTTGATAAAATGGCGAGCAATTTGTTTTATTAATTTATTTTAACAGGGAACGGACTTGTGCTGAATTGTTAACCAAAACTTGTCTCCAATTTCACTTTCCACTGATTGCAGTTATCGAGGAGAACTGTTTGACTTGTGGGCGATGGAAAAATCTTTATAACGGATCACAATTTCCCCCTGTTGGAGCTTCAAACAAGCCGGAACGTGTGGTTTGTCAGTGAAATCGGTGTGATGCCACAAGCTCCTCTCGAATTAGACGCGACCCCAATCTGACACTATCGCCACAGTCTAAGCAGCAGGTAGCAGGTTCCATGCGTTCCGGTGCCGTAAGCTTAATCAACGAGTTGCATCGGGCCTCTGCTATATTTCTGTGGTCACTGCCAGCCTCTCCCGAACTTTATCCATCAGTAAAATGTAATCACAGCCCCCCCCCCCCACCCCCCCCCCCCCCCAC